>JAMALZ010000003.1:0-600000 GCA_023630055.1 Trichosporon sp. PB005A
TAACCCCCTAACCCCCTAACCCCCTAACCGGATCTGACTGGCGTGGGAAGTGCATGTTTCAGTCGCGCCGGTTGCTAGTGCGCTATCACGCGTTGGCTCGAGGTCGATGCATGCTGCGGGCTCGCACCGCTCCGCTAGTGGGTTCACTCCGGCTGTCTCGCTTGTCGGGGCCGCCAGAAGGCGCGTCAAGTGGGTTCTAGGACACCGCGAAGACAGACGCCCCGGACGGCTAGCTAGTGGCTGGACGGATCTTGACCCACGCTGCTCCGCACAGTCCGACCACATGATGCCTTCGAAGCCGCCAGGCAGCGGGCAGCGGCGGCCAGGCAGCGGCGGCCAGGCAGCGGCGGCCAGGCAGCGGCGGCCAGGCAGCGGCCAGGCGGCCAAGGGTGGAGTACCCACATACATATAAGCCGCACCTCGTCGACATCTGCCCATCAACTCAGCACAATACAACCTCGCAAAAGAAGTGAGTACCCTCTCCGCCGCTCCACCCCCCTCCTCTCCGCCTCTCCGCCTTCGCCCCGCCGCTCCACCGCTCCGTCCCCGCCTCTCCGCCTTCGCCCCACCGCTCCATCCCCCTCCTCTCCGCCTCCGCCTCTCCGTCTCCGCCTCTCCGCCTCCGCCCCTCCGCCTCCGCCCCCGCCGCTCCACCGCTCCGTCCCCGCCTCTGCGCCTTCCTCCGCCCCCGCCTTTCCGCCTTCCTCCATCTCCGCCCCCGCCTCTCCACCTTCCTCCATCTCCGCCTCTCCGTCCCCCGCCGTTTCCCCTCTAATGCCAGCGAAAACGATCGCGACGGCCACGGCAGGCGAGCGCCCCGGCCCCGACGACGAAGTGATTTCCGTGCACTCCACCCCTGCCCCCTTGCGCAGCACAGGGCCGGGGGTGGGGGCCGGTACCTGACATCGGTCCAGACCCTTAGAAGTATGTGTACTTGTCGAGGGCGTATGTGGTTAAACCTGCTATCCTAGAATAGATGTGGGTGGAGATCGACTGGATCGTCACAATATAGGAAGACCGCCTACGGACCGTAGCCGCTATTAATGATATTTTGTTAGTGTTCCACTCGTTTCTGAGCCTAGCACTTCGTTCCAAATCCGTATCTACCAGTCTCGGACGCCTCCCTCGGGTCGGGTCCTCACAATGTACATAAAACCCCTGCAACCCCCCTCCCATCCCCTCATCCCAGAACTTCCAGAACTTCGTGTAAGACCTGGCGGAGTCGAAACCGACAACGTGACCAAGCCTACGGCTCACTACCGTGCGATCTACATCTCAGCGATAGGTCCTCAGGCACCCCGCGTGCGACGGAAGGCGAGGAGCTGCGGGCTCGGCGACGAGTCCTCGATCCCCATTTCCTCCTCCAGCTCCGCCACCGAGTAAGGCTCACCGACAGGGATGTAGTCCTTATCATCGCAATCGTCCTTCGCGCCAGCAGGGTACACAAGACCGAGACCAATCGCAAAGTCGCTGAACGTAAGGAACTCGCGCTCCGGCGGGTCGTCCGTTAGCGGTGTCGATCGGTCGCCGCGTTGGACGGTGGCGGCGAGGAATGCGGCGTGGTGCACGTTCGCGCCAGACGCAGTCGCTGCTTCACCGCTCTGGAGGAACCCGTATGCGCCCGACAAAAAGATCTTCTTCCTTTCCATATCCACCTGCGTGATGAAAAGGCGTTACCGTTGTTGATGGACGCGTACTGGAGCTCTAGACCCAGCATGTAGCCCGCGTTGTCCAGAGACCATAGCAGCGCCCGGTCTAGGGCATGATAGTCCATTGCGGCTCCGCCGGCAGCTTCCTCAGCAGCGACAGCGGCGACGAATGCGGCGTTGTACTCGAACGTGACCATCCCCTTTAGCTTGGCATTGAGGCGAGCGACAGCGGAGCCTCGCAACCGATGAAAGGTCTCTACCGACCTGACGACGTTGTCGCTCATGACTGTGTTTGCATTCATCTCGCAGAACGCGCACACGTCCCGTGACGTACCGCGAGGGTGACGCGAGGGCACTGACACCGCCGCCGTTGATGACGCCGTCGCCGGCTCTGCGGTCGGTTCGCCGGCCTCAAAGGCGGTCGGCAAGTCAAGACGAATGTTTAGTAGACCGGCGGCGCTGTCGACGGCTGCAGGCGCCTCGTACGCCATTTGTGGCCACACCAATGCGGGTGGAGACTAATTGGTGATCATTTCATTCACAATATGATGCTGATGTTCGTAAACCCAGCATTGGGCATAGGCCTGGGCGCATTTAGCTGCTTTCTGTACTTCTGTAGGTGCTTACCTCGCCGACGAGAGGGTTTTGACATGGAGTCAAGCTCTTGAGGACGCGGAAGCAGTTAACCCAGCGCGACAGGTGTTGTGGTGCTGGTTGCGAAAGGTCGATGAACGAGGCTAGTCCCTCGTACCACATGTCACCAGGATGAGCCTCCAGGACAATGGACAGGCCGTCGCCGTCCAGACCGCAGATGGTCTTCTCCAAGAAGACGGTGCGCCCGACGGGCTTGACAGCGTAGTACTTGCCGGTCCAGCCAGCCGTAGCTGCATCGCTTGACGCCGCAGTCGCGGTCAACGTCGCCGCCGCTGTGCTTGCAGCCGTAGGTGCCGCCGCGGTGGCCGTTGTACTCGTCGCCGCGCTGGCCGATGTACTCGTCGCCGCGCTGGCCGCCGTACTCGCCTGAGGTTGGGGTTTGAAAGGCGCGTGCCAGTTTGCTCTCGCGAGGAGTTGCTCATAAGTCTCGCCTTTCGGGTCGTCCATGTGTGGCAGTTGATGTGGTGAAGTTGGAGAGTTGGATGGATAGAAGGTGTTTTTGTGGTGGTGAGTGGTGTTGTTGTTATCGTCGAGGACGCGAGGTACTGGGTGGCGAATTGATTGGGTGAAACGTGGAGACCCCACATTATTTCTGCGGTGAAGATCCCCGCGGATGCTGCTTCCCCTCGTCGTATCGTCCTCCATTTGCCACCCAACTCCTACGCACTCGCACATTGTCAACATTACCAACTTCATCCTGCTCCCTCCATCCATCATCACCGCCGTCCATCCACACCGCCATTCATGCCGCCAACACCACCAGCATCTCTTCTCCAGCGATGGGCATCCTGAACCTCGACGACGCACCTCCACATCTCAAAGACTTCCCACGCGACTGCTCGACGAGGCTCTCCATCAAAAGTCCGCCATATCGCGAGCCATACGACAACGATGACAAGATCGCTAGCTCGGCCAAAATTGCCACCGAGGCCTGGATTAAGAACAAGGGCCCTGTTGACGTAAACTGCTTCATGCTTGCGGTGGTGGACAAGATGGTCGAGCTGTGAGTTATGGCGTTGCCGCGTTGCCGCCTTGTCCGACCAGTCCCGGCTCGCAGAGCTAACACTTCAGACTCCGGTATGCCCGCACGTTGGATTTTCCTGGAGACCCGTACTCGCGTGTGACAGGTAGCATCGTGGAGTGGCGTGCGTACGTGGCCAAGCTCGCCGACCAGGCCATAGAAATGGTGCGTAATGCGCAATACGTCTTCCTGCCCAGATCTTACATCCAGGCTCGCGAACATTCACACGACCACCCAGTCACCCACCAGCTAGACTTGGAAAAGACTCGCGCTTTCACTGGTGCGGCTGCTGACGCGTTCCACCACAAGCTCACCGACTCTCGAGAGGGGCTGCGACAGGAGAATCGGCGCAAGGTTGACTGGTCCGTTCTGGAAGGGTACGAGACGCCACTTCCGACGGTCCGCTACATCAGCAGCAACAGCTACCCCCTCTGGCCCACAGACGGCGCTACCAAGCTCTTCGACCAGCTCAAGACGCAGGCTGTTCGCGCTCGAGGTGACGGCCACCGCAACGCGGACGGCAAGACTCCGAGATACTCTGATGCCTCCGAGACGTCGCAGGGATCAGGCTCCCATGGCACGACCACGTCAGACTCGCAAGAGAGTGGTGTTGAGACGCCCGATGACGATGACACGTCTCTTACTTTGCCTTCACCGTCTCCGATGCTGATCGCCCGGAGGATTAACCCGCCATCGCAGGCAGCGGTGCCTTCTGCGCGTTCAGTTCAGTAGGGAGGGAGCGAAACTCGCATCCCTCTTAGCGCTGCCTCGACTGTATTTATTGTTGTACTCTACGTTCTGATGCCACAGAATAAGTTGATCGAGCTCCCTTGCGCGCTAAGCGCGGTCTACGCCGTCGACCAGCAGCTGTCGTGTCAGCATCGGATGCTCTCGCTCACTTACGATCAGTACGAGGCCTCCATCCCTGTATCGAGCAATACAATCCCCACGGAAGGACTGCAGCGGTGCAGCATACAGCTACGCCATCGGACCGCTGGCCCTCAGCCCTCAGCCCAGGCAAACGACCGCCAGGCATTATAATCGATTTGCTCCCGTCCCGCGTCGTACAGCACGTCATTCAGAAATGTCAGCTCTCGATCGCTGCCCGACGCCACTCCGCAAGTCTAGACGTTATCCAAACCAAGACAGGCGGGGAGCGGGTGAGGAGCACGTTTTCTTCTTGTCCTATGTCATGCGGTCCTGTGTGGCGCAGCTACGCTGCACGTGCAGTGCGGCTACAGTGCGGCCATGGTGCAGGTACGGTGCTGTGCGGGTGTGTGGGCGTGTGGGCGCATGAGCGTCCGGATGGGAGGGTGAGCGGGTGAGCGGTCGTGCGGGCGTGCAGGCGCATGGACATCGGTGTATTAGTGTGTGTCAGTCGGTCGGCCTAACCGTGCGTACCTGCGCATGTATGTGAATGCCGGCGTGTCGCATGTCTCGGTCTCGGCCTCAGCCAAGCGCCGAGCATGCCGAGGGCAGACAGGATGACAAGACCGCGTACGGTCTACTCGGTCCTGACGAAGATGGCCTCAGCTGAGGCGACGGCGACTGCAAGCGCGCCGCAAGCCCCGGAAGCGGCGCCATTGACAGTCGGCGGCCATCGAGGTCGTTTGTGCTTGAGCAGCGAGAAGCGAGACCTCGACAGATCGCCTTGACGCGGATGCGAACCCCGGTCCGTTGAGGACATGGACAGTGCGGCGCCGGCGGCGCCGGCGGATATGACCGGTAGCCTCCGCAGCACGTGACCACGCCGCCGCTCTGCTCGTGTGATGGATCCGAGTTATCTCCACATGCCTCTCCACCACCTGTTATCATCAATCCCATGTCGACCGCCGACGAGTCCTCCCCACCGAACAAGCAGCCTCGATTGCGCATAGCGCGCGCCTGCGAGAATTGCCGCGCCAGGCGGAAGAAATGCAACCCGCCGTACCCTTGCCAGGGATGCCGGGATGCGGGCCTTACGGACTGCCTTGTGCGGGACCGCGCCAGGCCGATGCGGTGGGTAGTGACTTTCTGATTCTAGGAGCTTACTGACGAGTAGTCGCCGGCGCTCACAGCAGGCGTCGTCTGAACCGATTGAGCGCTCCACATACCCCGAACGTACCAAGTTCATTGGCATGATCGACGAAGAGCTCGAATGTCTGTACAAGGACAAAACTGGTGGGCATGCGCTGATGGACCACTCTGACAGCAGGCCAAGACATCTCACTTGCGATCGAAGAGCGGCCGACGCACCCACAATGTGATCTAACGACCTCCCTGCCCCCCTTGCCTTCACCGCCGCCTTCCTCTGCATCCGACGCCATGCAGATATTCCTTGCTCGGATTCGCCCATTATGCAGCTACATGACTCCGCATCGCGTTGTGAGCTTGTACGAACGCTACGTTTCGTCACCCTCGACACTCTCTCCAGACCAAGTCGCCCTGACACTGTCTTGCCTTGCGGTAGGCTTTGTTCGGTTGCAGGGTTTTGCCGAGGACAGCGTACCCGTCTTCGTCAAGGAGGAGGATCGCATGGATGTGCCCTACTTTCGCCACGCCATCGACGTCTTGGAGAAGTGGGGAAGTGCAAGCTTCACCTCCCTTCGTGAGCGGATTGCTATGATCTGAACTCACAGCAGATGCGTTGAGCACTTTGTGGTACTATTCCACTCTCGCGTGCACCATCGACGTCACCCGCATGATTGTGTCGTGGATGATCTCCCAGGCGAAGGAACTGGGAATCCACAAAGAGGGCGAAGAGATGAGCTCAATCTACTCGCCAGCCGACCGCGCAGACCTTATGTTTATTCAGATCCTCTATGCCCACTAGTCAGTATATTTTGTTCTGATGTTGATTTGGCTAATTCGCAGCTGGGCTACGGCAATAACGGGAAAGCCGTCAATGATTCGACCAGGAGAGTTCGAAACCATGTCCTTCCGGTCACGACCTGTGGAGGATGGCGAGGTCGTCGTCCTCATACCTCGCCGATCGTTTGTGGAGCTCCTGGTGGTAAACACCCAGCTCATGATCGACCTGCACGACTCAAAGAACCCGGCGATGTCCATTGACTGGCTGCTGCAGTTCGAAGAGCGCTGGGACAAATGGTGTTCGACCTATGTTGCTGCCGGGCGCACTTCTGGAAACTCTTATACCGATCCATATATTGGTGTGCTGTGGGACTGGTACGTGAACATCAACTCGTCATGCGTCATAGGCTCGGTAACGGTTGCTGACTGCCAGGGGTCGGATAACGCTGAGAACTCTGACCCTCCGTGATCGCCGGCTGTCCATGAGCTCCCTGACTGTTCTGGCACGGGCAGCCACGAGGATTTTGGAGTGCTACGGCGACATCTACCGACGGCTTGTATACAACCTCGTATGGCAGCACTTGAGACACGTCGTCACATGCGCGCACATTGTCATCATCGCCTACTGGCGCTTCGAGCTCACGAAACTCGAAGCAGAGCACATTCTAGGCTTAGCCACATGGATTCTCTCCTTGATGGAACCTCGCTGGGGACGACAAGCCTCTGAAGCCATCCGCAAAATCACGCTGGTTGCGAACGCACTGGGTGGGCCACATACGGACGCGCGTGCTGACCGCAGACCTTAGCGTGGTGACGCCCCCGACACCGACCGCACATCCGCCCGACCCTGGGATGGGCAGCTTTCCGCCGTTCCCCGAAGAGGGTGCCTCTAATGACGTTGCACTCCCGTCTGGGGCTCTGTTTGAAATGTTGGATCAGCTCAGCAACGGCGGTTCCGCTCTTGGGCTCACGCCCCAGACGAACTGGACACTCGACTCTCTGTTCCTAAGATCAGACTCTACGTGAGATGATACTGTTATATGTCTGCACTGAGCAGAGTTTCGACGTCACTGACCACATCGCGGGCGTGTGCAGTCTTGGAGACACAGCAATGCGAGTAATAGGGCCCCGAGCAAATGAGTCGCAAATCATCTTTCTGGCGACCTCACTGCCTGGCACCGCAAGTGTAACCCGATGGACCATGCCCAGCGATAACTCCACCTCCAGTGCGGAGGCGAGGGCTTCTGACAGCAGCGACGCATAATACCGTACGAAGTTCACTTCAGTATGGAGAAAGTACGGATCTATGAACGAAACACTGCGGTCCAGGTTGTGCGGCTGGGCCGCCCAGTGGGCGATATGATGAGTTGTTGCCGTTTCCCCCCCCCAAATCCTGGCCCAACTAGTGGCTCTCCTCTGCTCCAGGAATGGTCGCAAGCTGTTTTATTAGCGGCTGTGGAACCATAGGCACGTACAGTCTCGAGCTCTTTGAGAGACTTGCTGATGATGCCGATCGCCTTCTGAATGTCGCCGTCGCTAATAACCAATGGCGGCGCAAATCGGATAATGGTGTCGTGCGTGGGCTTAGCTAGAAGGCCATTCTTCTTCATGATGAGACAGAGGTCCCAAGCCGTGCGTCCATTGGGCGTCTTGTTGCTGTCAATGACGATGCCGTTGAAAAGGCCGCGCCCACGAATTGTCTTAATGTAGGGTGACTCGAGCTCACGCAGACCGCGACGGAACTCCTCGCCGAGACGAAGCGACCTTTCTGCAAGATTGTCACGAACAAGGACATCGAGGGCGGCAGTAGCAACCGCGCACCCGAGAGGGTTGCCTCCGTACGTTGAGCCATGCTCCCCGGGCTTGATACAGAGCATGACCTCTTTGCTAGCAAGCACACAGGACACGGGGTACATGCCTCCAGAGAGAGCCTTGCCAAGGATGACCATGTCGGGCTTGATGCCATCCCACTCATAGCAGAGCATCTTGCCGGTGCGACCAAGACCAGTCTGGATCTCATCGCAAATCAACAAGACGTTGTACTTCCTGCAAATCTCGGCGACCTTGGCAAGGTAGCCGTCGTCGGGCACAAAGATACTGGACGTTAACTCTTCTGTATCGCATGCGGCGCTCCGCGTGTAGAGCCCCGGGGACGCCAGCATACTCACCCCGCCTCGCCCTGGATGGGCTCCACAATGAACGCGGCAACCTCATTGCCATATTTCTTGAGCGCGGCCTCGAGGTCCTCGGGATGGTTGTAGCGTATGACGTTTGAGTCGACGAAAGGCCCAACATTATCAAGGAAAGGGCCGAATTCAGCCTCGCGGTCTGTCGACATGGAGATGACGCCAATCGTACGGCCGTGGAAGTTGCCCTCCACCGCAAGAACGCGTGCCTTGCCTTCTGGAATGTTCTTCACTCCGTACCCCCACTTCCGCGCGAGCTTGATGGCTGTTTCCACAGCCTCTGCTCCCGTGTTCATGGGCAGCATCATCTCAAAGCCGAACAGTTCTGTCACCTTCTTGGCGAACGGACCGAGCCCGCTAGAGTAAAACGCGCGAGACGAGAGTGAGAGCTTGGACGCCTGCGTCACAAGCGCGTTGACTGCCGTTAACCCAACTTCGCTTGCTCGTGGTGATGTGACCGCCCAGTGCTCACGGATATCTGGGTTGCAGTGGCCCTGGTTGACAGCTGAGTAGGCTGCCAGAAAGTCGAGGTACTCGTTGCCCTCGGGGTCCCAAACATGAGCGCCTTCTCCACGGTCAACGCAACTGCAGGTTAGCTTGGGGTTGCAGTACTGTCTTCCAACATACACGGGGAGAGGGTGGTAATTGTGGCTACTTGTCAGCACGTGAGGACATCCGCAATTGAGGGGTGGACGTACGCGGAGTATTCAGTCTCCAAGTTGATAATGTCTTGGGTGGAGAAGTTGGCTTTCGCCGCTGCGGGCACTGTCGTGTCAATGGTCATTATGGGCGATAAATTGCTGCAATGTGCAGTGGTAGCGCTGCGATTCAACTCGTTGCGTTCTCGGTTTTGTATGGAAAGAGTCTAGCGATAGTTTTGGGAGATAACGTTGAAGGGCGGGTATCGAACATCCGTTCGGATATCCGCTCTGGCGGATACTGTCGGTATCTAACGCATGTAATGCTAAGCGCCCTTGTGTCGGCGTCGCTTTTCGGACGTCTGTGACCCGGTTTTTCTATTCCGGGCGATGTCTTCATCTAGGACTGTGTAGACTTCCTGGCCATCACCATTGCTGTATACTTGTCCAGCTGGGGCTTTAAACGAACGGTTTTGCCGCCCGGTGGGCACCGTAACTGTGGCACGCTGGTGCGGCGATCATCTAAAACATTGGCGATACGGCGTGCGGTCACATGCTCCGATGCAGAAGTGCTTGATGGCCAGCAACGGTGAGATACATCTCACGTGGGCCAAAAGGGTGTAGACCTTGACGCTTGAGTGCACAGCTTCACGACGTACATTGCATGTCGCACGTAGGTAGATCTGTCGCCAACCCCCTGCACTCTACATGTACATCCCGAACACTACCCATTCTATGGAAAGTCTCAGTGCTGGCTCGAAAGGAATGCAAAGCACGGATAATTCATACAGGGCTGCACCACCCCCCTTTGTAGACTATGATGATATTAAATCGGCGTAACCTGTGCCCCCAACACCCGCTAGATCGAGTTGTCGCCACACGAGAAGGGTGCGGACGTCTGCCCGTTCTTGACATGGTTGCGCACTGAGATACACGCCCCAACCAGACCCGAGAGGGCCACCACCGCAGAGGCGAGGATGATGAACATGTTGAGCCCATAGACGGCGTACGTCCGAGAATTTAGGCGCCGTTTCTGCTTGCGACAGAGCCAAATGTAAATCCAGGATTCGATACCGATTGCTAGCGGAATGGAGATGAGCGACCCGAGGATGGAGAGGAGGTCACTGAAGACGGGGACGGCCTCGGCAATGATGAACGCGATGATTGCGCTTCCGATTACGCAACCACCCCAGGCGAGTCGATGGGGGATGGTGTTCCGTGCAAAGTGCTTGGAGTTCCGCATGAGACGCACAAACAGGAACTTGCCGGGGAAGTGGGTGCAGAGGACGGCGGAGACAATGAGGCCGGGAAGCGCGAGACCATAGCATACCTTCTTCATGACAGGACCAGCTGACCCGAGAGCTGGCGAAGCGACGTAAGCTCCACAGAAGTGGTAGACAATCGAGCCGATGATGAGATATGTGACGAGTGTGAAGATTTGGCAAATGGCCAGCGCGCGGGGGTAGTCTCGAGGGTTGCGCATCTCGGCGACAATGTTGAGAAAGTTGGGTGCTCCGGCAAAGGAGAATACAGCAGCACCGAGCGCCGCAACGCCATCAAAGAAAGGAGGAGACGCCGTCACACGGAACCCAGACTCGAATGGGCCGTCTTTGGGAGCCGCTGCCGGACGGTCTTGCACACCGACTGCCACGGTCAACGTGATAACCGACGACATGATACCAACGACGCCAATCCAGCCGATCCACGAGATACGGTCCAGGGTTTGAATTGACGCGATAGAGACGACGATGACGCTCGCAACGACTACCCAGGCGACTGTGCACATGGCATGGTCGCTCAGTGCATTGAACGATATCGAGATGCCGAGAATGGAGGATGATGCGACCGCTGCACCCGAAATCCAGAACAGGAAGCCGCAAATGTCGCCGACCCGCGGGCCCCACATAAGTGTGCAGATGCTGACATCAGCGGACGATTCTTCGTACCTGTTGACTTACTCGGGAATGGAGTAAACCTCTGGGTATGCCACCTTGACTACGCCAACGACGTAGTCTGCCCATGTAGCCGCTGCGGCCACCACCGTGAGGAGGATGCAGCCCGGTGCGATGCCGAACGTGTGAAGAATGTACGGCTGTGGTGAGCTTTATCTTTGCCCCAGCGTCGTGACTCACGATACCTAGCACGCCCAAACCGACCTGATACTTTGTCATGAGAACTGTAGCACGGATCCATCCCAAGTTGCGGTACCTTGGGCCATCGTCGTCCAGGTCACCCCATAAGTCGCGCGTGGCGGGCGTGCCCTCATCAAGCACCTGTTCTTTGATGCTCGAGACTTGGTAGAGGACATTACCTGACTTCTCCTCATCCTTTGACTCGATTGGTGTGATAGACATGGTGGTCATGGTTGTAAGGTACAGTGTCAATCAGCCCGGCGCTTTTGAGTCGTCGTTGGTTTGCCCTCGGCTTCAGCCCATGCAATCATTCGAAATGGTGGCGCTCACAGATGTCCGGTGCCTCTGTCCACGGCCCCATGGAGGTAAGCGCCAGGTTGAGCAAACGGAGCATTGGGCCCCATACTCGTTCAGATGATAGCAAGTGCAATCTTTAACTGGGCTTCGGGGGCAGGCGGATGACGAGGCGGATGTTGGATACCCTGGCGATAGATCCAGACAGCCGATCAAAGCGTCACACGAAGCGCCATCGGATATCCGCCGCGCTTCAGGCACCTAGACGCCGAGACGGGTATTCGCCGCTTCAACACCTTACAAAGAGGCTATACCGAGAGAGATATTAACACTCGACATGGCGTCCAGAAGGAGCTTTGGAACACTATCACTATGACCACCATTGACCTCGACACGGCGATCCCTTCGCCCAGCACTCTTTTCACCAACGCTAAGCTCGTTGGCCGCCCAGCAGGCAACTTCAACGTGCTCATCCAAGATGGTGTTGTCAAGTCGATAACCGAGGACGACATCAGCCTGCCCGGAGGCATCGAGACCATTAATCTCAAGGGGCAGTGGCTCAGCCCGGTGCGTTTCAGCAGTCATGTAGCTTCTTGCTGACCTACAGAGCCTCATCGATTGGCACACGCACTTTTCGATGAACGCCATTGCGTCGCGCCGCCTCAATCTCTATGCCGCGCTGTCCGCGAAAGAGGTACTCGAAGCCGTGCGCAAAGCGATCGAGAACCCAGCATACGACGAGGGGGGTCGTTTGGTTGGCGTCAACGTCCGAGTCGGCGAATGGACAGACTTGTCGGATCTCAACCGCGAGGCCCTCGATGCAATCTCCCGCAAACCCATTGTTCTCATCTTCAATGGTTACCACTCGGGGGTGCTCAACACGGCCGCTCTCGCAATCAACAACCTTACGCCTGAGCAGTACCCTACTGGAATGCTGGAGGAAGACCCGGCGTTCGCCATGTGGGGAAAGCTGCAGGAGACTGCGCCTACCGATGTGGTTGACGGCTGGGTGGCCGATGAGGCAGCCCGTGCTGCCAGCCTCGGTGTAACCGAAATCGTCGACCTCGAGATGGACCACAACATCTCTGTCTGGCAGCGTCGCGTCGCTAACTCGTTCGATAAGCTTCGCGTCAACATCGGGTTCTACCAGCCGCACCTTCACGAGGCCGTCGATGCTGGTCTCAAGACGGGTGATGCGGTTCCCCGCACGAGACAGCTTGTTCGTGCCGGTCCCGTTAAGCTCATCACCGACGGCTCCCTCGGTAGCCAGACCGCCTATTGCTGCGATCCTTACCCGGGGACGGACAAGCGCGGTTTGTTCGTCTACAAGGAGGAGGACCTTTCCAACATCATGGGCAAGGCTACGACCGCTGGACTTCGGCTTGCCGTACACGCCATTGGGGACGATGCTATGCGCATTACCCTCAAGGCCTTCGAAGCCGAGGCGGCCGCGGGCCGAAAGGCGCTCCCCGGGTCAACTATCGAACACGCCCAGCTCGTCCAGCAGTGTGACATCGAGACCTTCGCTGACCTTGGACTCATAGCCTCGGTGCAGCCCCGTCACATGATCGACGACCGCGAGCTGTGCCATAAGTTCTGGCCAGGCCGCGAAGGCCGCACTTTCCCGTTCAAGTGGTTTGTCGACGCCGGAATTCCCATGAAGATGGGGACGGACTGTCCCGTTACCGAGCTCCAGCCGTGGGAGGCAATGGCATGTGCTGTCAGCCGCGCAGGCGAGGGCCAGGAACCATTCTGTCCCGAGCACCTGATCGACATCAAGGTCGCTTACGCTGCGTCAACCCAAAATGGTCGTCTGGATCTTGTTGAAGGAGACCGCGCAGACCTGATTGTCCTCGCCACTGACCCGTTGCAGCTGGATGCAGCTGGTCTTCGCGCAATGGAAGTGGAAGGTACCATGCTTGGCGGAAACTGGACATATCGCAAGTAGATTACAGCTCACATACTTAATTGAAACGATGCATCGGGCTCTACGCCACCAAGCGAACTTCGGCATGCGTACGTGTCATTTGCATTTACAGCAGCGCCACGGCCTCCAAGTTCATACCATTGCGGGTCCCTGCAGTTGTTACTATCGGAAGGTTTGGATTTACGGACCTTCCGCCCTTGTCGCTTCATTCGGTCCATATTGGCAGGCCTTGCTGACCCGACACGAACCTCAAGTGTGTCGCAAAAACAATGGATGACTTACTCACCCTTCGGCGGCTACGACGCCACTCGTTAGTACTGTACATTGCACCATGCGGTAGCCTGGATCATGCATTGCAGAGTTCGGTAGACCAATATCCGCGATTCTGCATACAGTAGGCTGCCTAGTACTGTTACATAAATACTTTAGTGACCATTGTGGCAGCACGGTGCCGTTGCCATGGAGCCGGGCTTGAACTCCTGCATGAGGGCGTCCAATCCCTTGAGCATCGTGGGTGCGTCCACATCAGCCATCTGCTGTTCCCAGCCCTCGCGTACAGTCTTTAACCAAGCTGCGTCGACGAGTGCACGAACTCCCACAAAGGCAATGCCCGCCGCAGATTTGATCGCCGCGTCTGTTGCTGAGCGAGTACCCGAGTACTTGGCGTAAGAGTCCGAGTGGGGTGCCTCATGCTTGGGCATGTCAGGGAGACGGAAGAACGGGTGCATGGCCGGTACTCGGTAGCAGACGTCGCCAAAATCGGTCGACCCGGGAGTTCGGAAATCCGGTTCGAAGGCGTACTCGTCAGGTCCCCAGCTTGCAGAGCAAGCCTCGCCGAGATACTGGCACAGCTCCTCCGAGTGGCGTGTGTCAAGGTACATAATCTCGCGGCGAATATCGACCTCACATCCAGTCGCGAGGGCGGCGGCCTTCACACAGTTGAGCGCTCGAGGAATGAGGGCGATGGCCTCAGATGCCGTTGGAGCTCGGATACCGATCTGAATCTCAGAGTTAGCAGGGATGACGTTGGCGGACCATCCCTCGCTGCCCTTGATGGTGAGATAGATGCGGTGAGAATCGGGAATCTGCTGGCGGAGGAGTGCCACGTTGGTGTAGGCCGAGACGGCGGCGTCGAGGGCGTTGACACCCTTGTCCGGGTGCGCTGCTGCGTGGGCACTGGCACCCTTAAACTTGACCGAGAAGCCCGCCGCGCACGAGCAGAAGGGGATACCCGCACCGTTGCCCTGCCCCATCGGGTGGGTCATCATACAGATGTCCATCTTGTCGTACGCCCCCTTGTTAACAAGGAAGCTCTTCCCTCCGCCTGCTTCCTCCGCAGGAGTACCGAGAAGAATGATCTTACCCGGGACATTGTGCGTCTTCATGAACTCGGCGCAACCGATGGCAGCCCCAATGCCGACAATGCAGATCAGGTTGTGCCCGCAGGCGTGGCCGATGCCTCGCAATGCGTCCATCTCCGAGTTGAACCCGACGGTAGGCCCATCGCCGTTGTCAAAGACAGCTTCCCACGCCGTGGGGAAGCCGTAAGCTCCGCGGGTCACCTTAAAGCCCTTGGTCTCCATATAGGCCGTGGCCGTGTCGTGCGCGATCTTCTCCTCCCAAGCGAGCTCAGGGTTGTTGTGAAGCACCTGCTGGATGTCGTGAAGCTCATCAGACAGGCGGAAGATGGTCGTCTTGATCTGCTCGAGGACGGCAGCTAAAAGGCCGCCTTCGGGGTCGAGGATGGTCGTCGTAGTCATGGTTTGCGATCAGAAGTAGAGGCAGTCGTGGATTGCTTACTGTGCCCCATTTTCAGGTCAACATCATATACTCTCACCGATGGCCTACCCGGTGACGAGCCGACCCCGGTGGATATTCACTCCGCCATATCATATCGCAGTAGCAGATGTGGGGTACACGGAAGCGGGTATCGTAGTTCCGCTATCGCGGCACGTGGGCCGGATGTTGAATATGCCCGACCCTTTCCGCACCATCCGAAGATCTTCTCCCGTTGCCGCTCACCGCGATATCCTCCCCATCTCCTCTCTGCTGCATACCCGGCGCCGACCTCTCCGCGGGGCTCAGATTCATGGCATTGCGGGGACCCAGATAACGCCCAGCCCCTTGATTTGCCCACTGCAGAGTGTCAGAACGATACAAATAAGATGAGGACGATCGACTCTGTTCCAAGTTAACCAGATCCCCGGATCCCCGCCGTGCTACACGCCATCCGCTCCATGACCGGCTACGACCAAAGGCGCGCCTCTGTGGATAGCGAAAAGCAGCTCCCCGAAGACGTCACGACCCTTCACAACATTGCCAGTGAAAAGCAGCTCCCCGTCAATGTGGTGACCGTCGAAGATGTCGAGAAGTTCCAGGAATCGCTCAATGTCACTCCGGAGGACGACAGGCGCGTGCGTAGAAAGGCGGACTGGCTACTTTTGCCCATCCTAATGACCGTCTACGGTATCCAGTTTGTAAGTCGACTGATGTCCTCTGAAGCCAACGGCGCTGATAGCTTCGCACAGGTGGACAAAACGTGCATGACATACGCGTCTGTAATGGGCTTCCGTATGTAGAGACATCCGAGGAGCTAATACCCTTTTACTGACGTATCCAGGAGAGGACACCCATATCAACTTGTCCCAATACTCATGGCTTTGGTCCATCTTCTGTAGATACCCCCCTCAGGACGACATGCTGATATCTCCACAGATCTTGGCTACATTGCAGGCGCTTGGCCTATGTCCCTCCTTCAGCAAAAGCTTCCTATTGCCAAGATGACCGCCGCAAACATCATCGTTTGGGGAGCCATCCTGTGCTTTATGGCTGTTTGCACCAACTTTGCACAACTCATGGGTGTTCGTTTGTAAGTACCGCGCGATGAGCCACCCAACCCCTTCTGACACTTCAGCCTTCTTGGGTTTTTCGAGAGCTCCATCGCCCCGGGACTCATGATCTTCACCGTTCAGTGGTACCGTGCCGGTGAGCAGGGCCACCGTACCGGCCTTTGGACTGCGTGCAACTCTCTCGGCGGGATCTTTGGTGGCGCTGTTGCGTACGGCTTTGCTGATGCCGATGGGCGTGGTGCACTCTCGATTCACGGTTGGAAGCTCATCTTTATCTTCCTCGGCTGTCTGACCGTCTTTATGGGACTCGTCTTCCTTGTCGTTGTTCCCGACAGGCCTGACAAGGCTTGGTTTCTCAGCGAGCGGGAGAAGCTCATCGCGCGTGAGCGACTCCTCAGCAACCACCAGCGCATTGACGAACGCGAGTTCCGATGGTACCAGGTGTGGGAAGCGCTCAAGGACCCGCTTACCTGGCTTTACATGTTGGGTTCCGGACTCACATGCATTCCCAACGGTGGCTTCACCAACTACTTCGCCATCCTCATTCAAGGTTTCGGCTTTACCGCCCAGCAGACCTTGCTTCTCGGCATGGCCAACTCGTGGCTCGCTATTGTCATCATTACCTCGATGTACCTGGGCGACAAGCTCAAGAACCGCACAGCCATGGCGTTTGTGCCCCTTGCTATCTCGACCGCGGGTGTGGCCATGATCTGGGGCATCCCCTCCTCAAACCGCATTGGCCGCCTCGTCGGCTACTACCTCGTGTTCCCGTATGCGGTTCCAAACATCATTCTTCTCGCCCACGTCGTTACCAATGTCGCGGGCCGCACCAAGAAGATGTTCGTCCAAGCCCTGTTCATGTGCTTCTACTGCGCCGGAAACCTGGTCGGCCCGCAAACGTTCCGCCAACAGGACGCGCCGACCTTTGCACCCGCACTCATTACCGTTATCGTGTGCAATGCTCTCGTTGGCATTATTATGGTCGCAATCTGGTCTGTTTACAGGCGGGAGAACAAACGCCGGGACCGGCTCGAGCGCGAGCAGGGTCCTTCCAGCCTCGACACTCTGGACAAGGATCTCACGGATAGGGAGAACCTGAACTTCCGTTATACCATCTAAAGGGAGGAGCGAACGCTGGAATGCACAGAATGGGTAGGTGAAGTCGTGTAGAGAGCAATTTCAAGAGTTGTTTACGGTGCGCAACGAATGCATCCATGGATGGCCAATCAACACTCCGGTTGCTTGAAGTAGGGATGTCGGGGTCATTGATTTCAGGGAAAGGGGGCTCGTAGCCGTAAGACATGTTTCTGAGCAAGTCAAGAAGCGAACGGAAGTGTGCTGGACTCGTTGGATGAATGTGTGAGTGAAGGAGCAGATTGGCAAGGTTCGAGCCCAATGTTTGCCGGGCCTGACTCCCGTGGGATTCGATATCGCTAAGCCGAGAACTCGGCAAACGTGATTGCTTCCATCAGAGCTGGAAGGACTGGGTTTGGCTCACCGTCTGTAGGCAATACTATTGGCGCAAAAACACAGCGCCGGAGCACCTAAGTGTGACGGCTACGAGTGTTCTGTCCAAGACGAGAAGCGTTGCAAGATCTGGCCAGACCGAGAGACCGTCTTCGCTTCCCGGCGGCAGGTGACCATGTTGATCCGCTTTCCGCCTATTCCGCACCATCCGCAGCCGCACCTCCTGCCGCGTACGATGATCCGGAATTCGATTCCCAACTCCAGACAGTCACGTGTGGGAGCCCCGCGGGCCCCAGAATAACACGATCCGCAACAGCCCAGAGCAAATGGAATGCTCATGTTTACCGAGCGCAAGCGGGGGCCTGCTATCGGATCTGAACGGTGGGGAGCAATGTCTATAAAACGGGTGGGTGAGCGGGCCGCTAACAGCCACACCCGCAATGACCTTCGAAGACAAACAGTATGAGCTCGACATGGACGAGAAGGCCGAAGGATCGACGCAAGAGACTGCTGTCTTACGCAGCAACTACATCGATCTGAGCCCGCGTGAAGCTCGCCACAAGTTCCGGCGACTGTATCTGATGGCCATGAGCCTGTGCATAGGCGGCATGTACGTCGGGTACTCCATCGTCGCGCCGGGGAACGTCGTCGCAAACCCCGGTTTCATCCAGGTAAGTACTGTAGGCGGACGACCACGCTGACAGCAGGTTATGGGCACGAAGAACAACCCCGTCACCGGCGCCGTTGAGCTCGACGCGGTGCACGTGTCGCTCTGGAGTGGCTTCACTATCGTCGGGCAGGTGTGCGGCATGTTGATCGCACCGCTTGGAGACTACATCGGGCGCAAGCCGACGCTTTGGCTTATGACGGTGCTCATGGTTGGGGCGATCGTGATGGAGATGCTCGCGAACGACTGGAAGGTCTTCCTCGGAGGCAAGATCCTGACGGGGCTCTCGACTGGCCTGGCGATGGCCGCTATCCCGGCTCTGTGCGCTGAGCTTACGCTCCCACAGTTCTCGGGGGACGTTATGGGAGCGTTCGCGCTCGGATTCAGTTTCGGCCAGCTGCCGTGCGCTGTGGGCCTCGAAGTATTGTTCAAGACAGCTCCGCTCGAGTTTCGCCGCATCTTCTACGCCCAGTTTGTCGTCGTCGGTCTCTGGCTCGTGCCTCTCATTATTGTTCCAGAGAGTCCGATGTGGCTCGCGTCGAAGGGGCGTCACGACCAAGGGAAGAAGGCGCTGAAGAAGCTCGTCGGTAACGTTGAAGGGTATGAACTCGACCACGAATATGCTGTCGTCGTTGCCCAACACGAAGCGAGCACACGCTCCGCGAAACACGGCTGGATCACTCTCTTCCGCGGAGCCAACCTGAAGCGCACCATGATCACGTGCATTGTGCCCACGCTGATCTACTTCTCGGGGCAGCCACTGATATACGGGCAGACGGCGTACTTCTTCCAAACTGCCGGTCTCGAGGATCCGTTTGTCGGCAACCTGATCATCACCGTCCTTACAATTGTCTTCGTCGCTTTCGGCAACTGGTACGTACTGCCACGCGTGTCTCGACGCAAGGCAGTTTTATCGTTCATTGGGCTGTCCGTGCCCTTGCTCCTAATCATCGGCGGCCTCGGGTGCCTGCAAGTCACGAAGAAGGTGGCGTCGGGCCTCATTGCGGTCTGCTCTGTTTGGGTCTGCGTCTTTAGCAGCACGATCGCGGTCATCTACTGGATCACGATCGGCGAGATCCCGACCGCCTCCATTCGGCAAATGACCATCACCTTTGCCTTGATCTTCATGTCGGCTTGGGGAGCGATGTGGACGTACGTGGTCCCATTATTTCTCAGCCCACAGAAAGCGGGCCTCGGAACCAAGACATGTTTCGTCTTTGCCGCGGTCAGCGCGCCGTTCTTCCCTCGTGAGTGTCCCAACACGATTTCATGCTCACCATAGTCGTCTACTTTTGTCTTCCTGAAACCTTGGGTCGTTCGAGTGCGGCACTCGATGAGCTTTTCGAGCGAGGAGTACCTTTGCGAAAGTTTGCCGAGACTCCGACAAAGGTTGAGGGAACCCTGTCGGAGGAGGTAATCGAAGCCGTGTAGAACACTATGAAACGAATAGGGCCTGGAAGACCTGGCTGTGACACGTCGAGCCCCGGTGCTCGTGTCTGCGATGAAGTCCATGTTCCGATAGTAAGCATCAATTTAGTGGCGATTCCGGTAGTGCGTGTCAGTTTGCTAGGCAGCCCGTCGCATCGGAAGAGCAAGTGCAACATGGCCCTTGTGGTCGTCCATCGCCTTTGGAAAGGGCAAATTGCGAGCGGGGCTCCACCGCCCTAGTGGAAATGACGAGCGGCATCGGTGGGGCGCCCAACCCTTAGCACACCCTCAAGGACCAGGTGGAGATGCGCATTTGGTTCAAAGGTATTCATTTATACATTCATGACACTCTGCATACGTGCAGGGAGATGTCGACCAGGACAGATTGACGGCGAGTAAGGTTTAAGTGGAGGGCTGTCACGTGCGTGGGTAAACTGCTAATCTGAGAGTATCTCGAGGAGTTTAACAGGCGCTGCAGCCGACGCGGTTCACCTCTTGTCCGCTGCGGCCGCGCATCAGCGGCCAGTCGCCGTGGCCAAACTCCCAGCTTGAGCACCCCCGCTGCTGCGTATCACAGCAGTACCGCGTCGCCGTGTCCGCCCAGCCCCATTGCTGCTGGGCCCAGACAATGTTGCCGTTGCCGCCGCCGGTGCACGTCAAGTCGACGACGTGCTTGTACACGCCCCACGCGTAGCCGTGGTTGAAGCCGTCGTTGCCGTTGATAACGTCCTGCGCTGGGTTCGCCGTCAGCGGCTTGAGGCCCGACCGGTACCGCCAGAGGGGGTACTCGTCCGCGTGGGCATCGCAGTTACCGCTGCAACCACACGTCGACACGACGGTGTCTTGTGCGCCCCACCAGACGCCGGTGCGGTCGACGTTGATCTGCCATGCGCCTGGACAGTCGCCCGGGCCAGAGATACCCCGCCTGGTCGCGCCGGCCCGGACGAAAGTCGAGCTGCCGATGTACAGTGTGGCGCCTGCCTCTCTCGCGGTGAGCCACGCCTGGTAGTCGCGCTCAGCAGCCTCTTGCCGCTCTGTGGATGAGAAACCACCAAGCGCGTAGACGGGGGAGAGGAGCAGAAGTGCGAACATTGTGTTGCGGGGAATGCGCAGCATACCTCTGTGCACTTCATATACCCACTACCATCCCCGCGACCTCGAGACGGGTTAACCACTGTTGGCTAGATCATCAGTTCACTTCACCTTACGGCACGGTGCGGCAAATCGCGGGTGCCTACGATGGGGCATTTACGTCAGTCTTAGTGCAGGCGGATTGTCTATGCTATGCAATACTCTACATGTGGCTATGTGATCTAATGACTTATTATTGCTGGACAGCGGTGACCTCGTCGTTCTTCTCGTCGTGCACAGCCTGCTTGCGGAACTTGGATGACTTCCAGGCGGGAATGTGCGCGTGGTACATGGAGTCGATGTCCTCGATGCTCATGCCCTTCGTTTCGGGAACGCAGAAGAACGCGAAGATGAAGTCGAGTGCCAGGCAGCCGGCCCAGACGAAACAGATGCCTGTACCGATACGCTCCTGAATCTGCGGGGCAGCGAAGGCGATGATGAGGTTGAACAACCAGTTGGCGCCGGTGCCGATGGTGACACAGCGAGCTGAGATACGGAGCGGGAACGTCTCACCACACACGACCCACGCAACTGGTCCCCAACTGGACGCAAAGGCGCCGACGAAGAAAGTGCAGAAGGCGATCAGCACCTTGCCTGCACCCTTCGCATCCGGATACGCCTTGGACACTGAGCCAGTAACGATCTGGCCGACGAACATGATGAAGGCTCCCACAAGAAGCACAGGCCGACGGCCCGAGTGGTCCACAGCGTAGATGCCCGGGAAAGACATGCCGACGTTGACAGAGGCGAGGATGATCTGGAAGATGTAGGCGTTGGACATGCCGGCGACCTGGGCGAACTGCGGACCGTACGAGAAGAAGAAGTTGATACCCGTGATCTGCTGGCCGATCTGGACGCACACACCGATCATCAGGCGCCACAGGTTGCGGTTCTCAACAGTGAAGCACTCCTTGTACGAGACGCTGCCGAGCTGCTTCTCCTGTTCAGCCTTCTGGCGCACCTTCTCCAACTCAACGTCCAGGCGCGGGTCGTCGAGCTTGACCGAACGGAGGCGAGCCATGCTCTTGCGACACTGCTCCCACTTGCCCGTCTTGGCCAGGAACGACGGAGCCTCTGGGGACAGGATGAAGCCGATGAGGAGCGCGACGTCGAACGCCATCGCGAGGCCGCACGTAAGCTGCCACGAGACGTTGCCGGAGTAGTGGCTCATGCCCCAGCCACACATACTCACACCCCAGATACCAAGGGTGACGCACAGCTGGAAGGAACCAGTCACGAGACCTCGCCACTTGGGCGGAGCCGCCTCCGCCTGGAAGACGGGAACGAGGCCGGAGGTGGCACCAATGCCGAGGCCCAGAAGCACACGAGAACAGAAGACCTGCTTATAGTTGATGGCCGAGGTCTCAATAGCCGAGCCGATCATGTGCAGGCAGATGAAGAGGATACACGTCAGTCGGAGACCGAGCTGATGTTAGCGATGACCGAGGACGGTGAAGCTTACCTTGTTTGAAATGTATCCTGACGACACGGCACCAAAGGTTGCTCCCAGACTGAGCAGACCGGTGACGGCACTCTGTCGCGTCGTCGACAGAGCACAAACACCAGCGGCATCGCACTCTCCAAAGCGGTTCTTGTACGCGTCCATGGCAAACTTGGGGGTCAGCGCTGCTTGCTGTATGCAGAAGGCTGCAACTCACGAGGACACCTCCGGACGAGTTTCCCCAGCCGAAAATCACTCCGGCCATACTCTGGAACAGGCACAGGACAAGGGCACTCTTGCTCGCTGCATTGCTGAGACCGACCGTTGAGGCGCGCGACTTGGACGGCGCAACGGGTGTCGTCAGAGTCGAATTGGTTTCGTTCTCGTTTTCAGACGAGCTCATGGTGATAGGATGGGCGTTGCGAAGAGGTGGGGGCGAGGGCTTTATGTTTTTTCCCAAGACAGACGAGTGTCTCTTCGGTCACCACGTGCAGCCATCACATCGCGTCATGGATATGACTGGCCGATCGAGA
Source organism: Trichosporon sp. PB005A (assembly GCA_023630055.1). Classification (NCBI taxonomy): domain Eukaryota; kingdom Fungi; phylum Basidiomycota; class Tremellomycetes; order Trichosporonales; family Trichosporonaceae; genus Trichosporon; species Trichosporon sp. PB005A. The sequence goes on from JAMALZ010000003.1 coordinate 22,808, forward strand.
TGGCCGAGTGGTACCGCCGGCCGCGGAGAAGAAACCGCCGGCAGCAGGCAGCCACACGGTGGCCACCCAGTAGGGGGCAGTGGATAAGTCGCCGTGGCTGCGTAATCAGCCGTTACCGCCGGCATGAAGATTTGAAGACTTGTGCATGGAATACAAGATCAGTAAGCGTCCTAATGTCAGCGAGCCTGACGCAATGCAAGGCGGATGTTCGGCGCAGAAGCGGGTTGCAGGTCGCAGGGGTGCTCCACTCGCTGGACACGCGCTCGTCGCTAGAACGGCTAGAATTGCTGGAAAGCTCGGTCATGATACCGAGAATTTTTAGGGGTCCCGCGTATTCTACCGACACGTGATGGCAGCCACGCCACCCAGCCGTTTTTCCTGAGATTTAGCGACTGCAGGCGACTTTCTGCGGCTCTGGTGGCCGATCAGCGAACGAGATTCATTCATGCTACAACGCTCTCAGTAGGAGGGGGACTCGAAGGCTATGCTTGGCTTGGCTTGGCCGCCGTGCGGCGCTGCCCTGCGCGTTCGGCAGTCGGCGGGTCGGCCTGTCGGACGGGACGCGCTACAGGCCGAATGCACGGCGCGTGTCCTCGTCGCCCATGGACAGGTGGCGCTCGACCCAGCTGGGGCGACGCTGCTGGGTGGGGGCAGGTGCAGCAGTGGGGGGAGCCTGCTGAGTCACGGCCGCAGCTGCGGGTGCGGGAGCGGACTTTGCGGTGTAAGACGGAGCGTGCGTCTCGGCCCAGTCCCACGACTGGCGACGGCGGTCCGTAATGTCGGGCGACGTCGGGTTCGCAGTCTTGTTGAACATGGGCATTGCGGAGTTGCTGTTGCGGCGCGCCTGGTTCTCGCGGAGGGCTTGGGCGGTAGCAGTGTACTCGGACATGGTGGTGTGCTCCAGTCCGCAGTGGGAAGAGCAGCGGCTTTTATGTTATGCATCGATCAAGCGCTCCGGATAAGAATACCGGCATGGGGGGACACATGACTGTCAAGACATCACGAGAACTGCAACACGGCTCCAAGTGCGTCCGCATGACGATAAGAACGCCCAGTGGGAACCGCCGTCGGTGGCGAACAGATCTTGTGCTGGAATGTGGAGCGGCGGCTGCGACTCTGGACCATGACGTGGCGTGATAAGCCTCGTGGCAGCCGGACGGGAGCAGAAGGATGAAAAGTCACGTGCAATGCAGAGGGTCGCGTGGTGCTGCATCACGTGACTTGGGGCCCACACCGACCATTTACGTAACACCCTTTCTCTTCGGGCATGAAACCTCCGACCGGAATCAGGCGTCGTAGGTGGCGGGCATTCCCCAGCGCCCAGCGGTGCGGCCCTCCCCCGCGTACCGGCCGCCGGGAACGACCCAGTGCGGCTCGCCCGCGATGGTTGGTCCGCCGCGCTCGACGCCATGCCCAGTCCGGAGATGCGGTGCACCGTATGCATCGTGCGACTGGCCAGCGAGCGCCTCGTACGTCAAGACGACCCGAAGCAAGCTAGTGCACGCGGTCCCCGCCAAGAGTGTCTCACTTCGTCCCGCGCGATCTGCGGGGCTTCCACGTGGCGGGGGGTACGAGGAGAGCGAAGAGAGCATCCAGGCGTGAACCCAGATGCATAAAGCTAGGCAGCTCAAGCTCTGCAGACCGTGTTCGGAACAACGTAACCGCAACCTTGTCGGGGCTGTGAATTCAAGCGTGCTCCCATGCGTGCCGTCACGCTTGGCCCCCAAACAGGCAGGTGGGAGTGTGCTGGGTCCTTGGCCCAATTCATGTGTGCGCCGTATGGATCGCTGCGAGGAATCCTGCCATTCACCATTCAGCCGCACCGCGCCAGTTTGCGGTCGTACGCCGTCGGACCGCGGAGTCGGAACGAGGTCCGGCGCTGGGCCGCTGGGCCGCTGGCCGCTGGTCGCTGGGCTGCTGGGCCCGAAGCGCTGCAATGTCGAGTGCGCCTTGCGGCCTTAACGGCTCATTCATTAGCGTGCGCAGCGTGTGCAGCACTTGGGATCCTAGGCTCCTGGTGTGAAACCCACTTCCGGGCGACACAAATGGCCATGAAATGAACAGGACACAGCTCATGAGGCGCGTGAGGCGGCTGGCGGTTGGGCCGGGCACCTGGCGTCCGGCGCGCACCCAATCCCAAACTCTAGTCGCGATGGGCGACTGCCTCCGGGACGCACACTGCATTCTCTGCGGGTGGGTCAGGCACTGGAACGTCCGCTGTACGTTGGAACGCTGTCACGGTACTGCGCGGCGCGGCTCGCGGCTCGCGGCTCGTGGCGGGGCGGCGAGGGTTGGGTTGGGTTGGGATCGTTGGGATGGGTTGGGTTGGGCTGGGCTGTCCAGCGGGCTGCTGGCTGCCGGGCTGTCTGCCCTCCCTGGACTCCTTAGCTTCTTGGTCTGCTGGGCTGCTGAGCTGCTGAGCTGCTGAGGCCATGGCCTGCGTGCACGGCCTGCAGGTCAGGAGCAAGCACGGCCAGCCAGGGGTGACCCAGCGTAATGGAGTACGTAAACCCACCAGGGACTCCCGCCAACCCACACACATTCAACCGCGACCCACAGCGCAGACGCCTTGTCTCAACCTTCAAATGCTCGACTCCATGTACGACGCCGGCCCTGGTTCCTCTCGTACCTTGCAAACGTCCTGTCATGCAAACCTCCTTGCTCCCAACAGGCTTTAAGTCTATTCCTCGACGCTGCCATGGAAGCAGGCCCACCCCTCGACCCCGACCCCGATGCTCTCCCATCCCAACGAACACTACGTTCAACTCCAGTCGGGTGGTTCTGGTTCGCAACATTCACCACCACCACCGCTTATGGAGCTCGCAAAGCCCCGCTTCGACGAAGAGAAGATCGAGGAGGAGAGCCAGGCCGACCGCGACGCCGAGCGTCTCCGTAAGCTCGGCTACGATGCCGTACTCGGACGCCCCCTCGGCTTCTGGGGCAACATGTTCCTCTCCTTGACCTGCATGAACCCCATGTTCGACATTGTTGTGTCGACCACTATCTGGGCGTATGAGGGTCCAGAGCTCTTCGTGAGTAGGTGGCGGCTTGCATTGCTGACGCAAGATCTACGGTTATCCCATTACGATCCTGCTACACTTCATCATGATTGGGCCCTTCGCCGAAATGGCGTCGGCGTTCCCGGTCGCCGGTGCGCACGCGTCCTGGACCTGGCGGCTCGCGCGTGCTGGTATCCGTGGAGAGCGCCAGTGGAGCTGGTTCATGAACGGCTTCGTGCTGGCAGGACATTTGGGCAAGCTCCTGACTGGCCTGTTCCATGCCGTGAAGGGGTGCACGCAGACCTATGTCACACTCGCCGAGGTGCCATCAAAGGTCGTTCAAAATAACTGGTTCGCCCCCGTCCCAGTCGACCCCAAGCTGTGGTGGAACCCGGTGTTCCAGATCATCATTGTCAGCATCGTCACCATTATCCTCCTGACGCGGCTGTCGCGCCGCTCAAGCTTCTGGGTCGTCGTCGGCATCTTCAACATCCTCGTTGTCCTCATGTTCTTGGGCATGTACGCGACTGGTGTGGCTAGAGCGCCCACCCGTCGTTCCCTGGGGTTCCCGTCGCGTGATTCGTGGAACATGAGCTTTGCTTACATGATCTTCATGGGCATGCCTACCAAGTTCATCCCGTTCGACGCCGCGGCGCACATGTCCGAAGAGACCAGAAACCCGGCGAAGAACGTACCGCGGTCGCTTTACGTTTCTGCCGCTATTCATTTTGCCCTGGTGTACGCCACTGTATGCTGCTTCATCTTTGCGCTGTCGGACCCGGAGGACCTCGCCCTGCAGGCTTTCAAGGGCTCCGGCAATTCTTGCATCATTCCCCTCGCCGTCATTCTCCGCGTTGGGCCCAAAGTCCTCGCTGGCCTCGGTATCATCGCCCTTGCCCTCTCCGCCTCTCAATTCCTTGCGACTGTCGTCATCTGCTCGCGTTTCATCTTCGCTGTCGCGCGCGACCAGGGTCTCCCCTTCTCAAAATACCTGAAGATGACCGACCGCCACCGCGAACCGTGGGTCGCCAACCTCGTCCTCGTGTTCATTGCGTATCTTAGCCTGACATGCTGGCTATACGACTGGAGGTACTACTACCAGTTGTCGCAGACAATCTCGACCTACATCCCCTGCGTCTGCTACTTCATCCCCATGACGCTCTACCTCTTCTCCAAGCTCGACCTGCAATACGAAGGGCGATCACAGTTCACGCTGCGCAAGTGGAGCAAGCCCTCTGCCGCCATTTCCAGTGCTTGGATGCTCCTCGCCATTGTCCAAGGCTTCTTCCCCCTCTGCATCTGGACCACAATGTACGCGTACGGCGTAGATGTCTCCAGCAACAAGACCCCCAGCTTCTTCCCGTGGGCTTTCATCGGCATGATCGTTGTCATGACCTTGTCCTGGTTCCTCTACGGCCGCCGCCACTTCGTGGGCCCCGTGCGTGCCATGACTAAGTGGACCGCTGGCGTCGAAATTAGCCCCGAGGAGGAGCGGCCGAACAGCCGTAGCAACATCCTCAAGGCGTACCTGAGCGGGCCGGACAAGGACAGCGCCTCGAAGAAGGACAGCGGCTCGGGGACGCCCAAGCAGAAGTCCAAGCGCTCGAGCTACGGCAGCGACCGGACGCCGGCGACCCCGATCGCCGTGCAGCCGCTCGCGTACTCGCAGGCGTCGTCCAACAGCGAGCCCGCGCAGGCCGAGTCGCAGCTACTGCCGGACGGCCAGGAGGGCAAGCGGCTGTCGTGGTACCAGCGCCGCGACTCGCGCCAGCCCGCGAAGCGCCGCCTCGACGCCGTCGAGGAGGTCGAGATGTCGCGTTCCGGCGCCCAGCAGGAGAGCGGCGTCTTCCCGCAATCGTTTGCGCAGCAGGAGTCCGGCATCTTCCCGGCACAGACGCAGACGCAGACGCAGCTGTCGATTGCGCAGCAGGAGAGCGGCATCTTCCCGCAGACGGCGACGGAAATGCAGACGCAGACGCAGTTCTCGATCGCACAGCAAGAGTCGGGAATCTTCCCCAACAACCCGACGCGGTTCTCGGTCGCGCAACAGGAGTCGCAGCTGATGCCAAGCCAGTCGCGCTTTGACCCCGAGGCGACGTACCTGAGCACGGCGCAGGAGGAGTCGCAGATCCTGCCGGACGAGCTGGCGTACCCGCCGCCGCCGACGCACCGCCCGTACCCCGCTCCCCCGCGGCGCCCCCGCAACTAGATTATATAATTGGGTTTATGCATGTTGTAGGAATCACGAGACCCGGATAGCACGGCGGGAGACGCGGCTGGGCGGGCTAGGCGAGAGTGCTAGAGCTGCTAGAGCAGATAGAGCAGCTCTGCAGCGCTAGGGCATCCGTGGGCGAGGCTTAGACTAGGCCGTAGATAGTCGGCATTGTGCCACGTGGCGGGTGACCGAATGCCGGTGCCGATGGAACGCCCGGGGGCCAAGTAGCCGGGGTCATGTGCCGGAGATCGCCGACTTGGCCCTCGGGACTGCTTTTAAGTAGCGCACCGCGAACGGGGCCAGGCCCACTTCTTCCCCACAACACCATGCCACCCCCATCCCTCCAAGAGGTCGACACCGTCCTGTGCGCGAAGGGCGGCCCCTTCGAGATGGACACCGTCGTCCTCCACGGGCGCGAAGGTCGCATCTGGAAGCATGTGCGTCTCCCCCGAGGCTTCGCTGACATCAGGCCCCGCGCGACTTCCGAACCTTCTTCCTCAAGAACCTCGAGCAGTGGAAGGACCGTATCGCTATCAACGAGCCGGTCCCAGGTGCCGCGTACGATGACCGACGCGACGTCACGTACGGCCAGCTCAGGGACGACTCCTTCCGCGTCGCGGGGTGGCTGCTCGAGCAGGGCGTCGGCCCCGGCGACCGCGTTGCGATCGGCGGTCACAACTCGTCGGGCTGGGTGACCTCGTTCATCGCTGCACACCTCGTCGGCGCTGTGCCCGTGTGTCTGAACTCGACGCTCACGCAGGAGGTCCAGATCCACTGCCTGTCGCTCGCGCAGCCAAAGGTTGTCCTCGTTGACGCGAAGGACGCCGAGGTCCTGAAGCCTGTACAGGACAAGCTCACGCAGAAGGGCGTCGGCAAGGTCTACTCCTGGGACGACTACAACTTCAAGGCCTCGTCTGCGTCGATCGAGAAGGCAAAGCGCGGCGACAGTTACACAATCGAGCCAGAGAGCGACGCGCTGATCCTCTTCACGTCAGGCACGACGAGTCTGCCGAAGGCTGCCCTCATCACCCAGCGCCAGGCGATGCAGCACGTCATCACCGCGTCCGTCCCCGCCGCTCGCGCCGCCATCCGCATGGGTGCTCCTCTCGAGATGGTGGTCGCGGCCGCCCTCGACCCGCCCGAGGAGCAGCTTGTCGCCCTCATGCCTGTCCCGCTGTTCCATGTCACCGGCCTGCTCGCGCAGATGATTCGTGTGTTTGTCGCCGGCACCAAGATGGTCTTCCTGCGCCGCTGGAGTGTCCCCGATGCCGCGAAGATCATTGTCAAGTACAAGATCAAGGTCATCTCCGGTGTGCCTGCTATCACCACGGCGCTGCTGCAGTCCGGCCTGCTGCCGAAGGACTGGGAGTTCGACGCTATCGCGTTCGGCGGCGCACCCCCGCCGAAGCGTCTGCAAGGCGACGTACGGGCGGTTTACCCGAACGCCTTCATCAACCACGGCTGGGGCATGACCGAGGCGGCTGGTCTCTTCATCGCCATTAGCGGTGCCGATTACGAGGCCTACCCCGAGTCGGTCGGCCAGGCGATCCCGATCGGCGACATGCGCATTGTCGACATGGAGACAAAGAAGCCAGTGCCCGCCGGCACGCTCGGAATCCTGCAGATCCGCGGCGGGTGCGTCATGAAGGAGTACCTGAACAACCCGAAGGCGACGCGCGAGGCGTTCACCGACGACGGGTGGTTCGACACCGGCGACGTCGGCTACATCAATGACGTCGGCCTGCTGCACCTGCGCGACCGCGCCAAGGACATGATTATCCGCGGCGGCGAGAACATTGCGTCTGCCGAGGTCGAGAATGCCGTCACCTTCGACGAGCGCATTGCCGAGGCAGCGGCCGTGCCTGTGCCCGACCCCGTGCTCGGCGAGCGCGTCGGCCTCGGCGTCGGCCTCCGCCCTGGAGCGACCGCGACGCCCGAGAGCATCATCGCCGAGGCGGACAAGCGCCTCCGCTACCCCGCGCGCCCCGTCATCTGCGTCATCTTCCCTGACGGCCTGCCGATGAACGCGAACGGCAAGATTGTCAAGAACGAGGTCAAGGAGGTCGTCGTAAAGCAGTGGGAGGCTCAGGGCAGCAAGCCCGCGTTCGAGCCAAAGGCGAGGCTCTAGTTGTATTCAGAAGAGAAGACATGTTCATAGGTTGTACACTTGCAGGTACTCCATTACACTTTGAGGTTTTACTACTGTTTCTGGTGCAAAGATCACACTTCCAGGTGCTTCACGGAAGCATTCCCGTCCTCCTTTTCGGGAGCAACGTGCTCCCTCTCAGCCAGCGTGCTCTCGCGCCCGTGCGTCGAGCCCGGAAGTCTTTGCCAGGGGCACAACCAGTGTGTGCTAACGAAGTAGTCGTCCATCTCCTCGAGCGTGCGGCCCTTGGTCTCGGGGAACAGGGCCCACATGGACAAAGAGGATGTAGTACTTCCAGCCGCTGCGAATGCGATCGGGGCACACTTGGCCCTGTTATCAGCGCCACCACGTCAGTGACTCACAATCATGAAGTTGGCGATCCAGTACGCCATTGACGTCAGCGCCACCGCCTTGGCGCGGATGGCTGAGTTCATGATCTCGACCGGGTACGCCCAGTACAGCGGGCTGATCCGCGAGAAGATGTCCCAGATCCGGGTCAGCGCGACAAAGGCGCGGCTCACTGTGTGCGTGCCCGAGTCATCGACCATGAGATTGCACGTGATCCACAGTATGAAGATGTACAGGAAGCCCGAGATGACATTGCTCACGATGAGCGGGCGGCGGCGGCCAGCTTGTCGACGAACTGCTCGTGAGCTAGCATGTTCACGCTCGAGCTGACTCTGACAAATCCGCATTGTGAGCTAAATAATAGACCTTGAGCTGATTCCAGCCAGACTCGTTCTCGCCAGCTTCCAGGTGTAAGCAGACAGGCTGACGATTATGAGTGCTCCGCAGTGAACAAGATGAGCAGTGGTACAGTAGACATGTCGTGTCCGACAAGGGCGCACTGGGTTCTAGGGCGATATCTGATGACGATCTTATAGATGACGAGAAGATAACATCATTACTGAACTACGGATCTACGGATCTTCCTTAAGTAATGCTGTTATCTAGGGGGTCCGGATATGGAAACCTCCGAGCGGAGTACCCAGTCTCCGGACTACCCTCTAAGATCGTTGCATGTCGTGAAAGACACCAGCTGACACCAGATCAACCTGCGCAGGTAAGTTCCACCTACAGTATACGGGAGCTGACTCCAGGCTGTTATCTCGTGGTGAGATCTACCTTGCTCTTGTACTGTCTATTGGGTCACAGCAAAGCGTAGGCTGCCCCTACAGTTGACCGCAGCCCAAGCCGGCAGCTGGCGAAACATCAAAAGACCTTCAATGCAGTAATGTTTCCGGAGCCCCGCACGAGCTGCCGGTCTTTGCCGAGTCAATCTCGGTCTCTTCCGCGACACTCTCCCACGTCTATCTGTGCCGTTCTCACTCGTCTTTCCTCCGCACCCACTGTACACTTTTCCTCTCCTCGCCCGCTCCACAAACCCATGTCCGGCGAAACCGACCCCTACGCGCCCTCGGGCGACGCGCGCCTCCTCCCCGTCCCGCTCGCGACGCCCTCGTGCTGGCAGCGCTCCGTCGCGACCGACCCTCTCCTGCTGTCTAACTCGACGACCCCGCTGCCCGAGTCCGCGGACATAGTCATAGTCGGCGGTGGGCTGTGCGGCGCGCTGCTTGCGTGGGAGCTGTTGCAACGGGGAAGCGGAAGCGTCGTGCTTCTCGAGGCGCGCGAGCTGGCGTCGGGCGCCTCGGGGCGCAACGCGGGGCACTGCCGACCCGACGCTGGCAGAGGGTTCGGAATGTTCGCGAAGCTGCATGGCGAGGATCAGGCGAGGAAGATTCTGGACAGCGAGAGGGCTGTGCTAGAGCGGTGGGTCCCCATCTCCCCAGCCAGAGGGGAGTTGCCAGGTGATCAGTGCTGATACCAGTGTGGACGAGTTCATCCGCAAACACCACATCGCGTGCGAGTGGGAGAAGCGCGAGACGTACGACGTCTGCCTCTCTGACGAGTTTGCATCGTACTGTTCCGAGGCGAACGCGGCGTACGCTGCGGCGGGCGGCTCTCCTCCGCGGCCGCTGGGCCAGGCGGCTGCGCGCGCCGCGTCGCGCTCCGAGTCCGCCGTCGACGCCTTCGGCTGGCCGGCGGCGACGCTGAATCCGGCGCAGCTGACGCTGGCGATCCACCGCCTGTGCGCGGCGACGGGGCGGTGCGACGCGTTCACGTTCTGCCCCGTGCTGGGCCTGACGCCGGGCGTGGACGCAGATGTGCTGCTGCGGCCGGACGCGGACGTGGAGTCACGCGAGGCGACGTCGCCCGCGGAAGTGCCGGGAAGTTCGGGCTGGACGGTGTCCACGGCGCGCGGGTCGATGCACGCGCGCGCCGTCGTCCTTGCCACGAACGGGTACACCGGCTCGGTGCTCGAGGCGGGCATCACGCCCGTCCAGGCGCAGGCGCACCTGCTCTCTCCGCCCACGCCGCCGCTGAACGCCAGCTACTCGCTCCGCAGGAGCATGAAGGAGTTCTACTCGGTCGCGCCGCGCCCGGATGGCGGAGTCGTGCTCGGCGTGTCCCGCCTCGGGTGGCCGGAGGAGCTCCTGGCGTCTGCGGTCGGGAACGTGGACGACAGCACGTGGAACGAGACCGTCGCCGCGCAAGGGCTCAACGCCGTCGCCGACGTCTGGCCCGGCGGGCCGTGGCGGCACACGCGGCCAGACGAGCTGCGCCCCCCGCCGGCTGGGGGAAGCATCGAGTCTGCTGCGAAGGCGGAGGCGGAGGCGAAGGCGGTCGACGGGCTAGAACGGGCGTGGACAGGCATCATCGGCATTACGCCCGACCTCGTGCCGATTGTCGGGTCCGTGCCGGGCAAGGAGAACTTGTACGTCGCGGCAGGATACAACGGGCACGGCATGGCGCGCATCTTCGTGACGGCGCCGGCGCTGGCAGCGCGCATCGTGAAGGGAGCCTGGGCAGAGGAGGACGCGATGCCGGAGTGTTTCCGCCTGACGCCCGAGCGGTTCGCACGGTTGACGCAGAGCTCGCGCAAGGCGAGTCCGGCGGCGTAGACACAAGCAATACCGGAACACGATGCATGAATGGTAGCGTACGAATGAATGGATGGATGAATGAATGAGAAACGCAAAACCCGAAACATGATTACGGAACTGGTCGTACTATCGTTGCGGCGGCCGCTCACTGGGGCTCACTGGGAAGAGCGTGTAGAGCACCTCGTCGAGCACGCGCACCCACAGGTGTTGGTTCAGGCGCTGGTCCTGGATGACGGCGAACGTGCGCTGCGCGGCCTTGCGCGCGTTGCTCCGCCCGACAACGTTCGCGAGGACATCCGGGAGCAGCCTGCCGAGCTTTCGGGACGCGCTGAGCCGCGTCTCCCGCACCTCCTCCGGCGTGCGCTTCGGCGACGGCGGCTTGCGCACGCCCCCGGGCCACATGTTGTCCTGGAACGCCGCCAGCAGCTTCTCGACCCGCTTCGGCTGGCTCGCCTTGCCGAAAAGGTCGCGCACCTTGCGCTCGACCGTCGAGCCGAGAACCTGTTGCAGCAGGAGCACGATCGCCTGGCGCCGCAGCCAGTCGCGCTCCTTCAGGTCAAACAGCTCCAGGAACGCGTCGCAGATTGGTCCGCTGAAGCCGCTCCCGTCGTCGTCGCCCGACGCAAACGGCATGAGCCCTGCCACCTCCTCCGTCACGACGCCGAGCCCGCCGGCGACCTCGGACAGCTGCCGCGTCAGCGACTGCGACATAATGTCCAGCATCGAGGGGGCGAGCTCGACGTCGATGCTCGACGCCACCGTCTTGTAAAGCGTGCGCACGAGGTTTCGCGGTGCGAGCGGGCCTGCGCTGGGCGCCGAGGCTGAGGCTGCGGTGGGGGCGCCGCGCGACAGAAAGTTCTGCACGAGCGGCGACGAGCAGAACACGGTGCTGCCGAGAAGCGACTGCAGGTACCGCTCCAGACCGAGACGGCGAGACTCGACGAAACCCGCACTCGTGCTTGGTACGAGACGTTTGCCGGGCATGTCGATGAGTGCGCGGGCTGCGTCCCCGGCACGTGGGTCGCGCAGTTCGGACACCCAGTCGCGCAGCGCTCGGTCTAGCGCGTAGAACTCGTTGTACCGGTGCGTCACCGTCCAGCTCGTCTGCACGCGCCCGTCGGCGACCTGCGAGATCTCGACGACGTACTTGACAACTGGACGGCCAGTCGCATCGTCGGCGCCCTGCACCGTCGTGGGCAGGCTGACGCGGGTACGCCCGGGCACGAGGCGGTTTGCAGCCTCGTGCCGCTCATACTGCTCCTTTTGGAACGAGGCCGCGCGCTGCTCGCGCTGTAACGAGGACAGACTTCGGCGGAGGAGGCGCAGCTCACGCGCATTGCCTGTCAGATCCGCCTGCCGGATGAGCGAGTCCAGGAGGCGCTCCTGCTCGGCGAGCTCAGCGAGCTTCGCCCCCAGGCGGTCAATCTCAGGGCCGAGGTGCAGGTTCCCCGGCGCGGGCAGAACGGCTTCGATGTCTGCCTCGCCGTCGCTTGCACCTGACGCCGCCTCTGGTTCATCCTCGTCGTCCTCGGCGAAGATGCTCTTCTGCCGCCGGTGCAGGCCCTCGTCGCTGCCGCGGCGCGCAAGCTTCGGCCGTCGCGAGCCCGGCGAGTACCGCGTAACCGGTCGCGCGGGGCTCACGTCGTGCACGCTCTGCAAATTCTCGGCTGAGCGGGAAGTCAGCTTGCGCCCCGCGAGCGGATGCAGGGGCGAACGTGGGGCGCTCTGCGGTGTCTCCGGCTCGGGGGGCTCAAGCGTCTGGCTGTTCGCCATAGGGTCACTGTCGATGATCTCCTCAAGGGCGGCCTGGATCGCAGCAATACGCTGCCGTTCGATCACGTCCTCCTCATCTTCTTCATCTGCAAACAACGGATCGCGCTCCGATCCTCCGTCTTCCTGCGTTCCGAAGAGAATGTCAAACTGCGCTGAGCGCCGCTTCGTCCCGGGCGAGAGGATCGTAGACGCGTGCGGAGATGCACGCCCGGAGCCGTCTGAGCCAACGTCGCGCATCGAGGTGTCAAAGTCGTTCGATGTCACTGGCGTCGCGGCCGGCGACGTCGACGCAGGCATGAAGCTGCCGTTCACAAGCAGCGGCCGGCGCGCTTGCAGCGGCGAGGCCACTGGCGAAGGGGTCGCGATGGGCGGACCGTCAGAGACACGGCGTTGTCCGGACGGCGACAAGCGCGATGCCGAAGTTGAGGCAGACATGGTGGGCGTCGAGCCCGAGTTTGCGCGCATGAGTCGGTGTTGCGGCGACGAGTGCTTCAAGTCTGCGACGGCCTTGAAGTAGAGGTCACTCTTCTGGAACGTCGCCCAATCCTCTTCCTCCATCAGTTCGTACACCGCGCGTTGAGCCTGGTACACTGCGAGTTTCGCTCTCCTCGTGTCGTTGGTACCGAAGGGGCGGGTCGTGTTGTGGCCGAGCTCGGAGATGACGGCCACGAGGCGCGCGGGGATGTCGAGCCGGTGTCGCCCATCAGCAAAGTAGGCCGAATAGAGGAAGGCGATGTCGTCTCCGATCGTTGCGTCATTCGCGCCCGGCCGGTTCCCGCCCTCAACCACATTGTCGAGTGCAAGGTTCTGGCCCGACGCCTCGAGCGGGTCCTTGAAACCCTCGACCGTGAGCCAAAACTGGACCAGGTGCGAGCGGTTGCGCCGCTCCATAAATTCGAGCCAGTACGCGAGCGACGACGGGTCCGACAGAATGCGGTATAGCGTCGGCTTGATTGTTTTGCTCGGCGCGGCTGGGACGGCGATCTGCGGCGGGCCCTGAGGTCAGTTCAGCACAGTGGCGGCAACTCACGGCATCACCGGAGAGCTTCTCGATCCGGTGGTCGATCGCGCCGCGCGCCCGCTCCAGCCGGTGCAGGTACCGATCGATGTGGCGGATGGCCTTCTCGTTGTCCGCGCCGTCCTCCTTGCTGCGCTTCGTGGCCGCGCGGAACGCGGCGCGGGCGTGCCGGTACTCGCGGTCAATGTCGGAACGCAGCCGCCGCGACTCGCCGAGCGTGCGCAGCTTCGAGATCGAGCGCATGAACTCCTCGAATTGCCGCGGCGTCGACTGCACACTGATCGGCTGCACGGGCGCCTTGGCTGGTGACGAGCCCGGCGCCGCAGTTGGGGGCACGGTCGACAGCGCAGAGAGAACCTGGTTCACCTGCTTCCTGGCGGTTAGCTTGACTAAGCAGATGTAACCTACCTCTGGTGCAGGTACTTGCCGCCCTGCTCATTAATCTGGCGGTTCCAGAAGTCGGGCTCGCAGAGGAGGTTGAACAAGGGCATGAGGATAGCACCGAGCACGATCTCACGGACGATGGTCTTCAGGACAGCCGACTGCTCCTCCACCGGCACGACTGCGGCGACAATGCGTTCAACATGTCCGCGGAGGTGCGCTTCAATGGAGGGAATGTTTGACTCGGCGCTTGTGTGCGTGTGCTGCGTGAAGGCGGGGTGCGCGTCCTTCGGTAGCGGCAGTGGGAGTGCGTCGCTAGTGCCGATGCTGGCGGCGAGGTGCTCGATGGTGCGGTAGTGCTCAATGTGCTCCGTGATAATAGGCAGGACCTTGGCAACTCCGAGGCTCGGCCAGTCGACCGTCTCGACCCGATGGGCGACCTCGCCGAGCGCGTGCCGCACGACACCCTCGACTTTGTTCGGGAACGCGGGCGCGCGGCTGATCTTGCTGAACCAGGGGAGGATGAAGCTGCCGCGGATCAGGCCGAGGACGGCGTCGAGCCGCGCGGCGACCTTGGGCTCCTCGAAGCCGTGCACTGGCGGAAACGGTGCTTCGGCGTCGTTGTCCGCTCTCCTCTTGTCTTGAAACCGGGCCCAGTGCGGATTCAACGCGAACACGAGCGGGCGCGTTGCACTCGCCTGCCGCTCACTCAGGCTCGGCGCGTCCGACCGCTGTTCCAGATACGCTGCAGCCGCGACCAGGCCGCACACACCGAGAGCCAGAAAGAAGGTCAAGACCAGGGGGCCGAGGACGAGAACCTTGAGCGAGCCGGTGCGGGCCAGGATGCCGATAACGGCTACGGCAGCGGCGAGGGCTGCCCATGCCGCGCGGGGAACACGGGGCATGACGTGTTCTGGGTGAAGGAGAGTGTGGAGGCGGCGAGGAGCCTCGCCACCCCGTATGGCGTTTGGCGTAGGCAGTTGGCGAGGGCGGTGAAGGACGTTGGATGGCCGACAAGTGAGTTGGGATGGTGAAACGTCGACGGGCAACGTCATGCCCAGAGTGGCAAGGCGGATGGACCGAATTCAGACCAGATCGGGTAGCCAGTCAACGCCTTGCCGATCGTGACCTCCCTTATCGACCACGCCGCACCCCAGTGGCCCGTGCGCACGCCGTCAGTCCCGCCAGCACAATGCGCAATGCGCAATGCAGGCGCACATGTACAGGCAGGCTGTATAGATGTAAGAATGTGAGATGCATGTTCTGCCCAGGCAGTATCGCCCGAGTCACAGTCACAGCAATGTGATTACAAGTACAGCTCTAGCCTCGAACAATCCATCGCATCCCCCTCCGAGCCACGACATCGTCTTCTCTGCACACCACGCCTTCGCCCTGTCCTCGCTCCCTTGCGCCTGGTTGAAAATGTGTTGAATGTTGTAGAGATTAATCTGATCTCGCCCGAAAGTCCTGCGCATCGGCTCGCCGCGCTCACTGCGGCACCGGCTTGCCAGGCGGAACCGGCGGGCCCTGCTCGCGCTTCTGGATGACCTCGACCTGGCTGTCAGTTCAATGAAGACGTTTGGAACTCACGTAGTTGCCGGGGAACCATCCCATGCGGCCGTCGCGCGTCCGTCCGCGCCACCAGCCAGACTCGCCTCCCTGCCCCTCGCGGCGCTCGAGGACGGCAACAATCTCGTCGGGAGCGAGACCGAGCTCCCACTCCTCGCTGGGGCGGAAGTCCCACCGCGCGCGCGCAAACGTGAGCTTGCTCGGGTCGATCATGCCGTTCGCGTCCATGACCTGGCTCTGCTGCTGCTGCTGGTTCGCGATGAGGAGCTTGACAAGTCGGCTCATGAGGTAAGGCAGGCCGACGGCGGACATGAGGAAGAGGAGCAGCGGCTTCGCGCTCGGCTTCGGCGTCTCGGGGCCGCCGGGGAGGCCGTGACTCCACTCGTTCGCCCACCCAGAGGGCGGGGGCTGCTTCTTGCCGCGCAGCCAGTTGATAATCCGCCGTCCGAGGCGTAGAATCGAAAACACGCCGAGCACCTGGCCGAGATACGTCTTCAGGCTGCCGAGCTGGTCCGCGACTCCGACCATCGCGAAGAATGACGAGTGCGTCGCCATGTACGTGCTCTCGACGAGCTGCGCAAGCGAAGTGAACGCAGTCACAATGCTCTCGATAATCGCGAACGCGGGCGCAGTGCTCTGCTGCAGCGACTGAGTCATGTTCGGGTATCCCTGTATGTCAGCTAAAACCAGGTCCTGAAGCTTACCTCGCCGGGCACGCCCATGCCGCCAACGCCGTAACCAGCACCCATTCCGCCCATGCCATATCCACCTCCGTAACTTCCGTATCCTCCACTGTAGCCGCCGTAGCCGCCCATACGGTTAAACGGCGACGAGTAAGACGAGTACCCGCCCATACCGCCGAGGCCAGAGCTGTACCCGCCCATGCCGTAGGGCGTCATTCCGTACGAGGACTGGCCGTACGTGGATCCGTAGCCGCCGTATCCGCCGACTGCCTGTTAATTCTTCATCTTCATGATAACTCACTGCCGCTGTTCATCATGGAGCTTTCACCGCCGCCGAGGCCGGCAGGTCTGTCGGGTAGTCGTGGAGCGACGGTGGAGGAGGACGCGGCGACGGTCGCCGAGTCGGTCGCGGGAGCGGCAGGCGCGGGGCTCGAGACGGTCGGCGCAGCAGGCGCGGGAGAGGAAGCAGCAGCGGCGGACTTGGCTTCCCAAGGCTTGGGCCTCGGCGGGAGCGATGACATGAAGAGCGCGTCTGGGAACGCGGCGGGAGGGGAAAAGTGGGGAGAAGGGGTGCGCGCGCGGGGTCGAAAAGGTAAGGAGGGTCGGGGGTGGGAGAAAGACGACGGCGCGAGAGGACAGAGCCAGTTTGAGAATGGGAGGAAGAGAGGAGAAGTCGAGGACGATGCTCTGTCGACGGTGGAGACCGCCGTGCGCATACCGGGCGGAACCTTTGCCCAGTAGCCGGGCGACCGACGCTGCGGAGCCCACCAACCATCACCAAAATTTGGTCCCGTCGCCGCTACCGTACGCTGAGGCGGCCCCGTACGTACACTGAGTGGTCGTAGCCCGGTTTCGTCATGGTTGTTCCCCGATCGCATCTCCGACCGCCTCTCGACGTCGACTCGACCTCCCGCCGAGATGGACGCTGGCCTCTCCTTCCCGCTCGAGACCTACTACCCTCCTCGGCCGCCCGAGGGTCATGCACGTCTCCGCGTCGTGCGCAACCCCTCAGACCGCGTCCGGCAGGCTGTCCGCGGTACGCTACCATCGCCTGCCCGAGCTGACCGCAGACAACAATGTCCCGCTCCTCTCGCGGCTGCAGTACAAATACGACTTGCGGAACACGGACAAGCGGCGGATTACATCGTTAGCTTGGGCTGCGCTCGAGCTGAACCTGGAGGTGTTCGAGTGGCTGCTGCTGGACTACGGGCACGACGACCACGAGCTGTCGCGGGACAGTGCGCACAACACGATCTTCCACCTGCTGGCGGCTGCGCCGGCGCCGCCGATCCTGTCGCCGAACGCGGAGATCTGGGCGGGCGCGCCCGACTTCCCGCCGCGCCCGCAGACACGGCCCCAGGCCGAGCTCACGGACGTGTGCCTGCGCATGACCGAGGTGTACTACACGCTGTTCCCCTTCCTGCTGGACTGGAGCAACAACCGGGGCGAGACGGCGCTACACGTTGCGGCGCAGGCGGATAACCCGGCCTTCATCGCGTGCCTCATTGAGCTCGGCGCGGACCCCGACCTGGCCGACCTGGACGGGAACACGCCGCTGCACTGCGCGGCATCGTGGGGCCACACGGGCTGCATGCGCGCGCTGCTCGAGGGCGGCGCGTCGGTCGCGCTGCGCAACTTTGAAAACTTTACGCCAGCCGACGTCGCGTACTCGCACTCGGTGCGCGCGGCGTTCGAGCACATGGCGCGCGACGCGGTCGAGCTGCGGCGGCAGCGCAAGCTGCAGCAGCAGCAGCAGCAGGAAGAGGAGCTGGACGACGAGGACGAGTTCGACCCGCGCTTCGACCCGCGTTTTGAGCGCTTCGAGCGCTTCGAGCGGTACGCGGAGCGCGGCGAGCGGAGGCCAAGCGACGGCGCGATGGAGCGCACGGAGAGCGAGCGCGGCTTCGGGCGGCGCGAGTCGATCAGCGGCCGCCGCGAGCGTGCCGAGCGGCAGTACGGCGACCTGGAGCGGCTGGAGCGCGAGCCGCTGCCGTCGCCGACGGTGCCGCGCTCGCCGCACTCGCCGCGCTCGCCGCGCGGCCGCTTCCGCAGCGGCAGCGGCAGCACGGCCTCGCACACCGGCAGCCGCTCCAGCTCGCACTCGTACAGCGACCACCCGCTGCCGCCGCTGCCGAACGAGGCCCAGCCGCCCCTCCCCCCGCTGCCCGACATGGCGCGGTACGCGCGCTACTCGCGCCCGGGCAGCCCGACGCCCATCCCCTCCCGCCACAACTCGGAGGGCCAGGTCCCGCAGCTCGCCCACCTCGCCCAGGCCGAGTATCAGGCCGAGTATGCGCGCGAGCCGGAGTACACCCCCGGCGGAGCGCAGTACCCAGCCCCAGCCCCAGGCCCCCAAGGCGCGCCATACATGCAGCCGCAGCGCCCCGTGCCGCCCATGCCCGTCCGCTCGCCGTCCCTCCCCACCCCGCCGAGCTACTCGCCGCACACAGGCTCGGGGCCCAGCTCGCCCCTTCCCCTGCCGCAGTACCCGGGCATGCGGCGCACGAATTCGGCGCAGGGTGCCAGGCCGCCGCTCTAGGAGATGCGCCGGGCCCCGGGCGCTGTGTCGGCGTCGGCGTTGGTCTCGGTTCCGGCCTCGGCGGAGACTGCCACGAAGAGCAAGCGGCAGAGGCCGCGCATCGTGATTCCCGAGAGACTGCAGCCCTTCCTCCCCTCCTAACTTCTGTACTCACCCACCCCCCGCCGCGTCGCCTCATACCAACCGAACAACGATACCCGCGAGGACGATCAACGTTGTATTCTCTGTACTTCTACGCCGATGTATCTGTGCATCCCCCTCTTGCAGCCCCATCGTGCAACCGTGACAGCCCTCGGGCGCCGGCGGCCCCCAGCGAGCCCAAGCGTACCATGAAATGAGCATAATTAACAGTGCTTACGAGAAAATGCCGCAGCCCCCACTTATCAATCTATGAGATACACGCGCCTGGCCGAGTGCAGCGCCGCGCGCTACGCCAGACCCATCTTGAGACACCCGCCGACAACGTCGACGGCGCTCCAGTCCGCGGGCTTGTCCTCGCCCTCGGCCGGCTCCTCGGCGCGCGTGTCGCGGTGCGTCCGCTGCTTGTTCTGGATGTACCGGAGCGTGTTCTTGAAGTGCTGGTTGTTAGCTTTGACTCCGGGCCCGTCGATAGCTGGTGGTGGGGAAAAGGCACTGATGCTCCTCCGCCTACGACGGTGTGGCCTCCGGCTTCGCCGTCGGCCGCGCTTCACTCACCTTCACGACCATGTCCGGGGTGTTGACACCGTCGACGAGGCCCGGCGGCGACGCGCTCGAGGGGTGCACATCGGTGCTGTGGACAGCGTCGATGTTGGACGTGATTAACTCGACGAGCGAGTTGATGTACTTGGGCGTGACGGCGTCGACGCCCTGCTCAAAGTAGTAGATGTAGCGGTCGAGGGCGTCAACGTACAGCTGCACACTGGTGAGCTCGTCAATGCACCCGGTGGCGATGCGCAGACTTTTCTGCAGGCACTCGAGCACGCGCTTGCCGTCGCGCAGGGGCGGGTTCGGGCGCTCGTCGCCTCCCGTCTGCCACCACATGTGCGACGCGTACAGCACCGCCGTCGCCTGGTGCCCCTTCTTCAGCAGCTTGGAGCCGTGCAGCGCCGCCTTGGTGATGAGCGTGTCGTAGTTGTCCGCGCCGAAGACGCGGCTGCCCTGCAGTGCGCTGATGATGCCTGTGATCGCCATGAGCTGCGCACGGCTCTCGCTGATGCTCTCCTCGTAGATCACGAACGCCTGTACGAAGAACTCGTACGTCAGCTCTTCCAGCCCGCACTCGTCCGACACCTGCGCCGCCAGCAGGAACAGTCGCAGGCACACCTCCGGCGCCTCCACCTTCGTGTAAAGGATCGAGATCAGCCGGTGGATGAACTTGAACAGCGAGCTGATCCGCGGCTCCCAGTCTTTCTCCTCCGACTGCCGCGCCTTGAACCGCCGCGCGAGCTGAATCGCCGACGTGATCAGGGGTGGGAACGTCCACCGTATCCTCTCTCCGCCGTCCGCGAGCTGCTTGTACGCAGTCTGCAACAGATCCTGCTGCACGCCGAGGTCCTCCGTCCGGAACAGATGGATCATGCGTGCAACCCAGCCCTGCTCCTCCGCGAGCTCGCGCAGGTCCGGGGGCGGCCGGCGCGCCGGCGCCATTGACCCACCCTGCGAGTCCTTCTGATCCCGCACGAGTACGGCACACAAGCCGAGCACACCCTCCACGTCGTCCGTCGTCTCGATCTGCGTGTTGTTCTTCAGCACCGACGAGACCACTGCGTGGCTGATAGCCGCACGCGTTGTGTACGGCTGCACAGACAGTAAGGGGATGTAGGACGGGATCGCGAGCAGCGTGAGCACCGAGACGTAGGACTGGATCGGCGCGAGTAGAAGGGCTAACAGGTTGGCGGCTGTCGGCGGCGCGTGCAGGTCTGGGTTCTGCTGGTACTCGCGGACCTTCGTCGCCGCGTAAGAGAAGATCTGGTCGATGTACTCGAGGTGGTCGGGGTAACAGCTGAGCGACAGGTTGGCGATCGACACGAAGAGCGCGGTGATGTCCTGAATCGAGAGGTCTGGACGAGCCTGGTGTCTGTTAGCGGTAGCCAAACCCTCCAACATACCTTGATGAGCTCCACGATCTGGGCCCAGAACACCTCGAACAGGCGGGCGTCCTCCGGGATGCCGCGGAAGGTCTTCGGCTTCTCGGGAGGCGTAGGCGGCTTCTCCTCAACCTCGGCCTTGCCGTCTTCCTCGCCCTCCTTCTTTTCACCGTTCTCGGGCTGACCATTCTCCGCCGCAGCCTCTCCATCCTCCTTCTTCTCGGCTGAAGGCTGATCAGCCCACTCGTCGGCCTCTGCCGGTCGCGGCGTCTGCGGCTTGTCTTCCGGTTCTGGCGACTTGCCCTCGTGCAACCGAACCTGCTTGACGCGCTCCGCGAGACGTTTCGTAGCCTCTTCCTCCTGGCGCTTCTTCTCCTCGGGGTCCTCGTTCTCGGCTTCGCGGGCGGCGTATGCGGCCAATCGGTCGATAAGCGCAATGACGATCTGCTTGACGTTCACACGCGGGTGAAGCTGTGCCACCTTCGACAGGAACGGCGTGAGCGTGTGCAGGTGGAACTCATCGGGGAACACCTGAATGACGACCTCCATGAGGTACTCCTGCGCGATCACGTCCTTGCAGCTCACGACCTGCTCGAGCACGGCGGGCAAAATGATGCGCTGGTACATGTCGACGTCGACGCCCTCGAGCTGCGACAAGCGGACGAGATTTGTACCGACAAGAATTCGCAGGTCCCGTCGCTCGGTTTCACGCTTCTCGCGTTCTCGCGAGTGGCCCTGGTGCTGCAACCTGACCCAGAGCTTGTTCATCTCGATGAAGTTGGTCAGGACGAAACCGATCGAGTCCTGCAGGTCACCGGCCGGCCTGGAGTCAGCATTCCACCAGTCAGATGTTGCTTACCCATCGACGTTACCGACGGGCAGGAAATCCCGGGTCTGACCGGACAGATAGTGCCGCAGGAACAAGCCGCGAGTCGGGTGCTGCACTCCTCTTGACATCTCAAGCATGTCCTTCATGATCTCGCGGACCGGAGCATCCTGGATCGACATGTAGACTGATCCGACCGTGATCATGAGGTACAACCGGGGAACGATGTTGCCTGCGTATCTGCAGGGTTAGCGTGGGTGGCTTGGCGTTCTGGCTGGCGAGCCAGCGGCCGAAACTCGGGGCTGCGAACTCACTGGACCAGCTCGTAGAGGTCTGCGAGGTGGTGCCTGCCGTCGATGTGGGCCTCGTAGAGGTACGAGCTCAGGTGGCGGAGGCTGTCGAAGACGGACATGTAGAGCTCGTAGTACTGTTTCGGGGAGAGGGACGAGGTCCGGAGCTCGGACAGCATCGTGGAGGCGGCCTTGAGGGCCTCCATGATCTCGTCGAGCTCAAGGTAGCGCTTGAGCTGGACTGTCTGCACCTTGACGACATTGAGTGCGTCTGCGAGGATCTTGGGATCCTCTGGCACGGCCATGGTGGACGATGGGGTGTGGGATGGGTGCTGGGTTGTGGTCGACAGTCGATGATGACGGTGTGCACTGGATGGAGGTCGCCGCGGCAGCGCAGCGCGACGGTAGCGCTTGGCCTTGGCCATGGCCGTCATCTCGCGATGACGGCACCTATTGCGGACGGCGGTGATAGCGATGGTCCCGCGTAGCGTGGCGGGTGGCAAAATGTGACGGGATTGCCACGACATGAAGGCCGCCGCGTGGTGTTACGTAAGGCGGACGCGACCGTGTATGTCAGGGGCGGGTTAGTGTGCTCGAGCCCAAGATAGCACGGAATGCGTGGCCAAGGCTGGCCCCACCTCCACTCTGCGACTCCGGCTGGTCGAAATTAGAAAGCGGGCCTGGATCCAGGAAACGGCAGAAGCGAGCCATGGTTGAGATGCGTAGCTGCGCGCGAGCGAACGCGCGATGAGGGATTTTTTGACCGTGAGCAAGCGACCCGCGACGTGCCACTTCTGCAGAGGATGCGCAGCACAGCGAGCACGACTGATTCAGCACTGAGCAGTCGTCTGACTTGACCATCCGCGCATCCGAGCATCCGAGCATCCGAGCATCCGAGCATTGCCCGCCCATCCCGCCGCCTGCAGCTCGGGCATCGCCATCTCACCACGGCGACGCAACGCCCACCGCGCACGTTCACTCTCGACCCCTCAATCCTCAATCCTCGACCCTCGTCCCTCGCAGAGCTTTTGTCTTGGCTAATCGGCTGCTCGGCCAGTTTTTGCATCCCGCTAGTGCCCCCTTGTGCCGTCGTGCCGTGCAATCACAGTCGCACAGTGTCGCACCCCCGCAGCGCACAGTCATCGTACGCTAGCGCGCTTCCCCACCCACCAGCCAGTCCAAAGTCTTATCTTCTCCGCATCCCCCACGCCTTGCTTTACCCTCACACAGCCGTCACACGCACGCCCGCGCACGCACCCGACCCCAAGCCCAGCTTTTCGGTGCGCACGCGCTCAGCCTTTCAGCTCGTCACGACACCTCTTCCGACATAGCCCATTCCCATATCTCTTGGCATTATCTTGTCCTCGTGCTAGAGCCCCCACCACCCGCCGTCCATCACCTCGCCCCTCCAGTCACCACCCCCAGCACTCACCGTCTCATCCTTTATTAACCCGCCTTCCTCGACACATGGCCGGCCCCTCATCCTTCCTTACTACCACTTCTGTTTCTTCGGCTGAGGGAGTTCCTGCTACTCCTTCCGTTCAATAACACCAACCCCCCCGGGTGCCTCCCCGAAGCACCTACCAACCCCCCTTCACCATGGTTCATCTCGACATCTCAGAGACCTCACAGGTGTTGTCCGTTATTGGCGGATACATCTGTGTCGTCGGTCTCGTCAGCTTCTTCCTCAAGGAGAAGATGTTCATGTGTGAGTGCCAGCCCCTGCCGAAAAGGAAGGTCTTCCTCCTCCCAAGCTGACCAACAGCCGAACCCCTCGTTGCCTTACTCATCGGCATCGCCTTCGGCCCCATCGGTGCAGACATTTTCAACCCGTTCCGCTGGGTAGGCAACGATCAGCACAGTCTTGAGACTCTTTCTTTCCAAATCTCTCGCATCGTCATCGCTATCCAGGTTCTGTTCACCGGTATCTCGCTGCCGAAGGCCTACTGCTGGAGGCAGAAACTCAGTCTGTTCATCCTCCTCATCCCTGTGATGACATGCGCCTGGTTCGTCTCCGCCCTTCTTGTTTGGGCCTTCATTCCCAACCTCACGTTCCTCGAGGCGCTCGTTGTTGGCTCGTGCGTTACCCCCACCGACCCTGTACTCGCCAACTCCATTTGCAAGGGTAAGATTTTGACTCCCTCGGGTGGGAAACTGATATCTAGGTCGTTTCGCGGAGAAGTACGTGCCGCTCGAGACGCGCAACATTATTCTCGGTGAAGCGGGCGCCAATGACGGCCTCGGCTTCCCCTTCCTGTGAGTTCGAGTGCGAACTTCCCGCTGATCATAGTTTCATGGCCCTGTATATCATGTACTGGAGGACCCCCAGCAACCCCATCAGCTCCCTCGGCGAAGCCGTTGGTCAATGGTAAGCGCATTGCCACCTGCTACAAGCTGACACAGCCAGGTTTTACAACGTCCTTCTCTACCAGATTCTCCTTGCGGTTGTGATCGGCGCTGTCATCGGGTACATTGCCCGCAAATGTTTGAAGTACTGCGAGGGCAGGAAGTGAGTGCTTGAGGTATTTTGTGACCCTTCTGACTGTGGCAGTCTGATCGACCGCGAATCCTTCCTCGCGTTTGGTGTCGCCCTTACGTTCTTCACCGTCGGCTGGGTGGGCATCATCGGATCGGACGACATCCTCTGCTGCTTCGTCGTTGGAAACGCCCTGACATGGGACGACTGGTTCCGCATCCGCAGCGAGGAAGACAGCTTCCAGGAAGTCATCGACATGCTGCTCAACAGTGTGAGTTGCATTAAGCTGCGGACGCCGCCAGCTGCGGACGCCTCAAACTGACTAGCGCAGGCAGTCTTCCTGTACATTGGAGCGGTCATTCCCTGGAGTGAATTCAGCAACTATTGGGACATCCAGCCTTGGCGTCTCGTCGTCCTTGGCATCACGGTCATGCTCTTCCGCCGTCTTCCCTGGGTCCTCCTCTCGGTGCGTGCCCGGTAGGTGTGCAGCACTAACCCCGACGCAGAAGAAGTTCATTTCCCCCATCTCCGCCTGGAAGGACGCACTCTTCACCGGTTACTTTGGCCCCATCGGAGTCGGCGCCGTCTTCTACATCGAGGTCGCCCACCACTCGATTCCCGACGATGGCACCAGGGAGCGCCTCCGCGCCGTGGTCGCCCCCGTCGTCTACTTCATGGTACTCACTTCCGTTATTGTTCACGGCGTCACTATTCCGATCGGCAAGTCGATGCAACACACTCTCACTCTCACTCGAACGAAATCCGGCAGCCAGTTCATTTCGCGCCTGCCCCCGCCAGTCCCCTTCGGTGGCGCTCTGCCCACTCATGACGTGAACGCAGCCCCTGAAAGTAAGGACGACAGTGCTGCCGACGTCAGCGTCCACGACGCAAACCACGACCTCGACAGTGGGACTGGCACCACCTCCCTCGGCTTTAGCCGCACCAACACGTTGTCCACCGGCCCCTTGAGCCGCACCAACACCATGTCCCAGGGTGTGCACTGGGGCGACAGCACGGTCGGCCACAGTGTCGTCTCGAGCGGCCGCACTTCGCCCAGTCACAACGACAGCACGCCTCTGGGCGCATCTAATTCTAATCTAGTCCAGCCCGCAACCCATGCCATGGTCCAATGACGGACCAGTTAGTAAGTCCTGATCCGCGCTGATCAGCGACATAGTATGCATAGAACACTCATTTAGATCCACCCTTCATGCGGCGTGCCCCCTTGAGGGACAGCGAAGTATATCACCCGTATCATTATGATGCATTCATGCCCAGTTGGCTCCATCACGCACGAAGCCCGTACTCCTGACGACTCGAGTGAGTGTTTCGGTTAAGCTTACGGTCAGCCAATCAGTCGGCGTAAGCCATCGCACGGGTGCGTCTGTGGGTGTGTGCTTGCGACCCCAGATCGCCCGCTCTTGGCTGGCTTGGCGCACACAGATCGCTCGGCTACACATGAGACGAGCAGGCAGGCAGGTGCGAGAGATAAGCAGAGCCCGTGCGAAGCCGTGCAGAGCCGTGCGGCGCTGTCTGGGATGCGACTCGTCGCAGCTGCGCGCGTGACCGCTTTCGGCCGCTTGGCATGGTTGTGCGCCGCTGCCGCGCTGCCCCATGCTGTTTCATGTTTGCAGCACCGTCCGCCGCTGTGGGCAGTGCCCGCGCCACCGGGGGGGCTCTTCTGCGGCCGCCGTTCTCCCTGTCTTCTTGCAGGTCTCGCAGAGATGGGGAAACCAGGGCCGGGCGCCGGCATTCCGCGTCAGATTCCGCGAGGAAAGCAGCGAGGTGCGAGCCTGCACCTCTTGCGTCCTAGATCCCGTCCTGGCCGTCTCTTGGCTCCTCAAAACTGACACACCCGGGCTCTTTCGACTGGAACAGACCCGCCTTGGCTCTCTCGACATGACTCAGCTGCGAGTGCGACAAAGACGCTACCCCTGACGTGCTCCCCCGCCGATCTGGTCCTCGCCGTTGCAAGCGAGTCGGCGGAAGGCAGAGGTGAGTGGGGGACAGGCCGCCGAGCGCCGACAGTAGGCGAGGGTATATTTTGGGGTGCGCCGAGTCTTGGCCGGCAGTGCACCGAGCGGCAGTGCGCTGTGGGTACTGCAGCAGCCTCGGAGCGGCAGTGCGCCAGCGGCAGTGCGCGGCGCCGTCTCCACCAGCGCCGGCAGTGCACCCCAACGGCGGCAGTGCACCCCGCCGACGAACGGCAGTGCGCACGCCACCGTCGGCCGCCGGATCCGCCACTCCGTCATCCAGGCACGCCGCCGACATGACATGAGCATTCCGGGGTCCGGTGTTTCGGCGTCATGCGGCGATCGGCGATCGGCGACGGCGGGGGGCGGGGCTACATGTCTACACCTCGGCGCGAGTGACGTCTCTCTCTATTACCACTGAAGCTCCAGGAGGACCCAGCAGTGCACGACCCGTCAGACGCTTACACGCCCTCCCCCTCCCCTCCCCCCCTCGCGCATGTGGAATCTTAGAGTATGGGTCTCAGCTCTGCGGTGTATGACGCAACGGAGGCCGGCGATTCCGTGAGCAAAGCCGAGATATTTCTGGAGCCGTTGGGACATATCAGTCTTGGCGGCGGCAGTGCGCCCCTCAGCGGACGCGGCAGTGCGCCCCTCAGCGGACGCGGCAGTGCGCCCACTGACGGCGGCAGTGCGCTCAACGCGTAGCGGCAGTGCGCTCGACGGCGGCGGCAGTGCACGCGCCACTGGCGGAGTGGGGGGAAAACTGCCGACGCGACCCCGTAACGCCAACCCGCCAACATGAGGATTCCGGGGTCCGATGTCTCGGAATACGGACATTGGCCAGCTCCGCCGGATGACGTTGCTGGATACGGAGTACGGCGCCGAAGGTCCCAACATTCACAACACACTGAACTGCTCCCTATTGCGAGTTGAGACTCGTTCAGATTCTGAGTGTAGGCTGCTCTTGGGTTTTGGGGCTGGCAGGTGTCCGCCAGCAGGCGGGTCGAGCTCATCGACGCTGAATCACGAAAACTCACGAATCTCACGATACTGACGTTTCTGGCGAGATCCCGTGGCGCCGACACCTCCGCACTGGAGGCCCGCCAGGCCGCGGCTGCAGGCTGGCGAATTGAACAGCGCACCCGGTGTATTTCTGGGTCGGCTTGAGACATATCAGTCTTGGCGGCGGCAGTGCGCAGCAGAGGCGGCAGAGCGTCGGCGGCAGTGCATCGGTATATCTCCGACGAAGCGGCAGTGCACCCGCCCAGGGCGGGACGTGCGCACACCTCGGCGGCAGTGCGTCTGGGAGGGCCGTGCGGCGCCGGTACCCACCTGGACAGCGCCTGACCAGCGGCCGCAGTGCGCGCGCTCGGCGCGGCCGAAAAGCTCCCCAATGCGGACGGGAGCGGACTTGGCACGGCTCGGCACTCAAGGCGGCGGAGATTGCGCTGCCTGACGTCAGTACACTGATCGCTTTAGTAAGTACCTTTCCACAAAGTTCACTGGCAGGCCCGGCGTTGTCTAACGGAAGTAGACTTGGCGCGGCAGTGCGTTTCTCGGCGCGGCAGTGCGCCAGCTGCAGGTGCAGGAGGGCAGTGCGCAGGAATGCAGAGCACGGTGGCGCCGACGTCGGCAGTGCGTTCTGCAGAGGCGGCAGTGCGTTGTGCACCGTGCCAGTGCGCCTCATTGGCCGGCAGTGCACTACTCCGAGAAGAGGCCCGTCTGGCATTGAGCGGCAGTGCGCCCCACTCTCCCGCACCGGGCAGCGGCAGTGCGCGGGAATGTGGTAGACGTCGGCGGCAGTGCGCCGACGTGCCGCGCGCCGCCGGCAGGGCACTCAGATCGCTGACACGGGCATCGCTGACCAGTCACGGGGCTGAATCGAGCGGCTCGGCACCGGCGGGGAGTTCACATGATCAGGCCGGCTTGGCCGGTCTGCGTCATGCCATGCTCCAGCCCGAGAAGATGCTGGCAGAGCTTCACTTTCTCCGATGCTCTCTTTTTCCCATGTTGCAAGGCTCACATACGGGGGGTACACAGCAATGAGATACCGGATCTCAAGGTCCCGGGCGTTGTAGTAAGTCGTTTGGAGTCGGGGGATTAGAGTGGAAGTGGCCGGTTGAGTGGCATGAGGTAATACTGCAGCTACCCCCCAGTCCATTTCAGACCGCCCCGCTAACTCTTCATCGTATCAGGTTTGCAATTCATGTCCACAGCTGCCTGATGTGAGAGGGGGCGGGTTACTGGCTGGCGCTAATTCACGATACACCACTTCTCCAAATGCTTCGTCCACAATGGTATCATCGCTTGTTGTTTTGGGACTCCATAGCAACCCCGCCCCTTTGTTATGGGCTTATTTCCCGGCGGGGTACAATCGTGTGTCGGGACGGCATAGCCAACCAGGAAGACAGCTCTTCTTAACAGAGGGTAGATCTCGAGACCTAAGACCCTCTCCCACGTCAACAACCGACACAGGGCAAAACCTATCCTCTAAGTCCACCCTCTTCTGGGCAACCACGCTTCTGAGCGCGGACCTGTTCCCCGTTTTGATACTTCGATCTGCAGAGCAAACGCGTGCCTGGTGAACTAGAAGTCGTCGACTGTCAGCATTAACGAGTCACAAAACCAAACTTTGAACCAGTGTCGTTCCTCCCAGCACCGCAAGCTGATAGGCGGTGCCGCGTAGGAACACGTGCCATTGCTGCCGAAGAGAGTTCAGTAGGCGGTACGAAGTGAAAGCCAATACAATTTTGGCTCAAGACACGGCCGGGCACATGTTGGTGGCAGGTGGAAATGCATATTATGAAGGCACGTTTCGGGTAACGGGCAACCAGCCCTGTCCTTTCGAAGAGGGCAGGACATGACCGCTGCGTGCTGCGAAATTCTGACGGCGGCGCGCGCGGCGTCGCCATCAAGCCACTATCCTCAATCGGGGAATTCGTCTAGTGGTAAGACGCGGACTTCGCAGCTCGCACTTGCAGCAAGCAGATACGATTGTCTGAAACCGGTGTTCGATTCACCGATTCTCCAGGAGATGACTTCCAAGTTGGTCTCGTTTTTAGCGGTCAGGAGGAGGAGGTGCAGTGGTAGCTGTATCTGATTCACGCCATTCCATCATTCAGAGCTGTATTGCAGAGCTTGGACTGTCTCAATGGGAAAGCGCACGGCAGACGAGGAACGACAGGAGCATATCCGGTTCGGATCTATACCAGGAGTGCCAGGCATGCAGCAGCGAGGACAACAGCGAAGCCAGCCTTGGAGACATGAGCAGCTTTGGCGAGTTCGACATCCGTGAGCCATGTCACCGAAACATTGTGCATCTAGACGGGGAACGCGCCGTGGCGCTCCACACAGGGCGTCCAAAACATGCTGAACACGTTGGCGTCTTCCTTTAGGAAAACGCACGCCAATGCTGAAGCAACCATCTCAGACTGAGCGAGGCGGTGCCAGTAGAAGTTGTCTGGGCTCCCGCAGCACGCGCGCGTGGTGTCGTCGTTGAGGTCGAGGGTAGTCATGAGAATGCTGCGGTTTGCGAGCGCGCGGCTCGGTGCGAAGCGTCGGTCCAGATCTTGAAGACGTGGATGGGGCCGGTGAGGAGGTCGCGCTCCAGCGCGGGCTTGTACTCACCCCAGGGCGCGCACCGCGCGGTGCCGGAGGTGATCGCCCCGTCGGGGCCGTTCCCGGGAAGCCAACTGGTCGAGGTCGTCCGCGCCGCGGCCGCCCGCACTGGCGTGGCCCTCCAGCTGCATCACCTGACGGATATCAGCGTAGTCGCAGGACCTGGCTGAAGGCCTGTTGAGGCGATGCCGAGTCCGCAAACTGACTCCGTTGGGGTTTAAGCACGTTCGCCTTCACCGCCATCGCCAGTGAGGGAGAAATAATCACCAGGTATGCGTCGAGAGTCGTGAGCTGCGGTCGGCGGAAGCCCTCACCATCGCCCCGAGCCATGCTGCCTCGCGACCTTGCGCGGAAACTGCCTCGGCTTAGTAGTGACGATGAGCACACACAGCTTTATCGTCCTAGAGCGGGCGCAGGGCGTGCCTCTGTTATGTGCTGGAAACATGAGTACGCATCCAAGGTGCTGGTGGTGCAAGTCATGACAGGCGCAAGTAGTTCATCTGAGAGACCACTCCAGAATTGTCCCGTGCTGCCAGGTTTTAGTGCTCTGCACCGACCGCGTCCGCCAAACGCTGAACTAAGCGAAATCCCGGGCCATCTGCATCTTCCTTTTAGCCTGCTGCTGGGGAGAGACTTAAGTGAGAAAGAGGAGTCCTTCTCCTTCTGCACGAAGCCCACCGGTAGCAAACTAAGGGGAAGATGCAGAGGGACCTGGCTTTCTGGCATCAGCGATGGGCAGTGATAGCGTGTAGTCCAAAGTCATTGCTTCACAGATTATCTCAGCCTCCCATGAGCGGCCATCGGGACAGGGCTCTCGTTCATGGCGCAGCCGTGAGAGCGCGTCGTCCGTGGCCACGGAATTTTGGCGCTGTCATCGGAGTCCTCGAGCGTGGTGCATCCTCGAGGCATTGTCTATCTGCGTGTGAGTCTGCATACGCCGCCGGTCAGTGCGTGAGTGACGCCCGTAGTGCCGTGGTGTCGCAAGGTCCGGGGCGGGACTGGGGGCTGGGAGGTAAGCGCGCGCTAAGCGCGTGATGTCATATGATACATTTGCTATCGAGTCGGGTTCTGTGCCCACCTTGGACTTAGGCGTTGTAGACGGTGGCGAGGTCCTTGAAGCCCTTGACCTCGATGGGGTTGCCGGACGGGTCGCGGAAGAACATGGTGTACTGCTCGCCGGGCTGGCCCTCGAAGCGGATCTGCGGCTCCATGACGAACTCGGTCTTGGCGTCCTGCAGGCGGTCCGCCAGCGCGCGCCACTCGGGGTACTCGAGGATGACGCCCAGGTGCGGCATTGGCACCATGTGGTCGCCGACCTTGCCCGTGTTCGTCGTCTTGAACGGCTCGCCGAGGTGCAGGCTGATCTGGTGCCCGAAGAAGTCGAAGTCGACCCAGGTGTCGGTCGAGCGGCCCTCGCGGCACCCGAGCACGGTCTTGTAGAACTGGCGCGACACGTTCAGGTCGCGGACGTGGTAGGCGAGGTGGAAGAGGGAGCGGGGCGCGGCCATGTCGTTGCTGCTGCTGTCGTTGTCGTGTGGAGGAGCGAGAGAGAGGAAGAAACCGAGTTTATATGAAGAGACCGAGCTGGCTCGAGTCGTGTGCAGAAAGTGGAGGGCGCGAAGCAGAGCTGCAGGGAGCGAAGCTTGCCGGTGAAATCCGAAAGCGGGGTACGTAATCAGCGTCCACGTGATTGGGCCTAGCCGCCCAAGTGGAGGCCGACTTGAGCGACTTGTCGGCCCTCGTCGGGCGTCGTTGCTGCTATTTTCGAATCTACCACTGCTTTTCCAACAGCAATGCTACTCTTGACTTAACAGTAGTGCGCCTCGTCGGTCGACATGGCAAGAGAACAGGGCCTTATGTGGAGGTTCGTTGCTCCGAAATCGGCGGTACAGTCTCAGCACCGGCAGCAAACTGCTGACCAGTGTGGGCTTCGTACCTCGGACGTCGCACTGAGAGTGCGAGCTCTCATCGCAGCTGACACTTCGTCCACTGCTCATATCGACTTTATGAGGGGCTCATGAGAGTCCGATCTGCCCAAAAGCAAACCCAGCATCTGGCAGCCGCAACCGCACTCCCGGAGAGGACAGATCCAAAAACTTGGAGAATCGGTGAATCGAACACCGGTTTCAGACAATCAGCACTGGATGCGAAGTCCGCGTCTTACCACTAGACGAATTCCCCGGATTTCCGGGTAGTGGATTAGATCGTGCTCGCTGCCAGCGGCGCGACACTATATCCCCGTGTCTCCTCTCCAGAGAGAAATCATTCGCGCTGCTCCGCTGCGCCCTGTCTCAGCCCCTGCCCTGCCTGTACATCTTGGCCCAGGAGCTGCACTGCACAGCGCGGGCGCAGTGGGGCGCACCAGTCGGCCATACGTCCCTCTTCGCAGAGAGCTCCAGTGCCGGTGAAGAGCCGCCCTCGCCTCTAGAGAGGTGCAGTTGAGTATCGCTCAAGTCAGTTCGCTGAGCCCGAGGTGTGCCACTGCGCGAACAAGGCCAACAAGGACAGAGGCGGAGAGGAAGCACAGTGGCTGTGACGTCGTGATTCGCGGCCGTCGTGGTTGGTCGGGGATCGGCGCCTGGTTCCGGTTCCTCTGGACCCCGCATCCACCCGCCGGCCCCGGCTTTCTCCACTGCGACCTCCACCGGAGTGATCGTCACGAGATGATCGTCCTGACCCTGGACTTTTCGTCCAGCTCGTCCGTCTGCATGACGAATGCATTCGGGTTGTCTATGCATGCACCCCGTCTCTCTGACGATGACGGCGACGCCAGTCCGCGCCGCGTGGCGAGCTGGCAACGCGAAGAAGGCGTATCGAGCACAGGAACGGCTGTACGACGCCACGATCCGTGTGGCTGCTGCAGTCGGGGCGGCCGGCAGCCGCGCCAGTCGGGAGGAACCGCAGACAGCGACAACGCCCAGTGCCTCGTCCTTGGTGCTCCGACGCACCGTGCACCCATGCACCATGCAGCCGGACAGCCATGCGCTGCGCCGCGCCCACCGCTGCGCGCTGCACACTGCCTGGCACTTTTCACACCACTGCAACAACGCTGACTTGCTCACTGCATCAGTTCCACGACCGTTCTTGGTAAGTCTGGGATCCAACGCCGCAGTAACCGACCTGCAGGGGGCAGCTTGTGGGTGTCTAGTCTACTGGACACCTACGGACTGCCAGGTCTCTACCGCGCCAACGCTCCGGCACCCCTCGGCGGCGCTGCTCGTCACCCGCAACAGCTCACACCCAGCCATGTCCATGATCCTCCGTGCCGTCCCCCGCGCCCGCGTCGCCGCCCGCCAGGCGACCCAGGTCCGCGCCGCCCACTTCGAGAACACGTACCAGAAGTGAGTGCCCTCGAGCGATCCAGGCGAGCGCGCCATCACCGTGTGCTGGCCTCGCTTCGGCTGTCACCTTGGCTCTCGGGCCGAGCTACAGAATTCTGGGCTGCTCAACCAGCATCCCGTCGACCACGGAGCCACCTGCTTGGCAGCCCAACACCGCGGCCGGCGACAGCACCACTGACCCCCAGCTGCATCCCCGGCGGCACGAACCACAAGGTCTCGCTCGCGGTCAAGATGATCGTCTACACCACGATCGGCTGGGGCCTGCCCTTCTTCGCGTGGAAGTACACCGAGTACAAGGTCAACTCGAACTAGGCTTCGGCATAGTGGGAGTGTGAGTCTCAAGCTGTCCATACGGTTGCAATGAAGCTGACACACCAGATGACAGACGCATGAAAACTTAGCACGAAAAGAAGGATGCATCGCTGCCATAAGAGGGATTGCAGAGTCATGCAGAGGGCCGGGCTTTAGGCGGTGAGGGCGCGGCCGGCACGGGATCGCGAGAGACGCTAGAGCGCGAGCAGTCCAGCGATACTTGCGGCGGGAGAAGCTGGAGCGCCGCTTGTGCTCCATGCCCTCGCTTGGAACCACGGACGTTTGGGCCCAGCTGTTGAGCGTATCGAGCAGGCCGCTACCTTGGAGACCCATGTCAGCCCTGTCTGTCAGTTGAGCGGAGTTGAACGTCGAGAGGAGGTGGTCGAGGGGAATGGGAAGCAGGAAGCGAAAGACGAAGACGCAAGCCCTGGGCAGGCTCGCCTGGACCAGATCTGCTGGCTCCTTGTCGCAGTGCAGTTGTGTGTGCAGACTCTTCCCCGGTCAACTCGTAGACGTCGGAGCTCTCTAGGCCCGTGACTCGCTGTGGCGCCGTGTATCGCCCTAGTGCCAGTAAGGCTGCTTATAGCGGATGGGTACCGGCCGACGAAGGCTCAAGAAAAGCTGAATGTCCAGAGGCATCTCATACCTAGGAGAGGCACGACCATCTGGGGAGAGGGAGTGTGAAGTCCAGCAGTAGAGCCCTTCCTGGTCGCAAGGTCAGTTCGAAGGATCAGCCAACACGTGGGCCCCCGCGCAGTCGCCCGCGAAGCCTAGGATCCAGGAGCTGCTCGCCGTCCATTGCCAAACGACCAGAGCCATCAGACCTGGAGCACTGCACGCGAGTGCTTGGACATGCGGCCGACGCCCAATATTCTGGCGATGCTGGCCCTGATGCCGGCCATTGCCCGTGCTCCGTGATGCAGGTCCCGTCCGATCGAGTGACGCTGGGCGATCGACAGTGAGCTGCCAAGCTGCAGGGTATGCGCCTGGCGCCTGGCCGCCTGGTGACGCGCAGGCACGCCATCAGCCGCCTGCGCGCCTGCCGCTATCTGCGAGCATATCAGCATGGTGGACTAGCACGACTAGTGCCCGGTTCGCATTAGCGTCATGATGCGTGCTGTACTGGGCCTACTGGGGCCATTGGCGGGCGCCGCGGCCGAGAGGTGAGGACCCTTCGTCTGTCCGGCCCGGCGTTGGTGGCGTGGTGAGCATCAGCGGGGGTCAGTGGATCAGTGGCGATCAGTGTCCGGTCCTAGACAGCATGTTCGAGCAGCTAGCAGCTCGAGCGCGTCGAGGAATGGAAGGTGGCGACGATCGGTGGCGGCATGATGCTTCCTCGTGCGATCGCGCACACCCGACGAGCGATGCGCCGGATTGTGCACACCCGCCGCTCCCGAGAGCCGAGAAGCGGCCCCGAGAAGCGGCCCCGAGCCTAGCCTATTCGGACCACGCCCGCCGGCGCATGTACGCATGTACCGAGCCGTCGTCCTTGGGCGCCGAGGCATGCGGACCGATGGGCAGCGGGCGCACAAGTGGGTGCGCGGTGCGCGCGGCGGTGACCGGCGGGCCGAGGCTGATGTGTGCAGATCAGAGATCAGTGGCGCGTGGCGGGTGGGTGTGTCTTCCTCGCCTTCCGCGTCTTCCTCGGGCGCGTGCCCTGTCTTCGGAGCGCTAGTGCGCCTAGCCTGCTGCGGTCGAGCGTCGCCGGTCAGTGTGCGCGTCAGTGCCAGAGTAGCGCAGGTCTCTTATCGCTCCACGCGCCGTGTGCAATGGTGTGTGCAACGGCGCGCGGGATTGGTTATTCCTGGGACGCCAGCAGCTTCCCGCGAAACACACTCGAAAGGCTCGGTGCAACGTCGGCGAGTCAGCTTCCGGGAACCCGAGAGATCGCCCAGCGGCCGGCAAGATCTGCACGTGCGGCCTCGGTCGTGCCCCCGCGCCGGCCGCGCCCCGCACGTTTCTGCGGTTGTGTCGTGTGCGCGCCGCTGGAGAGCCATGCCGTAAGGGAAGCGACGGATGCAACGGAAACATTTCGAGATCGATACCCAAACACGGATCCAGAGGGCCAGCAGGGGCGTGGGCGAGGGCTGCCTCGCTCGACCCCTTGGTCCTTTGGCCGGCCTTGGGCTCGCCTTGGGCTCGGTTGTGAGTTCCAGACAGCTAGAGTTCAGGCGGGCACTCGAGACACGGCCCAGAACACGGCGACGCATGCATGGACGACACGAATGTCGCCGGTTCCTATGCATTTGAGCAGAGTGATTTGTCACGAAGCTTATTCCAGCAGATGTGCCTGGTGTTTGGTGTGTCGCCTGTTGAGCTTCATCAGGCTACCCCGTGACCTCTGAAGCCGTCACCGCGTCACCGGTCGCCGCGCTCCGCTCACCCCACTGCTGCATGCTGCACGCCGCACGCCGCACGATCGCGCTCGGGCCCAGCGCGCATCATTGCAGACGGCGGCAGTAAATCCTGGGCGATGGTCTATTATTTATTTACGATCTGCTGCGGAATCTGTAAAAATGGACGACCGGCAGGAGCAGCATGTGTAATTCAATAGCCTGGCTTGTGTAATGCCGGGGTAAAGTGCGCCCGCCGCTGGTGACCCTTGCCTTGGGCGCGCTGGGTCCTGGGCGTTGCACCGAGTAAAACCTGCATGGATGCAACGCGCACGCGCCAAGCGTCCTCCGGGCTCAGGTATCAGGTAACGGGTGGCCAAGGCTCAGCCGGCTGGCGCCTGACGACGCGAGGCGGCAAGGTAAGGCTAGGCAAGGGAAGGGGCGATGCATTTTTTCCAGCCAGCGCATCCAATGAATTCGCGCACGGGGGCGAGGCGATAGGCGGGAGGGAGCAGGGGGAGGTCGCCGGGGCAGTGGGTGGTAGGACGCCTATCTGTGGGCGGGTGTGCGCCTCATGACGTGCTGGGGGGTGATATCAGGCCGGTTATCAAATCACAGGCCGGCATTCGCTCGATTCGCGCCCCCATGCCTATACCGTGGACACCGATCCCTCTATCAGTGCGGTCAGGCCAGGTCCACCTGACTGACTGCTACTGCGCTGCGTCGATACTGCCGTACCCGTACCACTCGACATCACCCTCGATCCAGTGCGCCAGTGCTGTACCACCCCGTACTCGCAGCTAGTCTTGTGCGCTCTATGAAAATCTCTCCTAGCACCCACCCTTCTGTCTCTCGTCCAACCACATCCATACACACACATCCACCCGCCCCCCCCCGCCCTCCCAGAGCCTTCTGATAAATAACCTTCACAACACTCACCTCCGCACTCCTCCTCCTCCCCACCCGCAACCACGACGCCACACACCCACCACCACCATGGCCGGCTTCAACGACGGGTACAATTACCATAGCAATAATCCTAATCCCAACGACGGGTATAGTAACAATCCTCACTACCCCCAGCAGGCCCCGTACGGCAACGATGTTCCCCCCGCCAACCTGTCCTCCTCGTCCGATGAGGGGCCGTACAAGGAGCCCACCGCTCCGCCCTACGAAGGCGGCGGCGGCGGCTACGGCGGCACGTTCGTCGACAAGGAGAAGGGCCTCGTCGCCGAGGAGCCTGTCTCGACCGACTGCGGCGACAGCGACTTCAACGACATGGACCCGAACTCGGGCGTGAAGCGCGGCCTCAAGACGCGGCATTTGTCCATGATGGCGCTGGCTGGCATCATCGGCCCCGGTCTGCTCGTTGGTGCCGGCGGCGCGCTCGCCAAGGGTGGCCCCGCCTCGCTCCTCATCGGCTTCGGCGTCATCGGCATCATCGCGTTCAGCATCATGCAGTCGCTCGGCGAGCTGACCACGCTCTACCCGACCGGCGGCGCGTTCACGGGTCTCGCGGACCGCTTCGTCGACAAGGCCTTCGGTATGTCTCACCGCTCTCTCATGCCACCCGCTGACGATCAGGCGTGGCTCTCGGATGGAACTACTACATCATCTGGTTCTGCGTGCTTGCCAATGAGTACAACGTCATCTGCTCAGTGTTCGTCGAGTGGTCCGATAAGGTGCCGCTTTGGGGATACTTCCTCATCTTCTGGGTGAGTAGAGAGCCCGTGGGGAGCGGTCGAGTGTAGGAGGCGCTGCGGAGGGTAGACGGTGGTCGCCGCCGCCACCCACCCGCCGGTTCCACAGAACGCATCCCGCTGACGCATGCAGTTCGCTTTCCTCGGCTTCCAGCTGCTCGGTGTCGAGGCGTTCGGAGAGGCAGAGTTCTGGCTCGGTGAGTACGATGATGCGCGGAGGGCGACGTAGGGGCCAGAGGCCTCGGTAGAACATCGGTCAGCGGTGGAGGCGGGCGGGTGGAGGGTGGACTGGGCTAGGTTGTTGAGTGGAGCCGCCCGGCCCACCCACCGGCCCAGCCATCCGCTTCGCCGCCGGCTCACCGGCGCTTATTCATGCATGGGACGGCTCCGCTGACGTCGCAGCACTCGCTAAGCTCCTCGGCCTGGTCGCGTACTTCATCTTCTCGATTGTGTGAGTGACATTACAGGCCCCGCCGGGGTCTGGTGGGGTCGCGCCGGGCCATGCCGTCATTGACGGGTCCGGCCGAACACCCTGCACGCTCCGTGCAGAGCACGAGTGCACGCCATTGTTTGCGTCAGCTGACCCGCAGCTACATGTCGGGCGGCGTCAAGGGTGCGGACGCGATTGGCTTCCGGTACTGGCACAACCCGGGCCCGTGGGTGAACGGGTTCCGCGGCGTCGCGACCGTGTTCGTGTTCTGCTCGACGTTCTACGCCGGTGTCGAGTCGATCGCCGTCGCGGCGACCGAGACGAAGAACCCGCGCCGCGCGGTGCCGATGGCGATCCGGCAGACGTTCTGGCGCATCCTGTTCGTGTACATGGGCTCGGCGTTCTTCTACGGCGTGACGTGCCCCAGCAACGCGGACGGGCTCATCGGCGGCGGCAGCAAGGCGCTGCAGTCGCCCATGACGATCGCGATCCAGCAGGCCGGGTGGTACGGCGGGTGGAACCTCGTGAACGCGTTCATCTTCGTGACGTGCCTGTCGGCGTGCAACAGCTCGATCTACATCGGCTCGCGCACGCTGCTGTACATGGGCCAGAACGGCAAGGCGCCGCGCATCCTGGGCTGGACGGACCGGCGCGGCGTGCCCATCCCGGCGATCGTGTTCACGAACGCGTGCGGCGCGCTGTCCATGATGAACATCTCGACCGGCGCCGGCAAGGCGTACACGTACATTGTCAACCTGTCTGGCGTGTCGACGTTCCTCGTGTGGGGTGGCA
This sequence comes from Trichosporon sp. PB005A, assembly GCA_023630055.1. NCBI lineage: Eukaryota > Fungi > Basidiomycota > Tremellomycetes > Trichosporonales > Trichosporonaceae > Trichosporon > Trichosporon sp. PB005A. The sequence continues at coordinate 61,236 of JAMALZ010000003.1, forward strand.
TCTCGTTCATCCACATCCGCTTCCGCGCCGGCTGGAAGGCGCAGGGCCACTCGCCTGACGAGCTGCCGTACAAGAGCATGCTGTACCCGTTCAACGCGTACTTTGGGCTCGGCGCGTGCATCTTCCTCGCGCTCGTGCAGGGCTGGACGACGCTGTCGCCCTTCGTCGCCGGCGATTTTGTCGACGCCTACATCCTCCTCCCCGTCTTCTTCCTCATCATGGGGCTCTACAAGCTCTTCGCCAAGACCCACTGGTGGCGCGCGAGCGAGATGGACCTCGTGTCCGGCCGCCGCAACGACCTGGACGACAAGCTCGCCGCCCAGGCAGGCGCCCCGCAGCAGGGCCGCTTCAAGCGCGCCATGCACGGCAAGTTCCGCAAGTAGAGCCATGTTGTATACCACACCGACCCTTCCTTCCCTGTAGAATAGCCCAGCAGTCTATAGTCTTAACTTCCGTTACAGTACCTCAGTCTTGTTTCCCAGTGCCCAGTGTGCCAGGTCATGGCGACCAGTAGTCATGTGGATGGATACGATACATCATTGCCCGTGCGAGCGTCCCGGGTCCCGCATTGCACACGGCCCCGCCGCGTCGCCAGCCACAGCGGCAATGGCGTGCTCGGCGACCATTCGGCGTCCAGCATCAGCCGTGATAGTTCCTGTCTCGTCGATGCCGATATCTAGGGAGCGCGCGGGCCTTGGTTGCCTATCATATCAGTATCTAAGAGATCAGATAGCGGGCGTGCGGGCGCCCTGGCGCTGCGGCGTCCTACGCATTGAATGGAGTGATGCTCGGCTGCTGCGGGGGATTGGAAATGTGGAACGCGCAGGTGGTCCAATGCAGCGCGGCTTGTGGTCAAATATTCTCGTGGGGACGGATTCGGGTGGAGGCGCCAGGCGTCGCGTGAGTGGTCGAATCCCGCTGTGGTCAAATATTTTCCGGGCCTGGGCCTGGCTGTGCGCTGGGCTGGTGGGCGGTTGGCTGGTGGTGCCTGGCCACTGGCTGGCATGCCGGGTGGGCGCGCGACCACGCCCTGGGTGGAGGTCCGCCCTGCGTACCTGCGTACCGCGTGTGGAGCACCAAGCGAAGCGACCTGTGGTGAGATTTCCAACCCCTCACCCAAATTCGCCCTCGTCCGCGCTGCCCTGCTCGATATCTGCCAAAGCGGCCTCGTTCCCTTCGACATCGAGCACCATCCCGCCCGCGGCGCGCGCACCAATGGCGTGCGCCTTAGATGCCCGCACGCTTGGACACCGAGGGCGCCGACATGCTCGCCGATGTCCCGAGCAGCGCGCAGCGCGCTTGCCCGACCGCCAAAGGAGAAAGGCGCGCAGGATTGCGGCGTCTTCCTCGGCCTGGCCCCCGTACTCATGACAGAGAATGCCGAATTCGACATTGGCACAAGCTGACGGCAGCAGTAGTGGTAGCTGGAAGGCAGGCCCTTGCGTCGTCGAACGCCTGTCACCTGCTTGTTTGCGGTGGGTGACGACCTGACCAGCGCCCTGGTGCGAGTGCGCAATCTTCTCAGCCGATGGAGCACGCCCGCATCGACCACAGCGATGTCCGCTCAACTCGCTGCACTCGGAAGTCTGCTCCTGTCTGTGAGCTCAAGCACGCTTCGATTCCTTCGATTCCAGATCGGGAGCGCCACCGCCTCGAGCGCCTCTTCCGCCAGGCCCAGCCCTCACCTCCCCTCCCATGCCCTCCCTCCCTCGCTGCCCCTCGCATCTCCTCGATTCGTCCGTCCGTGCACGAGACGAGGCAAAGCCGCGCCGCGCGCCGGGCCCGCAGAGCTCTAATCCACTATCTCCAACCGGGGAATTCGTCTAGTGGTAAGACGCGGACTTCGCAAGCACTGGCCTACGACTGTCTGAAACCGGTGTTCGATTCACCGATTCTCCAAGCTCGAAGGAGCTAGGGCTCTCTTTTACTGCGGAGTTTGACTGCTGGTCGATCCCTGGGAAGCGGAGGAGGTGTGGGAGAGGGTTGAGGAGGAGGGGCTGAGATGGGCCACGGCGAGGCCGGCTCCCGAGCTGAGTTGGGCGAGGACACACGACGGTCGTTCTCATTCTCCTCCTCGCTCTCCCCTCGACGCCTCGACTGACCGGCGCTCCCTACTGGCTGACATTGTTCTCACTCCCGACTCACTACATACTGCGGCGTCCAACCCCGCACAGCCGCACTAAACACAGCCCGCACTCAGCCCCGCCGCGGCCGCACCGGACAGACCACTATCCTCGCCCGGGGAATTCGTCTAGTGGTAAGACGCGGACTTCGCATTCGCAGCGACACTGTCTGAAACCGGTGTTCGATTCACCGATTCTCCACAGCCCCTGGCTGCTCGCTGAGCGCCTGGCTCTTTTGTTGCTGGCTGGGCCAGCGTGGGTAAGCCTGGGGCAGAGCGGGAAGGAGAGGTGGTCCGAGGCGTGCGGCGTGGGGTGTCGAGGAGTGGCGCGTGAGGGGCGCGACGCTGATCAGTGTGGAGGATCGGCGGCAGCTGACGCTACCTGTCGACTGATGTCCCACGGCTAACGCTCCCACCTGGGCGTCCTTTTTGGTACTCTGCCCTCGCCAGCAGTGCAGGGCAGCTCTGCACGCTCGCACACACTCCAAGCCCCGCCGGCCGCGGCCCGGACACGGCGGCGCCCGCGCGCAGCAGGCAGGCCACTATCTCCGGTCGGGGAATTCGTCTAGTGGTAAGACGCGGACTTCGCAGCTCGCATTCAGCAGATACGATTGTCTGAAACCGGTGTTCGATTCACCGATTCTCCAGCTTTTGCTGAGGTTTCCTTCTCTTTTGGGGTGCGCTGGGGGAGGTGTGGGGAGAGAGGGGAGGGAGGGAAGACACCCGGGGTATTGAGGGGTGGAGAGGGACGCGGGGTGCGGGGGTGGCGCCCCTCGGTCCTGTCGGTAGGGTCTCGGCCGGCGATCAAGGTGTTAGCTGACGGCGTGACCTCTTGAGTAGAGATACGCCGGGGTGCAAGCAACTGCGAGGAAACGTGTATGCATGCTGTGTCTACTTACATTTTCCGCCTGAGGTCTGTGCTTTTCATGAGGCGGAGCGTCGCAGTGATGCCAGCCGCGCCGGCGGCCATGCCGCCTGCCCAGAAAATGGCTGGCTTGAACGCCTTCATGCCTGCGTCCTGACCTCCGTACGCCGCGAGGAGGTAGCCCGCAATGGGCGCGCCCATGAGGTACCCGCCCGCCCAGCCGGTGACGATCATGCCGAACGCGGTGCCCATGCGGTAGCTGCCGAGCACGTGGCCGGTGACGGTGGGCATGATGGAGAAGAATGCGCCGTTGCCCGCGCCGTTGAGGAGCACGAAGGCGACGAGCGCGCCGAGGCTCGTGCTCTGCGGCCAGAGCGCGAGCAGCGTGATCGCCGTGAGCGTCAGCGAGAGGAAGAGCGCGTTCAGCGGGCCCGTCAGCCGGTCGGACAGCACGCCCGTGCCGATGCGGCTGAAGGCGGACGAGAAGTTGAACAGCGCGACGAGCAGCGCGCCCGACGAGGCAGACATGCCCGCGCTCTGCGCGTACAGGGGCAGGAAGAAAGGCGGCACGAACAGCGGGAACGTCGCGATCGCGCCCGCCAGGAAGAGCAAGACAAACTCCCACGACTTGAGCAGTGACCTGGGCGTCAGCGCCGAGGCCGGCGGCCGAGGCAGGGCGAAGAGGGAAGGCCGCAGCGATGCCCAGAAGGCAGCCCTTACGTGGCCCTCCGGAGCCCTCCGGGCTCCTACGACTCACCAGTCGATCAGCACCTTGCGCTGGGCGCTCTGGCGCTCGCGCATGAACCACGCCGCGGGTGTGCAGCACGCGGCCATGAGCAGGCCGAGGAGGCGGAACGTCCACTCGACGCCGAGGTTGCGCACGCCCGCCTCCATGGCGAGGCTGAGGACAGCGCCGCCTACGCCGCCGCCGGCGTAGATGATGCCTATGGCTGTGCCGCGCTTGCGCGCAAAGTACCCCGCGGGCACGACCGACACGACCATGAACGCGAGGCTGACGCCGATGCCCATCATGGCGCCGGCGGTGACGAAGAGCCCGCCGACGCTGTGCGTCGCGAAGCTCGCCAGGATCTGCGACAGCGACAGGAACGCCGTGCCGGCCAGCGCCATGGGGCGCGCGCCGACGCTGCGCAGCAGGCGCGCGTTCACAATGCCCAGCAGCGAGAGGCACGCGACGGCCAGCGAGCCTATGAACGCGAGCGTGCTCGCCGGCGCGAGGTTGCGCGACACGAGCGCGCTCTGGATCACGCCCCACGAGTACGTCACGCCGATGAACCAGAAACTCAGCAGCGCACTGCACCCCACGCTCAGCCACGCGTCGAACCCCCCGTCCGGCGGCGGGAGCTCCTCGGGCGGCGCGGCTGCTGGCGTCGCGGGCGTCGTCTCTGGGGCGTCCGAGTCGGGCGCCGAGGGCAGAGAAGGCAGAGGCGCGACGGACGACGCGACGCCGACGGACTCGTCCACCGGCGGAGGGGGAGACGCAGCCCGCCGCTTCCGGTCCGCCAGCTCCACGACGTCCATCTCGACCGCGAGCTGCAGCCGCTTCGGGTCCGACGACTCGGCCTCGAGCGCCGTCGTGCGGAGCATGGCTGTTTGGGTGGACTTGGATTCGGTGTGGACTGGGTCGTGTGCAGGGCTGGGCTTGGTTTCGGCCTCGTCCGTGTCTCGTTACAACGTTATCAGCTTCCCGGGGTGTCAGGCGTGCTGTTGCCTGTCTGGTGCGCTGGATTAGTGCTGAACTGGTGCTGGGCCAGCCGGTCTCAGTGTCAGGTGCGGGTGGGGTGAGCAGCAAGAGGGACGATGCAGAGTGAGCGGCGCTCTGCCTGCCTTTACACTTGCGAGGCTGGGATCATGACGCCTCGAGAGGCACATACGCACTGCTTGGCCTGAGTCAGCGCCGACATTCCGACTCGACGTGCAACTCGACATAGGCAGGATCCGGAACGGACGCAGTCTGCTTCCGCCGTGGAGCAGCCGGCCGGCCCGGCCGGGCAGGCGGCTAGGAACCGGCGCTGCCCGACAAGCTCTGGCGATAGTTCCTGGGTGTTGCCAAACACTGGAAAGTTTGGGTGCGCGAAAGCTTGGTGCGAGAAGTTCGAGCACGGCGCTTGCAGAATTCAATGATGCTCGAAATGTACAGAGTTGCATTGCGGTATGAGAGTCAGATGGGATACAGGGAAAGGGAAGAAGAGAAGACGACTACTGCGTCTTGTCGACGAGCTCGGTGCGGCCGCTCAGCTTCCAGCCGGCGGCGTCGCGGCGCTTGAGCTCCTTGAGCCAGATCTGGAAGTTTTTGTCCGTGCCGCACAGGCGGTCGAAGAGGCCGGTCGGGCCAAAGTTCTCGGTGAAAGAGTAGTGGTGCCAGTCGTGCTGGAGCGCGTCGTAGAGCCCCGGGATGTTGTAGTCCGAGTGCGTGCACAGGGTGCCGATCTGGAGCGACGTGAAGAACATGACGGCGAGCGACCAGTGCGCGTTGCACAGCCACAGCCCCGCGATGATCGGCAGCAGGTTGGAGAACAGGTGCTCCGTCAGCGTGCAGTACGTGCTGGCCATGGCGACGGGCGCCTGGAACTGGTGGTGCATCTTGTGGATCGACGCATACCACCGCTTGCTGTGCACGGCGCGGTGCACGAGGAAGAAGCCCGCCTCCTCGAAGAACAGGCACACAAAGTACGTCCACGTCGTCGTCCACGCGCCCGGCAGCGGGAGCCCCGTCGGCCGCGGCGAGATGTACGCGCTCGCGGCGCTCAGCGGCAGCGCCATCAGCAGCTGGTTCTTGGCGACGACGTAGAACACCTGCCGGTATTCGGCCCACGTGATGCGGCGCTGCGGCTGGATCTTGTACTTGGCCACCCACGAGTGCAGCGTGTCGTTCATGTCGAACGCGCAGAACAGCAGCCCCGTCAGCCAGTACTGCGCCGTCGTGATGCCAAAGATCCACCACGTGTTGATCTCAAACGGCGTGTAGTTGGCGTTCAGCCACACGTAGAAGTCGTGGCCCCACTGCGACTTGTTCACCGCGACCACGAGCGCGATCATGCCAAACGTCGGGATCAGGTTGATCAGGTTCTCATGGTTGATGCGCGTCGCCGGGTTCACGGCCCAGGGGTGGTTCTCTGGCGGTCAGCTGGTGCCCATGCTTGCGGTAGTTGTAGCTGCGAGCGCAGTGCAGAGCAGTGCCCGAGAAGCAGTCGAGGATTACTCACTTCCCTTGTAGACCTCGGGCTGGCCGTTGGCGGCGCCGTTGGCGGCGCCGTTGCCGTTTTGCGTCTTGTCATTGCCGAGCTGGCCCTGGATAGGGCTCTCAGCGACGTCGTCGATTGCGAGCATGGTGGGGTCCCGAGTGCGCGGTGCGTGCTGGGGATGGAAGCGATGCGAAGTGCCAGTGCGAAGATATAGAGATGCGGGGGATGAGTGACGCGGCGATGAGACGGCGAGAAGGTGGTGCGTCGGGTGCGGTCGCGCGTGTCCACGATGGATCCATCAGGAAGCGCGAGTCGCTCACGAGGAGGATTTTCGAAGGCCTCGGCGGCGAAGGCGGCGAGAGCAGCGGGCTCTTGGTGGCCCGGACAGGGTGGCGATGCTGTCCAGCCTGGCGAGCCTGTGGACGCTCAAGTGGCCAAGTGTCCGCGTACGCAGGGTCGCAAGCCGTGAGCCGGCGAGGGACAGCCGCATCTGCCGGACGCGCACGCACGACGAGCCGGTTGACATTGCGCTGCGGGGTGCGGCCGTGCGGGGAGCCTCGAGCCTCGAGCCTCATTCAATTCGCGCGTGGTCCATTGGAAAGAGCGCTCACGCTAACCCGGCTTCCTGAGAGGCACGTGATGCGGGCGGCGTCCATGCCCGTTCGCCACCCGGAGTACGCCGAGCACTCCGCTCCCCACGTGGCCCAAAACGTCGCAGTGGGTCCCCACGGAGGACGCACGGATTCGCCTCGATTTGCCTCCGCGCCTACCGACGTGCGGATTCGAGATCGAGGTGCCCCCGTCTTGATCGACGGATCGGCGCCCTTCCAAAACACTGGAAGACCGCCAGCCGTCAGCCCACGGGCCACGGGGGCCATCAGTACGGGGCAACACGCACATGCCTCTGTTGTTTAAGTGACCAGCTGCTCGGAACGTTGCGCGCACGGAGAATACGAGTGCACGCTAGAGCGCGGGCCGGCGCGGGCGGGTTGGCGGGTTAGTGGGTGGGAGTGGGGGGACAGAAGCGCAACGAGTGAATGCAACAAGCTGAATGGAGCCCAGCCCAAGGCGACCAAGGTGTTCTCGACACGAGTCAACCCACGGTGGCGTTATGTGAAACGATCCAGCTTGCGCAGTATGTATTCTGGGATCAGGCGGAAGCCGGGTGGGGCGGGCAGTACTGGGCAGCACAGCATGCAGCATGCAGCACGCAGCACGCAGCACGCGCAGGCGCGGTGCACTGGCGTGCTCAGCGACGGCGGGGCACGGTCCGCAACGGCCAGAGAGGGGGGCAAGGAACAGCCCAAGTCCGCCCCGGAATTTTGGCCACGGCGTCGTATCGTGTCGCGTCGTATCTGCGTCGACCACTCAGCGGCCGCTGCCCCGCCTGCCCCGCCTGCCCCGCCTGTGCGCCCAGCCTCCCCCGCTGCGTGCGTGCGCCGTGTCCACGCCATGCACGCCTCGCATACCCCGCCAAGCCACAGTATGTGCACTGGCTGTCACCCCGTTGGCTGGCTGGCTGTCACCCGCCGGCGCGCGCACACCCACTCACACTTCATAGGACTCAACTCTAGCCTGAAGGAGTGTTCGCGATCAATGCAAGCCAGCCCACACGCACAGCAGCAAGGATAAGCTAATCTCGCTCGGCGAAACGTGACCCCGAGTGATCGAGGGATCTGTGGGGGCCGGCACGGGGGTATGGCCGCAGTCCCCCACGCGCCCCCACCCAGCGGCGCGCAACGGGTCACGAGGTGTGCCTTGCAGTGCCGCCGATGCCGCAGAGTGTGTCGCTGCCCGTTCGGGAATCAGCATAGCCTGATATCTGCACCAGCTTTTGGCCGATGAGGCCGATCATGGCCGACCGGCCAGCCTATCGCGTCGCGCGAGCGCCAGACACGCACCAGACACGCACCACACACGGCGGATAGATAGAGTTCGAGCTGGGATTCAGGACCCAGACATTCCGTGCGACACGCCGAGCTCAAGCTCCAGTTACACGGCCCTCTCGACCCTCGAGCCTCTGCCCGTCGGCACCGAGGGGAGGGGGGAGGGGAGGGAGCAACGTGAATTGCATTACTGGAAACATGCTGAGAGAAACGATGAGAAACCGGAGCTTGGTCATGTGAACGCTTTTAGACGAGCTATAGCCAGCAATTAAGCTTGGCACGAGCGGGACTTGAGCGCCGATCTGCTCTTGCCCGGCGGCAGGAGGCGGAGCTCGACGGGCGACACTCCACTCCCACCATGACCAAGGCCAACGACGTCCCCGCCGGCTCCGGCACTGCGCTCGAGAAGGCGACGCGGTGGTTCGACGCGCTGCAGAACGCGCTCGACGGCAACGACACGGCGCGCGCGTCGCAGCTGTTCTGCAAGGAGAGCTACTGGCGCGACCTGATTGCGTTCTCGTGGAACCTGACGACGGTCGAGGGCCCCGAGGGCGTCAAGGACCTGCTGGACAACACGCTGCCGCAGGCTGGGCCGACGCAGTGGAAGGCGACCGAGGCCGACGAGGCCGACGGCGTCGTGACATCCTGGTACGAGTTTGAGACCAAGTACGGCCGCGGCTGGGGCATCGTCCGCCTCAAGGAGGAGGACGGGCAGCTCAAGGCGTGGACGCTCATCAGCTCGATGACGGAGCTCAAGGGCCACGAGGAGCCGCGCGGCAAGCGCCGCCCCATGGGCGCCGAGCACGGCGCCAACAAGCACCGCGTCACGTGGAAGGAGCGCCGCGAGCAGGAGGAGAAGGCGCTCGAGACGGGCGAGAACTCGCCCTACGTCCTCGTCCTCGGCGGTGGCCAGGGAGGTATCGCTCTTGGAGCCCGCCTGCGCCAGCTCGGCGTCCCCTCGGTCGTCATCGACCGCTCGGCCCGCCCCGGAGACCAGTGGCGCGGCCGCTACAAGTCGCTCTGCCTCCACGACCCCGTCTGGTACGACCACATGCCGTACCTCAAGTTCCCCGACAACTGGCCGCAGTTCACGCCCAAGGACAAGATCGCCGACTGGCTCGAGTTCTACACCAAGGTCATGGAGGTGCCGTACTGGAGCAACACGACGGCGCACAAGGCGACGTACCTGCCCGACGAGAAGCGGTGGGAGGTGCGCGTGACCAAGGACGGCGAGGACCTGGTGCTCAAGCCGACGCAGCTCGTGCTCGCGACCGGCATGAGCGGCAAGGCCAAGATCCCCACCTTCCCGGGCCAGGACGTGTTCAAGGGCGAGCAGCAGCACTCGTCGCAGCACCCGGGCCCCGACGCGTACCGCGGCAAGAAGGTTGTGGTTGTGGGCTCGAACAACTCGGCGTTCGACATCTGCGGCGCGCTCTGGGAGCACGACGCCGACGTCACCATGGTGCAGCGCTCCTCGACGCTCATCGTCAAGTCGGACTCGCTCATGGACATTGCGCTCGGCGACCTGTACTCTGAGCGCGCGCTCGCCAACGGCATCACGACCGAGAAGGCCGACCTCATCTTTGCGTCGCTGCCGTACCGCATCATCCACGAGTTCCAGATCCCGACCTACGCCAAGATCTCGCAGAAGGACAAGGCGTTCTACGACAAGCTGGCGGCAGCCGGCTTCGAGACCGACATGGGCGACGACGGCTCGGGCCTCTTCGTCAAGTACCTGCGCCGCGCGTCGGGCTACTACATCGACGTCGGTGCGGCCGACCTCGTGGCCGACGGCTCGGTCAAGCTCGCCAAGGGCGAGGTGTCGCACCTCGACGAGGACGGCGTCGTCCTCGCGTCTGGCCAGAAGCTCCCCGCCGACCTGGTCGTGTACGCGACCGGCTACGGCAGCATGAACCAGTGGGCGGCCGAGCTCATCGACCAGGAGACGGCGGACCGCGTCGGCAAGGTCTGGGGCCTGGGCTCCAACACGACCCTCGACCCGGGACCCTGGGAGGGCGAGCAGCGCAACATGTGGAAGCCCACCCAGCAGGAGAACCTCTGGTTCCACGGCGGAAACCTCCACCAGTCCCGCCACTACTCGCTCTACCTCGCCCTCCAGCTCAAGGCCCGCTACGAGGGCCTCGACACCCCCGTCTACAGGCTCCAGGAGTCGCACCACAAGAAGTGAGCGCACTGTGGACGGAGCCCGCATTAGCAAGAAAGCGGCGTACAGCTGCATCAATTAGCACTCGCATCACGCAATCAGGTTTCTCTCTATCTAGGTTCTCAGTACGGTCAGAAGTATCACAAATGATGAATAGCGTTACGACAACGAGCACTGGCAGCAGAGGGCAGCGATCCGCGTGAGCAGCACCACCCCCACTGACACCATGGCGCCTAAGTCGCCTCCTCCCCTCCGCTTCAGTCGGGCGCTCACCGGAACAAACACAGCCCCGTCGCGAGCGTGGAAGCATGCGATACGGTCGAGGTCGATGTACCCGCTTCACACGGTGTTATGCATACAACTCTGCTGTCTCGTCTAAGCGCGTTGCAGTCTATGGGTATGGTGTACTGGCCCCAGCGGGCGGCCTACTGCGCCAGGCCGGCGCACTTGAGCGCGTTCCTCGACGCGATGTACTCGTCCCTCTCCTTCTTGTACTCGGGGCAGACGTCGGTGAGGCTCCGCAGCTGCCCATCGACGAGCACGTCCGGGTCGATAGTGCGCACCTTGGTCTGCGGCGGGATCTTGCCGGGGCACTCTAACGTGGCCTCTGCCTCGATCTCGTCCATTGTGCGCCGCTCGTCCGCGTTCGCGGCGCCGCGCAGCGCCGCCCAGAACTCGCGGTCGCTCATGCCCCACAGCACGCCGTCCGGCAGGCGCCCGCTCGACACGACCGCGCCGATGAGCGCGCCCGCGCGCGACGCCATGCGCACGTGCGCCGGGTTCGACCAGATGTCCCGGTCGCTCGCGAGGTAGGCGCGCGCGAGCGTCGCGGCCGCGTCGGCCGACTCGAGCACGAGCGCGCGCGACGCCGAGCGCGTGTCCGGCCACGCGCGCAGCGCCGCCACCACCGCCTGCGCGTCTGCGCGTTCCAGCTTGCCGAACGCGACACTGTCGCGCAGCCCGTAGTCCAGCCTGTCGGCGCAGAGGCGCGGCGCATCACGCTCCACCAGCGGGAACTCCTCCTCGTGCAGCACGCTGGGGCCGTCCACCCGCGTGTCGCCCAACCCGTGCCGGTCCAGCAGCGCCGGGAGCTCCGTCGTGTCCACGAAGCGCTGCTTGTGCACCTCGTGGTACGACTCGCCGGCGCTGCACAGCGCCCAGTCCATCACGTGCGAGAGCACCGTGTGCGAGATGTCGTGCAGCAGCGCGCTCGCCTGCTCCGGCACAGAGCCGCCGACACGGCGAACGAGCAGCATCGCCCCGATGCTGTGTTCCAAGCGCGTCACCAGGGGCGTCAGCTCGAAGAGGCCGGTAATCCCGTGCTGCCCGACGGAGAACAGGCGCAACAGCACCGAGGACCGCAGCAGGTCGAGCAGCGGAGGCTCCGTGATCGTGTACGTCTGCCCGTGCAGCTCGTCCCGGATTGTGATCGCTTCAGGGCCATACTCGATTGTCTGCAGGTGGCCGGTCTGTTGCGGCGACGTGCTCGACGGGTCGATCGTCTCCGGCAGCTTGGGCGAGAGAGCCATGGTGTGCTCCGTGTTCTTCGGGTGTTTGGGTGGAGGGCCAGCACGCGTCGGCGCGTGTTCGGGGCTGGGGAAGCTAACGCTGCGAGCGATCTCCGGGCAAGCGACTCGTTTGAAGGGCGTTTTCGGGCGAAGAGAATCGATCTCGGAGTAGGATATAATAAAAGAGAGAAGGAGCGAAGGAGAGTTGCGTTAGTGTCGAGAGGTTGTGGGGACGATATTTAGCGTGCGTCGTGCATCTGCAACCGTGCCTGGGACGCATCACCGTAGCCGGGCCATTCAGTCGGGTAAACATCGGATAGGGCTCGTGTTTCAGGTCCTAGCTGCCGTCGAAGCATCCAATGCTTGGGACGACGACTAACTGCCACGATGCACGCACGGAGGAAGTGCTATCCTCGTTGATGGGGCCTGATGTGGTCCCCGTTAAGCGCGTTGGAGAAGTGAGTACCGGCATTAAGCTCTACGGCTGGTGAGTCCCTTCTGACCGGCCATCTCCTTCGGTCACCGCAGATTGCCCGATCGGATGCATCGTACAACCTCTGCTACAACATTCACTCTATGCACGCTCGAACCACACCTCGGCGTCGTCTGGGTTCTCGCTCGGACTGTGCAGCTTCACGTTGCCCGGGACGCTGAAGCGGCCGAACATGCCGATGCCCTTGTCGGTGGCAACAGCTGTGCCGAGGCCCATGACGAGCGGCGGGTCGTACTTGACGGCCGTCCAGTTGTACGTGTTCCCCTCGAAGGGGGTGAACACGAGGCGGTCCACGAATACACCCTTCAGCGGCGTGGTGGACGCCTTCTCCCGCGCGATGCCTTCGGGCAGGTAGTCGAGCACCTTCTTGTCCTCGAGGCGGGTCAGGTTCAGGTGTCCGTACGCCTTGTGCGCAAACTGTCCCTCAAGGCGCTTGCCCTCCTCCGGCTTCGGCTGAGGGGGCGGGGCATACGCCTTCTTCGCGTTCTCCCACGCGCGCGCGCGCCAGTCGATGCGCGGCAGATCCAGCACTTCGTCAACGATGGCGCACGTCGCGGCGCGCATGAACAGCGAGCCGTAGTTCTGGTCGTTCGTGAACACGGCAACGCTGAGCCCACGATCGGGCAGGTGCCAGATCTGCGAGATCTGGCCCGGCAGGCCGCCCGTGTGGAACACGACCCGCTCGCCACGGTACGTCAGGGTCATCTGCGCGAGGCCGTACGACAGTGCGCTCAGCTCGCCCTCGCTCCCCCTTCCCATCGGCATGACGGGCTCGCCGAGCATGGCGATCAGCGCCGGCGTGAGCGCCGTCTGGGTCGGGTGGAGGTACTCCCCTTGCCAGGCTGAGATATCCCAGAGGCTCGTCATGATGCCGCCCGGTCCGGCATTGTTCAGGCCGTCGCCCTCGATCCACCAGCCCAGATTCTCCCGCTTACCACGGCACGCCTTGGCGCCGAGGCCGGCCTTGATGCACCCAGGGATGTCCACGCCCGTGTGGTGGTAGCTGTCAGTGCGCTTGCCGGTCAGCCCCGCAGCCGTCGAGTTGTACGTCGTACTGCGCATGTCGAGCGGCGCGAAGAAGTTCTCGTTGACGAAGGCGGGGAACGGCCGCCCCGACAGTACCGACACGATGTGCGACAGCGTCACGTAGTGCAGGTTGTTATACTGGAAGCCCTGACGCAGCTCGGCGGTAAAGGGCAGGTCGCGCATGCTCTTGATCGTCTCCAGCGGGAGGGCGCCTTTGTACCACAGGTCGTGACTCGGAAGTCCGGAGCGCATCGACAGCAGATCCGTCAGGTCGAGGTGCGCCGTCGCGTACTCGTCCTCGAGCTTCCAGTCATCACCGAGGATGTCGATTACCTTTGTGTCCCAGTCCAGCAGCCGGCCGGTCGGAAGCTTGGTTCCCCGCTCGATCAGCAATCCGAGGCTGAGCGCGACAAATACTTTGCTGTTCGACGCAATCGCGAAGAGAGACTGACGTCAGCTTTGGGCACGCCAGGATGCTCACATCCTCTGTGACCGGGTCCTTGTCGTTTGCAAGTCCGAGGAGCATGATCTGCGTGCGGTGTTCCTCCGGCGTTGACTTGACTACAGAAATGCCCGCTCCCTGGACGCCCCAGTCGCGCCGGATCTTGTCGATGTAGTGCATTGTCGGCTTTGAGACCATCGAGTGGCCCATTGTGCGAACATCGCCATCTGAGCTGTTGACCCAGCTCTGGACAGCGCTGAAGAGCGCCGTTAGTAGGGAGAGCTTCATGGGGGAGGGTGTAAGTAGAGTGGGCGATGGTGAGACGAGCAGATGCGCGAGTGCTATTTCAGGGAGAGTCGCCGGCCAAGACGCCGACGTCTCTGACGGTCGGAGCACAACCACCGAGCAACACACCTCCTGATGCGATGAGACGGAGCTTGCTGGCTCTCCACACCAGCGACGGAGCGTACCTCGGTTGTGGCTCTTTCGCAAGGGCAGCCGCGGGTTGGGGTACAGACCTAGGTGAAGTCACTTTGTCTTCGGTGCAGGCGACGTGGTAGCGGATGACACACCTCCACCTCGTGGTGCTTTCGGCGAAGTCCGAAGCACCGCAGCAGGGTCGAGCTAAGCACACCGTCTCGCCGTCTCATCAGTCATCTGCACAAACATCGGTTGCATGCGAGGTCTATGGCACAGCTTGGCATGTAGTATGAGTGTATGATCTGTATGAACAGACACCTGGCTCCAGATTCACGTCTTCAGGCTGAAGATCTCGTCGAACAAGCCCATCCAGCCGCGGAACACGCCAATGTCGCCCTGCACCTTGACAGGGACGTCGGGCTGGCAGTGCTGCCTGGTGTGGTTCTTCTCGAGCTTCTCGACCAGCTCCAGTAGCGCCGTTTCCCTCCCGACGCGGGAGATGTACTGCTCCTTGCTGGCCACCTCGACCATGCACAGGATACTGTCGACCTTTGCGTCGTGGGCTGCTTTCGCCTGCCCTGCGGCCGGGAGGAACACAGGCCCATTGTCAGCGTGCATGACAGCTGGCCCTGAGGCGCCGTAGTCGACATCGTCGAAGCGGTTGGCCGCGAGGTGCTCGCGGAGGACGGTGCGGAAGTGCTCCGCATAGTTTGGCACAGGGAGAGCCTCGAGGCCGACGATAGTGAAGCGGGCGCTTGGGGCGGTGGCAGTGGTGGCGACCTGGCCGACAAGACCGTGGGGCGCGCCGATAATGAGGTCCGCGACGTCCATGCCGACAATGGGCTCGTTGAAGGTGCCGAGGGCACCGGGGTCGTCCAAACTGGCGTAGCGCGGGATGACGATGACGACCTCGCGCACATGCACCGCGGGACGGTGGATGGAACGGAACATGTCCGCGATGGGGATGTCGTCGCCATTCATGTTCACGACAACCTTGGAGAAGCTCGTGGGGAGCACGTCTTCCACGCCCGAAGGGAGATGAGCGGCACGGTTGTGGCCGCCCCATGCCTTGCGCAGAGACGGGTTGCAGTCGAACCCGTTCGGGTTCGTGAACACCACAAGCGTGGAGGCAGACACGGGCACGTAGGGCGTGTAGCTCTTCAGACGCCCACGGCTTGTCGTCATGCGCAGCACGTCGAGTGCCGGAAATGAAACCCTCAGCTTGGTCAGGTCGACAGACGGCGGGAAGTAGCCACGCACGTCGAGGACGCGAGCGGCGGGCAACATGACGGGGTTGCTCGGGTCGAGCGACTTCAGGCCGGGGATGCGGTGCGCAACACCCTGCACTGAGACCTTGTCGCCGTTCGGAAACAGGATGAGGTGACGGGTGAGGACCTTGTCGACGGCTTGACGGAACGCCTGGCACACGCGGCGGAGGCGGACCTGGTCGTCGCAGGTCAGGCCACCCACGATGGCGTCCAGCACACGGGGGCAACGGTTGTACGCCAGCAAGAGGGGCATGGCTAGTGGGTTGGTAAGAGAGCAACGTAACGATTCCATCTATATTAAGAGGAGGGGAAGTGGGCACGTCACTCGCACGAAGGGCGCAGTGTGTTTGCCAAGCGGCATGCGGACGATTAGGAAGGCGCATGGCTTGCTCCAACCTGCCGAGTTGCGGGGGATGCACACTCAGCGACTTGGTGATGCACTGGGGCTGTCATTGTGGATCTTCGATTGAACTCTCAAACCAGAATGCAACTAAAAGTGAGTGGTAGTGATCGATGCCCTCAGCATCAGGCATCCGCTCGGTACCCATTGCGCGGAGGGGTCCGCCAGCTGGCCCGTGACACTCGAATACTAAGCAAGGGTATCTATTGTCTACAAGAGCTAAGAGGTCCGCATATCGTTCCGGTGCTTCCAAAATGCTACTGTAAGCACCATTGAGCGCCGCAGCCTAGTCTCATCAAGTGCTCGAGTGGAACTGCGCACGACCGAGATAAGAAATGGTGGCGTCGATTCTCGGGCAATTCCCGTGGCTGCGCTCGGATGCGCCATCTGCAACGACATATGGTGACAAACCACGGGCAATGCATGCTTCTATGCAGGTCGCCGACGAGCTGCGTAATCGCTCTAAGTTACATGCTCGGCACCGTTAAGCTCCAGAAGAACGTCGGACCAGCAGCGGATTGGCTGTTAACACGCCGGTGATGTCCATCGTGACGGCCGCAGTCACTCGTTGCCAGGCACCTCGTCGCAGGCTGGGGACCCCGCTGCGCTGATCATGCACACGTCGCTCACTCGTGGACGCCTGCGGCAATGTCGTTCACTTGCTATATAGCAGTGCATAGACGCCCTCTTGTGAGTGGTGAGCGTGAGTCTGCTGACAAAGTGTGTAAGGTAACCCGGCGGGCCGGCACTGTCGCCGGCATGTGTCCGTGCTCACAGGGCAGGCCGGAACACAAGTGATCCTTGTGAAGTCTACGTGACCACAGGACTTTTAAGAGCTCTGTCATACCTTCTCCTACAGGGTTGAACAGATACGAGGACGACCGAACCTGCACATCGAACGCCGGCGATGTGAGCTGATCTCATCGACTAGATGGCTGAGAGGTCTATGCCGGCAATGGTGAGACACCATCTGCAGGTATCACACTTATCTGCGCCTAATGACATGTGGACTGCATCAGCTGGGCTTGGACTGACAGCTGCTCCGCTAGTTCAGTTAGCGTAGTCGATGCCCGACGGGTTCGACAGGATCGGAGACCAGCTCGTCGCTGGAACGGAGCTAGTGAGTCATGGCGATCATGGGCCGGAATAGTGCGGCGACGTCAGCCCAAGTAGCGAGCTAACGCGTAGCCCCGTTCCAGCGTTCCAGGTATACGCCAACGTGGTATGCTAGCGAGCACGGGCCCGCTAATGGCGAGCTAGCATGCGATAAGGAAGAAGCTAGCCGGGTGCTGCGCACGTACGCAATCGGGCGCCGATATGCCGATACCACTAGCACGACAATGGTTGCTGATATCGCGTAAGCGGCTTATCGCCCTTGGTTCCGCTACTAGCAGCCTGGGTATAACTGGAACACATCCCCTGCATGGTTGAATGCTCTTCCGCTGGCGTTTCGTTCACGAGTGATCTGCAGTCCTGGGGACGTAGAGGTAAGTGCAGTCAGCAGGTAAGGCAGGTGGTGTGGTTGACCCTTCGACAGCCTCGATAGCTTGAATCCCCACGGCTTTTCCGCAGATGGGCAGACGTGCGGTGAGACACTCGACGCAGGGCGATGCGGAGGAGTGGACAGGCCAGAATCCCCCACCCGCTCTTTGCTGTACAGGGGGCGCGCGGTCAGCTGATGTTGAAGCTCAAAGCAATCGGCAAGCAAGCTCTGCGATCGATACGGCTCCACCCAAAGACGGGGAGTCTGCTCCGTATAAACGCAGGCGGAAACTATAGACCGCTGCCGGGTTCGCCCAGGCAGGCAGAGATCGCCGTGTGGGGCGATACGATTTCCGGATACGAGGCTACCAAGCGCTTGCTAGGCTTACTCGGGGTGGTGCAAAGCATAAACAACGGCTGGACGGTGGGAACCGCGCCCGCGCGCATGTAGGTAAGCAACAGCACCGCCAGTTCCTCTTCGGGATTCTAGAGCCTGGAGCCAGTGCTGCTTAGTCGGAGTCGCTGATAAGGTTAGCGCATATTAACGGGTTCCAGTCACCGGCGGGATGCTGTCATGCAGTGGGTGCCGCTAGCGCTGCCGAGACACTCGCACTTGCATCATGCGCTGATGTTTGTCTCGACTCGTCGACCGCAACGGCTGCAACGCGGCCGCGCTAGCGCACGCTAGTACGCACAGGTCGGTCGACTCGAACCGACAGCAAGGATGCTCTAAATGTGGACATGCACGAGGTGACGACGTACTGCAGCGGCAGAGCGGGCCGAGGTCCGGATGGAGGGGCCGGGTGGGTGTCGCCTGCTTAGCGCCGCGTGCTGCCCACCCGATCTTCCCTAGCCAACCTCCCCGAGTCCATTGGGAGTAATGGGACGCGCAGCACGCGCTTCCACATGGGACGTTCAAGCTCAAGGAATGACGAAAGCAGATCTCCCGCCCATGATAGTCGCATCTACGTCAAAAGCCAGTTTGTATCAAGAACCCGGCCGAGGCGTGAATCGGAGAGTGGATATCCACGGCCACAGCCGTTGCCCGTTGCCGGACTCGCAGCTGCGGCGCATTCCTGGACGCCTTTCGGACAGGACAGGCGTCAAGCTTCGAGGGTGCCTGTCATTATGCATTCGGAGGGCTGCGTATGCGGCACGGCCTGCATGGGTCGCTCGTCATGGGCACTGGGCATTCAGAGATACGCTCGTGGTCGTTAACCGGAGCACCGGACTCATTGTGGGTCACCGCAATAGCAAGAGCGCTCTGTTAGGCTCACGATCTCCAACAAGTCCTAGCGCCCTCGTGATCTACAGGTCAATTGTATCTTGGCGATCCAGACCAAGCGGCGAAGGGCAGCCAGAACCAAGGCCCAGAGCAGGTGCGACGGGGGAGACGGCGCCGGCGCCAGTGACGCCAGCAGTGACACGGTCCGTCGCTCTGGAGCCGGGCGTCCGCTCCCTGCTGCCTGCGCCCCTGCGTCGGGTCAACGCTAGCTCTTAGCTGCACTGCTTGCATCGCCCGGGCCATCGACTGCGGAGCGACGATGATGAGCTTGTGAGAGGGTGGTGGGCCCGCCCTGCTTGAAAGGGTTTAGCGTCCTGACTAGCGCCAAACGAGGTCACCTGCCGCTCACGGCCCTTTCGGCACGCAGGAAAGGGTGCTGACGATGAGGGTGGTCGTTGCGAAGGGTCTGGTGTTGTTACGCAGGAAGACCCACAAAGACCTCTGACCGAAAGCTGAAAGGGAGCAGAAAGACAGGGTACGAAGAAGCTGGTGGGCCGCGCATGGGTGAATTGATCGCCTCTGAAGCGACATGACGGGCCTTACGAGAGGGCGACGCGAGAACGCGTCTGACGATGCCGCAGGTTGAAACCGGCCCTGCATCTCGCTCACAGGCTAGCACTGACGCCGAGGCTCGTGTCACGGACCGTCTGCAGCCAAGATAGCCACGATCGCGATGCAGTGCCTGCGGAGAGCGGGCAGCGCAGTCGTATCTAGCCCGCCAGTTGATGCGGTCATCTGTCCACGGACCTCGAGCAACGCCTTCGTGCCTCGCAGTGCCTCATCTCCAGCCTCAGGCCGTGGTGGCTGAGTCCCCATGCAAGCCTGTGCTTGTGGAGCGTGGTGGACCTCGATACGTCGCGGCGCGCCTCAGGCCGCTTCTGTGTGCGCGCGATGGGAGCGGGGAGAACACGAGAATAGCAAGAATAGCCTGCGCGCACATTGCGGTTTCGGGTTCCAGGCACCGGCAACTCACCCTTCATATCCGTCCATCACTTCCTCTCATTCCGACCTGAACCTTGTTCCCACCCTACGCGCTAGCGTCCCAGCGCGGGGTGTACGTACGCACCCCGGCCTCTATCCCGACACCGCGCCCTATGCGGTCTTGCCCCGCGTGCCCTCCGCACCCTCAGCCCCAGGCGCTAGCTGAGGCGCGTGAGGCGGCTGTGGTCGTCGGGCTCCAGCCCTAAGCGCTCGCTCGCTCGTTTGCTGGCTTCTTGCTACAGGTCTAGTACCGTTCCAGATCGGATGCACCTGCCTCCCTGGCTCCCTTCCTGCTAGCGGCCTCGCGAAGCGAGGTATCTCGGGGAACCAGCCCAACAGGCAGCGCTGAGCGACAGGGAATTGCCCGACGATGGCACGGGTTAGTGCGCGGCTGGGACCACAAGGGACAGCAGGATCGAGGGTGTCGGTCGAGGGCCCCACGTACTCCCCTAGAAGCTCTGACCGCACGCCGCGTTCGCCGTCAGGCATGGCCTGCACAGTCCTGAAGGCGTCCTGCAAGGAGGGCGCGCCGAGCGACACTTGGGCGTGGGTCGTGTATGGAATTGCATGGGACCCCGTGGGTGACCTCTTCCCGTGGCTTGAGCCCGGACTATGCCATGTCGTGCGGGCCAATCATCGTCGCATCCGGCTGCTGTTCTCAGCGTCACAATTCGGCCAAGCGCTGAGCGGAGTCGGCACGTGAGCCGCGCTCAGGTCGCTCAGGATCACGATCCAGGTGGGACACAGGACACGGCACGCACTCTCTGCACCGCGCCAGAACCGCATGCGGAAGTCCACTCGGCAACATCATCCTCTCCTCCGCATCTCCATCGCAGGCCACGCCCAGCACGCCCGCGCCTCCTGGCATCGCCCGACCCGGCCAGTCGGGCTTCGAGGCAGCACGTCGGGCAGGCATGCCTGTCTCACGCCGTCTGGAGCGGCCGCGCTCTCGCTCTCCTTCAGAGCCCATGGCAACAGAGAACCCATCCGAGCTGACTTCGGGGCACTCACCGCTAATCTCTCGCGGCTCCCACCTTCGTGGCCCATGCTTCCTCTGGCTGGACCCCTAACAGGTGCGCAGTCCCTCTCCGCCTGATCATACCGCGGTTGTACCGGGTCTCGGGAACACTGACTGTTGATTGCACTGACGGGCCGCTGGCCGCATATAATAGCCCTCCCGCTCGCCCCCAGCCAGCTTCTTCCCAAGCTCGACGCACCCCACACCCCACACTCCTTCACCATGAAGTTCTGGTCTGTTGCCATCACGGCAGCAGTCGCCGCGTCTTCGGTACGCGCGGGTCGCCTCGACGGCCTCAACGAATGTCTCACCGAATGCCTGACTGAGGCCGCGACCAAGTCTGGCTGCGCCAGTGAGGACGACATCGCCTGCCTCTGCAGCGACGCCTACCGCAACAACGCCGCTGGCTGCCTCACCTCCAACTCCAAGTGTTCCTCCAAGGACCTTACGGACGCTCTCGCGCTGTCGAGCAAGACCTGCTCCGGCGATGCCACCAAGGCCCCTGAGCCCGAACCCACCACCGACACCCAGCCTGAGCCCACCTCCGAGGCTGAGCCTGAGCCTACCTCCGACACCCCGCCTGAGCCTACCTCCGACACCCCGCCTGAGCCTACTTCCGAGGCTGAGCCCGAGCCTACCTCCGAGTCCCCCGCCCCCACTTCCGAAGCCGAGCCTGCCCCTACCCAGATCGAAGGCGTCTCTGAGTGCGCCTCCAAGTGCCTTGTTGAGGCTGCTACCAAGCAGGGCTGCAAGAGCCAGGAGGACCTCGGCTGCATCTGTACGGAGGAGTACACCTCTGCTGCCACCCCCTGTGTTCTCGCCTGCGGTGGCGCCGACGTCTCCGCCGTTCTTGCTATGAAGGAGAAGAAGTGCTCTGGCGCCGCCCAGCCTTCCGCCGAGCCGACTTCTGCTGAGCCGACTGCCGAGCCGACCGCTGAGCCGACTGCTGAGCCGTCTGCCGAGCCGTCCGCCGACGCGTCTTCTTCTGCCGACTCTGCCCAGCCCACTGCTATCGAGGGTGTGCCCGAGTGCGCCTCGAAGTGCCTCATCGAGGCTGCCACCAAGCAGGGCTGCAAGAGCCAGGAAGACACTGCCTGTATCTGCACCGAGGAGTACACCAATGCTGCCACCCCCTGCGTTGCTGCCTGCGGCGCTGACAGCATCACGGCCGTCCTTGCTATGAAGGAGAAGAAGTGCTCGGGTGACCAGCCCCAGCCCTCGGCTTCCGCTTCCGCTTCCGCCGCCCCTGAGCCTTCCGCTTCCGGTGACAGCACTGTCATCGAGGGTGTTCCCGAGTGTGCTTCCAAGTGCCTCGTCGACGCCGCGGCCAAGCAGGGCTGCAAGAGCCAGGAGGACACTGCCTGTATCTGCACTGAGGAGTACACCGCCGCTGCCACCCCCTGCGTTGCTGCCTGCGGCGCTGACAGCATCTCTGCCGTCCTCGCGATGAAGGAGAAGAAGTGCAACGGCGCCCAGCCCTCTGGCGGCGAGCCCGGCCCCTCGGCCTCTGCCCAGCCTACCGGCGGCAACGGCCCGGTCACCGTCACTGTCACCGACCACGTCACGGACCATGTCACCGACACCGTCACCAAGACCCAAACCCAGACCACGACCAAGACTGTCGAGGGCGAGTGCGAGCCTACCGACGGCGCCACCGGCGGCCCCGTTGAGCCTACCTCGCCCACTACCTCTGGTGGCCAGCCTGAGCCCACCAGCGGGGGCGGCGACACCGTTGTTGAGGGCGTTCCTGAGTGCGCTTCGAAGTGTCTCGTGGAGGCTGCGGCCAAGCAGGGCTGCAAGAGCCAGGAGGACACTGCGTGCATCTGCACGGAGGAGTACACCGCTGCCGCTACCCCTTGTGTTGCCGCTTGCGGCGCCGACAGCATCACGGCTGTTCTCGCCATGAAGGAGAAGAAGTGCTCCGGTGGTTCGCAGCCCTCTGCCTCGGGTGGTGAGACTCAGCCTACCGGCGGCGAGACCAACCCCTCCGCTACCGCCTCTGGCGGCCAGACCGAGCCTACCAGCGGTGGCGACACCGTTGTCGAGGGCGTTCCCGAGTGCGCCTCCAAGTGCCTCGTTGAGGCCGCTGCTAAGCAGGGTTGCAAGGACCAGAACGACCTTGGCTGCATCTGCACTGAGGCTTACACCTCCGCCGCTACCCCCTGTGTTGCCGCATGTGGTACCGACAGCATCACCGCGGTTCTCGCCATGAAGGAGAAGAAGTGCTCGGGTGCTCAGCCCTCCGCCTCTGGCGGCGAGACCCAGCCCACCGGTGGTGAGACTTCCCCGTCTGCCACTGGCTCTGGTGGCCAGACCGAGCCCACTGGCGGCGAGACCGTCGTCGAGGGTGTTCCCGAGTGCGCTTCAAAGTGCCTGGTTGAGGCTGCCGCTAAGCAGGGTTGCAAGAGCCAGGATGACCTCGCTTGCATCTGCACTGAGGCTTACACGTCCGCTGCCACGCCTTGTGTTGCCGCCTGTGGTGCCGACAGCATCACCGCGGTCCTCGCCATGAAGGAGAAGAAGTGCTCTGGCGCTCAGCCCACCGGTGGTGAGGCCACTCCTTCCGCCTCCGCCTCTGCCCAGCCTACCGGCGGCGAGACCCCCTCTGCCTCCGCTTCTGGTGGTGAGACCGAGCCTACCGGCGGCTCTCAAATCATTGAGGGTCTCTCTGAGTGCGGTTCGAAGTGCCTCGTCGACGCTGCCGCTCAGCAGGGATGCACTGGCCAGGACGACATTGCCTGCGTCTGCACTCCGGAGTACAAGAACGCCGTCACCCCTTGCATGATGAAGTGTCCCGCCGACATTGCTGCCGCCCTTGCCCTCTCCGACAAGAAGTGCTCCGGCGCTCAGCCTTCCGCCTCTGCCTCCGCTCAGCCTACCGGTGGCGAGACCCCCTCCGCCTCCGCTTCTACCTCTGGCGGCCAGACCGAGCCTACTGGCGGATCTCAGATCATTGAGGGCCTTACCGAGTGCGGTTCGAAGTGCCTGGTTGATGCCGCTGCTCAGCAGGGCTGCACTGGCCAGGATGACATTGCCTGCGTCTGCAAGCCCGAGTACAAGGAGGCTGTCACCCCCTGCATGATGAAGTGCCCTGCCGACATCGCCGCCGCCCTCGCCCTTTCGGACAAGAAGTGCTCCGGTGCCCAGCCCTCCGCTTCGGCCTCTGCCCAGCCTACCGGCGGTGAGCCGAGTGCCTCTGCCTCTGCGTCCACTTCTGCCGGCGAGACCGAGCCCACTGGTGGAACCCAGATTATTGAGGGTCTCACCGAGTGTGGTTCCAAGTGTCTGATTGACACCGCTGCCCAGCAGGGTTGCACCGGCCAGGACGACATCGCCTGTGTTTGCAAGCCGGAGTACAAGGAGGCCGTCACCCCGTGCATGATGAAGTGCCCGGCTGACATCGCCGCTGCTCTCGCCCTTTCCGACAAGAAGTGCTCCGGTGCCCAGCCCTCTGGCGAGCCCCAGCCCACTTCGTCCGAGCCTGCGCCCACTTCGTCCGAGCCTGCGCCCACTTCGAACGCCCCCGAGCCTACCACCAGCGGCGGAACCCAGATCATCGAGGGTCTCTCTGAGTGCGGCTCCAAGTGCCTCGTCGACGCTGCTGCCCAGCAGGGTTGCAAGGGCCAGGATGACATCGCCTGCGTGTGCACCGACGCCTACAAGAACGCTGTTACTCCCTGCATGCTCAAGTGCCCCTCCGACATCACCGCTGCTCTTGCCCTCTCTGACAAGAAGTGCAAGGCTGGTGCTTCGTCCGCCAACCCCGAGCCCACTGCCTCTGAGCCTGCGCCTACCTCCGACGCCCCCGAGCCCACTGGCAGCGGCACCGTCACCGTCATTGAGGGTGTCTCTGAGTGTGCCTCCAAGTGTCTCGTTGAGGCTGCTACCAAGCAGGGCTGCAAGGACCAGAACGACCTCGCCTGTGTCTGCACCTCCGAGTACACCTCGGCCGCGACCCCCTGTGTCCTTGCCTGCGGTGCTGCGGACGTCTCCGCTGTCCTCGCTATGAAGGAGAAGAAGTGCGCCGGTGCCCCTACCGCCAGCGCCTCCGGCTCCGGCACCCCCACCTCTGAGCCTTCCGCCTCCGCCAGCGCGCAGCCCACCGGCAACCCCGAGATCATCGAGGGCCTGACTGAGTGCGGCTCCAAGTGCCTCGTCGACGCCGCGACCCAGCTTGGCTGCAAGGGCCAGGATGACATTGCCTGCGTCTGCAAGCCCGAGTTCCAGTCCACCGTCACCCCCTGCATGCTCAAGTGCCCCGCGGACATCACCGCTGCCCTTGACCTCCAGAAGAAGAAGTGCTCTGGCTCCGCCTCGTCCTCTGCTGGCCCGACCGGCGGCCCAACCGGCTCGGCCTCCGCCTCGTCGGCCGGTCCCGAGCCCACCGGCCCCGTCGTCATCGAGGGTCTGACTGAGTGCGGCACCAAGTGTCTCGTCGACGCCGCCGCCGAGCACGGCTGCAAGAGCCAGGACGACACCGCCTGTGTCTGCACTGATGCTTACCGTGGCACCGTCACTCCCTGCATCATCAAGTGCCCCGCCTCCGACATGACCACTGCTCTCGCTCTCTCCGAGAAGAAGTGCAAGGCCGAGCCCTCCGCCACCTCGCCCGGTGTTCCCGAGCCGACCACGTCCGGTGGCGGCGGCGGCATGCCTGACATCTCTGGCCTCTCGCCCTGCGCCCTGAACTGTGTTCTTGAGTCTGTCACCAAGGCCGGCTGCTCTGGTCCCACCGACACCGCCTGCCTCTGCACTGAGAAGTTCACGAACATGGCGTCCGAGTGCCTTCAGTCCAAGTGCGAGGCTGCCGACATTGTCTCGTCGCTCAACCTCCAGCGCTCCATGTGCCCGGACCTCGGCCTGCCCGACCTCGGCGCGCTTCCCTCGTGCCCGCTCGGATGTGTCCTCGACACCCTGCAGGAGAGGCAGTGCTCTGGCCCGCTGGACAAGAACTGCATCTGCAAGATCGGCTTCAGCACTAAGACCATGGGCTGCCTCATGACCAAGTGTCGCTTCAAGGGCCTCAAGGAGGCTCTCGAGCTCCAGGTCGACCAGTGCCGCGGCTCGTCGGATGTCTGCGAGGCGACCGGCATCTGGCGCGTGACCAACATCAAGTGCTGGTTCCAGAAGCGTGGCTACTACGAGGAGATCCTCGAGCGCCGCGGAACCCCCGCCGCGCACATGCTCCGCACGACCGCCTAAGCGGCTGCAGAGCAGCGGGAAGCTCCCACCCAAGCTCAGTCTCGAATAGTTTCCCCGAGACGGAGCTTCCCGCCCCACCTCCCAAGATACCGCTGTGTGCAGAGTGAAGACGAGAAAAGCAAAACCATACCACATTCTTAAGTTGATTAATCCGAGTGTCTCCCGATGCCACTCGCCCTGTGTTATATCCCCACCAAGCGCAAGCGTGCAAGACCACTGCAACCCGCCAACCTTATAGTCGTGATCGAGAAGCACGTCCAGTTCCCCTCCTCCGCCGCCCTGGTCAATATAACACACACAATCCTTTGATATATAGTGAATCCCGTGAATGGCACAACCTGCAAACCACAAGTAACCGAAGCAAGATCAGCAGTTGTACTCATAAGACAGACTCTAGTATGCAGCGCGCGGCCCCGGTCTTGATGATTCGAGGCCGGCGCTTTGAATATTAAGCGAGAATAACAAGACCGTTGCTGGAGCAGATCGGTGCACGCAGCGACCTGCTGACCTTGTTGGCGCTTCAAATTCGGACCCTGTTGCTCATATGAGCGTGTGCTGACATCAGAGCGCTCAACGTCAGCATCGTGTCGCATCCCACATGCGGAGGAGAGTCCGGACGCGGACGGTGGAGGTTTGAATGCAAGACTGGGCGCTCGCTCGCTTATCTGATGACCGAAGTGGAGGCTTCGGCTCCGTGATGTCCGTTATGTCCGCTGGGCGCGACCCCATCGAATACGTGCGCTCTCACTGGCCACAGGCGAGGAGCATCCTGCGCTGATAAAGTTACCCGACATTGCCCCGACTCACGGCACGCTCGGCAGCGGCCAGCGAGGGCAGCAGGGTCATGCAGTCACCTGAGATGGTCACCTGCGTGCGGACGCAATAAAGGCCGCGCGCTCACCGAGGTGTGCCCTCTTGGAAACTCTCACACTCTCTCAACCCCCCTCACTCACCGCTACACTCTCACACTCCTTCACCGACAAGCACGAGAGATCAGCAATGTCGAAGCCCCTCCAGCCGATGAGCCGCGCCGAGGTCGCCAAGCACACCAAGGCGGGCGACTTGTGGATCATCATCGACAGCGTCGTGTACGACCTCTCCAAGTTTGGCAAGCTGCACCCGGGCGGCCTCGGCGTGCTCCTCGACAAGGACGTCGCGGGCCAGGACGCCACGACCGTCTTCTACGGCCTCCACCGCCAGGAGGTCCTCCTCAAGTCGCAGTACCAGCGCCTCCGCATCGGCCAGATCGAGGGCGAGGAGCCCAAGATCCGCCTCAAGGGCCCCAGCGATCTCAGCAAGGTGCCGTACGCTGAGCCGGCGTGGCTCACGCCCGACTTTGTTAGCCCGTACTTCAATGACTCGCACCGAACGCTGCAGAAGAGTGAGTGTTCGATCCCGGCTGAAAGGATGGGGCGGGGAGGCCGGGGCCGGCCGTACTGCAAGGCGATCCTGGAGCCCCCTCCACACTCCTGGGTGCTGGCTGGGCTCAGCCCCTCACCGGACGATGTCCGCTTCCCTCCTCGCTTCGCTCGTCGCAACGCTGACCGCAGACATGCGCAAGTTCATCACGGAGGTTGTGGCGCCGGACGCGCAGGCGTGCGAAGAGAACGGCAAGCGGCCGTCCAAGTCTGTGCTGGACGCGATGGCGGCGAACGGCATGAACCGCATGCGCATGGGGCCGGGCAAGCACCTGCACGGGCGTGACCTGATGGGCGTGCCGGGGGAAAAGTTCGACTACTTCCACGAGCTGATCGTGAACCAGGAGTTCGCGCTCTGCGGCGGGCGTGGGTACGTGGACGGGTGCCAGGGGCACATGGTGATCGGGCTGCCGCCGATCATGAACTACTGCCAGGAGCCGATGAAGACCAAGATCATGGACGAGGTGCTCGACGGGCACAAGCTGATCGTGCTCGCGATCACGGAGGCGTTTGCGGGTAGCGACGTGCAGGGCCTGCGGTGCACAGCGACGAAGAAGCCCGACGGCTCGGGCTGGGTCATCAACGGCACCAAGAAGTGGATCACGGGCGGCACCAACGCCGACTACTTCACCGTCGGCGCGCGCACGGGCAAGAAGCTGTCCGTGTTCCTTGTGCCGCGCTCCGAGGGCGTTAGCACCAAGCAGATCAAGACGTCATACGGCACGACGGCCGGCACGTCGTACGTGACCTTCGACGACGTCGAGGTCCCGAACAGCGCCCTCATCGGCCCCGAGAACGACGGCCTGCACGTCATCCTCGCCAACTTCAACCACGAGCGCTGGATGATTGCGTGCCAGACGATCGCGTACTGCCGCAAGGCCGTCGAGGAGTGCCTCCTGTGGGGCTCGCAGCGCTTCGTGTCCGGCAAGCCGCTGCTGGCGCAGCCCGTCATCCGCGCCAAGCTCGCCAACATGATCGCCCGCACCGAGGCCGCGCAGGCCCTCCTCGAGAGCATCACGTA
Organism: Trichosporon sp. PB005A; assembly: GCA_023630055.1. Lineage (NCBI taxonomy): Eukaryota > Fungi > Basidiomycota > Tremellomycetes > Trichosporonales > Trichosporonaceae > Trichosporon > Trichosporon sp. PB005A. Next base: position 89,440 of record JAMALZ010000003.1, read on the forward strand.
CCAGATGTGCAACATGGACTACAAGAAGCAGAGCGCCGCCCTCGCCGGCCCCATCGGCTTCCTCAAAATGAACGCGAGCAAGACCCTCGCCGAGGTCTCGGACGAGGCCGTCGCCATCTTCGGCGGCCGCGGCCTCACCAAGACCGGCATGGGCCGCTTCGTCGAGCAGATCCACCGCACGCGCAAGTTCGATGCTATCCTCGGCGGAACGGAGGAGGTGCTCGGCGACCTCGGGGTGCGCCAGGCGTAAGTACTCACCGGTGGGGGGAGCTGACAAGTCCAGGATGCGCAAGATGCCCGCCGACCAGAGGCTCTAGACGGAGACCATGCTGATTCCTAGATCGCAGACGGTGGACACCGGGAGCAAAAGCTAAAATCATATCGTAGGCACAATGTGCAAAAGCTAATGCAGTGATATCTGTGTGTACTCACGCAACTGAAGCCGTGAATGCGCTACGAGTGTCGTGGGGGTGCACGAGTGTGCGATCGAAAGCCGAGCAAGGTTGGGCATGGGTGGGGCTCGGTCGCCAAGAGCCACCGCCACGGGGGGTTGACGCCATCGGGCGGCCTCCGCGCGATCGCAGCTCGCGTCCTGTGATCGAGAGTAGCCACGTCGTACACCAGCGTCGACGACGGGATGAGCAGGCTCGCTTGCGCCCGCTGCTTCGCTTGCGGGCACAATTATGGAGACTAATGAGGTTTATGAGCGGGTCGCCGTGCGTGCGTGCCGCAACTTTACAGAGAGAAGGCCCATGCAGGCATATGCAGGCACGCATGCCTTCGCTGACGCCGAGAGGGCCGGGTCCGGTGCGCTGGAGCAGCGGAAGGTCTTGCCCTGGCACAGAATCGCCAGAACACAGTAAGGTTCTTCTAGTGCACCGTTGTGCTGGTACGGCGTGCCCGGCGGCCTGCGACTCCTGCCAAGAGGGTCGGAGCCATCGTGCGGGAGGTCTATGCGGGGTCATCGAGGGGAGTCACCATCACGCTCTCTGAAGCAGCTGACTTCGCTTCTCATGTTAATCGGCGATGGCTACTGGAGCAGCTCTCCCTAGCTCACCGGGATGTCGGTGGCGCAGACTGATCAAGGTTGCTCCCATGCAATGTCCGCCGCCCCGCGAACACTGAGACCGAGGCCCTGGACGCAGTGCAGCGTCTTCACTCCGTCGTCTGTACGTATACCTCAATTTCGTCCTGCCAAGCTTGCTGGTTGCGTCCTGCACATTGCATGTAGGTGCCGTGGCGTCCGCCCCGTGGTAGCGCCCGGGGAGCATCGCTCTTCGCAAGACGGACAGGCGATGCAGTGAGTAGGTGCATGGCGGCGTGTGAGCGTGAAGATTGGCGGCACGGGGGGCGATGTCGGAGCCGTACACGGGGCACACCACAACACGCAGCCGGTCTGGAGGTGCCGGCGTGCATTCGGCAGGCGCTTGGGTGGGTGAACGATGGCTGCATGACGTCGAAAAAGTGCTTGTCACGAAGCATTTGGCGGCGTACAGCCAAGCGATGCTACAATGAATCGAATCCAAAATAGCAGTCGAGGCACGCGCGACGCTTAGCGCAACGGCGCAACGAGGTCGCGGTCGTGCTCGTGGTCGGACGAGGGCTGCGGCGGGGCCGGTGCCGGTGCCGGTGCCGGATCTAGAATATGCCGCAGGGGGATGCGACCTTTTGATATCCGATCTGATCACTCGGGCCAATCAGCGCGCGGCAACGCCACGGCGTCGGTCACTCACCACATCACTACAGCGCTACCCCTAGCCCGCCTAGCCTCGGATTAGCCTCACTCCGGTGCGTCGTGCGTCGTGCACCGCGCTCGCCCCCGCAATCCGCAGGCCCTGCTCCTGCTCCTGCTCTTGCTCCGGTTGCCCCCGCTGGCATGCTGCAACACTGGCGTATCGCGCGCGGGCTCGCACGTACCCCCTCTCCCCAACAGAGGGCTGGAATCTCGGGAGGCGCGGCGTACATCCTGCACACCGCACCCCACGCCTGTCTCGTTCCTTTCTGACCTTCCGCAGAGCGGGCTGGCAGTGCGGCGGGCAGTCCAGCGGCGGGCACCTCGCAACTGACTCGCCGCCTGCTGACTCGACAGACACGTACAGGCTGCTCTCGATTGTCTCATTTCTCATTCACACTACGCCACCCCGCAACCCGCAACCCGCGCGCAGCGTGCTCGTCTGCTCTCGCCCTCCGCAGTACCTACTTATAATCTCTGCGCCTGGCCAGGCCTTCAATCGTTTTAGCGCCGTCAACACCCCATTGTAACGTATTCGTAGATCATCCCATTCAGTCGCTGGCCTTAGTTGCCTCCTCCAACCTCATCATGACGAGCCCGCCGTATCCTACGACCCGCAAGTCTACACGCTCGTCGTGCGACGAGTGCCGCAACCGCAAGCTGCGCTGCATTCAGGAGAGCGGCGGCGGGTGCGTGCGTTGCACCTCGCGAGGAGTTAGCTGCACCTTTAGTGAGTTCTCGGCCTCCTTTGGCCTGAGCTGACTCGCCAGGCGCGAGGAAGAAAATGGGCCGGCCACGAACGGCGAACCGCGACAGGCGCTCGTACTACTCTCCCCCTCTCGACGACATGGGAGAGTTGGAGTGGCTCATGTCGCCTCCGGCGTCGGTGTCGGCCTCGGCCTCCGAGTCACCGACACTCATGGCGGCGCTGCCCCCGTTCGACGGTACGTTATGGGACTCGCTCGCGTTCCCCTCCACCCCTCTGTCCGATACGTTTAACGGGCCGCTTCTCTCCCCTGGGTTCCCCTTCGAGGGCGCCCTCCCCGCAGAGCAAGTCTCCCCCGTTAGTCTTGCCGCTGAGCCGGACCCAAAGCCCGAGTCTGCGGGCGGCGCCAAGCCCGCTACGGAGGCAATGGGAGCGAGCTGCTTCTGCGGCGCGACAGCGCTCATCGACGCCCTGCGGTCTACGCTCCGCGGCTTGGTGGGCGCGGAGGAGGGGCTGCGCTCGGCCGCGCTGGCAACCGACACCTGTGCCCGCTCTCGCAGCTGCGCAGTGTGCGCCGCCGACCCCTCGTTGCCGATAGCCGCGTTCTCGGTGCTCTCGCTCGCGGTGCAGGTCCTCGCTGCTGCGGTGGACCGCGTGCTCGCCCCGCCCGGCGGTGCCTGCGGCGCTGATGCAGAAAGTAGCGCAACAGGCGCGCACGCGGAGTCGGCGCCAAGCGCCGGCGGGGGCGAGACTAGCTCCGGAATGTCTCAGACGCAGCTGGCGGACGACTCCAGCGCGGGCGCGGCGGAGTCTCCAGATACCACCTCTGCTGCCTCCACAGCCTCCACAGCCTCCACTGCCTCTGCTGCTTCCGCTGCATCTGCTGCACCTGCTGCCTTGCACGCGCCCAGCCTTAGCCCCATAGTTGCCGTGCAAATCGGCAGCGTCGCCCTCCCGCCCGGCAGCGCGCGCCGCGTGCTCCTCTTCGCACTGCAAGACGCGCTGCGCAGCCTGTGCAGCGCCGGAGGCGGAATGCGCTTGGGCGACATGGCGGCGGGGCTTGAGCGGCAGGTCGGCGAGCTCGTCGGGCGTCTCTCCGCCAGCCTCACAGCCGAGCCGTAGTCCGACGCCCCCGAGGAGCACAGCAGAAGCAGCATCAGAAGCGACACCCACCCCACTCATTCACTGTTGTAGGACAATCCATGAACATGCATTGCATCGGATCCCATTGAGGCGCGTTGTGGGAGGCTGCCCGTCTTCGTGAGGCTCGAGAGATAGCGGGCAGCGGGCAGAAGCAGCCGATACGCAGCCCAGGCGTAGATCTGCAGTGCAGATCGCTGTCTCACCCTGCCTGCTGGCGTTAGACATGAGAATCATCAGTTGCATCGGTGTCAGCCAAGGATCCGGATATCCAGAGCTGGTCGGGACGGCTCGGCGTCGGCAACACGAGGCTGCCGGAAAGACATTCGAGGGTGCGCGGGCTGGGGCAGGTACGCCGCGTCTCGCGCTGTCGCGGGGCGGAAGAGGACCCGCTCGGTGGTCGCGCGGTTGCGTCTGCGAAGGAGAGTCTGAAGCCTGGCGCGCCTCGGCGGCGTGGAGGGCGATCAGGAACTCTTCGTATAACACAGCTTATGCGGTGTCGGTGCGACGCGCGACAGGTGCTCGCGGGCGGGCGAGAGACTGCTGTAAGCGAGCCATGAGCAAGGCCGTTAGGCGGAACAGGTGAGGTGCCGGATTGCCATGAGGAGGCGAAAGGCGGGCACGCTGACGTTCCGCGTCTGCAGGTCTTCCCTCTTCTCTTATCGTGATCGACACTCGGCCGGCTCTCACATTAGCGACCGACACCCAACACGTTCCCCTGTTACCAGCAGGCAGTGCTGCCGCTTAGCATCCTACCCTGCATGTGTAGCGTGAAGCATTCGTGGAAGTCTGCAGCCAGCGGCAGAACCGGGGCTGTCGGCCACTGGGAGCCGCCCATCTTCGCCCTCCGACCTCTTTGCCAACCCCTAGGGCTCAAGCCTGGCGCCTTCCCCGCCGCTCGGCGGACCCACGCTGCTCCGCGTGCGCGCGACGGCGCGTGAGCCGCCTGCGTGGCGCGGGGCACAGGGCGAGATGGCCGAGTGGTTTTAAGGCGATCGCTTGCTACTGCAGCTAGACAGCGGTTGGGTTCTCCCGCGTGAGTTCGAATCTCACTCTCGTCGACGAATCTCTTTTGCTGCGCGTGCGTGTGCGTGCGTTCAGCGGAGAGCGTTGGGTGCTTTGAGGGTCGCGTGCGGTGCGGTGGTGGCTGGACGGAGGGACGGTGGAGGCCGGGAGTGGAGGCCGGGTGGAGGCTGGTCAGGGCACCCGGGAGCCGGCAATCGCGGCAAAGCTGGGGCCGGCCCGTCAGGCAGGCAGGACGTCAGGAGAAGGGGAAGTAACTGGGGGCAGACAGGGGCTAAAAGTACATATTCGGGTCCTATAACGCTGCTCTACGCAAGCATGGCCAGCGCCGCGGCGGCGAGGACGACGCCTGCGCTGGCGCGGTTGGCGTACCCGGCGCTGCTGCCCGTCACGTTGTCGAGGACGGCCGGGTACGCGCCAAAGTTGCGGATGCAGGGGCTCCAGAAGTTGTCGAAGATCTTCTTCTCCTCTGCCTCCTTCTTCTGGAAGATGCACACCTGTGCGGCCAAGCTGTCGCTGAGGTCGCCGAAGCGGTGCCAGTAGCCCTCATCGCCGGCCTTCTCGCAACAGAAGTGGTTGAGGCTGTCGAGCGTGTCGATCGTCGAGTACACGACGCGCTCGTCCTCGGGCACGCTGTCGCTGCCGCCGGACACGTAGGAGAGGTGGAACTGGCGCTCGCCGGCCGCGCGCTGCAGCTCGGCGACGCGGTCGTCGTACGTCTTGCACTCGGAGCTGTTGGCGCCCGCCTGCTGGCGCTCGGAGCCCTGGGCCGGGATCAGGCCCGTGCGCTGCACGCACGCCGACCACGCCGACGCATTGGAGTTCGGCAGGAGACACGCGCCCTCCATCCTGGTCGCTTCGCTGTAGAACGAACTGCTGTACACCCGCCCCCCGCCGCCGGCCAGCTCATCGCAGCACGCCTCCGTCGTCCTGTTCGAGGTACTGGCGCACATCGGCGTCTCGCCCTCCGGAGGCGAGGTCGAGTTGAACGGGCTGAGGCCGTAGAGGGGGAAGTCCGAGGTCGAGTTCGAGACCGCAGCAGATGCGGACGCAGACGCGACCGCGATCGAAGAGGAGGACGAGGACATGGTTAATGAGAGTGTCAAGAGAGATCGGTCTAGTTCAGTGAGAGCAAAGGTGCGAGAGTGAGAGAGTGAAAGAGTGAGAGAGAGGTGAGTGATTGCTGTTCGGCGACGCGGGGCTAGTCCGCTCGCATCACTATATACTGGACGTCAGCCAGCCGCCCGGCGACTTGCACCGCATCTCCACATGACGGAGCTGCCTGTGACGTGACGCTCCAAGCGTTCCTGGCCCGGGAAGCGGGCGAATGGAGGCGCGCCGAGCAGCAGAAGCCAAGCGCTCCGATATGCCGAGCGATGCATGAGCCAGGCACGCCGTGCATGTCCCGAAAGAACGAGACAAGCGTGCTGGGCGGATGACTGCTGGCTCCGCCGCCGGAAGGCAGCCCACGCCGTGCACGCCTCAGGGTCCCCGCTCCGCAGGATGTCATGCTCTTCTTTGTTCTCGTTTCGGCGCAGAACGATCGTCTGCAGGCGAACGCTGATAGGTCTCCGGCAGCGGCCAGGTATCGTGCTGCACACCGCCCTGCAAGACCTCCTACATGCAGCCCTACGTCACAGAGACAATCTGGAGGCGTCTCAGCGCCGCAGATGGACTGGGGCCAGGTCGCTCACAGAAGCCGGGGTAGCATCACAGCCCACGGGCCACCACACGTGAGCTGGGGACCCCTGACCAGACAAGTGAATGCCGAATCCCGCTATCTTCGCCTCCGAGTCTCCAGAGCTCTAGAGACACCAGTCCAGTACGGAGCTGTTAAGGCGACTACCTCCTAGTGTCGCTGGGTAGCGGCAGGTGAGCGCTGATGCCAAAGAACACCTGGGTGATATTGCCGCTGGCGTTATTGGCCTCACCGCCGACAGAGCAAGGCTGAGACACCAATGAGCACAGCGCCTGGGGTCGGTGAGACAGGCACGAGCGGCCATGGGCTGATGGCCGCAACTTCCCAGGAGCCAACCAGCAGTGGATGTTCGTGTGCTGCATAGCATGCGCGATTCCGACCCATCATCCGGCGAGCCTGTTTGCTTCGCCAGACGATACTACAGCGCAGAAGTCGCCGCTGCGCAGCACTCAGATCTGGTCTGGCGAGCACGGCTCAGGCGCGGACCCTACTCAGGGTCTCCGGGCCGGTTCCGTTAGGCGTGATATGCTTGTCATCGCGAGCCGACTGTCAGGAACGAGCTGGAACGAGCTTGCCCTGTGGTCAACGTTTGGGGTCCCGTCAACGAGCGTCGGGGGGTTACGGGTCTCTCTAGGTAGTCAGAGTCGAGTAACGATAGAAGCCTTGGGGGAGCCGCAGTGCAAAGCGGACGCAATTGGATTGATCTGAGGTCGCTGGCGGAAGGACCAGAATTGACCGAGATCCGAGGCCATGCGCTTATCTGGCCATCGTGGCCGTTGTCTGGCTCAGGCCGGGCGCACAGCGGTAGCAGCTGCAGACCTGCACATGTGACATGAGGAGTTGAAGGTGGGGAACTGGCCGTGGAGGCTATGAGCTGTGCGCGATGCTCAGTCTAGCCTCTAGCTACGCATGGCAATTGGGTCCGGGTCGGCGCCGTAGCCTGGTACTTCACAATCAAAGCCTCCATTCGGTTCCATATCTACAGATATCTACACCACTTAACTCACGGCTACTGCATGTCTATCCACAAGCTTATCCTGGCAGTGAATGCCCATGCGGCTACTCCTCGGCGGCCGCAGGTCCCATCCTCCTGAAGTCGTTCAACATGATGCCGCGGGGGCGGGTGTCACGCTCGGTGCCGTCCTTGTATTCGACCGTCTCAAGGGCGGCCTACGCCTCACCAGTGTGGTCGACGTACTCGTCAAAGTCCAGAATCTGGAGGCGGGACATTATCTCAGTAACCTTGGCCTCGTGCTTGGCGGGATCCTTGGCCTCGCGGCGCACGTCCATGCCGCCGTCAGGCTTCCTGATGAAGGTGGGTTCCTCGTTGTACTCGACGCCGTGGAACTGGTAGCGCTCAAATTGCTTGCGAAGCGTTGCGAGAAACTCCTCGGGGGTACGAAAAGCCTCCTCGATCCCGACGAGGGTGTAGCGCATATGGGGCACGCCGACCATGAGCTCGGCGAGGTCCATCGCGATAATCTTAATGGCGAACGTGTCCTCCTCGACGAAGATGGGCTCAAGCCAGCCGAAGTCCTCGACGCGGGGAAGGACGATCACGATCTCCTTCACGTGCTCAGGAGGGTCGAGCACGAAGTGGTGCATCTCGGCGATGGCGTAGTCCTCCCCACTCATGTTGACGACGATGCGGCGCACGCTCTTGGGCAGCTTGCGGGGATCGATTCCGCGCGGGAGCACGGGCACTTTGGGGGGCTCGTCGCCAATCATGGCCCGAAAGCTCTCTATGAGCTGCTCCATGTCGCCCTGCTTTCCGCGGTTGACGTAGGGCTTGGGGTTGCACTCGCCGCCGTACGGCGAGGTGAAGAGCACAACGGTGTGTGCACCGACGGGGACGTAGGGCGTGTACGCGCCCTTGCGGGTGCAGAGACGTACGATGGAGAGACCGGGCAGCGCCTTCTTGAGATGGGTCAGGTTGCAGGTGGCGGGGAAGAAGCCGCGGATGTCGAGCACGCGCACATGCTGCAGCACCTCGTGAGAGGAAAGAACCTGCTGATGCAGCAGCAACTTGGGGACGAGGCGACGCAGGCACGCAACGCGGTGGATGGGTCCGCGAACGGAAGTGCCTTCCTTTCCGCTGGGTGTCAGGACGAGGTGACGGGCTTGGTGACGGTCGACAGCGTGGCGGAGAGTCTTGCAGCAGAGACGCAGGGCGAGCGCGGTCTTGAAATCGGCCTCGACAATGATGTTGTCGAAGAGAGTGGGGTATGCTTCGTAGCGGAACACGGTCATTGTTGAGAGGACTGAAGGGATGAAGGATGTTCATGTTAACAGCAAGATACTGACGTGGCTATAAGAGGCTGACTGTGTGGGAAAAGGGCGCAAAGGATCGACGCACCCGCACAAACCTTTGTCAGTTTCGCTTCTGGCCCGCCAGCGGCCAGGGGTGTGATCATTTTTCTAGAACGGCCGCTCTGACCTCCGAGCCTGCTTTGGGGGACGCGGGACGTGGATGGCATGCATCAGGTTTTCACAGCTTGGCTTGACTTATGGGCTGTCCGCCTACTTAGATACAACATTTGCCCTCGATCCACCAGCCTGTCTGAACTAGCTCATCGGGGGATTCTTGCCCCCGGGACCCATTCTCCTGAGGTCGCCTGGAAGAAGATGCCGTGGAGGGGGTCTCTCCGATCCGTCGCTGTACTCGAGCGTCTCGAGCATGGTTTGTTCTTGCCCGTGGATGTTGATGTATTCGTCAAGCGTCAGGAGCGAGAGCTGAGCGAGGGTCTCGTCAACCTTGGCCATGTGCTGAGCGCGGACCTTGGGGTTCTTGGGGAGCACCGTCTTGCGCCCTGTCTCAATCGAGCACTCCACGGTGACCTTGTCGTCGCCGTACTCCACGCCGCCATATCCGAATCCGGCGAGATGGGCGCGGACGAGGCGGCGGAAGCGCCACTTGGGCCAGGGAATGTCCTCAACCCCAATGACGGTGTACTTGACGTGCGGCACACCAATCATGAGCTCTGCGAGGTCCATAGCAATGAGGTTCTCGGCGCATGTCACTTGACCCATGAGGCCCATCCGATGCCCTTCGCGTCCGTCGGGGTATTCAAAGGTGTCGGTGACGTAGCGCGGGATGAAGACGACGATGTCCGTGATGTGGGGCGGAGGATCGAGCGCGCAGCGGAACATGTCTGCGATGGGGTAGTCGTCGCCGCTCATGTTGACCACAATCTTGGTTATCTGCTTCGACATGGGTGGAACGTTGTCGGGAACGACCGGTACTTCATCCTCATCCCAGTCTTCAGGGTTCATCTCGACATCGAGAGGCTGCGGGTTGCAGACTCCACCCTCCGGGGAGGTGAAGAGCACGAGAGTGTCGGCACTGAGAGCAACGTAGGGCGTGTAAGCACCCTCATTCGTCGTGATGCGGAAGAGGGCGAGGTTGGGAAATGCGTCTCGGAGCAGTGCGAGGTTGGTTGTTGCAGGGAAGAATCCACGCACGTCGAGGATACGAACGTGCCGTCCAAGCGCACGATGGGGGTGTTCAGGCAGCTGCGACCAGCTTCCCGGACCGAGTTTAGCCAGCGCCGCAACGGGATGCGCGGGGCCGCGGACGCAAGCACCATCCTCAAGCGGCGCTAGCACGATGTGACGGAGTTGGTCGCGGTCAATAGCCGCGCGGTACGACCTGCTGACGAGACGAAGGCGCAGCTGCGTCGCGAAGGAGGAGAGGCGGATCACCGAGTCGACGATGTCGGGATACGCCTCGTAGGTGAGTGCCGACATGGCGGCGGAATATCTGCTGAGGTGGATGGTGGATGCTGCGTTGATGGAAAAGACAAGGAGCGCGAAGGCGGGAACAGAAAACGCCGTGCACTGTTGTGCCGCCCACCCACACAGCGCCCCCTGTCGATCGTTGTGCGGCTCCGCTGGACTAAGGCTGGCTGGCTTGAACAAAAGTGTCGCTCCAGCAATGCCACGACAGGAAACCCAGCCGTCTTGAGAACGAAGGCGACGCTGTTGTGAGATGTTTGTCAGAGGAGGATGGCCGCAGCCATGTGTTTATGGCGCGACACCGGCACGTATCAAGACGAAGTGAGGATGCCGGGAAAGTTTTGGCGTGGATGTGGTGCATGGATGTTATAACAGGCCTATACGTACGTGATTCCTCTCTCAATGTTGCCCAAGACAGGCAGAGGGGGTGCGTATCCGGCGGCGAGGGCATTGGAGAGCTGGGCGCCTCATCTCCGACGCTGCATGATCCGTAGGTCGTACTGGTGGAGTTGCTCTTCCACCATCAGGAAGGGCAATCCTTGAAGTTTCAGTCGGCGTTCCATCCTACTTCGCTTCTCCAGCAGCTTCTTCTCCTTCTGATTCTTCTCGTCTATCTCTATCATGTCGTCTATCACATCTGGGTAGTCGGCCTCCCTGCGATACTCGAGCAGCTCGAGAGCGCCTACTTCTTCGCCTACGCGTTGAACGTATTCCTCTCTTGAAAGGAATTCCAAGCAGCTCTCAGCCTCCATGACTCGCTGTCCAAGGCTGCGGTGGCGACCGTGCTCCATCATGTCGTGCCCTCTGCGCAACATTCGATCCGCCTCTTTCCGCGCGCGGCTCCTCAGGCGTTCGAATGCGTCCTGGCCCAGAGCAGCTGTGTACTCGTCATCGAGGTCGTAGTTGACGTCCCAAACGGGAGACTGTCTGAACGTAACGAGCAGGTGATGCTTCATCCTCTGCTCTAGCTCGGGATGCACGTCGTCGAAGCCTACGAAGGTGAAGCGGATGTCGCGGATCCCTGTGGCAATGAGCTGAGGCGTGATCATAGCCCCGATCATCTTCACAAAGTCAGCATTCCACCGCATGGCCTCGGACCCAGGCGGGCTGCAGGAGCAGCCGCGGCGTGTCAGGCTCCGATGGCGAGGAGCAACGAAAACGATGTTGTCCACGACTCTGCTGATCGCTTCCCCAAGGAAGTGAAACTGAGACGACGCCTCAGTTCCATACCCGTTGAGATTCAGGACCACTTTGCGATATTGTGGCGGGAAGCTTCTCTGGGAGTCCTTGGGGGCCACCAACTGCCGGCGCCGGGGAAAGGTGGAAAGCTCCCTCTGCTCAACGATCTGCGGCTTGAAACCGATCCGCCACATGTGCTTGATGTTGGCATCTTGTCCGTCATCTCGGGCCGTGGTCGGCATCGCGTTGGAGAACAGGACCAGCGTGCGGGCACCGACCGGGACGTACGGCGTGAACGTCTTCGTTTTCGGGTCGTTGCAGATGCGCACCATCTGCAGATTCGGGAACGCGTTGGCGAGCAGCCTCAAGTCGGCCGGAATCATGATCAGGCCACGAAGTTCCAGAATTCGCGTTCGAGACGCCAGAGCCAGGGCTTTTTGACGGCGATCCAGCGCAATTGGAGTGTCCCAAACAAACGATGCGACCAAGTCTTGGAGCAGCGGTAAGCTGCCCCACAGCGATTCGACCTTGATCGAGTGCTCCGAGCCCTGCGAGATGACGATGTGGACCGGGTCGATGCGGAAGCTGAGCTGTCTAGAAACGCGACGGAGGACTGGAAGCACAGGCGGCCCAGCGTCACTGATGATCTTATCCCAAATCGTGGGAAACTCGTCGAAATCCATGGATGGTCGCACACGCGGCCGCGTGAGCGGCGCTGCTAGCGGTCTCGATGCTAGATTCGTCGGAGGTGATCGCGAGGGGGCACGCTGGTACCCGGGCGTTCCCATCATAGCTTGAATGTGAATGACGACGTCGCGGTGAGCTGGGAAGCAGTGAAAGCTGCTCAGTGCGTGTTGTATTCATGAAGGAGCTGCAGCATCGACTCGGGGACGGACATTTGGTAGCCCCAGCAAGGCGATGAAGGACAGGGAAGCCCTAGCCGAGGGAGTGGGACGGGGTTTCACGGTTCGTACCTGGTGCCTTGTGTTGGCTGGGCACACGAGCGGCCGGATGAGGTGATGTGCCTCCAGTAGTCATGCAGATGCATAGCATGGTTTCATCCCACCAGGCTCTGGTTCTGGTTCTGGTACATATCGACGTGGCGTGCAGCGCGCCGGGCGGCTCGGTGCGCGTTGTGCCGCTTCTGGCGCTTCTCGTGCCCCTCAACCATCTCCGCCACGCCGTCCGGGTAGTCGCCTTTGTTCCCGTACTCGACCAGCTCGAGTCTCGCCCTTTGCGGCCCGACCCGCTTCACGTACTGCCTCCTCGTTACAAACTCGATCCGAGACCTGGCCTCAATCATCTTCCTCTCCAGGCTCACAAACGGGCCCGTGTACCGCGTACGTGTGCCTTTGTCTCCGCGAGCCCTCGCCGCCTCCTGTTTCAGCTTCCCGCGCAGCTCCATGCTCATTGCCACCGTGTACTGGTCATCAATGTCGTAGTCAACGTTGGGCTGAGCTCTGAACTTGATGGAGTTGCAGATGAACATCATGAGGTCGTCTCTGGCGGGCACGTCGCCCACGGGCGGTACGTCTTCGAACCCGACGAGCGTGAAGCGCACCTTGGAATTGTACTCCCAGCGGCTGAGCTTGCGGACCAGCTCCCATCTAACCAGCCTCTGCACGGCACGGAAGTACACGGTCTTCCAGTCGGCTGCCGCCTCGGGCCCAAACGAGCTCGGTGGGCAAGACGTCGTGCCGCTATGCGTGAGGTCTCGATACCGCGGCCCGACAATGACGACCTCCTCCAGCTCTGCCGGGGGGTTCCTCAAGAACGGGAACAGGTGGTACGCCGACGCCGCGTAGCCGTTCATGTTCACGACGAGCTTGCGGTATGACTCTGGGAACTCGAGCCTAGCACTGCGCGGAACGACGAGCGGCTTCTCCTCCTCGTCTTCGCCGAAGAACCGCGGCTGCTGCGTCAGGTCGACAATCTGCATGATGTTCGGATTCCGTCCGTCTGCCGCCCAGCCGCTCATGTTCATGAACAGCACAAGCGTTTCCGCCTCCAGTGGGATGTACGGCGTGAACGTCCGGATGCCGGGCTCGTTGCAGATCCGCACGATCTCGACGTTCGGCAGCGCCGGCCGCAGCCGCCGCAAGTCCACAGACGGCATGACGAAGCCTCGGAGCTCCAGCACCTTCGTCGTGGGTATCCGGGACCGCAACAGCGCGAAGTCCTTGCAGTTGGCAGGCGAGAGCAGCGCTTGCAGCATTGCCTGAAGCTCTGGTGCTGCCCCCCAAAGTCCGCTCACGAGCGCCCAGGTGCTCTTTCCTGGGACGAGCACGAGATGGAAGCGGTTCACGGCGTAGCGGTGTGCGCGGGAGAGCAGCCGGATCGTCTGCCGCGCGCTCGGTGTCGCGTATCCGATAATCGCGTCCCACAGGTGCGGGAAGTTGTCGTAGCTGAATGAGGTCTCCATCGGTTGGTGTGCTTGACGAACGTTGAGATCGCAGAGATAGGGAAGTATATGAGACATTCCCATGGGATGGGCACCCCGGAGAACCAAATAACCAGCCTGACCTGCGAGGCAGGAACTGAGAGGCACAGCGAGGAATCTTATTGCGCGGTCTTATCGCGATCGCCGCCCGCGTGATTTAACCGATGAGAGGTTAAGATTCAGTTCGAGGGTTCGAGGGGGAGGCGCTGCCTTGCACCGGTTTTGTGATGTGCAGTGCCTGTGTTCCTGCTATGAGCGGTCAGCTTTCGAAGGGGTAAACACAGCATGCACCCAGCAGTGGGCAGAGGAGGAGGCATCGCTTGATGATGAGAGAGCGACCAACACGGAACTGGGTCGGAATCGTGAAAGGCATTCAAACTCAAATATATCTCCGAGTCGCCATTGCCCTACCCACTCTTTGAGGCAAGCGCCCCATGGGCGAAGATGGTCTCCTGCATCTCGTCCTTCAGGTCGAAGAACTCGGGCACTGCGCGTAAGCTCCACCAGCTTGGCCTCGGCAACTTACGTCCAGAAGGGAGGGTCTGGCTGAACGCCACCGCCGCTACACCCTTCGTCCTATCGATTGTCCAGTAGCAGTCAGCAGTCGGCAAGGCCGTACCACTCCGCCGAGCCTGCCTACTTGCCGCTGGGAGCTTCGTCCAGGTTGGTCAGGTGTGAGAGAGTCCACGCCTTCCGGCCAGCGGGGAGGGGTATTGGGCGGCTGAAGGCGGGCATGGCCGTGGGCAGCTCGCCAGTGCCGAGCGAGCCCTGGTCAGGCACGCCGAGCGTCTGTGGGAGAAACATCTCGTCCACGGTCTCGGCCCTCAGAATGCGCTGCCCCGTAACCGGCGAAACACCGCCTGCCGAACGGCGCCGAGCACAGCGAGATACGCCCGCGGCGTTGCGAACATTCCACCACCGCCCGACTCGTACTCTGGTTTCAGGAGCGCCTCAGGGTACGGAATACCAGCAAAGCCCGCGCCGGTGCTGGTGAACAATCCAGCAAGGCGCCCCTCAGGTTGGCCCTCGACTCAGGGGCGAATGTCGCGTCCGTGACACCGAGCGGAGCGAAGATGTGCTTCTCAACATAGGCGCCAAGCGACATCCCGGCAGTCCGTTCGATGACCTGCCCCGCCCACTCCATGCTCATGCCGTACGCGAAGGCTTCATCGGGTTCGGTCATGAGGGGCATGTCGAGAGGAGCGAAGTTCGCTGCACCTGGGTGGGCGGCGTTAAGCCAGACCGCCGTCTTTTCGTCAAACACGGCGTAGCGGAGCCCGGAAGTGTGGGTTAACAGGTGGCGAAGAGTGATGTCAGATCTGCAGTCAGCACTGTTGAGGGACTCGAGACTCACTTGGAAGGTACTATGTCGAGGTTCGACGGGTCGGCGTTCGCGAACTTGGGGCGGTGGCTGAGTTCAGGTGCAATATCCGCGAGAGAGCCGTCCAGAGTCAACTTGCCCGCCTCGACGAGTTGCTGTGCCGCTATTGATGCGACCAGCTTGGTGCATGACGCAATCCAGAACACCTGTTGTCAGCTCAGTTTGGAGCTTAACCCACAGAGTTGACATCCGTCCCCTCACTGTTGCCGAGGAAGAGCTCATCGCCAGCCGAGTTGATGACACCGATGACAGTGCTGGGGTATCCACTTGCGCTGGTGCGGTTGGGCAGCTAACCGAGCTTGAATGCCGCATCAGCTGCAAGGGTGACTGTTGGGGTGAACGCGGAGAGGGCCATGTCGAGCAGTTGTATAGCCAAGACGGGACACCTTAGCCTTGCGTTTTGAGACAGTGGAGGTTATGGAGCACATCCAGCTCTCCGAGCTACGACGAAAGTGCAGAAGGCAGGCTCACATACCCATGAAGAACCCAACGAGATGCGGCCAACAATGCGGCGCTCTGCAAAGAGGGCGCACAGTACTGACAGCGGTGCTGATAAGGCCGTGTGGGTCTTACTCACCAGGCCCGGCCCCCGGCGAATCCCAACCATCACCACCGCTGTTAACTCGGGGTGGCGCAGCGGGGAATGTTCTGTTGCTGGGCAGCACCAGATCTCTCTTCGCAGAAAGCACCCGATGACGTTCTCCTGATCCATCAGTCTGGGCTCCGGAATGGAATGCGCGCGCTGAGGGTGATCAGTGCACGTCGTCTTCGGCGACTAAACTTACCAAGCGACTCGGCATATCGGATCCGGCCAAGCATCTTTTCGATCAACCTCCACATCGCTCGATCTCTCATTCCATCCGCGAACCCAACTCACGACAGAAGGCATGTTTCCGTGCCATCTAGACCCCGGCGGTCTATCTCTCTCTCCTTACAGGGGAGGCTTAGCTGTCGTGGGTCCCAGTCTCGACAACGCCTTTCCAGACTCTCGCACTCCCAACCCGCTCCACATCACTTTGCTCACTCCCGCCGAAGCTAAGGCCCATCCTCCACCACCAGCGACTGTGCCCCTCGAACACATCTACGTCCTGGACGTTGCTCGTCGGGGCCAAGTGAGCTTTGCCGTTGTCGTGTGGGTACACGGAAACGCAGCTCGACGGGCCGTTGGCCTTGGTCCGAAGGAGTTCCACGTCACTCTGAGCGCGACGGACGACCATGGCATCCCGAAAGGCTCAGCCCAGCTGCCGCTCGACATCGATGGAGTGGCCTTGCTGGGACTGGAAGCACTCGACCACGTCTTCCTGGCAGCTCCGGCATGGCAGATATCCATCGCTGAGCGCATGGTGCTTGACTATCCTTGCAACTTCAAAGGGTACGTTCGCCTGGCGGCGGTCAGTCCGCCGAAAGTTGCTTGCATGGCGTACGCCCGAGCTGCGGTACTCAACCCAGACTTGCGTGGTCGAGTAATCAAGGAGCTTCGTCGACGTAGTACGGAAGCGTCGTACGGGCCGACGATGACCGAGGCCGAGGTCGACTCAATCCCCTCAGCTCTGCTCCCGCACCTGACGTATCCCTGGCCGGACCTCTCCACCGGCTTCTGGTCCTATGAGTGCGATTCCAGCTCATCCCAGCTCTTCCAGGATCACCGAGTCTCCGCCGGCTTCAGCTTTGTGTACCCGCGTGTCTGCGCCAGCTCTGCCCCGCGCAGCCTCGACGACATCCGGGCCCTCGAGGGAGTGGGCGTGACGCACGTCCTGACGCTGACGGCGGAGAGCTGGCTGCCGGGAGAGTGGTTCGACAACTCCCGGGCCAACAACTCGTACATTGAGAACGTGCACGTCCCGATTTTGAGCACACATCCGCCGACGCTCGCGGAGATGGACGCGATCCTGGCCCGCATCCAGGCAGGCGGGACGTGGCTCGTGCACTGCGCCGACGGCGCGCGCACAGGCACGGTGCTTGTGTGCTTGGCCGCCATGCTGGGCGAGGAAAGCGAGGAGGGCGTTAGCGACGGGGTCCCGAAGCTGACTGCTCAGTCCGCGATTAGACTCGTGCGTCGCGCGCGTCCCTGTTCATTGAGTGAACGGCAGGAGCACTTCGTGGCCGAGTGGGTCGCCCACCGCTGGAAGCGTCAAGCCATACAGGAGCCAGTCACCGAGCTCGACGTCTCGGGAGACGTATTGCCGCGCGTACTCGTTTTAGTCGGACTTCCGGGCAGTGGCAAGAGCTGGTTTTGCCGGGCGTTGACTGAACGCGCAGCAGGAGGCGTGGTCACAGTGGGCGAGGACAACGGCGACTCTCGCTCCGGCAGGCTTCGAGAGTTCGCAGGCTTCACCCAGAATCGGCTCACCGACGGCTTTGTCGTTCTGGACCGCTGCAATCTCACCAAGTCCGAGAGAGTCCCCTGGCTTGCGACGTGTGAAAAGGCTGTGGCGGTATGGTTCGACTATGACCCGGAGCTGTGCAAGCAGCGCATCGGAGAGCGGATCGATGACCCGACAACCCGTGCCCGGCGCAGGCATCAAGCGGTAACCGCTGCGAACTCGACTGTGGAGCCGCCGACGCTGAGTGAGTTCGCAGGCGTGCTCCGCATCTCTTCCGTCACGGCTGCGCGCGAGGCACTGGCGTTGCTTGCGCCTGTATCTCCAGTTGAGATGCTGTCCACGCCAAATCTCGGGAACTTGGACACACTTGAAGCAGGGCCACGAGGCACCCTGTCCGTCGAGGAGAAGCTGGACGGAGTTTCCTTGGCCATCTCGCTGGATGCTCACGGCCACATTCGCATGCGCCGCAGTAGTGAGCAGGCTCCCGCTCCCGCGGACGATGTGCAGTCGCATCTTGGCACGTGGGCCACCCAGTATGAGAGGGGGCTCAGAAGGATACTTGGTCGAGACGAGCACTTCCCAGAGCGCTTCACGCTCTTCGGGGTGTGGGTGCCTCCCGAGGTCGGCCGCCGGCGCTCTGAGACCACGGAGACCAAGGGAGTGTTCTTTGCGTCCGACCTGTACGACCGCGCCGCAGCTGGGGGCCATGGGTTTGTGTCCCGAGATGTCTTGGAGCGACTTCTCTGCGGTGAGATACCAGCTGTGCCATTGCTTGGCTTCGCTGAAAAGGTCAGTAGGGACGAGGTACTGGACATGTTGGAGACAAGAAGCGTCCTTGGGGGTGAGGGAAGGCGTGGTCTAGTCATCCGTTGGCAGGAGGGGGACTACACCTTCACGAGAGGCAAGGTAGTGCGCGAGGCTTTGGTCTCCGACAGCAGGCGATCAGCAGCATCTCATGTGCTGAAAGCTTGAAACCAAAGGCAAGCGAATGCCCATTGGTCAAGCCAAAATACTGCGCATGACCAGCCTGCCTAGCATCAAGGACACATATGAGCCCGCGCACGCTGCGTGCTGCGGTTTTTGCCGCCGCTGGGCACCGAAGAAAAGAGTACGATCAACCTCAACGCTCCCGATGTTTGTCCAACATCGACCAGCTCCCCACCTCGGTTTCGTCTACACCATGTCGGCCTCGGACACCTCTCTCTCCATGTTCTGGGAGAGCTTCGAGAGGGCGTGGTACGATGTTCCCCGGTCAGCCGAAGCTCGCTCCGCCTTCCTCTCTCGTCACCGCCCGGATCGCGACCAGGCGGTGCAACGCCTCGACAGTCTTTTCGGCATAGCGCATGGAAAGCTGGTCCGTGATATCGCCCGGCACAAAACCGAGGAAGTGCTTGCTTGGTGCTCACATTGGGACGCCGTGTCTGCACAGTGCTTCAGGGCGTGTGGTGTCTTCAGCAACCAGACCAACGGAGCTCAAGCAGCCACGTACACTTGTGTCTTCGTCATCTTCCTCGGCCAGGCTGCATTTGAAGCCTTCTGCGCGCGCACCGAAGACTACCTCTGCTACTCGCCCCGCGCTTTGAGGGTGTATGAGGTTGTCTTCCTTCCGACCGTGGTGCAGCACGCCCATTATCAGAGGTCTCAGGAAATCCAGAAGATGAATAGGGGTGCGAATCATTGGTTTGCCCCGTAGCCCGGGTAAGTTGTGTCGGTGTAATGCCGTGGATGCTGACGACAGCAAGCCACGTTCAAGATTACACGGCCAGCCCCTTCCGCGCCCATAATCCCGATCGCCTTTCTGTGTATGCACAAGTTTCCCATGGACGTTTAGCGCCACTTTTCAGCAGTGATCACCGATCCTCGCTGGCTGAGACGCATGAGTCAGCTTTCGAGATCGATGTCATCCACCACTTCCCAGCATCTGGCCTAGCGGGGACGTTCCCGAAGTTGCCGATGTCGGCGTTTCCGAAACCACTCGCTCGACCACGTCACCTGACCTAGCAGGCTGCTTAAGCGGGAACGGGGGGAGTCAGCGAAGATGCCGTCACCTGGGAATGTACTGCAGGTACTGACAGCTGGGCTGTGCTGCTGCGGTGGGCGGTGTCGAGTCCACCAGTCCCGGCTCTCCGCCATGAGCGGCGAGTTCAGCCACGGCCAGGAATTCCGTGTGGTTTGAGCAAAGCAAAATGCGAGCTGGTCTGCTGTCGGGGTCGCAATAGTCCGGGGCTACTATACCTGTGGGCTCAGGTGGGCGCCGGGCATCTTCGGCAGCTGGCTTCTTGGATGATGGCTTCGACCTCCATGCTGTCCCCGGTCCGAAGGGGCGGCAGGTCTCAAGCAAGGCCCTCCAGTTCCAGACTGGATGGCGCTGTCGCCGCTATTGTAAGGCAGACCTGTTTCCGCCTGTGTTGTATCTGTCTGCGTGATCACCGTACCCACACTTCTGAGACGATACAAGCTGACGGCAGCAACGGAAGCCTCCGACTTGTGTCAGGAATGTCGCTAGGCGGTGGGCACTTCCCTCGGCAACCAACCCTCACGCTCGGCGACCAGCGGCGGGGCCGTCTCCGCCGTGCTGACGACTGACACGGGCCCAGGTTCGCTTCGCCCTGTGTCCTCCCTGGGCGTTCCCTCTTTAGTCCGGACCGCTTCCGGCGGAACCCTGTTTCTTGACCTGACGATGGCGGAGGCGTCCTATTCGTGGCGCCGGAGGCCCACCCTCTGCATCCTTTTCACCCCACAATGTGCGTGCGACGCAACAATGAGACATCCCGGAAACGTTACCGCCCTAGCTTTTCGCTCAGGCGCCATTGGAAGTCACCTGCCTCGTGTGCCGCGCAACTGTTAGCGGCCTGAACTCTCTGACCCGTGGTTCAGGCCCTTAGCACCAAGAGCTCGAAAACGTTCGAGGCGCATCGCCGGCGGCGACATCCCCGCCTCCACGCCTGGGGATGCGGGGGCGGTCGCGACGGCCCCAGTTCGAACTGAGACAATATAACAGGACCAACAGCCTCGGCTTGTTCACTCTACATTGCAGCAACATGACCATTACTCTCAGCAACAACACTCAGGAGTGAGTAGCACTAGTCCAGCATGCCGTCTTTATCAGGTGGAAGGGTCAGACGATCTTTCACAAGAGCGCGGATCCCATTCAACCCACTCCACGACTATGAACACGCAATGGCAACGTGACCAGCTGACATCAAGGACACGGGACTACAGCTGGGCGCCGCCTCTCGTCGAGCGGCCGATCGGCGAGCCGCGGCCCATACGCATCCTCGGCATCGGGGCGGGGTTCAGCGGCGTCGGCTTTGCGATCCAGACCGCGTCCAAGCTGCCGAACGCGACGATCCAGATCTATGAGAAGGCGGACTCGCTCGGCGGCGTCTGGCACGCGAACCGCTACCCCGGCGTCGCGTGCGACATCCCCGCGCACACGTACCAGTACACGTTCTGCGAGAACACGCAGTGGTCCCGCTTCTACGCGCCCGGCGCCGAGATCAAGGCGTACATCGACGCCGTCGCGGACGAGTATAGCGTCCGCCCAGGCATCAAGCTCGGCCACGAGGTGCTCGAGCTCCGCTGGCAGGAAGAGCCGGGGACATGGCTTACGCGCGTGAAGGACCTGGAAAGTGGAAGGGAGTTCACAGACGAGGCCGAGTTTGTCGCTTACGCACCTGGCATCCTGTCTCGCCCGCAGTGGCCGACCATCCCAGGTAGGGAGGAATACGAGGGCGTCCTCCGCCACTCCGGCAGCTGGAACATCGCCGCCGAGGAGGCGGCAGGGACAAGCTACGCCGGCAAACGCGTCGCCGTCATCGGCGTGGGCAGCAGTGCGATCCAGATCGTGCCCTCCATGCGCGAGCGGGGCGCCATTGTCACCAACTTTGGGCGCACGAAGACGTGGCTTGCGGGGGTCTTCGCGGACGCGGCGCTGCGGGAGCTTGGAGCCAAGAGCGAGGGAAGCATGAACCGTGAGCAGCAATTGTAGTGCCTAGCTGACCGCGCAGACACATTCACGGACGAGGAGAAGGAGAAGTTCCGCGACCCGGCGTTCTACGAGTCCTTCCGGGCGTTCATCGAGCGCGACCTCGGCTCCGTGCACGAGATGACGCACCGTGACTCAAACCTGCAGACGCAAGTGCGCGATGCACTCTTCGCTCGCATGCGCGACATGCTCGCGGCCCGTCCAGAGATTGCCGCGACGCTGATCCCCGACTTCCCCGTCGGGTGCAAGCGCCTGACGCCCGGACCGGGGTACCTGGAGGCGCTGTCCAGCGACGACGTCACGTTCGTCTGCGACGAGATCGAGTGCTTCACGCCGAGGGGCCTGCGATCAGGCGGGAAGGAGTACGAGTTCGACGCCATTGTGTGTGCGACGGGCTTCGACGTCAGCGCCATCCCGGGACTACCGATCTATGGTGCCGGAGGAGTGAACCTCCAGGACCTGTGGAGGAAAGAAGTGCAGACGTATCTCTCTGTCATGGTGCCGTGCATGCCGAACTTGTGAGTAGCGCTGAAGCTGCCGCCGAGAACTGACTGCTGCAGCTTCCAGATTCTCGGCGCCCAAAGCGCAGTTGGAACAGGCAACCTGCTCATGCTCTCGGAGCAGATGACGGCGTACGCGGTGCAGGCGATTGCCAAGTGCCAGACCGAGGGCTACAAGTCTATTCTGGTCAAGGACGAGGCCGTGCAGTCCTTCATGAAGTACACGGACGACTACTTCGGGCGAACCGTGTTCACGACAAACTGTAAGTCATCCCTGGCCTTCCTGACCCACTTTAATTTCGGGTGCAAACAGTGACGGCAGCTGACGGCAGGCAAATCGTGGTACAAGAACGGGCAGACGGGCGAGGCGAAGATCCGGACGCTGTGGCCGGGCTCATCGCAGCATGCATTCGTCGCGCTGCGCCGGCCGCGGTGGGAGGACTTCGAGCTCACGCGTTGCGAGGGATACAAGCACACAATGGCCTGGCTCGGGAACGGGCACATTGCCGCCGACGTCGACGCCGCATTCTACTACCCTGAACTCAGGAGCTACCACGGCGTGAGTCACGAATCCCGGTCCGGGGCCGCCGGTCACCCGCGGCACGCGCCGGCGCGATGCTCACGACTGGAGGAGTACGAACGCCGATCACTGACGCCGTCCTAGAATGTTAAAACCCTGACGAACTAATGCACGGGAACGGGGTTAGTGGGGTCGACGGTGCGAGGTGCCGTGCAGCGTGTGGTCCGCAGGGTCGAGTTAGAGCCGAGATAAGAGGTTGTAACAAGGTTTTCATGTACGGTTCCCTGAACGCGAGTGTTATCAGTGCTTAAGAGCTCCCATCCAGAACTACAGCTCGCGCGCACTGCGTCGTCGTTATGTGGGTCGCAGATACAAGTTCAGAATAGCCCATTCTCAGCGATATACTCAAAGAGCCTGTCCGCAGAGTTTCCAACATCGGGCACGACGGAGAAGTTCGGGAATCTCCGGAGTGCACGAGCTTCGTTCTTCTTGATTTCGTTCACCTCGTCTTCAAACCACACGCCGCAATGACATGTCACCTCGAGCAGACTTCTGGCGACTTCCGAGACTCCCGCACAGTATTGACCGATGAAGTCCTGCAATGAGATCATCCGCAACCGGCTCATTATCTCGGTCACTTTCACGTATCGCACGGCAATCTGCTCCATCGATTCGGCTCCGTCGGCGGACCCTTGCGCTCTCTGCTTCACCAGGAGCCACAGGTCGTTGAATAGCAGACTGCGCAGCTGTGCTTCGCAATTCTCAATCCTAACCTCGTCGAGACCCACAAGGGTGAAAGTCGCATGCGAAGAGAGCAGGAGGAGCGATGCAACGTTGGCCGACGCGGTAGCGGTCTTCCAGCGCGAGGTGAATCCATGCTCCAACGCCACGTAGTAAGGCACCGCAATGATGACTTCCTCGACGTGGTTGGGCAGTACTGGTGGTATGTTGTACATTTGACTGAGATTGATGGTCTGGCAAAGGTTGAATGTGTTGATGACGACCGTCTTGACTCTGGGCGACAGCTGTTTCGGATGCTTCAGTGGCAGAAGCGTCTGTGCGGTAGCGCGCATCCAGACCAGGTTGTACATTCTTGGCCGAGTAGACGGGAGCTTCACCAGAGACTTGCTCCGTGAAGGGTCGGTGTCTCCGTGCTCGTCGGCGACCTGCGCGAAGAACACCGTAGCTGGTGCGCGGAAAGGGACGTAAGGGAGAAAGGTCGTCTTGACCGGGTCTGGGCACATGCGTAGTACCAAAAGATTCGGCAGAGCCTTCTGCAGGAGGTGCAGGTTGCATGTGCGGGGAAAGAACCCAACGACCGAGACCACGATGGTGACCGCCGTGAACAGATATCCTGGACTCCAGCGGGACCAGCAGTCAGGGTGGATGAGCCGAAGTGCCGGTGGAAGAAGTCTCATGTTCCTGGACCTGACTTTCACCACGGTCTCGTCGCTGTCGCTTGGAGTGAAAATGAGGGACCCGAACATGGTGAATGAGACAGCGAGGTACCAGCCCCGAGAAACACGTCGCAGCTGCAGGGCTGTTTGCCATTCGCACTCCGAGAACACCATGACGAGTCTCAGTACTGATCCCAGGTCGAGGTCGAGGAGGGGATCCGTGGAGCGTAGAACCATTGTTATGTAGGGGTGTTGTGCAATGCAGGGGTAATGTGCATTGCAAGGGGTGAGGGGGGAAGTAAGGGTGAGGTGAAGGTTGATGGGGCTACGCAGGAGCTGGCTCTCTCTTTTATGGAGTTTGAGACTGCCAGTCGCTGGCCTCTGCGTATGTCGTTGAGATGAGGCTTTGCCCAGTGGACAGTGTCAGGGGCAGGGCTTTGACGAGCGGGCGGGCGTGGTACAGCACCCTCTGATCGGTAACATGCAATCCGTGAAGAGATACGAGATCTGTGGTGAGAATAGACCATCATGTACACTGTATAAACGTCTGTGCGTGTCTCGTTGTCCTGTGCTCTGTGCGTAGTCGTATGCTTTTGTGGATCGCCGTCTTGAATCTGTGGAGGGGCTGAATCCGTGGAGGGGCACGTCACTGACGAGAGTCCGTGCCCGCGCTCAATCACATCAACTACATCCTTCAATCTTCACTTATCGCGGCTCTCGCCATGCTCACTCTACTAAAGTACGACAGCATCATCGAGAACATCTTTCGTTACTGCGGCCTGAAAGCGCAGCTCCGCCTGCGGCTGGTGTCGCGCGCTTTCTTTCGCAAGGTCAACCACCTGCTCCTCTACCACCTCGTCATCAGTTCGATTCCCTCCCGGGGCCGCGCTCACGATGTCAAGGTTGAGGGTCGACTCCCGCTGCCTTTGAGAATGCGCCGCCTGAACCCGGAAGCTTGGAAGCTGGCCCCCAGGAGGCTCACCCACCACAACCTGTTTCGCTACACCCGATGTGTCACTTTCAACGGCGGCTTCCCCCACGGTTGCCACCTGACCTACCTCGGGCATGCCTTCACTCGCGTCGACGTACTCCGCATCATTCCGGACGACGGGCTCTACCTCCCTTTCGTGCCCATTCCTGCTTCAACTGTCGCAGTCTGGGTGCCAGAGCATGAGCAGGGCTTCGAGTTCCTCCTCGAACACCCTAGCGGCGAACAAGCGCCGTGCGACCTAACTTTCTTGCTCCCTCTGCGAACGAGGAAGGTTGTGGTCCACACCGAGGGCCGGTCCATCTACATGGCAGAAGCGTACCCGTTTCTCATGTACCTACCACCGGCGATTGAGCTGGTAGTGGTTGCGGAACAACTCTCGATGAGGAGGCTGTCGGGTTACAGACAGGTTGGAACCTCCTCGGCTCTGTTTGGCAAGATTTCGACCCTTCTACGAGCCAATCCGGATTTCGACCTGTTGGTCGTCGGCCTGTGGGGGCTGCGACACATCCCCTCCGGCTCGCTGTCGGGATACGCTACCAACCACCCTACCGTTGTGCGCGCCGCTCTCAGCATTCTAAATGGAGTCCACGACACGATGACTCTGTTCCCGCAAGAGGCGATCGACATGGCAGCCGAGTTCCTGACCCAGCCCTGGTTCCGCTTCAGGACGTCGAAGCAGTACCGCGACTCGGTGGGGGCGGTGATGGAGCGCCTCGAGTGCGTGCGTGATCTGAATGATGAGAAGGCGGTCCAAGCCAGGGAGGGGCGCCTGTTTGGGTCTGGGTTTCCGCGACGCCAAGTGTATGAGCCCGAGACGGAGCGGCCGGCGCTCGACCTGTTCGAGTACCTGGCGGAGGCGCCTGATGGTCTCTTCTGAGTTCTGAGCCGGGCCGGTCATGGCCGACATGAAATGAAATTAGCCGAGCGGCAGCCTGGCACGCTCTGTCCGGGCATTCCTCTTTGAGGCATGCGTCGGTTGGCTGTACATAGAAAGAGGCTACTGTTCTTGTGTACATGAGCTGCGCACGACCATGCATTCAGTGTGACAATGTTGCGGGACTGACGCACCTCGGCAGGTCTACGGTGTATCAGCGGAGATCACCGTGTCTCCGCGTCGGGAGAAGGAAGTAACAGGCTCGGCCTCGGACGGTCCCTGCTTCTTGACACCGCTCCCTTCACCACGCATTACCAACCCTCTTCGCGCCGAAGCCAAACCGCAACGACTCAATGCCGCCGCAGTGTTATGACGGTTTCATTCAGCTACGACAATTTCCCTAACGTCTGGGACGACATCCTGGCCGAGACATGCTGGGAGGCGAAGCTCACCCTCCGCCGGGTATCCAAGACGCTACGAAACGTTGTCGACCGCCAACTTGTGAAGCACATCGTATTGGACCATGGCGGCCATGAGGTAGTCAATGTCTATTCGCCGAAACACCGAATTCCTGGCTGCAATGAGCTGAGTCCCAAGTCTTGGGCTGACAAACACAAGCGCTGGCCTCATCACCCTCCGCCGGAGTTGATGCAGCATGTCCAAGTCGCCGATATCCGAGGATACATCATCCCGACAGTGGACATGACGCAGCTCGCTCCGTTGTTCCCGTCTCTGGACATACTGCGCATCACAACGGGAATCGAGTACCACGATACGTACACGCCGTACATTCCATTCAGCGCTCAAAAGCTCGTGCTTTTCATGAATCAGAAGGGTCTCGAAGGCATCTTCGAGCACTGGTGGTATCAAGACGATGATGAACACCACCCATGGCCCTTACACGAAGAAGACGATGATCATGTTAACGGCAACGGCGAGGACCCCGACAGCCATCGAGAGCAAGAGTCGGAACTGGACAACGGGGGCGACGATACAGACGAGGATGAATGGGACCCCGACTGGGACGAGCCGCCAAACGACCGCCCACTGGTGCCCCCAAAGGCAATTCTACACGCCCTTCCGGAAAGCTACCGCAAGATTGTGCTGAACATGAACGGGCTCGACCAGCCGATAGCCCCGATGTACCCGTACCTGCTCGACCTGCCGACGCACGTCGAGGAGCTCGTTATCATCGTACCTCAGTTCAAGCGGGTGACGGACGACGGCTTGATTCCGCAGGGGCGGTTCCCAGTGGGCGCACCCTCGCTCATTGTCCCGATGAACATTCTCGACCTTCTCGGGACGTTGGGGAAGAACAGCGTGCGCGTCACGATCGTGGGCCTCGAGCGTGTCGGCGACGACTGCGTGCGCCAGTTCCGCGACACGCTGTACTCCCAGGTAACGACAACGCTGTACTATGACGTGGACTATGCGGTGGACGATGAGATCACGCTCTCGATGCCGCGGCAGGCGCGCGAGTTCGCACTTCAGGACGTGCAGCAGGCGCGCCACGTGCGCGTTGTCATCGACAGCGATGATAGCGATGCAAGCGGCGCCGAGAGCGACCAGGGCAGCCCCCGGCCACGCGTGAAGCGCATCCGCCTCGTGCACGACCCGGAACCAAAGGAGGGGCCGCCGCTCATGTCGCTGAAGGAGAAGGTCGACGGGATCCTTGGCCGCATCGAGCTCCTCACGATGGCTGAGTACATCAAGCGAGTCGGCGTGGAGACGGCCGCCCTCGAGGTTGAGGAGTACGGGAGATCGGAAGACTATCGCACCCTTGCACGAAGGCGGCTCGGGATTGAGGAGGAGTGGGTTGACGAGGAATCCAGAATGGGGAGGAAGTACGATGAGTGGGACGCGCAGGGGGCCATCGAGCTCCACGATCAAGGCGCGGGGGCGGGGAACGGTCTCGAGGGTGAGCCAGAGCCACCTGAAGAAGCCGAGCACGCCTATGGCGATCTATCGAGGTAACCCGTTGATGTAGCAAGCATGTGAATGCAGGCTCGGCAGGCTCTAGGCCGGAAACAGTGATTCGCACGGACTCGAACATCGGGAGATCACCGCGCCTTGAGTGCTGCTGGTTGATAAATAACGTTATCTACGGAGATTGCCGATGTCCGAGCACACGTCAACCACCGTTAACCGGCCTTCCCATCGCACCTGCTTTCTCCGTTCGCCCATCCGTCATCCATACCTGACACTGACCTGCGGACCACTGCGACATCACGATGACAATACAAACGTCCTTCTCCTACGACAACTACCCCAATCTGTGGGATGAGATCCTCGCCTACGCATCAAGCGAGGCGAAGCGGGACGTGCGGCCTGTAAGCCGTGCGCATCGCACAGCTATCGATCGACGAGTGCGACACCTCGTGCTGACGGCTGGCCCTCCCAGCGGCTCTTCTCAAGCTGATGTCGCGGAAGGGGCGGAGGCATCAGCGTACGACTGGAGGTCCGGCCAATGTGCACCGACGTTTCCGGCGCTGCAGCATCTGTCGGCATGGGGTGAGGAAGAAGAGTGGTCACCCTGGGGCATGGGCGATGACCTTGTGGTGCCTCCTTGGAAGGAGCAGCGAGCTCTGACATGTCTGACCCGTGTAGTCGACCTACGAGGGTACGTCCATCAGTGGCTGCACGTCGGCAGGATCGGGCACCTATTCCCGAACATCGACACCCTGCGCCTCACGCAGGACAAAAGGGGCACGTTCCTCCACTATGTTCCGTTCGCGGCGAACACGCTGGTCCTCTTCCCAAGCCCCAAGGGGCTAGCGGCTAATAAGGTGGATCCGGTCTGCATGGACCTCACCGGAGTGGGCGATGAGGACGACGAGCAAGATGATGACGAATGGAACGTCGATGTCGCCCCTGGCTGGGAACCGGAGCCCCCCTGCTGGCCAGAACCTCCCAACCCGCCAGCGATTCTGGAGTCGATGCTTCCCGAAGCCGTGCCCGACATGCAGCCCCCATTGGATGAGCCACGAGGCATTCCAGCCGGCGTCAAGTGCATTGTGGTCAACTTCGGCAGACTTGTCGGCAATGCCGCAGCCTCTTTCCATTTCCTCTACGACCTACCAGAAGAAGTCGACGGGGTCGTGTTCTTCTTGCCACATCTCTCTGCACTTTCCGACACGGGCTCCACGACAGAGGCGTATCCAATGGACCTCGTGGAGATCATGCGCTCGCCGACCGCGAGACACACTGTCGTCGGAGCCGAGTGCTGTGGGGAAGACTTTGCGGACAAGGTCCGGGAGGCGCTCAAGGTTCTGTCATTCAACGAGCCGCACATGGACGTCGACTACTCTATCGACGACGAGCTGACGCGCGGCATGAGCGCTTGGCACCGCACGTCGCAGGCTTCCCGCGGTCGCGTTCTGCGCGAGAGGGCAGCGTTCCGGGCAGCAGGGCAGGGTCGTGCTGGGCCAGGTAATCCGCGCCTGAGCCTGCAGCAGAAGATCGACGACCGTCTGGGCCGCCTCGAGTTCGTAACGGTCGAGGAGTATCGGAAGCGCGTCGGGGATGAGACGGCCATGCTACATATGGTCCAATACCCGGCCGCACAGGCCGCACGGTGAGGGAGAGGAGGCGAGCTCAGGAGAAGACGGGGCTGTACGTGCTTCTGTTACGCGTACACATGCACGAAAATGCTCTGCAGCCTTAGATGCGTCGCAAATCCGCCCTGTCCTTGGCGAACGGTACACCAGACAGACGCGAGGAACTGTAACTGCCGGGCCTTCAGCAGCCTTCCCCGTCTTCTGCAGCTTGTCCCGTTAAATACTCTGCCTTCGTGCACTTCAAGATAAGTCTCTTCTTCTAGCCACCATGGCTCCGTGCCGCATGCATGCGTCCAGGATGCGATCGGCGGCGGCGACGCGATAGACGGCGTTGGCGCTGGCGGAATCAAGGCAAGATGGCCGAGTGGTTTTAAGGCGATCGCTTGCTACTGCAGCTAGAGAGCGGTTGGGTTCTCCCGCGTGAGTTCGAATCTCACTCTTGTCGAAACTTCTCTTTTGCTGGTGTTTTGCACTGGCTAGCTGCATTGGGCGACGGTCGGAGCGTGGGGGAGGAAGGTGGGAACGTGTTGTGAGGTGGTTGGGCCGGATCTCAGGGCGGGCGGTGGAGGTAGGGCTCAGGGTGGGGACGTGCCGTGAGGCACTCCGACAGGAGGTGGTTCGACGCGTCGCGACGCATGAGGCTCCTATATAACCTCGATTCGACTCTCTGCTTTCGTCCTCACTCTTCGCTCTTACGACTGCTGCTTCGTGGTCTGCAATGCCGGCGAAACTGTCACCATCCGCCTGCCCACACATGTGGGTTTCCATCATATCTCCAGCCGACGGAGACTCAGAGCACGGCTTGCGCCTCGTCAACCGGGCGCTCCGCATGGCTGTGGAGTGCAGGCAGGCGCGGCGCCTTACTACCAACGAGGTGTGGCGGACAGGACTGCGGTGGGGAAAACGTGTGACAGTACCTGCAGCGCCAGAGCGGAAGGATCTTATCGAGAAATGCAAAGAGATCAAGGCGAATATCGAGTTTGTAACGCAGTCCGAATACCGGAGAGATGTTGGGGACGAGACTGAGAAGTTGGAGACACTTGAGTACCATGGCGAGGAGGTTACGAGCGATTGCATCGAATGCTGTGTCTGACATTCGTATGACCGCCAGTACCGTGATATGCATGCCAGCAAGCTGCGATCTGTCATGCAGACTCTTGTCTATTAACACCGTCTGTCGGGATTAGGAAGAAAGGTAGCCTTTGTGCAAAGGCTTCGACGCATTCGCAACGGCCGTTGAATGTTATCTTATCGCACCACCCAAACCGTCGCCCGCCACCGATTTACTAATTTACTGTGATTTACTGAGAGTAAATCAGAGTAAATCAAGGGTCGGCGGCGAAGTCCAAAATGATTCCGCCCATGTCGCGCTGGCGAAAGTATCGCTTCCCCATGGCTCCCACGCTCCGTCTCAACATCTTACATCCCTCCTGCCTTCTACCCGGCCAAGACGCTCGTCCTCTTCTCGGACCAGTCGGGAATGGATAGTTTGAGAGACCACTGGTGGTTCGAGATGCAGAAGCAGGGGGTGTTAGATGAAGAACACATGGTGCCAACGCGGTTCTTCCTCGGCCGCGAGGCAGTCCCGCCGACGGTCACGAAAGTCGTGATCAACCTGCGAGGCGAGGACCCGGAGGTGTCGCAGATGTGGCCCTTCACTGTCGATCTTCCCGAGCACGTAAAGGAGCTCGTCATCGTTGGCCCGCGATACAGCAGTCTCAAGCACTGGGGGTCCGTCGGTGACCTGACACCTGAAGTGGCGGTTGACAACCTAGCCGAAGTCATGTTCAATCCCCACGCGGAGAAGGTCACGTTTGTCGGCTTCGAACGCATGCCCGCGATCAAGGAAGACCTCGAGGCTTCCCTGCGCGAAACGTACCGAACTGCTACCTACGACGACGTCGATTACGAGATTGACGACGAGGCCACGCGTCACTTACCAAAGACAAAGAGGGTTAAGTTGATCCGCGAAGCTAAGCGGCGACGCGCGGAGAGAATGAAAGCCTATAACGCCGGCAAAGCCTCTGTCAAAAGTCTAGAGGAGAACGAGAATAAGCATAAGGATCAAGGGAACAGCGAGGACGGTGGAGGTTGCGATGGTGCAGTGGGGGAGGAGAATGAGGAGGAAGGCTCAATTGCTCCGCTCCTCGGCTACAAGCAGAAAATCGACCGGATGCTGGCCAGCTACGAGTTTGTCACAAAGCACGCTTACGTCCGGACGGTTGGGGAGGAGACAGCTGCACTTGAGCTTCTCGAATACTTGGATCCCAAGGACCGCAAGTTCAAGAAGGGCCGGCATTGGAGACATAGGTGATCCTCTTCCATTTCTTCCATTTGTATGTAAGCGCGATCTATGTTGAGAGAATCACGCGTTTGCTTTGTACCTTTTGAAACCTAACAAGACTTGTAAACGCTGTTGGAGTTTAAGTAGAAGCCGAAACAGCGACTTCGATGCCACCACTGTGCCCCAGGTGAAGGAGCGAGTGGTTGACGGACATCGGCGATCTCCGTGCAGGTCCATGACGAAAGACCAAACACAAAGCTGGGCTGACTTCTCATCCTTCTCATTGCTGACTTCGACTCACAACCCGATGCCAACCATACCGTGATCAACGATGCCGGTGCGCTTCACGTACGCAAACTTTCCGTCGCTATGGGACGACATCATTGCTTCAGCAGACCTGAAGGCGCGGCTCGTGATCCGCTCACTCGATCGGGGGCTTCGGCACGCCATCGACACGCGGCAGGTACGGCACCTCGTCCTGAGCCCCGACCCGGGCAACGTCGTGACGGTTCGTGGCCCGTTGCACAGCGCCGCGGCACTGAAAGACTTGAGTCCGGACGCCGTTAGGGACGCGGACCGCACTTTATGCGAGCACACTTCGGTCATCGATGTGCGCGGCTTCTTCCACCCGACGTTCGACCTGCGGCCCCTCGCACCGCTTTTCCCAGGGCTGAAGGTGCTGCGAATGACGTCCGACTCGGAGCAGCAGGTCACTCCCTACGTTCCGTTCCCGACGGAGACGCTCGTCCTCTTCACGAACCCGTCGGGGCTTGGGGGCGTTTACGAGCACTGGTACTTCCGGCATCCGTCTGAGCCCTCCTCGGACGATGAGCCGGGATCCGATGTCGAGAACGACCACCAGTACGAAGTTCATGGACGTCGGCTCGCGCCACGCGGTGTTTCGAGGCACCGCCTACCCGAGAAGTGTCGGAAGATGGTCGTGAACATGTGCGGCGACCACGCGCCGCCGTCGACAATGTGGCCCGTCTGCGAGAACCCGCCGCCACACGTCAGAGACGTTGTCATCGTCGTTCCGCGGTACAAGGCTCTGGACGGAGAAGGGGAGATGGACCCGGGCTGCGTCGAGAGCGTTCTCGCGATCGGGATACTCGAGATGCTCCGCGCCCCGGGCCCGAACTTCACGCTTGTGGGCATCGACGAGGCCAGCGGCGAATACGAGGACAAACTCCGCGAGCTCCTCCGCACGGATGCCGCGCAGGTCGTGCATGCCGACGTCGATTACAGTATTGACGATCCGCTGACGAGCGAAATGCCAGTTCAGATCAGGAGGTTCGCTCAGGAGGCAAGCGAGCAGATGCGGCTAGCACGCGAGGAGAACCCAGAGGGGGGTCACTCAGAAGAGCAGTTGGAGCCGGAAGTCCCAGCTGGCTCCGTGAATGGAGGCGCAGTCTCGACTGTCGCTGAAGCTGCTGCTGCTAGCGCTACCGCCACCGGTGCGAAGGACGTCCCGCAGGCTGGAGGTGACGGTACAGAGGTCGAGCCGGCAACCAGCGACGACCATAACGGCGACCATGAAGTGGTCCAGACGGGGGACGATCTCGAGAATGCGGCTGAGGAAATACCCACAGCAACGGCTGGACCTGCCAGCAATGGCAGTGCTCCGTCTACGCCAGACGGGCCAGTCATTCCCCCTAGTGCCAGTACCATGCCCTTGGTGAGCTTGCAGCAGAAGGTCGACAACTTGTTCGCTCGCATCGAGTTCCTCTCAAAGGAGCAATACATCGAGCGCGTGGGAGAGGAGACGGCGGCTTTGGAGCTCCTCGAGTACCTCGACCCAAGCGAGTTCGAGAAGGGTGCATCCGGCTAAGCACAGGAAACCAGCTGCTCATGCCGTCATCCTTCCGGCCAGAGGCGCATCAGCGATCAGCGCTCTGCAGGGCGATCCCGATATCTCGACGTGGTGTAAAGTGGAGGGCCGAAGAACGACGACACACCGTGTGTTTGTCGGTTGACTCACCCCGCAGCCCGCACTATCCTTTCTTCAACTGCTCTCCTCTCGTCATCGACCAGGGACATCTTCACTTCGACACTGGTCATCGGACGACAACCTACAATGCCTGGCTCGTTCACTTACGGCAACTACCCGCACATCTTCGATGCCTTTGTCGCCAACACGAGCTTTGAGGCGCAGCTCGCCCTCCGTCTCACGTGCAAGTCGCTCCGCCATGCCGTCGACCATCTGCACATGCACCACCTCGTTCTCACGCCCCACAGCTCAGACTCAATCTCTGTGAAAGGGCCGCACCGTCGAATCGCTGCTCTGCGTCGCATCAAGCCCGCCGCCTGGCGCAAGCATCCCAAGCTCGAACTCACCTCACACACCCGTGTGATCGACATCCGCGGCTTCTTTCCCCCCTCTTGCGACCTGACGTTGTTGAAGGATGCCTTCCCCCACCTCGACACGCTCCGCATGTGCACCAGCATAACGAAGCCCACGTCGTACACCCCCTACATCCCCTTCGCCGCCAAGACCCTCGTTCTCTTTACGAGCCCCGAAGGTTGTGTCTGCAACCCCAAAGACTACGCCTACGATGACTGGGATTCAGAGGAAGACGATGACCCCGACGTCGTTCCGAAGGGAGCTAGCGGCAAGCTCCCGACCAGGTTCGCCAAGATCGTTGTGAACATGAATGGCATGGACATCCCGATTGCCGACATGTTCCACTGCGCCCTCGACCCGCCCGAGCACGTGACAGAAGTTGACATCGTCGTCCCCAAGTTCAGCTCAGCTACATCGCGCGGCCGGATTGACAGCCTCTCACAGCACATCTTGGGCATGGACACCGCCGAGCTGATTGGCTCTCCCCACGTTACCTACACCCTTGTTGGGCTGGACGTTGTTGCCCCCGGGTACGACAAGCAGTTCGTCAATGTGCTCCGTAACCACGTTTCGCAGTATCGCTTTGGAGATGTCGACTACGGCAAGGGCAAGGACCGCGATCCCATTGCCGCTCTTGTATTCGGGTCGGATGATACTCCCGCACAGAGCTCCAGTTCGGGAGCGGGGCAGGAGACTACCTCGACGGCGGAGGTCTCAGATGAGCTGAAGGAGCAGTCTGAGGACAAGGAGACGGGCAAGAACAAGGACAAAGACCTGAAGCAGGAGAAGGCCAAGAAGAAGATGACCCACCAGCAGAAGGTCGGTAGCATTCTCTCCGCAGTGCGCACTCTCACCATGAAGGAGTACAGGGAGCGCCTTGGCTCGACCCAGGCTGCGCTCCAGTCTGTCGAGTACCTGGAAACCTCTGTGGGAAGCGTCGGCTCTGCCTCATTCATGGATGAGCTGTTTCTTCCTTCCGGTGAGATGGATGCGGTAGTTGAGGACTACATGGAGGACCTCTTCAACCCCTCCGAGGAGATGGAGGCGGCGATGGCTGAGTTCATGCACGAAGCGCTGAACCCCTCTCCTGAAATGATGGAGGCTATGGCAGAGTACATGGCCGATGTGCAGGAAGCACTGGAGACTGGACTGCTTCACAACGCCCTCGCAGGGGGCCCCGCCGGAGCTCTGCTGGAGTCTGAGGAAGATGAGGACGAAGACGACGACGAAGACGACGACGAAGACGACGACGAAGAAGACGACGAAGAAGACGACGAAGACGACGAAGACGACGAAGACGACGAAGAAGAGTACGACGAAGGGGACGACGAGAATGGAAGCGAGCAAGATGAAGAAGATCCCGACAACGACGAAGACGAAGATTCGAATGAAGGCGCAGACGTGGCCGAGGCCCACGATGGAGACGTCGGCGGGCAGAGTGAGAGTAAGCGGAAGGCGCTCGTCGAGGTTCGTGACTCGGCTCAGCCTTCTGTGCAGGGACAGAGCAAACAGGGCGAGGAGACGGGATTCAAGCCGAGTGACAAGATAGACAACAAGGCGGACAACTGGACGAAGAGCAAGCCGACGGCCGAGAAGCAGCGCAAGGAAACAGCCCAAGTCAACTCTGCGCCCTCGGCGTGATCCCCGCAATGACCCCTCCGTCTTGTTGGACCCCTGTGTATCACAAGCTTTGTATCATGCATGTGTTCAGTTTCAACTGCTCGCGCCAATGAGCGGCTCGCTTCAGACCGTGTTCGTGGTCAGATAGGGTCCGAGATGGGGCAATCCCGTGTGCCAAGAATCCGAGTAATGTCGCCCTCATCCTTGATCGCCCGCACCCCGCCAAGCCCGATCAGTCAACCTTATCGATGCTTCATTCCACCAGTCGCCAGTCGACTACTTCAGTTTCAAGCTACTAGCCCCACCGTAGCAGGCCATCGACGTACGTAGCCCACTCGTCGGCAGGACGGTGACCTGCCAAGTACCGGCCAAACTGTGATCCTCGGACTGGCCATGCCCATACGCCCATATGCAGAGGCTGGCCAGCCCCGGAAAGCGACCGGGAGATGGACCTTTCCCACAACGCATGCATGCAGGAGCCGGAGAGCATACGCCGGTGCAGACTCTGCGACGCTGGCCGGGGCTCTCTTCGGCTCCTCGTAATCTCATGACATGTGGTGCCTGTACCGCAGCCAAGACTCCGGTAGACATGATTTCTCAGGAACACGCGGTCTTGGGCAAGTCTTGGATTCTTGGGTTTCTACGAACGACGTCAACGAACTTTTGATTTCTCACACCTCCGCTTGCCAGGTAGGATATAAGTAGTTCTGCTTCCTGATCAGAGAATGCACGCACACCTGTTACAACTAGCGAAGATGTCCTACGTCCCCGACCAAGCGGGCGCATCGCCCTCAATCCCTGTCGAGCCCGCCGCACCCTCCGAGTCGGCACCGATCCACCACGCCCCGCCCTCGGCCTCGCTGCCGTCAACCCAGCTCCTTCCACTGCCATACGACCCCGCGCAGCCCGCGCTCGCCGGAACGGCCGAGCACCCGGTGTACTTCTACAACGCCACGCTGCCGGTCGAGGGGCACATTGCGTGCTCGACGACGTTCCGGAACGTGACGACGCTGTGCTGCCCGGGCGAGATCGGGATCTGGGACGAGGGCGAGGGCGGCGCGAGCTGCCGCATGGTGGACGCGCAGCAGAACCGCGACTGGATCAGCAACTGCACGCACCAGCTGTGGGTCGAGCATAATGCGGGCGACCACATCATGGCGCGCAAGGCGGCCGTGCGCTGCTGGCCGATGGAGGACAAGCTACGCGAACGCGAGAAGGACCGCAAGGAGGTGCTCCGCGTCAGCGTCGAGGGCCGGCTCGGGTGCGGCACGCTCGGCACCTTCGACGAGAAGCACAACTTCACCGGCGAGTGTTGCGGCCAGCTCGGCGGGCTGGCTGAGCAGATCCAGCAGAGCGAGGACGGCAGGACCTGGCCCCAGGCATGCACGCTGAACCCGGATCAGGAGGAGCCGTGGCTCCAGTGCATCCAGGGGCTCGGCACGTACGGCACCTGCACCACCGCGTACCGCCCACCAGTCAACCTTGCGAGCGGAGCGGAGGCAGCGGGTTTCGGAGCGGCCGTGCTTGCTGCCGCGGTGGGGTTGGCAGCTCTCACGTGAGCTACGTGCCCACTTTCACTTTCACAGACAGTTCGTAGGCCGCTGCATGGGATGTTGTACTGCACTGGTGTCGACTGCCGCAGTCCAAGAGAGACTCTACCGCTTCATGCTTCATCTCGGCAACCTTGAGCGGACTCAAGGCGGATATCGGAACACACCTGCCGCGTTATCGACACCCCTCGAGCATAGGGTGTCGTCAGGGCTACCCGCACATGCAGTGAAACCGGGCACAGCATACCCCCCCCCTCCCTCCAACGCATCAGAACGTGCATGTCCGCGTGCGAGATCACACTTGCACACGAGGGCGCCTGTTGTGCAAGTCTGCAGGACCCCCACGCATGCAAGAACCTTACAGGCGCTCGCCAAGGGCGGGCTGTGTAGGCCAAGTCGTGCGTGCCTTCGACGGGCGTCGCACACCGGCGTGCCTCAATCAACCTTCCCACCACATTCAACAGCCCGCGCACCTTGCAATCTCAAAATGCGGGGCACCCTGTGTCAACGGCCTGTCAGAAGACCGCAGACCGCGATGCCAGCAAGCTTAAAGCAAGGCTTCCAGTTCCAAACTTTGCCTTCTCTACATCCTCATCCCCGTGAACAGCCCACAATGCCAGCACCCGGCCCGTACAACTCGAAGAACCTGCCGCCGATTCCGCAGACGAACCCGCCGTACGGCGGCAGCGAGCAGAACCCGGTGTACTTCTGGAACGCGTCGCTGCCCGAGGACGACATCGTGTGCTCCGTCGACTACAAGAACGTGAGCGACTCGTGCTGCCCTTTCTCGTTCGGCATCCGGGACGAGTTCACGACCGGCTGCCGGATGCACAATACGACGGAGAACACGGAGTGGTTCAGGACTTGCACGAAGCAGATCTGGGGCGAGGTAACGGCCCGCCCGCAGGACGCCATCGTCAACTGCGTGTCTTGGCCGGTCAAGATGCGGTTCACGGAGGACCTCGTGCGGCATAGCGATGCGGCGCCGACGCCCTCCGAAGGCCGGGTCGATTGCACTGTGCTCGGTTATGTACCCGATAACCTGAACTACACGGCCAGGTGCTGCGAGCAATTGGGCGGTAAACCGGTGGGCTGGACTTCAGCGCAAGACCTTGAGAACAAGCCAGACGAGCAGAAGACGATCACAGACATGTGCTCCATCGAGGAGGCCCAGGCCGGAAAGTGGAACGAGTGCATGAGTGCCTTCGACGCGTACCCGCTCTGCCACGGCTCGCGTGAAGGTGACAGCAGCAAGGGAGACGGGAGCGGCGCGCTTCCGGCATTCACGGCCGGGTGGAGTTTCCTCGTCGTCGCAGCGGCCCTCGCTGCTGTTGTCTGATGTGGGCTCTTCCAGCGAAGGCCCGAGGTGCCGGATTGTACGTTATAGACTGAGATGTAAGCAAGCGATTGTACTATACAGGCTCCCATCGTAATGTCGCACCATCCCGGCCGCGTTCCGCTGACCTCCTCAGCCTTGGTGCAGCCGCCGCACACGTACTCCGAGGGCTGCTGGCCAGCCTACGGAGTGTTTAGGTGGTGCGCCTAGACATCTTCCGCCCAGCCATGGTGAACGTATTGCTCCTGAGCGGGCACAAGAGCTGCGCCTTGCAAGTATGAGTTGATTGCTGTAATACCATCTCAGTTGATTGCTGGAACACCATTCTGTCAACCGCCCGCGGCCTTGGCAACGCGGCGCTCCACCCGCTTATCTACGCCATCTCCGGGCAACAGTGATCGGCGTAACGTAAGCCAATTCATTCAGCTCTCTGTCCGCAAACATGTGCAAACCACGTCCTGGTGAAGCAACCTCGGGATGCCAAGCAGTGTACCTACCCTGCCTCTGCTAGGACGGATGTCAGATTCACGGATCAGCCCATGTAACGGTCTCATGCCGATGCCCGTCGCCAGTCGTAGCTCCTGGATGTTCATAGCTTCAGAGTCCAGTGCTACCAGTCGGAGGCTATACTGCACTGTGTTCGTGGCTAGCGAGTTTTCTTTCTCCACTAGTCCGTTGGCCGTTCAACCGTTCCGTGTTCCACGGCCAGACAGGCTGCTTGACCACAGCGCTACCGACGTGAGCTTTAGTAAGGTGGCTGGCTCAGAACATTGCGTGGGGGCAGCCCATCACCAAGTGCGTACCTGACTGCTATTGAGAGTGCAAACGTGTAGCTGACGCAGATGACATTCACCCAAAGCTAGAGCACGTTGATCGTTACGAGACGGCGGCAGGTGCATGACCCGCAAGAGGCCTGTGCATGCTCGGCATGCGAAAGCGCTGCCAATTCACCTGAGCCACGCGTACTACCCCGTGGAGCTTTCCCTTCCCGCATACCCCGAGGCGTTTTGCAAACATTCGGAGGTGGCGGCGGAGGCGGTGCACTGAGCAGTGCGGTCAAGACAATGCTGGGCATCATATGACAGCTGACGGCGTCATGTGACAGCTCTTGGCAGCACCCAGGTCTGCCCCGACACGGGTGAGCTAGAGTGCCTGTTCTCATTGCTTGTTGGCAGCTCCGCGCGTCGGGGCTGGTGGATGAACTTGCTCCACAACAAATGCGTACCTTTATCGTCGTGCATACCTTGGAGCGAATAATGCGGCTATCACATGGTCCACCTGCTTGCGTGAACGTGCACAGTATAAAGGTGCCAGCGCATTCAGCAACAGAGGACCGATGAAGCCAACTCGGCAACTGGCTACAGCTTATCTTATCACTCCACCATGTCGACCTCCACCTCGCTCGGCCCCGAGCCAAGCGACTCTTCCCAGAATCCGAACGTCCTCCCGATCCCTTACGACGACTTGGACCCCATCGAACTTCGCGGCGAGATATACTTCTGGGACACGTCCTTGCCCTGGGACAACGATGTTGTGTGCAGAACCGGCCTGGCGAACACGTGGTTGAGGCCCACGAGGATCTGCTGCGCGCCGCTGATTGGGACAAAGGGGAGCCAGGCGTGCCGGATGCACAACACGACAGAGAACATGCGTTACTTCGAGAACTGCACGATGCAGTACGCGCTCGAGGAGCGCCCGGACGCGACGCCCCAATTGCTCAACCTCACCTGCGTGTCGTTCCAGACATTCGCGGATATCACGCGCCAACAGAAGTTAAACAAGATTGCGTACGCCGACAGGCCAAGCAAGGACGCAAACACAAGCGCCAAGTTTGCCTTGTGCAGCACCGTCGGCGACCCGGACAGGTTCAACTATACATCGGACTGCTGCAAGCAGCTCGAGGGAGAAACCGTGGGCGCGATTCAAGGGGGATACAACGCACCGATGTACTGCCAGTCGCCGAAAGCCGACGAAGATAACGCGTTTCGGGACGGTTTCCTAACGTGCTTGCGAGATAAGGACACCATCGGCGTATGCGGGGCCGTCACCAAGAGTTCGGCCCGCGGCAGAGAGCGCTCAGCCGCAGTTGCGCCTACTGCACCGCGGCTTGGGGCCTGTCTTCTGCTAGCAGGAGCTGGGCTGGCTCTCTTAGCATAGTGCATGCACTACAATGAAAGACGCTCGCAGTATGGCTGCTCGGAAAGCGCAGATGGAACTATGCTGCATGTTCGGCCCACTAGTTGCGAGCACCAGGTCACTTGCGCAGAGGGCAAGGCCCAGCAATATAGCAGGCGCGTCTGAAAGAGCGAGTACTTATGGGCCTAGCATGCGAGGTACGCGAGGCATGCTCCGCGCATGGTCGTATAGCCCCATCCCCGTATGTAACGGGCGGCCAGCGGTCAGGTTGGCGGCGGTCATTTCGCGATCCGCGCCGTTAGTTGCTCCGGTGTCGCGGCGCCGCCCCTGAGCCTCAACGTTGAACTCACGGCAGCGACCCCAACATCTCATCGCTAGGATCTGCACCATCTACACCACGCTGCACTGCCCGGACTTACCCCCTTGCCTAAATTACGCTATATCGGCGTATGTCTGCCTTGTTGGGACAGGCGGTCCGTCGTATGGAGGCCTTAGACGACTCAGCCCCGCGTTTCAACCGCTTGCTCTTGTGACGATAAAACGCGGCCGAGTACTGCCCAGCTCTCTTCATATCCCTCTTAGACTCCGGGAGGTCGCTCAATACAACACAGACGCCCAGAATGACTGATTCAGCGATCTTCCGCCTCGTGTACGGCAACGTCCAACCCAGCATCGTAGATTTCGTCAGCGGCACTCCGCCAGTGCCGTCAAACCTGGCCAAGGCCAACTCGACTGGCGGCTCCATGTGGGACCTGACAAAGGGCGACCTGGAGGGCGACAGCGTGTGCTGGGCAACCTCTGGGCCGTATGGAGAGGTTGACGAAACGCTCACGCAGCTGTGCTGCCCCATGGAAGTCGGGCTGACCTCGTACACTGGCTGTCGGCTTCCGAAGGGCTACGCAGCACCTGAGGCAACGCCGGCGGCACGCTGGTTTGCGAACTGCACGCAGTTCTATGCCGGGCAGATCAACGTCTCGGACGCGGGCGTGAACTGCACGGACATGAACACCTTCACCGAGAATCAGGTCACGAAGAAGATCGAGAGCTGAAGAGCAGCAATGTCGCCCTCATCAACTGCGGCACCGTCGGCGACGCCGACGGGTACATGAACGGATTCATCATGCAGGCGTGCTGCGACCGGGCCGCGGGTAAAGTCAACCACCCGCAGCCGATCGGCCTGAACGCGTGGCCCCCGCCGATCGGGTGCAGCTCAGACAGCAACATCACGTTGTCGTGGTACGATTGCGTGCGCAATGCGAACTTCAGCCCGATCTGCACGAACGAGTCGGTCTTCCCTGCGTCGTCGAGGGCGAATGACGCCGGGAAGATCGCCGCTCCCGCCTCTCGCTTCGCCACTGTCGCCGGGGTCATCGCTGCCGCTGCCGCACTCGCCGTCGTCGTTTAGTTTTGCCCCTGTGTTCCGCGCACGCACCCGACATCCAGCTCCGTAGGCGAGTGAGAGTTCTAAGCTCAGTGGAATGTCAATCACAGCATGCAGTCTGCAAGCCGAATCATGATGCCATTGCATTTCGTTATCTGTCGTGGGTCGTGGTCGTGTTCCTCTTGTGATCGTCGCACAGTGAGCTCATTCACCTCCGCCGCCTCCTCCACCGCCGCCACCGTCACCTCCTCCTCCGCCATCACCCCCGCCGCTGCTGCCGCCGCCATCGCCCCCGACCCCGCTGCCGGAGCAGTCTCCACCTCCGTCGCACCACTCGCTGCTCCCTCCGTATCCTCCAGACGGCGAGTTCCCTCCTCCGCCGCCTCCGCCGCCGCGCGCGCAGGCATGCCTCCGGCGGCCGCAGCGGCGGCACGCGTCTGCGTACAGCCAGCGCGTGAAGTCCGCTCTCCTGTTGCGCCTCAGGCGCCTGCGGATGTGGCCCGTCTCGAGCTCGCCCTCCTTACCCCAGCGCGGCAGGCCGCGCACCCCCCTCCCGACGGGCGTCATGGCGGCCGCCTCGGAGTGTGCGAGGACGGCGCGCCTCTTCTCCTCGCCGAGCGGGCCCAGCGCCTCGAGCTGGCGGTGGCAGAACGGGCACGCGGGCGCGAACACGGCATGTTCCCAGTGCTGGAGGTATGCGAGGGCGGTGTCTGGGTCGCGGAAGCGCGCGAGCGCCACCTCGGCCGGCTGCCGGTTGTACCCGTGCAGCTCGCGCAGGTCGCGCACCCACACCTCGCGCTCGAGGTGCGCGCGCAGGTACGCCATCGCCTCGGGCACGCTGCGCGTCCGCCGCAGCGCCTGCTCGGCCGACCACGCCTCGAAGCCGTCCGCGACCAGCAGGGCGATCTCGGCGCGCCGTGGATACGCGAAGCGCCACAGGAACGACGCTCGCGCTGCGGCCGTCAGCGGGCGGGACGCCGCGGGGCGGGGGCTCACTGGGAGAAAGGCGCGGGTCCGGGCCGGGCGTCAGGTCATACTCGTGTGGTTGCATGTAGGTGGGGAAGGGGAAGAAAGTGGGGACGCGCACCCCCCGCTCCTTATGTATTGCGCA
This sequence comes from Trichosporon sp. PB005A, assembly GCA_023630055.1. Classification (NCBI taxonomy): domain Eukaryota; kingdom Fungi; phylum Basidiomycota; class Tremellomycetes; order Trichosporonales; family Trichosporonaceae; genus Trichosporon; species Trichosporon sp. PB005A. Next base: position 132,385 of record JAMALZ010000003.1, read on the forward strand.
CAACACACGTTGCCCGCCGCGCGCGACGCCTCCGGAGCATTGTTCGCTACCCGAGTTGCCGCAACCGGCGCATTCCGTCGGCCTCCGGCTATCGGCAACAAACTCTTATCGCGCCGGCCGCTGCATGCAACGGGGGCTGTGCGGAGCCTGGTCATGGCTCCCGCTCGAGTCAGAGAACGCTTCGAACGTGTGTCAGCTGCAGTGGAACCTATCTTGATGCATCGCTTCTGCACATTGTTGATGCGTTGCATGATTTCAGCACAGATGGAAATCTACAGTGGGCGGTGCATGTGGCTTAGGCGTCTCGGCTCCGAACGACGGACACGGCCCTCTGCTGTCACAGCTCATTGACCTCCTCAGATTCGTTCGCCATGCTGAGAAGCTGCGTAAAGCGCTCACTGGGCGTTCCAGAGCAACGGCCGACTTTCACTTTACCGGATTCTTCGAGCCGAGCTGCGGCGAGGGCCCAGTAGTAGCGGCCGGGAATCAGGGTGAAGAGCTTGTATGGCACGAGCAGAAAATCGCCAGCTACCAGACGCTTGATACTGTCGCGGTAGCGCTCCACCATATCCGCGCAGAGGTCGTCGCGCTCGAGGTAGATGGCGGCGAGGAAGCGGGGCAGAACCTCCCAGAAGCCTTCGCAATGGGTCAGGACGTACTGTCCCACCTGGTTAAGGCAGCTCTGGCAATCATACTTCTTGAAGAACTTGATCGCAGCCACCATGACTCTCCCCATCGTACTACCCTCGTCAAAGTCAAAGACCCCGCGGGTCATTGTGGTAAAAGCTGTCTCAAGTACAGCCGCTTTCTCTGGAAGCATTATGTGCCTGGCGCCGCTTCCAGCTTCAATCATGTCGCGGAAGACGGACCTGCTTATAAGCCAAGGATGAAGTGTGTATTCACCCACGAGGCTGCCTGCAGTACGTAGGTCGGGACCAAGAACTTGACGTTGTCGCTGGAAATCACCTCGAAGTCTCCATGCTGCCACTTTTCGTGTTGTCGAGGTGCGTCGGACATTGTCTGCGGGGTGGATGTGAGTGTCGGTGGACGTTGCTTAAAATGAGAATGAAGCAATGTCTAAGTGGGAAGAGCAAAACTGACGGGGCCGGGACGACGTGGCAGCTGTTGTCGATGTGTGTGATACGTTGGCTGTGGTGGAGACGGGGCGCAGCGGCCACAGTTCAGACATGGTGTGTGTCAGTACGTCAGTAAGCCTGGCAGCTCTGGCATCGCAACATCACTTCTGATCCGGATCCATTCGACGGTCTATCTAGCTCCAAGCGTACCTGCCATCAGCTGCGCGCTCGACCATCAGAACTCACTTATCGTTGAACTGCCAGTCGACCTCTCCGAGGCCATAGCTCGCGAGGCTGGGGCAGTCCTCGTTCTGCTCAACCTTTACGCCGCCCTCCTCCTTGTCCCAGCCAGTGAAGTCACTCCACATCTTGACGCTCTCGGCGCCGTGGTGCACGGCTGCGGCGCGGACGGCGGCCCACGGGACGGGCTGCTGGGCGTGCATGATCTCGAGTGTCTGGGGCGCGTCTGGGCCCTTGCCGACAGCAGAGTAGATGAAGAACGGCCTGCGCCCGTTCGCGTCCGGGGGCAGGATGCACCCGAAGCGCGGGCTGGGGTGGTCCGGAAACATCTGCTCGAAGCGGAAGATCTGGTACTCGACCGAGGACGTGGGAAGGATCGCGACGCGCGTCTTGCTGGCGTCTCCCTGGTTCGGGAGGTCTTCGCGGAAGCGCTTGCCGAGCTCCTCTTCCAGCTTGACCGTGTCCTTCCGCCCGAGCCACTCCCAGAGTCCGTCGTTCTCGACTGCCCCGCCGGGCTGGATGGTCCAGGAGCGCGTGTCCTGGCGCTGCTCGACCCAGCCCTCCGAGCTGCCCTCACCATCACCGACACGGCAAGAGGGGTAGAACGTGTCCCCAATACCGGAGTAGAGCACGCTGAACTTGGCATCGCCCAGCGTCTCGGCCGGTGGCTGTCCCCACGCCTTCGGGAACGGAGGAAGCCCGCTCGGGTCGCCGACGACGTAGTGAATCAGGCGCAGCATGTGCTTCGCGTACCCCTTGCCGCGATTGGCCTCGGGGCAGAACACGGCCGCGATTGTGTACGTCGTAGCATCCTTGGGTTCCTTCTCGCCCGGCGGGAGGATGAGCGCGGGGCGCTTAAACCTTGCCGTCAGCTCACAAAGGGGCGAAGAGCTCACGTCTCGCAGTGCGACAGCAGCACCGAGGGGTCGCGACGGTCAACAAGGCCCCAGGTGACGTGCGCGCCGTCTTTGGAGAAGGATTGGTCGGCGCGCAGCCGCTCGCCGCGCCGGAGGTACGCCTCGATGGAGAAGCCTCGCGGCTGCCCCCATTTGGGCCAGTGGTTGCGCAGCGTCTGCTTAATCTGCTCGTCGTTGCAGCGGATGAGCGTCAGCTGGTCTTTGGGCACCCTGTCGCTCATGGTATGAATGTTACGGATGCAGAAGTCGCCCGCTGGGCAATGGGACGAATATAGCGCAGACAACGAGAGCAAGGAACGAGGGAAGGTCGGTGATGCCGAGGTTGGTGGAGGTCTTCGGCTGCGGTGACGTCGGTGCGCCAAGATGGATTGGGCGATGCGGCAATTCGGGGGAGCCATCTTGTCGTTCGACCATCCACTCTCTTATCATGTTCTCGCGCGACAAGCGGCCCACTGTTCCCGTCCCTCCTCGCGCTCCTCCGCGAGCACCGCCGCAAGCACAGATGCAGTTCAACCCGGCCCAGTCGCACCCCGCCTTCCTCCCCCTGCGCATCCACGCTTCAGCTGCCGCCGTTCCCCAGCCCCCCAGTCCGCCTATTCCCCAGCCGCCGCAGCAACACCAGTGGACCGATCCGAGCCAGGTCTCGCCCGCATGGGAGGGCTGGGGAAGAGGACCGGCCGAGGCGAACGTGGGCAAGTCGAGGCTATAAGCTTGCTCCAGTTTGCTCGCTTTGGCGTCCTTTGGCGACCGAACAAGTGGGCAGCACGGCGACACGGCCCTCGTTGACGCCGCCCAGCTCGACGCAGCCCTAAAGACTCGGTCCAGCTCGCCCCATCCACGCCGCTCTGCGCACAGGACGCCGACACGGCTCTGCGCGATATCATCGTCGCCCAATCGAAGTCGCTTTCGTGTTCTTGATCCCTCGCCGGCGCATCGCCGAATCCTGACACGGCCTTCGCCTCCACACACGCTCCTCCACTTTCCGGCTATCGACACATTCGCACTGTTGTAACATTGCCTAGAACTCGCCCATGCAAGCCGCTTCCGACTTCACCTTCCGGCCATTGTCTACTGACGTTCCGGGAAGCCCAGGCCTCTTTTCTCTAACCTCCAGTCCACTCTCGCGCGCAAACATCTCATGGCTCCTGTCCGAGCTTCGGTATGTGTGTAGCCGAAGATTGCCGGAACTGGTGATTACATAAGCGTCTCAGCTTATCTCACGTGAGCCCACCATCAATCTCACTGTGGAGGCGCGTTCACCGCACGTCACATTGCCTTGCAGACTGACCTCGACCGATGCTGTGTCCTGGGTGAGCTGACGGGCTAGTGCTTGGTGCTACTCAAGACGCTTTAGCGAGCTCAGACCAAGCTGATGAGCTACTACCATAGCACATCACTCAGCAGTGCGTCGCGAGTCGCGATCGGCATTGAAGGTTACTGCGGTACCTGGGGGCCGAACTCCGAGGCGTTGAGCGTTACAGACAGCTCTCTCAGTGGTTTAGGGAGATCTTTCAGCAGGTGAAACTCACGGAAAGTGCAAAGAGGCCCTCGCCGTCGCACCAGCGCCTGTGACAGGTGCTCAAACAACGACGCTCAGGTGAGGAGGACGCGACAACACCGAGTAGTATCATGCAGCACCTGATCCGTCGCGTGCCGGCCTGCGCAGTCAATGGACCCGCTGATAGCATACCGGCATACTCCGGGACGGAGTGACAGCCTCAGCGCAACCGGCGCCGAGCGGAGCAGCGAGGGTCCACGCTGTGCGGAGGAGCCACGTTGAGCGGCGAACTCCGCTGCGACGTCTGTGGAGCGCCATGTCGTTCCTTGTCTTCCCCCAGGCATCTCCGTCAAACCCCCACCGGACCAAGACGCGATACCGCGCTCCTGCGAGGAGTAGCCACGGGCAGAATGCTGCCTGCTAGCACCTTCGAAGCTGTCTTGCGTCATGACACTACGGTCGGGACTGATGTGTCGAGGCGTTTCACATAAGCATGTTGCCTAGACTCATCGAGACCAGGCACAATGGCGCCCGAAGCTTCGACTCGAGGCTGCATTCCGTACTCCCAGCTGTTGACGTTCGCTGCGGAGCATTCTCGGACCAGGACGGAGGGCACTGGCTCCGACAGACTTCTCCGAGGGTGTCGGGCAAGCTGGTGTCCTGAGGGTGGGCAGGCCGCGCTTGCTCAGCGCGTCCTGGTCGTCTATTGTTGCCCATCTCCCTTGCGATCACGATCGCGTCGAGGCAGGACACGAGCCTCATCTGTCGTGTGAAGGATCCCGGCCAGAAGCTCAGGAGCCACAGTTATCAGAAGGTCTAAATATAATCGGCAACCCCGAAAGCCGTCCGCGACCCGACGAGGAGCGCCAGTTGCCGCCGCTGGCCGCCTCTGCCGCCGCGCCGTGTCCGAATCCAACGCTCCTTGCCCACCTTTGACCAGTTGGAATTCCAAGCCGCACTCTGTGCCTGTGACGCTGCGTGCGCTTCCCGCCCTCCCCACCTGACTGCACTGGCGTTCCAGGTGGGACCAGCTGGGCACCGAAGCGAAGGCACAGCTCCCACGCCTGCCGCCGCACAAGCTAAATCGGGCGTGCCAAGACGCGCCTAGCTGGTTTTAGCCTCTGGTCACCTGTGCGCGCCAGTGTCATCAGTTCGCGACGAGAAGGATTCCTCAACCCACCCGCACCCGCCGCCGGCGCTGCAACCCTTGCCACCACCGGTGTCCGCGGGCAGCGCGGCTGCGCCGGGTTTCGGGGCAGCGTTGGCGCCAGCGGGTTCTGCAGGAATCGCGGCAGCCGCAGGAATTGCCTCTTGGAGGCGAGAACCCCACGACGTAGCCCCCACTTGTTCCCTGCGCCTCTCCGTCGTGTAAATCACAGCACCAGGCTAGCGCCAGCTAGGCGGAGGACCCGGAGCGCGTGCCGCTCCACGGGGCCGTTCCTGGGACCCCGCGCAGTAGCGCGCCAGCCCCGTGCGTCTGGCAAGGTCATCTTTCTGTGCTGCGTCCTCTGTTGGGGACCGAGGGTGGAGGGCCGGCAAGGTCCACCATCGTCGTTCGCGACGGGATTGGAAACACCGAGATCAGCGCGGCACGTACCGAGCCTGTGACGGCACGGAGCGGTTGCGGTTTCTTTATAAGCTGCCGGGCTGCGGGCAAGAGCACGTCTCCCCACTTGTCCTGCCCTCACTCCTCACCACTCACCACCACCGGACACACCCCCCAGCCATGTCCGACTCTGAGAAGGGCTATGCCGAGTCGCAGCTCGAGCACCGCCCGGCGCACCCCGGCCACGGCACCATCGGGGGCAACCTCAGCCAGCAGCTCAAGACGTGGCACGCGAACCGCGAGGACCGCTCGATCCTGCTCTCGATCCCGCCATGGCCGACACGCACGCGCGCGCACGACCTGCCCGCGAACCCGTTCATGATCCTGCGCAACATGTCTCTCCTCTGCTACGCGTCGTTCTTCACCGGCTTCCTGTGTTGGTTCTGCGACGGCCTCGACTACTTCTCGGTGAGTGCTCAACGATACCAGAAAAGTTCGGTATCACCTCGGCCGCCCTGTCTCCACTGCCACGGTGCCTCCGCTCCATCCTGTGACTTGTGCCTTGACGCATTCCACTCATCTTGGGGCGGGCCTTGGAGCGTCGCGTCGGTGCTCGTTTCGCGTTTCCTCTTCCTCTCGAGACGCGCAGAGGGCTCCACCTCGCCTCCACCGCGTTTAGGTTGCGCCGCATCACGCCGCCAATTCCGCCGTGTATAACCCCTTGCTGACGGCAGGTTCCCATCACTCTGACGCAGCTGATCGAGGCGTTCGACAAGGAGGACAAGGACATCACGTGGGTGCTGACAGTGACGACGCTGGCGCGGCCGGTGGGCGCGATCGTGTTCGGCATCCTGGGCGACCGGTACGGGCGGCGGTGGACGCTGGGCGTGAACATGACGCTGATCTGCGTGTTCGAGCTGGGGTCCGGGTTCGCGCAGACGTACGAGCAGTTCCTGGCGATCCGGTGCGTGTTCGGCATGATCATGGGCGGGACGTGGCCGCTGGCGGTCGCGACGGGGCTCGAGACAATCCCCGTCGAGGCGCGCGGCTTCGCGTCCGGCATCATCCAGCAGGGCTACACGATCGGCAACCTGATCGCGGCTGTGCTGGGCATGACGGTCGCGCAGACGTCGCCCTACACGTGGCGCACGCTGTACTTCTTCGGCGCGGGGTTCAGTGCGCTCGCCGCCATCTGCCGCTTCGCGCTCCCCGAGAGCGCCCAGTTCAAGCTCGCCAACCAGCAGCGCAAGGAGTCGGGCGTGTCCGGCAAGGAGGCGAGCCGGCACTTCATGCACGAGCTCGTCGCCATGGTGCGCACCAACTGGCTGCGCTGCATCTGGTGCATCTTCTTCTGCGCGTCCTTCTGCTTCCTCGCCCACGGCTCGCAGGACATGTACGCGCGCTACCTGCAGAAGTCCAAGGGGCTCGGGCCCAAGCCGTCCAACACGATCGTCATCATCAGCAACTGCGGCGCCGTCGTCGGCGGCATCATCAGCGGCAACCTCTCGCAGTACCTCGGCCGCCGCTTCGCCATCTGCGTCTCGATCCTGTACACCGCGTGCTGGATCCCGCTATGGATCCTGCCCGACAGCTTCGCGGGGCTGGCTGCTGGCGGCTTCTTCCTCCAGTCCGGCGTACAGGCAGCCTGGGGCATCGTCCCCGTGTACCTGTCCGAGTGCTCGCCGCCCGCGTTCCGCTCCCTCTTCATGGGCCTTTTCTACCAGCTCGGTAACATGGCGTCCGGGTCTGCGGGTCAGATCGAGGCCGTCGCCGCCCACGACAACCCGCTCATGAAGAACGCCAAGCCTGTCCTCGACTCCAAGGGCCTCGTGCTCCCTGACTACGCCAAGATCCAGGGCATGTTCGTCGGCATTGTTCTTGCCATCGCGCTCGTGTGCACCGTCCTCGGCCCCGAGGCCGACAACTCGCACTTTGAGCAGAGCAAGGTCGCGTACATGGAGGGCGCGGGCGAGATGGACGCGCGCGAGCTCGTCGAGCACGACGACAAGCAGGCGGCCACCGCGCACGTCGAGGACGTCAACCTCGAGAAGGTCCGGAGCAACAAGAGCATCGTCTGAGCGGAGTGTAAGAGTGGAGGCAGCCGTGGTCGATTAGTTGTTAGAATATAGTCATCGAGGGCGAGGAAGCCCTCTTAGTGTCATGCAAAGTGTAATCGAATAGTGAGATGGGAGGCAGTGAGTTCGTAAGCTTGCAGCGGCTGGTGTTCGTCAGCATGAGCGTCAGGTGCGTCTTCAGGCGGTTGCTGAGCTTCGGTCCCCCGCAGCTGAGGTCTGTCAAGCGCTGTCGATGCTACACGCGACTATGTCAAACGGGCAACAACACACCTAGCACAAGCAGGCTCGATCGCGATCGGTAGAATGGTCGGGGTGGTCAGAGCTCGGCCCCCAGCGGCAGAACCACGCTCACCCTCACATCCTTTGTCCTCCTAGATCCAATTCTGTCATTCCGCCCGCCCTGACAGAAGTTCTACCTGCTGCTGCGCTTCAGATCCCCGCTTCCGCTGAGTTCCAGCTCGAGGACAGAGGCGACGAGTGCGCAGCAGCGGCATCTGCTGACATGGCGTGAGCACCGGCGCTCAGGGCCAGGGGCGAAATCAACCGCGTCGCCGTCGCCGGACCGTGTCGCCGGCAGAAGTAGGTTTCTCTGCGCGCCGCGATTCGCGCACCGGCGCCGAGTACTGCCGCTCTCTCGAGCAGAACTGCCGTGCCGAGCTCGGCGTGTCGCTTCTTTCGACGGAGGGAGCAGAGGTACAACCGTACGCCCCGTGCGATGAGGACGGTGCCACGCGAGGGGCCGCGCGGCAGATCTCGGTTTGCGGCACTGGCAGACGGACGGAAGTAGGAACAGCCGCGGGGCTATAGCCCCCGTTTACACCGGCCACGCCGGGCGGGGGTCGGCTAATCCTCCGCTCCAGTGCGCGCAATGCATGGGCCCTTTCTCCCCTCTCTCCAACGAGGGAGTCCCCACACTCCCGGGGCCCTCGAGCAGCCCGTCGCGATGCGCACTCCCGTGCTCGCGACCAGAACGCGTGCGCTCGCCGTCGCGCCGCGGGTGCTCGCTCTAGCCGCTGCGCAGGAGACCACATGATAGGCCCGCTTACTCCCGCACACGAGCCGGCTGGGCTGGCGTTGCGGGATCTTTTTTCCTTCCCGAGCAGCGTTCTACCAGCTCGTGATGACTGACGCGCCGCCGCACAGATCGCACCAGCTCACACCACGGCCGGAGACGGCGAGCACCAGCCCCTACCTAAAAGGGCGGATCGCAGCGACAACAGCATCAGCACCATGGCCTCGCCCGTCGGCCACCTACACAATAATGCGGCGGCGTGGTGGTTCCGCGACCCGGGGCTGCGCAAGCTGAGCCTGGGCATTCTGGTCGGCTTCCTCTCGAGCGTGAATTATGGTGAGTCGTCGCGAGCGCAGCGAGCGAGCGCGTGAACGCAAGGGCGCGGGCGTGGCACTTGGCGATGCGCGCGCGGTCCGCCCAGCGTTATCTGTGCTTCGCGCTTGTTCGCGTCAGGTAGCGTTTCGGCGATCTGCAGATCCCCGCCGATCGCGCTGTTCCCCGCGCGCTGTGGGCGTGGCTGACGTCAGGCTACGACTCGGCTCTGATCAACGGGCTGCTGGCGAACAAGGCCTTCCTGGCGTCGCTCGGGATGACGAGCACGTCGCACATCGGCGTCGTGGTAGCCGGGCTCGCGCTGGGGAGCATCCCTGCGCTGTTCCCCGCGTCGTACATATCCGACGCGTTTGGGCGGCGTGCGTGCCTCGCGTGCGCCTTCCTCATCATGGCGGCGGGCACGCTCGTGCAGACGTTCACATTGGGCGGGTGGAAGATGTTTGCGGGGCGGTTCGTGCTGGGGTTCGGCGCGGGGTTCGCGCAGGTCAGCGGGCCGGCGTACTGCGCCGAGGTCGCGCACCCGCGCAACCGCGCGCAGGTCGCGGCGCTGGTGAACACGTGCTACTACATCGGCGCGATCGTGGCCGCCTGGACGACCTTCGGCGCGACGTACATGACGCGCGCGGGCAACTGGAGCTGGCGGCTGTGCACGCTGCTGCAGCTCTTCATCCCCGTGCTGTGCCTCGCGCTGCTGCCGCTCGTGCCCGAGAGCCCGCGCTGGCTCGTGTCGCGCGGGCGCGAGGGCGACGCGCTCGCCATGCTGGCCAAGTACCACGCGAACGGGGACGCCGCCGACGAGCTCGTGCGCTTCGAGCTGGAGCAGATCCGCCTCGCGATCGCGCAGGAGCGCCGCGCCCGCCAGACGTCCTGGCTCACCTTCGTGCGCACCCGCGGCAACCGGCACCGGCTCGCGATCGTGATCCTCACCGCCATCTTCAGCCAGTGGGTCGGCAACGGGCCCATCTCCTACTACCTCGTGCTCATCCTCGAGAGCGTCGGCGTCACGTCGCCTCCGGCGCAGACAGCCTTCAACGGCGGGCTGCAGGTGTGGAACTGGATCGCCGCAGTCAGCGGCGCGCTCCTGTGCGAGCGTGCCGGGCGCCGCACCCTCTTCCTCACGAGCGCCGCGGGCATGTGCGCGTGCTACGCCGTCATCACGGCGTGCTCGGCCGCGTACACCGAGCACGGCAACGCCGCCGCCGGCAAGGTCGTGCTGGCCTTCCTCTACGTCTACTTTGGCTTCTACGACCTCGCGTTCAACGGCCTGACCCTCGCCTATCCCCTCGAGATCCTCCCGTACACGCTGCGCAGCAAGGGCATGGCCGTGCTCTTCTTCTTCATGATGGCCGCGGGCTTCTTCAACGCGTACGTGAACCCGATCGCAATGCAGGCGATTGGCTGGCGCTACTACCTCGTCTACATCGGCGTGCAAGTGTTTGCGTTTGCGGCCATCTGGTTCCTCTTCCCCGAGACGAAGGGGCACACCCTCGAGGAGGTCGCGTACCTCTTCGACAGGCGCGACGGCGCCCCGCTCCCGCTCGACACGCCTGTCGCGGAGAAGGAGGACGGGCGCAGCGTCAGCAGCAGGGATCTCTCGCGGAAATGAGTGAGCGTTCGATAGGTAGGATTTTGTAATGGACGGTCGTTCCAGGGACGCCGTATCGTATCGGGTTTCGTGTTCTTGTGCATAGTTAGTTAAGCTTAGTGATCTTGATGCAGTGCCGCTGCTTAATTCGCAACAAGGTTGCTCCATCTGTCTGTCGCACGTATCGAGGCCGGCTGGCCGGCTGGCACGGCGCATGCAGCATCCCAGAGCTGTCGCGTGCGAGCTCGCTGGATCTGGATTCCAGCGAGCCCGATTCGCGAGCTCGATACGGGCCAGGCTGGCCAGGATTGCTGGAATCACCGCCAGACGCCAGACCCTGACGCTCGCATTATCCTCGGAAACAGCGCGAGCACGGGTCGTTCCTCCCTCGCACCTTGCTGCTAGTTCTACCGGCCGTCGACCGAGCACCCCTGCACCGGCTGTTCTCCTCGACGTTCCAACGGAGCGTGCAGCATGGCCCAGCTGACATGGCTGGCAGAGAGCGCGGCCCACGGGGGTGGCCCGGCGTGGGGCCGGCCGACTCCGCACCCAGCCCGCACGCACAGGGGTCCCCGTGCTCCTACCTCTCCTCGCCTCGGCGCGCGGGCCGTCCGCGGCACCGACGGCAGATCCCCGTCTGCTGCTTGCCGTCGCCCCACGTCCCCCCCCTCCAGCACCCTCGCACTACTTAAGCACAGAGTAAGGCTCACCCGCCCGCAATGTCGCCCGTCAAACGTACTTCACATATTGTCTACTCTACAACACAAGAACACACGCGGCCGTGTTTGTCTCACCCCGGACTCGCGAACCTACTGAGATCTAACTGTCTTTACACTCTAGTCTATCCCCCGACACACACTCTATCCTAACGTTACAGGGAACATCCAGTTCCAGTCCTGCGTCGGGTCCGGCACCATGTCGTTGAACAGCAGCGGCGGGTTCGAGTTCGAGGTCGCCGACCACCCGCCGGAGAGGAGCTGGTTCAGCTGCATCATCTGCGGTCAGCGCGCAAGCAGGGAGAGGTAGGTCACTCACGATGTCGTTCTGGCTCTCCTGCGCGCCGTGGCACAGGCGCTCGAACGCCGAGCCGAGGCGGCTGTACAGGCGCTTGTTGTAGCTGAGCGCGTGGTCCGCGATGAGATGCTCGGGCAGCGTTTCAAAGGCGCTAGTAACGTCTTTGCAAAGCCGCTCGACACGGGCGAGATCCTCGACGCGGAACGCATTGCGAGCCTGGCGTCAGTTAAAGCAGCAGCTAGAAAACTCACCGCCCACATAAGCGTGCCCATTCCGGAAAGCATGGTGCAGGACATGTCCGACCAGTAGATCGGCTCGCCTCCGGCCACAATGTCGCGGATCACAACACCAATCTCCTCGGCGAGGCCAAGCACATCTTCGATCGAGGTCGCGCTGTACTTGAGCCCGCCGGCCTGCATCTTGAGTACCATGGTCTTGCCCAGGACGCCGGACAGGAGACGGTAGACGCCCCTGAGGTTCGGGTTGCGCATCCAGTCATCGACGGCGGAGCTGATGACGGTCAAGCCGACAACACCGTCATAGTCGGTGTGGATGCGGGGGTCATCCGCAGGTGGAGGATAGGGGTAGATGGAATGAAGACTTCGGAGGCTGATGTGGTTAGCTGGGGAACTGAAGCTGTTACTCACTCATTCATAAAGGCCTTGAAGTAGTCACCGGCGACATCAAGATGCCTGTGTCGCTCGGCCCACGCCCTCAAGCCGGGTCCATCGGGAATGATCGACCCGCTCATGAAAGGCAGCCGGAACATGCCCGAATATGACCACTCCATCCCGAAAGCGTCTGCGATTAGCCCGATCTCACGACGACACACTCACTGTAAATCGTACGCTCAACATCGACTGCTGCTCGCTCCTGCTCCTCGGAAGAGAACGATCGAGGCTCGTTGGGCCACTCAACACGCATCTGTTGGATGAGGCGGACCGCCGTGCCCAGCTTGACATAAGCCGTGCGGTCCTTGGGCTTCTTCCAGTAGACAAGCGCGAGTAGGGCTTGCACAAGCGGGATGGTGGCGGCTCCGATGCGCAGCATACGGCCGATAACCGTCTCTGCCAGATCGAAGCACTGCTCGGACAGTTCCGGACGCATGAATCGACATGTCGCGAACATGACCGCGTTGAACAGCACCGGCGAAGCTCGTACTCGCTCGTACGTGTGGTAGTACGGGTCGAAGATGTGCGAGCTCGGGCTTACACGATCCTCGAATCTTTGTATCAGCACACGCTGAATTCAGAAGAACTCACTGCTTGAAGAGCGCTCGGGCTTCCAGTTCCGAGAAGAGACCGGTATTGACGGGATCAGGGTAGTGGACGATAGGAGGACCGGCCCGGGGGGCACCAGTCGTGTCGTTCGCCGGCCTGTCCTTCTCTACTGATTGGCGCCTGCTGTCCGTGTCGAGGACTGGCTCCAGTACATTCTCTAGTGTCACGTTACGATCCTCGCTGGGCGATGGTCCGAGGGCGAGAGTGAATGGACGGAACGGCGCGGCGGGGGAAGGCGCCTGGCGGTGACTGGCGACCGGGTCGTACGCCCTAGAAGACGGCTGAGACGAGGCCGGTCCCGAAACCACAGTCTCGGCCGAGGGGTGATCCCAGTATGCTGGCGGCGGCGGCGCTACTGGCGGGTGCTGGGGGTGTTGAGGAGGGTGGTTAGAATGGCCCGGGTGGCTCTGAGGGTTTTGGTGGTTCTCGTGACTTGGACGAGTGGGGAGGTTCTGGTGGGTGGGGTGGGGTGGGTGATTGGGCGGGCTGATGTTGTTGTGACTTGACTGGCTATGCATGGGCTTCATGTCGTCTGATCGGTGGTCAATATGTGCCAGTTTGACTGGAGACTCACAAGGCCCGTCGTGGTGAGGAGGCAGATGCGGCGGTGGTCCATTATCGACACGCTGCCGGACAGAGCGCTGGTCTGCAGAGCCGGTCGAGCCGTTGGACGGCGGACCGGCATTGGGGTCGGCGTTGCGTTTGCGCCCTTTGGGCGGACTGCGTGGTGTCAGTAGAAGCCTGGGGGAAGAACGCACCCCCGCTTAGCCCTGTAGTACTGGCAGTCGAGGTTAAGCCTCGCACATCTTGAACACCGCGATTCGGGGGGAGCGGTTGCGCTCTCCGGTAAACATCTGGTCTGAACTAGGTTAGGTCCGGGAAGATAAGGGAGTCACCGCTCGCACATACCTTGAGGGCTCTGCAGATGGTGCACCTGCGCTTGTCAGTTGGGGTCACGGGAAAGACACGCACGCTGTTCGTGGACGAGGGATGCGTGCGCGGTGCTGGTTTGGTTGGCGTGAAGACTCGGCCGGCGACGAATCGCTGTCCATGCTTCTCGGAGTGATGCTTGTGTGCAAGTTGGTGTGAATGACTGGAGATTCGGTGCGGCGGGTGAAATGAGTGGCGGAAGACAGGGATAATGGGGATGGTTAAGAGATATGAGTCGGTGAGGAAGGAGTGAGGAGTTGGGGTTGAGAGATGGAGGCCGTGGTGGGTCGGGATGGATGATTTAATCAAGGAGGAAGAAGGTCGGTCTGTCGGTCGGCAGAAAAAGATCCGGGCCCGTGAGCTGGCCTGCGGGCTGGTGCCTCGTGCGGGTGCGCGTCAGAACATTACACTGGCTGGCATTGAGTCGCCACCGGGCTGGCGCTCGGAGTGCGGGGGGGCACATGCACTGTCGGCGGTGCTCGATGCTCCGATGCATTGCATAGAGTGTGCTGGGTGGTCCGCGGCACAGTACATTGTGGTGGTGGGCGGCTGTTTGCGGGGACTGAGGACGGGCGCTGGAATGAGTAGTGGGGTTCGGCCACCGGAAAGCGCAAAGTCTCGCGGCATTCCTCATTCCTCACCTCGATCGCTCTCCCCTTGCCCATGGTGGAGGTCCTTGAACACCGAGAGCGCTGCACCGTTGGCAGCCACACCTCTCGACCGAGCACCGTCTGTTGTTGTCTGCTCCCCATGCATTGTCTCTTGCATCACCTGGGCCTGTACATGGTCGTGTGCACAACTTCGCCGTCGTCTTCTACTGGCTTGCGATCGCTGGGCACACTGAATGCTTTCGGTGCCCGATCAAAGCCCTCACTCGGTGCGTTAGTCTTGCCCGCACACGCGTCTCCAGTGCCACTCGTCAAGCGCACCGCCGCAGCGCCGCAGCACTACACTCGCACTATCGCACTCCTGGCCTCGCCTCGCTCTGGACGTCTGGACCCTTGCTCGGCAGCGCTGATACAGACGGACGCATGTCGATCTCTCGAGGGCACGTCCTTGTGCCCCTTGTGCCCTTGGACTCTCCACCGGCCGCATCGAGTGTCACATACATGTTTGCGTCTACGCATACCGTCCTCCTGTCAAGTGCCCCTGTGCCATGCACAACGCCCAACCTATCGTAACATGCAGCGCCTCGTTCTGATTCAGTGCACAGCTATGCGTCACCGTCTACTCTTCAGCACTATGGGTGGATGCCCCTCGCCTTCCATTCCCTGACCGAATCCGTCCGTGATCTGCAGGAACACCGGACTCAAAAGGCACACGGCGACCGGCAGTTCTTCGCCAGACCACTAACCGCTCCACGCTCGCTCGCTCGCTACCTCATATCACAATGACACTGCTTAGCGACAAGGAAATAAGCCGCAGTTACGATTGCGTCTCCTGGCCATTCCGAGATTACATTCAATGTGGCTTGGAGTTGGAAGATCCAGACGGACTCCGAGCTCCGGCACGCCCCGATCATTGTATCTGCTACCCGAGGGCCAGCCGCACACTTGGGCTGCTTTAGTCATATAGATGTCTTTTCTGCGCTCATGTATTACCTGACATCGCCCCCCTGAGACCTAGCTTTGACAGCCGGTCTGCTCATGCATGCGTTACGACGCTTGCTGCGTAGCGCTCAGCCCCCTCCTGATATCCTGATGAACTAGGCAGTGGAGCGGGACCATTTACCGCTCTTGTGCTAGAGGATTTGGTTCCACCCACCACGTGGCTTCCCATACCGTCACACCAAACAAGTCAGTCGCGGTCGAAGACAACAACAACCCCCTTCCTCACTCATCCATCTCCTCACTCTACGCCCTCTACTCTACGCCTCTACCCATCCTCCTACCATACCCAAGTTGCCTGATCCCTAAAAACAACCATAACATCCACACCGCAGCGCCACCATGGACGCTCCCCCCATCCTTCCCTCCTCGTTCGACCTCGAACGCCAGCGCCTCGAATCCACCCTCGACCATGACCTCTCCTCCCTCTCCCTCTCCATGACAGGCACCACGTCCACCTCATTTGCGTCCTCCTCTCTTTCCACCATCCCCGTTGGTCGTGCTGCCGTGGCCCCGATGCCCCAGCTCGACGAGTACCCCCGATTCCCCACCGACCACGAGCGCACACCCCGTGCATTCAAGAAGCCGTCGTACAACAACCGGACGGAGACGAGCGTGGGCATGTCCCCGGCGAGCACTGCGGGACACCACATTAGTGCTGTGACCCTCGGAGCCGGGGTCTTCCGACGACCAGGCGCCGACATTACTGAGCGAACAGAGGAGTTTGATCCCGACCGCTCCTTGGGGCGGCTGACGAGGGAGCTCGCGAGGACGATGCAGAAGGAGGTGAGTGGTCTAGATGAGAGAGACTCTGTAACTGACATGCAGGCTCTTGCCCCCAAGCCGGCATCTCCGTTCCGCTCTCCCCACTCACCCCGCTCCCCATCACCCGCACCCTCCGTTCTCCCTAACCTCTCCCTCTCCCTCGGACGACAGGACCCCCTTCCGTCACCGCCCAATTCGCGTACGGTGTCGTCGTCGTCCACCAACTCACAGTCGTACGGATACCAGAACCAGAAAAGCTATGTCTCAGGGAAGCGCCCCGTGCTCGTGGAGACTACGAACAAGCAGATGCGTGTGCCTGAGAGGGTGACATCTCAGCCGAAAAACATCCGCCAACAACAGATGAATGAGTCGGCAGATGTGACAGGCCTCACCGCGCTACTTGCCACTCCAGCTAAGGGCATGGGCATGTCGGACCTCGACAAGAACGGTGGCCCGATGGACTCGGCTGGAGCTACAATTCCGCACACGCTCGCCAGCCTCCAGGCGCGGCTCCGCGCCCTGGAGACCGAGAACAGCGTTTCGCGCCGCCGTGTTCGTGAACTCGAGAGCGAGATCGAACGCGCCAACCAGGAGATTGCCGAAGCGAGGAAGTCCCGTGAAGCCGAGGCGCAGCTGCGCGAAGTCATCCAGGAGAAGACAGGTGAGCTTCACTTGTTTCGACCACAACTGACATACAGCCCTCGAGGACCTCGTTGAGTCTCTTCGCGCTCACCTCGCGCGCCTGACTCGGGAGCTTGAACAGAACAAGGCTCTGGTCTCTGAGCTGCGTCTTGCTGCTGAGGCCGAGTCTCGTGCTCCTCCGTCGCCCGTCCGCCGCCATGATGACGCCAAGGACGAGATTGCCAAGCTTTGGGACGAGGTTGAGCGGCTCACCCGCGAGGTCAACCGCCTGAACGACATTGCTGAACGAGGCCTTGCGGAGCGCACTCGCTCTCGAGAGGAGCGTTCCATGCGCATTGACGCTCTGGACCTGGCTGAGGACGCCGACAGCCCCCGCCGCGACACCACCAAACGCGTCGAGTTCTCCCTCAAACCATCCAAGCTGCGCCAGGGTTTACACGCTGCAGCCGCCACCGACGCCCACCTCATGCCTCCCAGCACCAAGTCGAAGCGCGTCACCCCCCAGGCCCCCGACGTCGACACCACCGACGGCTACGAGAGCCCCACGCCTAGCACGCCCGTGTCTCGCAACACTCGCTCTGCCTCGAACGCATCCAACCACTCACATCGCTCCAACCGCTCAAACCGCTCAAACCGATCACACCGTGAGCCCGAGGGACCGGCTTCCCCCTTCCCGTCCATTCGCATGGAGGACGAGCAGGAGTTCTTCTCGCCGTCATCACAGCGCATTGACCGCGGCGTGTCTCCCATGGCCTCTGTCGAGCGCACTCACCGTGGTTCCTCGCCCATCACCTCCCCGCTTGCTGAGCGCTCTGAACGCCGGGAGCGCAGCCACCGCGGCACGTCTCCGCTTGCCTCCTCGCCTCCTCTGAACGCGGACGGGTCGTTCGTCGAGGAAGTCCCGCGGCCCCCGAGGAACCAGCGCCGCAAGGTCTCCGCCTCGAAGAAGCTTCCCCGGAGTGCCCCTGCCTCGGTGCGCGCGCTTTTCAAGGACGGCTCGGTCCCACCCCAGACGGTGTTGACCCGTGTCATCTCCGAGCTGGAGGCCGACTTCCACCACTTCAGGATGATCTACATCGAGCTCGCGGACCAGTACAAGGTGCTCGACGTTGCGTGCAGCACGGAGAAGCGCCACGTGCTCGCGGAGCACCTGAAGGAGGTCATCGACTCGATGGAGCGGAAGGCCGAGCAGGTCTCGGCCCTCTACTCGCTCATGACGGTCGAGGACCGGGAGGACGACGTCCTGCCGCAGCCGCCGGCGCGGTCGGCCAATGACCTCTGGCGGGCGGTGCGCGACAGCCTGAGCGAGGAGGCGCGGCGGCGCCTCGAGGCCGACGGCCTGTTCCGTGCGTAGGCGTGAGCGATGCACGAGACATCATCTGCTATCCATTTCCATCCGATTGATCACCGCGACACACGGCGTACCGCCGCCAGGGAGCTAGAGGCCACAGAGCTAGCTGGGGCTAGTAGAGTACACTCCTGCTTTGCCTATCAAGTTGTCACCGTTGTTGTTTTTCTCTCTTCATTCATTCCTTCACTGCATCTTTCTTGCCCCTTACGACCATTAATGTAGACTGTCTTCGATTGAGCTAGCGCTCGAACAATGTATTGTTGTCACGGCTGCGAAGGGGTACATGGGTGGGAGGCAGGCGCGCTGCCTGTGCTTGTTGTTCTTTTACGTAATCAACGGCGGCGGCGTATGTGCCTGCCAAAGTTTGGTCCAACAGGATCGGGATGATAGCTCAGTTGGGAGAGCGCGAGAGTGAAGCTTCACGACAATTCTTGAGGTCGGGCGTTCGATCCGCCCTCGTCCCATCTTTTTCGGCGTGAGTGTGCTCCTGCTGCCCGTGTGGTGCTCTGCTGTGCGCTGAGCTCGAGGGCGAGCGAAGAAGCAAAGAGAGGAGGGATGGAGATTCCGAGGCTGGGAAGCGGCGTCTGCGCCGGCGCTGTGGACGCCGGGCCGCCCGGGCCGCCGATTGTTGGCATGCCGTCACCAGAAATAGCCTCGACGCTCAAGGGAGATGCGGTGCGCGGCGCTGGTTCACGCTGAGGTGAGGCTTGCTTGGATCTGCGTGCCTCGGACCTCGCCCGCCGTCCGGCGCTCAGCTAGCTCTGCCGGAACAGAGAGACGGGGTGTCGATCGGGATATGGGCCGGCACATGCCCGCTGTTGTGCGGATGTGCAGCCTGCAGAACCGGCGCCGTCGTGGTGGTGGGAACCCGGCTAGGATCAGCCAGAATGTGGCTCCGCACGCTAGGCACTGGACCGTGGAGATCAGCGCGGCATGCGGCTCCACCTGCCGCAGTCCACATCGCTAGGCTCGCTCGCTCTCGGCCTCGTCAGCGCTGGCGGGATTGGGTAGACGGAGCCAGCCAAGACGGAAGGCGAACACATTAGGCTGTTTACTTCAGGCTGGCGCGATGTGGGGTGTCCAGCTCCCAGCTCTAGCTGCTGGCGAGCCACCGAGGACACACGCTCGAGGGATACGCCCCCGATCGAATTCCTGCGTGGCGTGCTCGCCAGGAATGCGAGCTCGAAACGTAGCTCCGAGCACTGCTGCAACGACAAGCCTTGGCCACTTGGCGAGATCTGGTTCCTACGATCCCCCGGGCCTGAGTGATCAGCGGGCGGCGCGATGCCGTACGCTGGGCTGCGGCGGCGCCGTCGCATCGCGGGCTCGGGGATGGACAGGCATACCCGGGGTGTTTCCCGGAGTGAGAGTCGAGTGCCGGTGCTGAGGCTGGGCGTACAGGTGTGCAATGGGGGAGGCACAGTGTTCGGGGGCGGTGCGGGAGATCGACACAGGAACGGGCAGCCGCTGGTGCATCTGCAGAGTAGAGAGCGGCGGAGTGACGTGCGGCCGCACTGAAGCGCCGAATGCGTGGAGAGGGCACCGGGGCCTACCTACAGCAAGGCTGCGAGTGCACAGAGGGCAGCAGGAGAGAGAAGCAGGGACGGAGACGCGGACCGCACGCCGTGCGAACAAGGTTTGGGCGGCAGAGGGATTGGCGTCATTGGCCGGTGCTGGGTGCTGGCCAGCGCCTTGCGGAGCGGTGCAGAGGGGGTGGACATGTGAAGTGATCTGCAGCGAGGACAGTGGTAGCGAGGTACCGCCTTGGCGAGGGACGCTGTCGCGCTCGAGCAAGTCGAGAAGAGAAAAGCACAGGAGCATGCCGAGACGAGCACAGGACTCGAGCTAGAGACAGCAGAGGGCAGAGATAATGGATGTCGGGCGGAAGTAATTGAATGTGTGCCCACCCCACATACCACACCCCCGCGGGCCTCGGGCGCTGCGCCTCGGCCGTGGGTCTCCCACCCCGTGATGCAGCTGTCATGTCCAACCCGTTCCTCGCCTCGTCCTCTCGTCCCTCGTCCCTCGTCCGTCATCCCTCTCCTCGTCCTCCCCACGCACAATGCACTGACCCCTACCTCTCTCACAACACCACAATCAACATCCCTTCGTCTCCTTTACCATACACGATATCACGTCTCCCTCTTAAGCACCCCCACCCACCCATCCCCACCCTCTTAACGACTTTGCAAAATCTCCACCACCCCCTCTCTCCTCGGCTCCCTTGGCATTCCTCGCAACACACTTCCCCTGCTTCCCACCTCGCCCATCTCCAACAGCATTCAACAAAGGCTATCCCCCGGAAGTTGCCAGTCCTCACCTGACCATCGCCCCTCCTCCGATCTTTTATCGCGCCTGACGACCTCCCACCCCCTCCTCATCGCAGCGCGCGATCCGCGACCCCCTCGTCCGCCATGCAGGCCGTCATCAACCCCCCGCCTCCACCTCCACCCTCGGCGCCCAGCACGAACGGCGCCGCCGCCAACGGCCATGCCCCCGCCCCGCCTCAGCCCCAGTCACAAGCCGGCCCCGAGCGGCGGCAGCCCCAGCGCCGCTCCTCCAAGGCGTGCGAGACGTGCCGCGTGCGCCGCATCCGCTGCGTCGGGCCGCCGCCGTGCGAGCCCTGCCGCTCCGCCGGGCTCGGCACGTCGTGCACCGTGCGCCAGAAGGCGAGGCCGAAGAGGTGAGTGCCCCCCTTCCCTGGCATGACATACGCGGCGTACTCCTCGGACTCTATTTGCATGCTCGCTCGCTCGATTGATTGAACTTTCTGCTACTGGCCAATGCAGTACCACGACGGCCACCGGCACTTGCCCCGGGATTGCCGGGTGGAGTGGGTCATGTCCTTCCCTGGCCCAGCACTCAATCGCAATCAATGCAACCGTCCCGCGCAGATCATGGAGACCGAGCATGCACCCCTACGCACCCTACAGGCAGTGCTGACCATTGCAGGGCGCCGTCGGCAAAGCTCTTCCTGCGCCGGCCCGTCGCAGCAGACCCCTCGACGAACCCCCTGCTCAAGACGGATGTGACCGTGTCTCCGCCGGCGCCGATCGACAAGCGCAACCCGATGGAGGAGATCGAGGCCGCGCTCGCCGCGTGGTGCATCGAGAAGAATGTGCCGTTCTCGTCCATCGTGTTCACCATCGACAGCAAGCTCGCCGGGTTCCCCCACACGCCGCTGCCGCCCGCGAGCGTGATCGGCGACTTTGAGGACCAGCTCATCGACGAGCTCTTCACGCAGCCCGAGGTGCAGGACCGGCGCGAGCAGGACCGCACGCTGCTGCGCTCCCTGTATGCGCGCTACCGCGCCGTGCCGCATAGCCTGACGGACGACCAGCTCGCGCTCATCTACGCGGCGCTGTGCATCGCGCGCTACAACCAGCTCCGCAACTCGATGCCGGACGGCCAGCCGTTCATAAAGGAGGGCGTGCCGCGCGAGGACGTGACGTACTACAAGATGGCGTACAGCGCGCTCACGAGCTGGCAGAAGCCGAGCTTGACGGCGCTCTGGGCGTACTTCTACCTGACGCCGTACACGATCGGCAACGGCGGGCCGGGCGAGACGCGCGACCTGTTGACGCAGATGGCGTGGCAGATCCGCCAGCTCGGCATCAACCGTCAGCAGACGGCCAACCTGTACACGGAGCAGGACCAGGTTGGGGCGCTGTTCAGCGCCTTCTTCTACACCGAGATGTTCCGCGCGAGCCTGACGGACATGTCGCTCGTGATGCCGCTGTCCGAGATCGACGTGGACCCGACGCCGCCGCCGATGATGTTCTCGCCGTGCCTCGCGCGGAGCAGCTTCTTCACGGCCAAGCTCATGGCCGACTACACGGACCCGAGCGTCGACACGACTTCGCTGCAGTACATCACCGCGACCGAGGCGCAGTGGATGCCCTACCTGCGCGACATCCGGCACAACAACCCCGAGTCGTCCAAGGCCAAGAGCGGCTGGGCGCAGTTCCGGTACAACTGGCTGCGCATGCTGCTGTACATCCCGCACATCGGGCATGCGCAGTACAGCACGCAGGCGTTTGGCGCGATCGTGCGCGCCGTGACGCAGATCATGTACACGTACAACGACCTGATCGCGGCCAAGCAGCTCAACACGTCGTGGCCGCAGGTGAAGCGGCTCGTGACGTGCGGCCACCTGCTGATTCTGAGCTACGAGGCGGGCGAGATCCACCGGCGCGAGGCGCAGAGCCTGTTCCAGATGCTCGTCGACCTGCTCGACAAGCACAAGGAGACGTGGCCCGTGTGCGTCGACCTCATCGCCGGGTTCGTGCACGCCGCCGCGTGCTTCGACATCGAGGTCGGGCCCGAGTTTGCGTTCCCGCCCCCGCTGCCGTTCTTCGGCGACCACCTGTCCAACGGTAGCGAGGACAACAGCATCCAGATGCCGCCCCAGAACGGCGCGCCGCCGCTGCAGGCGCTGCTGCCGTTCGACATCAGCTTTGCGTTTGATTATCCGACGTTCCCGATGGGGTAGGGCTCGAGGTGTTTGCAGGTGTGTGCAGGTGCCTCAGGCACAGTGTGCGCAGGCGTGTGGACAAGAGAGTGTGAGATCAGAGAGAGGAGAGCGACTGGAGTCGCCGCAGTTGTAGTAGCATAACATGGCTCGATCGAGCCGAACACTGTATCACTGGACACTACTTTATGGTTGTATGAACCGCATGGGCCAACCTGTCTTTTGCCAGAACTGACGCCGCCTGTGCTCGCGAGCCGCTGCGCAACAATAGAAGGTATGCAGCACCGTCCACCTGACTAGCCTCGGCGGGGGGCATGTCCGTGCGCAGCCAGCGGTGAGCGCCGGGGCTGACCGGCCCGTTTTGCGCAGTATCCTGCGGAGTGCGGGGCAACGTCGGATAAACCCGTGTTCCTCGGCGGCGCGCGCTACTCTGCTCCGCACGCGCGCAATGCATCGGCGCTTTCGTGCGGGCGGCGCTGCTGTCGCCGTGCCGCACAGCTTGCATTCTCCCGCGTTCCAATGATAAGATAGCCCGGTATCTGCGCTGGAGCCGTGGCACTGGAGGAGAGAGAGGAGGTCAGACGACCGCGGCTCAGAATGGCATGGGACGCAGCGCGCAGCCGCGGAAAATAGACCCCGCGCCGCCCGCCGGCTGGGCGCTCGCCCCAGCAGCTCATGCCAGCGGCGACGCGCCCTCGCCTTGGGTCATCGACCACTCCATCCGCCGCGCCGACGACCGACCGACGACAGACGCCATGTCCCCGCCCGCATCGCCCAAGGACGCGGACGGCAAGCCGCCCCCGCGCTCCAAGCTTGCGTGAGTTGCGCGACCGATGCCCGCGCCCGAGCAGACGGACGGATCAGGATAGGGCCAGAATCGGGCCGTTCCTCAGGCTTCAGGTCGCGACGGGCTCGGCGTCTGCGGACGCGGATGATCTGGCTCTGGCCGCGGCTGCGGCTGCGGATCAAAGATACCAGCGAGATATCAGACGCAGCCGCTGCAACAGAGGGCAGAGGCTCAGAGATAAGGAACATGAGCTGACGATGCCTCAGGTGCAAGACGTGCCGCGCCATCAAGGTGAGATATCCTCGGTCTCGGCCAGCTCGGTGTTTGACGCGTCGCGCCGCGCCACGCAGCGCCGCACCTACTCAACGAAACCGCAACCCCTAGCCCCCGCTGACCCCAGGTGCGCTGCATCCGGCCCCCAGAGCCGAACACGCCGTGCGCCCGCTGCAGCCGGTACGGGCTCGTGTGCGCCGACCCGCCCGTGATCAAGCGCAAGGGGCGGCCGCCGGGGTCGAAGCAGTGAGTGACGTCCAGCCCACGAGGGCTGCACTGCTTGATGGGCTCCGGTCTACGGCAGCGATGTGTGTGTGAAGCTGACCCGCAGGCAGCGCGAGGCCGCGGCAGCCGCCGCCGCCGCCGCCGAGCGGGGCGAGAAGCCGGCGCCGCCGCGCATCGAGCCGTCGCCGCCGAGCCGGCCGCCGTCGCATCCGACCTCGACCTCGCACGAGCACGCCCACTCGCACCACCCCCATCCCAGTTCGCATAGCCACCATGCCCACCCGCACAGCGGGCCGAGCCATGCGCGCGCGCACGGCGGGCCGCCGCACGCGCACGCGCACGCTCACGCGCCGACAAACGACCCGGCCATGTTCCCGTTTCTGCGGCCGTACGCGCCGCCGTCGAGCGCGAGCTCGCAGGTCTCGCCGCCGGGGTACGGGAACCCGGGCATCTCGCCGGGCGTGCCGGCCGTCGCGGGCGAGGCGCCGCCGCGGCGCAACCACCACCTCAGCATGGCGGAGCACCTGGACCCGGGCCCGGACCGGGAGGTGGTTGCGGCGGCGCCGTTCTTCAACAACGCGCCGACGGGGCCGGCGGGGCGGCGGTCGCCGGCGGCCGACGACGACAAGATCAACGAGGAGCACGACCCCGTGTCGCTGCGCGCGCTCAGCGAGGTCGAGGCGACGTCGCTCGTGCAGCTGTTCCACACGCGGCTCAACCCCCTCGTCGCCGTCCTCGACGAGAACCTCCACTCGATGGCGTACCTGCGGCGCACGAGCAGCGTGCTCTTCTCCACCGTGCTCGCCAGCGCGTCCCGCTTCTTCCGGCACGATCTGCACCCTGCGCTGCTGTCGCATGCGCGGACGCTGCTCGACCGCGCGCTCCAGCTCGGCTCCACCGACATCGGCGTCATCCAGTCGCTCATGCTGCAGACGTACTGGAAGGACCCCGAGGACACGAGCGGCTGGATGAAGGTCGGCATCGCGATCCGCCTCGGGTACAGCCTGTTCTGGCACATCCCGCGCGCGGACCCGCTGCCCGACGACGAGCGCGCGGCGCGCGAGCTCCTCAACGCCGAGCGCACGTGGTTCACCCTCTTCTCCTTCGACCGCGGCCAGAGCTACATCCACGGCCTGCCCGCGCTCATCCGCCTCAACCACCACGGCGACCCCGAGGTCTGGGCCCGCGACCACCTGTACCTGGGCCGCAGCGTCGACATGCACATCGCGGCCAGCATCCAGCTGTGCAAGCTCAAGGACGAGTGGGGCGCGCTGTGCGAGCGCGCGCCCGAGCCGGCGCTGCTCGAGGTCGCGATCGACACGCTCACCACGCAGGCCGAGAACCTCGTCGCAAAGTGGTTCAACCGCGACAACCCGCCCCCCTGCTTCGAGCAGGACATCGAGGGCGTGCTGCTGTGGAGCATCCTCGACTTTGTCCTCGTCATGAAGCGGTACCGGTACGAGATGGCGCGGGGCCCGCGCGAGCGCGACCCGCTCCGCCTCGACCAGTGCCTGCACGTCGTGTCGCGCATCACGGCCGAGATCGAGGCGCTCAGCGCGAACGGCTTGCTGATCATCATGCAGGACAGCGCGAGCTGCATGACGAGCTCGCTGATTGTCTTCATCCGCAACTGCTACCGCAGCGCGACCCGCGCCCAGAAGAGCTTCATGCTCACGACGCTCCACCGCATCTTCCTCGCGCACACGAGCCTGCTCCTCGAGGAGGACTCCAAGACGGCGCCGGGCTACGTCGTGCGCTTCATCCGGCGCGTCCTTAGCGCGCTGTCTACAGAGTCAAGGCACGCGAGCCCCGGCCCCGGCCCCGGCGCGGGCGCGGGCGTGGCCGCGGGTGAGGGCGCGTATCCCGGCGAGGGCGGCGACGCGCAGCACGCATCCGCCAGCGGCGTCGGGAGCGCCGGCGCCGGCGCACCCGCGGGAGAGAACGGCGCAGGCGGCGGCGTGTTCGACTTCTTCGCCGAGCTCGGGCTCGAGGAGTTCATCCACGTGCCCGAGTTCGTCGCCCAGAACGAGGCAGACGACGGCCGCTACTGGGCCAACATGCTGCTCAGCGAGGTCGTGCCGCCCGCGCCCGACGTGTAGCCGCGGGCGCCCGCGCCGGCGGCAGCCGGCCCCGGCAGCGCACTTCGCTCGCTTATGTATGTAGGATTAGCATTGTATGGGTCTCAGTATGTACGGGTTCTGGTACAACAAGGTAAATTAGCGTTACATGGTCTTCGGGTCTGTATTTGTTGAGGGGCGGTGGGCGGCGTGCGGGCGACTGGCGGGCAGAGGGCAAGTGCGGCGGCTCGATCAGGCGAGCGCGCCGACTGCGGCCGCCACGAGCAGCAGCCCCAGCCCCGCCCGCGCCCGAAACGCAGACGAGATCCGCGGGTCGTCCGTGCACACGCCGTACGTGCTGTACCTCGCGAGGCAGGTGTCCCAGGCGGTCCGCTTGTCTTTCGGGATCTTGCACGCGCGCGGCGGAGGCGGGGGCGGGGGCGCCTTGGGCCTGTTGCCTCCGTCCCGCTCGCCTTCTCCTCCTTCGCTACCGTCCCCTGCGTTCGCGCCAGAGGTACCTGTTCCGTCCTCGGACCCGTCCTCGCCCTGGTTGTCGAGGCTGTCGTCCTGCCTCCTCTCGTGTCTCTTGTCCATCTCCCCGCCCGCCTCCTCGCAGCAGTCGGCCACGACCTCGCCGCCGAGATCGACGCAGACCTCCTCGTCTCCCTTGATCTTGTTCCCCCAGCTGACGCGCTGCACGAGCGCCCCCTCCCAGTCCTCCCTGACGCGGCTGAAGACGACGCACTTGGCGTACCCGACGCCAGTGGAGCGCACGCAGCGCTCCCATCCCCTTATCCCGTCGGCGGAGCGCGGCAGCCGGCACTGGCCCCCCAGCTGCGCGGCGGGCGCGCCAGAGGTCACGAAGAGGCCCGAGGAACAGCAGCTGTGCGTCACAGACAACCGCGACGAGTTGCACGACATGGTCTCGTTCAGAGCTAGCGAGGCGTTCCAGTACAGAGGGCTGTGGGAGGAGGCGAAGGACGGCGGCTGGGCGGGGGAGGGCGAGGCGGCTGCGGAAGAGAAGGACAGGGCCGAGGGTGAGGACGAGGAGGATGGGGAGGACACTGTCGAGCTCGCGGCTGCCGATGCTGAGGCTGCCGATGCTGAGGCGGAGAGTGGTGCAGCAGCCGACGGGAGCGACGAGGGCGACACGGGCGGCTGGAGGAAGTACGTCGGGTCCGGCGTGTCGGCGCCGTAGGGCGAGTCGGGCCCCGGCCGCCCATACGCGGGGACGCTGTCGCGATACGGCGGCTCGGCGGCATACGGCGGCGGCCCGGGGGCGGGGTACGGCGACGCGGCGGCGTGCGAGACGATCGCGGGCGCCGTCGGCCATGTGATGGGCGGCGCGAGGTCCATCCTGCTCCACTTGGGGCTGAGTCAACAGCTGCCAAGTTTTCGACAGCAGGGCTGGAAGGAGTGCGGGCGATCGACGCTAGGCGGAGATGCGCTGGCAGCCGCGAGGACGCCGAGGATGTCGGGCTATTTTGGGCTCAAGACCACAACAGGCCGGCTTTGGGCTGCGAGACCGGGAACGGTGCGAGGCCGCAGAGCACAATGAACAGCAAGAGTGCACTGAGCCGGGCTGCCAGAGGAGCGACGGAGTTGGGCAGGCAAAGGCGAGGGAGGGCGGAGCTGGCGAGCGGGACTCGGCGGTGGGAGCCCAGGACGTCGGCGCTCCGGCCAGTCACTATAGCGACGGGATCCGTCGAGGCGATCGGGCGATCGTGCGCTGATCGCTGCGCAGCAGGTAATGTCGACAGACGGCTCGCGCGACAGTGAGAAGGGGGGAGGCGGCGATGCTGTGCATTCACGCGAGGCATAAGTACCTGCAGCACCCAGCATCACCCAGCAGCATGCACATGGTTACGCGCCGACTCGTCGCGCAGAGGGCTGAACTCTGTGCCGCGTTTCGAACGCTGTGCTTGTTTCACGCCCGCTTGCCCGTCTCAGCCTCCACCTCACGGCCACGGACGCCGAGGCAGCAGTACTGGAGGAGGCCGGATTGGGTTTTCGGTTCCCCTGGCGCCGCCGCAAAGTCACTCCCGCGCTGCCGCTGACGTCGCCGCGCTGGCAACGAGGAACGCGGGGACTAACCGCTGGCACAAGCATGGCGGCCGACTCACGTGCAGCGGACCTGGCACTGATGTGCTGAACAGGCTCTGAATAGGGGATTTCGCCTTGATGTTTCTAGCAGGGAGTCTGGCGGATGCGATGGCGGGCTTTGCACATCGAAAAGGGGCGTCGTTGATTGCCGAGATAAACGAGACGGCCCACGCTCTGGTTGGTGCAGCGTATCTCTGCACAGATCTCGCTGGAGTGGCCAGATCCGATCTTGCTGGCCGCCATGCGTGCAGCGTACACCGGAGAGGTAGGGAGCAGTGCAGAACTGGCGTGCTTAAAAACCACGGGTGTCGGTGTCCTGAGGGCCAGGTCACCACTGGACACCCTCACCATGCCCGACAGGGTGCAACCAACCCAGCACGAGAAGTGGACGGAGGGCGACTTCACTCTCGTCTCGAGCGACGGTGCCAAGTTCAACATCCAAACGTTCCACCTGCAGTCTGCGTCGTGAGTGGACCTGTGTGGCAGCTGACTAACCCAAGCCGCGCGTTCCGCGACATGATCGAGGCTGGCTCGGGCGACAAGCGCATCGAGCTCGACGAGACGGCAACCACGATTGAGCAGTTTCTGGGGTTCGTGGCCACAGGCGAGTCGCCCCTGGTCGTTTCGAACTCGACCACCATCAGCTACTCCCAAGCGGTCGGCTTTGTACTCTTCCTCAAGAAGTACATTGTCAGCCGGCCCTCGCGTGGCTTCACAAGTTCTTGAAGGCGCCCTCCAACTCACGAACCGTTGGCATCCTCCGCCTGTTGACCGCCGTAAACTTGGACCTGCCCAAGACTGTCGCTGACCTCCTGCACTATGAGCCTGAGCTGTTCGGGTTTCTGCGCCCAGTTGCGCATGGTGTGCTCCCTCAAGAGCTGCTACCGTATGATGCATTCCAGCAGATCCCTCACAGGTACCTCTGGGCGCTCATGGCGGCCGTCGACAGCGGCTGCGACATGAGGACATCCCGTGATCAGGTCCACCTCCCACTTCCACAGCGGTTTCTGCATACCTTCGAGGGTCGATAGGACCGTGCTGGCTTTCGAGGACAACTGGCTCTCCGACCAGCCGTATGCATGCTTTCACAGCCCCAGAGCAGACCCCGAACCCATGCCCCCGTAGAAGTGAGGACCCGGGCTGAGTGCCGACGCAAGTGCCGGTCGGAGTTTAACTCTGATCGGGCCTGTGAAGTCATCACGGCTCGGCAAGGCTCGGCGTGCGACATGCGGCGTGCGGCGCGCGGCGGTGCTGCATCTGTATATATGACGCCGTACCCCCCGGACATGTGAGAACTACGCACACATCATGTGGACTCGCTACGCTCTCATCACCGGCCTGCTCGGCACCGCTCACGCAGAGCTGACGGGCGCCTACGTCCAGTGGTCCGGCGGCGGGGACGAGCGCTTCCTGGCCCCGGCGTCCGACTACCGCTACCCCGGCGTGCCAGCCGCACTGTGAGTCACCGACTGTCCGCATATTGACAGCAGGACGAACAAGACAGCAGCCGGCACCTGGCGCTGGACGACTACGCCGAATGTCCCCCTGCACCTGCGGCTGGACGGCAGCGGCCTCTGCCTCGCGCCCGAGGGCGAGGCGTGCGAGGGCGCCCGCCTCGTTCTGGCCGACTGCCCCGGGGCGGCCTGGCGCTTCGTCCAGGTCGGCGACCTGGGCGCGCGCATCAAGCTGGAAGGAACCGGTGCGTCCCCCGTGGTCCGCCCGCGTCCAATGCAGCGCGCTGACCGTCAGACTTCTGCGCCGAGGTCACGGACGACATCCCCAGCCTCCAGCTCCGGACGTGCTACCCGCGCGAGCACGCCGATGCGCTGCGACAGGACTTCTACACGCAGTGTCCCCAGGACCTGGAGTAGGCCTCGGCCAAAGCGTTCGACGAAGATACGTAGCCTGCATAGCCTGGCGAGTGGCCGGCGGCATGTGACACGTTCGTGCTTGTCATTCCAAATGAGCGCGCGGATCCACTATTCCCGTTCCCTCCGGGCGAGGGGCACGGCCACCCGAGGGCGTCGCTCCGCGCTCCGAGAGCGGGCACACCGAGGCCCAGACGCACGACGCACAGGGCAGACGGACGCATTCTAGCACCGCTTCGAGAAGACGAAGGGGGTGCTGCGGATCCGAAATGATTTGATAAGAAAGCCGAATTCCTCGGGGCCGTCGCTCCGCGGTCAGGTGACGGGCCGTTTGTCGGCTGGGGTGGAGCAGCGACACACCGAGGGGTCTCGAGGACCGTGCATCTGACGGCACATAAGAGGGCGGCTGGACTGACATGCAGCGGCAACAGCCCTCGCCATAATGACTCCTATCGCAGTCCTCGCCGCCCTCGCAGCCCTCGTGCCCGCCGCCGTCGCCCGCCCCGCCTACATCGAGTGGGGTGCGGGCAAGGGCTACCTCATGCCCATCTACACGCCGCCCATGACGCACGGCCCGCCCTACCTGCAGAGCGGCAACGAGGTGGAGCTCATGGCCCCGCCGGCGCAGTACAACCGCACCTGGACGTTTGGCACCGGCAACACGGCGATCAAGTACGTCGAGGGCGACTGGTGTCTCGACGCGGGGCTTGGTGAGCGTCTACGCGTACTGAGTGGAGGGGAGCTGACCCCCCAGAACCCGAGAACGGCACCCGCCTCAAGATCTGGAAGTGCTACGCCGGCGCGCCCCAGCAGACCTGGGTCGTCGCGGACGGCACCATCAAGCTGGCCGGCTCGAACCTGTGCATGGACGTGCCCGACGGCGACAGGACCAAGGGCTTCGTCCAGCTCTGGCAGTGCTACAGGGGCAACCCGAACCAGATCTTCGGCGAGTTCTGCGGCTCCAGGGGCTCGGGCCCTTACCCCTCTGGTTAGCGGAACGGAATATGGCTTCTGCGCTTGGAACTGGACAATGGACAATGCAGATCTGATGACATGGGTTAGGTGTTCGAACCGGTCACTGATGTCGGCTGAGAGAGCATCGCAGAAACTGCAGTCAGCTTGTGCCGAACATTTGCAGCTCATCACGGTGCGTCTGAGCAGATAGGCGGCACCAGTGACCAGCCTGCAGGACCCCCACCAGCCTTACATGCTGCATTTGTTGTAACATCAGACTCACCAATACTAATACTGGGGTGGCTTGACAGGTTGTTGCCGATCCGAGCCTCAGCACACGATCTTACGACGAGCGCTGGCTCAGCGTCTGTCGACACAGCGGAAAGATGCAACAACCCGCTGATGAGCGGCTGGAAAGTTTCAGCTCACAAAATACAAAGCCTCGACAGCTCACAAGTCTATGTGATGGCTATCATGGCAGACATCGGCGAGCTGCACCGGCGAGGATAGCGTTGTGTTGAGGGAGTGGTGGGAAAGAGTGGGGGTGCCAGTTCACGGGGTTATTTGTGTGGCTTTCACGCGTGTCCATCAGCTTTCAAGTCAAGTGGAAGCAGTGGTCATTCGAGGCCATTCTGATGGCGCTCCGCTCAGCAGATATGCCCTTCGGTACCTGCATATGGGTCTGCGTTCAGCTTTGCAACTGCGTTTCTCAGCTTGCCTGGAGTAGGTTCATCTGTGTAAAGTTGTCACGGGTGTCGTTCCCTCATCTAGACTTGGATAGCCGAATGGGTCTGATCTCAGCTTGGTACCAAGCACTCAGCTTACGGAAGGACTCCTCATGGCGTGGTGGAAGCTGGTAGAAGAATGAGAAGAATGAGAAGAATGAGTTGACATGTGCAGAGATGTGACGTGGTGTGCGGCGTGAGCGGAAGCGGGCGTAATTCACCCGGGGCGCAAGGGAGTCAGAGGAGCGAATCGCACGCAGATCGCCTTTCAGAGGTGTGCTGATACCTCCTTACGTCTTGATTCTGGCTTTAAGGCTGGCAGCGGAGGTTCCGGGGTACGCCATCAGTGACCTACGGCGCCGCGTACAAACCAGACTCGGACGTTGGGGTGCTGAGCGGGTTGAGAGAATCAGAGCACAAGCGGAAAGACTAGTGGTAACCCCCGATGCTCCGTCTCCGTCTCCGCAATGTGGGTCCGCCTGATCGGATGCCAAGCCGTGCTCCCCGCCCGGAAGGTGCCCCATGCGTTTTCTTGGCGGTGCCGCAGTCCTGCGCAGCTGTCTCATTCCTCCGCTGGCTCCGCTCTGCCGAGCCGCCGAGGCGCCATCCACCTGTCCTTCCGCTCCCGCTCCCGCCCGCTGATCGCCGCTGACCCCCCACCGCCAATTGATCACAACACCAGTACGCGTACCACGCGTTCGCGCTTTCGGCACCGAGGACGCCTCCGCCTCGGTCGCAGCGTTTCCCAGGCAGCGCATTGGATCATCGGAGGTCGTGTCGTCGGCGCTGGAACAGTCGCCGAGCGCAATGTTGCCCTGGGAGCGAAGTGCGAGCGGTGCGCAGCTGCGAGATTAAGGCAGTCGTTAGGCTCGGTGTTCAAGGAATTGACCGATATCAGCGCCTCCAGGGGCGGCCGCTCTCCGGCCCAGCGTCAGCAGTGTTCGTGCTGCACTGCATTGTTTCCCCAGGCTACATTTATCAAGCACCGTTGTCCTAGGTATCGGTTGTAGGTCTCGACGCATTCTGGCAGCCGACCCCGCGAGCCCGTCTCCGAGGCTGACGGGGCACATCCTTCTTGATCCGCAGTCTCCGCAATGTTGGTCCGCGTCCGCCGAGAGCAATTCAGTCCCCCCTAAAGGCTCCCTTGCGCTCGAGCACCTCCCTCTCCGCAGCTCAAAGTCACGCTAACATGCTCCAATGCCGCAACGCCGCCCCGCACAGCTAACGGGGCCGTCCTCTACAACGCCTCCGCCCCGCGCCCCTTCACGACCACTGGCGGCTCCACGTGCCCCGCGACAGCTCGGCACCGAGATGACCGCCAGTGCATTACCACGGGCGGAGCGAGCAAAGCCATACCGGATTGCCTTACTGTCTTGGCACAGGACCGATCACCGCCGGGAGCTACAGCGGTGCTGCGACAGCGGAGGTCGTCCGCAAGATCCCGGACCCGGAGCGGACTGATCTGCGGGGCACCGTCACCCACGGTGTTCAGCGTGCCCCGAGCCAGCGACCAGATGACATCGTGAAGATACTTAAGCAGGCGACTTGCAACGGCAGAGTCTCAACAGCAACCAGCACATCACTTCCCTTCGCTACACACTCTTGCCTCGCTCGCTACCGCGCTCTCATCTGCACACCCCAGCTCCAGCCACAATCACAACATGCGTCTCCTCACCGCCTTTGCTTCCGCCGTCGCCCTCCTCGGCGTCTCCGCGCTCGCCGCCCCTGCCGCCTGCGCCCCCGAGCTCGCCAAGAAGGACGACTTGCTCCTCCCCCGCTCCGCCACTGCCGCCGAGCTCGGTGCGCCCCTCACCGCGCGCGCGGACAGCCCCACGCTGAACGACGCGATCAACAACATCCACCACCCCGAGTCGGACTACTTCCACCGCGACGAGTGGCTGAAGCGCATCGTGACGGGGCTGCGCGACAAGTGGCCCACCCACAACGTCTTCGCGTTCCACCGCTTCCACGACGACTTCAAGTGGGGCGTCTCGGACCCCAAGTCGATGGAGGCCGAGGCGGCCTTCAACGAGCTCAACGGCAAGACGGAGTACTTCCAGGTCGTCGTGTTCAAGTCGGACGGCGTGCTCGAGCGCACCGGAGGAGACGGCGGGTGGGCCAACTGGGGCTTCTCCGGGTGGTACGACCGCGACGGAGACAAGGTCTTGTTCAAGAACCCGCCCTCGTGAGCTTGCTCCGAGCCAGCGCGCCCTCCATGGCCCGTTCAACGGAACTTCACCCAACGAGTCATCAAGGCATCAAGCCGTATCAAACATGGCACTCAAGCTGTTCATAGTTGTTATGAAGCGCCAAGATGCATGGACATTATCTGTACGTCTGTTGCGGCTAACGCCATATTGCTTCGCATCACCAGCTCCTGAGGGGTTTGTTTGGTCCCAGGCACAATGGCTCAGGAGTGAGTACGAGGTTACGCGGTCGTCGAATTGGCTACCAGGGGGGAGCCGATAGCACTGCATACTGGAGGGGCAGATGTTGCAGTGAAACGGAGCCCAGCTCAGCACGGCGGGAGGTTGGGGATCACCTCAGTCTCGGACGGCACCCAGCAACCGAAGCCAGTGAAGTACCACAGGTCCTGGGGCCTACCGTTGTGCCAGTGATAGCACCGCACGTCGATATAGGCCCCGGGCGGGAAGCGCGCAATGAGCTTCTCCCACGGCTTCTCGCGGCACACGGTGATGTACTTGAAGCGGTACACCTTGCGCTTGTCGAGCGCGGCGGCTTCGGCGGCGTCGGCCTCGGCAGGAGCGAGGGGAGCAGGGGCGCCCAGAGACAGGATGCTGAGGACGAGCAGGGATGCGAGAGGGAGTTTCATCTGGCCGTGAGCGGTGGAACTGGGGGTGACTGACAGTTGGTCCTGATTGAAACCTTGAGGAGTTGCTGAGACCGCACGTTCTTTTATCCATCGCGCGCGGACCGAGGTCCTGTCGTGGTTGAGGGTGCCGAGGAGGCTCCGAGTGCCGTTGCCACGGTCGATACGATACACGGTATGTAGTTAGGTACAAACGAAGACTGTTCCTCACTTCACATTACTGAAGAGAGAACGACGGCCTACTGTATTTAATACGCGTTGCAGCTTCACAGGCACCGTGGTCAGCCTTGCGTAAGTTGCAACAGATGAGTTTCCAGCACATCCGCAACTCATCCGCAGCACTCGTGCCTCACGCTGAGTGGCACTCGGCATGCAACACCCCCTGCAAAGTCACACTGCCCACATGAAGCTGTCATCTGACCCGGGGCTTCCTAGATACCTGAAGGATGGGAATGCACCTCTGCATAGTGTGAGTACAGACCTGAGCATTCTCTTCTGAGACCACCTGTCTACGACCTGAAACCACGGCTCGCGAGGCTCAACACGGAGGCAAGTTAGGGATAACGTCTGTCGGGGCGACCGCATAGTCCCTGTTGTGGATCCAGCACCCGTACATGGTGAAGTACCACAGGTCCTTGGGGTTGCCGTTGTTCCAGTGGTAGCAGCTCACGTCGATGGATGAGCCTGCGGGGAACGTCGCGACCCATTTGCCGTTGGGCTTCTCGTGACACTGCGAGGTCCAGTGGAAGCGGTGCACGGCACGCTTCTCGGCGTTGGCGGCCTCGGCGGGCTCGATGGGGGCAGGTGCCGGCGCAGACAGGGCGATGCCACTGAAGAGAAGGAGCGAGGGGAGAGAGAGCCACATCTGACGTTAGCGCGGAGCCGACGGCGGTGGACTGACTGTACGATAGGCACTGGGAGCGCGTGGGGCGTTCCGAACACTGCAGCGAACGGTCTTTATATGCGTTGCAACCAGCTGGGACGAAGGTTTGGGGTGCTGCTGTAGGCCCCGAGCTGCCCTTAAGGGCCCGATGCGACGACGCTGCGGCCGCCACAGCTCTTCAACAGAAGACTGTGACAGAAGGTTTGCCAAGTTGCCTCTAATGCCCTCATGGCCCGCTCGCGGAATCACATTCCAGGTTGTGCCCCGCGTCAGCTGACGTCTTCCGCGTTCTGTCAAGGGCCGGAAGGCACGATCGGCGAGATCGGCGGAGCTGCTGCCGCCGACAGCCCCGAAGACAGCTGCGCCCGACGACTGGCACGCAGCCGTTGACGATGCGCACCCTTCCACAGCGCACAGCAACGCACCCCATGCTCCGCTAACCACTGCATACGCCTGGCTGCTATCTACTTCGTTGCTTCAGCACGGGGGCAAACCGGGGACCACGTTTCCGATTTCTCCTCGCGTCCAGCAGCCGTAGATGTTGAAGTACCACACGTCGAACTGCTGGCCATTGTGCCAGTGGTAGCAGCTGACCTCGACGTGTGAGTTCCTAGCAAAGGTGGTCACTACGTCGCCCCACGGAGTCGTCCGACATTTGGCGGCATGCTTGTAGAAGACCACACCGCGTTTCTCGACATCAACGGCCTCGGGGCCGGGTGCAGGTGCTGCCAGGGCAAGAGAGCCGAGAAGCAGGAGAGAAGTGAGCGAGAACTTCATCTGTTATCAGCGCCGTACGAGCTGTGGTGCTCACTGCTGAGGGGTGTGGTATTGGTAGCCTAAGCTACGCCTTTCACCGCCCTCTCGTCCGGTCTTTAAGTACCCAGCTCCCGTGAATACTTGGGGCAGGAAAACCAGTGGGCTATCGTTGCTACGCACAGTTCTGTAAGGCATGAGACGACGCCAGCTGTGCCCTCAGCGGAGCCACATCTTATGTCATCGGCAGTCTACCGAGAAGGAACGGGCGTTGGCATTCCCGGTCGGCAGGCAATGAAAGCTCTGCCTCATGCGCCCCCACAACGATCTCGAAACCCTCGTTCCTTGGAGCTCGACGGTAGCTGCTCTGCATTTGAGAATACACTCGCGACAATGGGTCACTTGACTACTCGATGCATTGGGAGGACCGACTACCTCTTCTGGAGTCTCAGCACGGGGGCAGGCCGGGCACCGGAGGTCCCCCGACGGAGATGTTGGACACCCAGCAGCCGTACTTTGTGAAGTACCAGATGTCGTACTGGCTCCCGTCGTGCCAGTGGTAGCAGTCGCATTGAATGTACGAGCCCGGGTCGAAAACTGTCACTAGCGAGCCCCACGGGCCCGTGTAGCAGGGCGTTTTGTGCGTGAACTGCCACACGGTGCCGCGCTTCTCGAGGTCCGCGGCTTCGGTGACGGGCGCGGGGGCGGGCGCGGCCTGAGCCAGGGCACCGAGCATAAGCAGAGGGGCGAGAGAGAGCTTCATCTGGCGTCAGGACTGCACTTGCTTCCGACTGACTATTGCGAGGTCTTGGGATATGTGACGTGAAACGCAGCCCTCGCGCTCTCTTATGTACCTTATGCACGGTCAAGAACGTGCGCGTGATGGTGGCCCGTCCATGCGGCCATCCCACACCTCAAGTGTGCATGCGGATGACCGGCGTTGCTAATAAGGTTTGCCAAGTCGCCACCGAACATGCGCTTGCCCCCGCGGGGTCACATTCTTCATTATCCGCAGGCATCTGACGGCAAGTGTCCCTTCGACAGCGTGCGATCGGTAACTTATTGAAGCAACATCGAAACGGCTGCTGCTCGAGCTCGGGCACTTGACCGCGGTGGCACTAAGGCGCAACAGTGCGTCGGCGTGATCGGCGCAGCCGCAGCCCATGGCGACCCCACGCCCTCGCTCGTTTGGTGCCAGCTGTGCACGCCCTTGAATATTACAATGCATCACATGACGGCGACCTTGTCCTCCTTGCGCTCCTCTGCGAGCTTGATGCGTGCCTCGACGCGGGGCTCGACGCTGCCCCCGCCGACGTGCGAGTGCTGCGACAGCGCGCGGTGCAGCATGTTCTCCTCGAACGGGCGCGAGCGGGACGCGCGCGACATGGCGCGGTGGAGGGGGCCCGCGTCGTCGGCCTTCTCGGCCATCTCGGCCTTGTCCCCCGGGCTGGTCTTGAGGGACACGTTGGACATGGCGCGGTGCAGC
Source organism: Trichosporon sp. PB005A (assembly GCA_023630055.1). NCBI lineage: Eukaryota > Fungi > Basidiomycota > Tremellomycetes > Trichosporonales > Trichosporonaceae > Trichosporon > Trichosporon sp. PB005A. The sequence continues at coordinate 169,671 of JAMALZ010000003.1, forward strand.
ATCGCCTCCTCGACGCCGTCGGGGACCTCGTTCTCGAGCGTCGGCACGCCGCGCTCGGCCGCGAGCTTGGCCTCACGCTCGGCCCACAGGTCGTCGGCCTCGCGCCCGTGCTTCGTCAGCCGCCTTATGCGCCGGCCGTACAGCACGAGCAGGAAGGGCACGGGGACGAACACGAGCGTGAGGCCGGCAACGAGCGTGCCGCCCCAATTGATGCCGAGCGCGTCGTACATGTCGAGCGTGAAGAGTGGGAGCACGCAGCCGGCGATACTGCGCGTGACGGTGCCGCCGGCGAGCACACTCGCCGCATTCGGTAGGTACGCGTCGACGAGGTAGTTGTTCATGCCGAGGAAGGTGAGCACCATGGCCGCGCCGTACGGGATAGTCGCGAGGATGCTGATGATGAACGGGATGCGGACGGGCACGCATGTCCACGCGAACACGATGAGGCCAATTGGCATGAGCACCGCACCGATGATGGCCGGCTTGAGCCGCGCCTCGGGCGGAAGCATGCCGTGCCGCTCCAGCAGGCGCGCGTACCCAGGGTTGCCCCAGAAGATGAGGTAGATGATCGCCGCGTTGGATCCGACGGCGAGGCCGAGGAAGGAAAGCGCACCAACGCCCGGCGACCAGCCGCGCGCACCCTGGAACACGAGCGGGAAGCTCGTGAACGCCATGTACAGCGTCGCACTGACAATCGCCAGGTACGTGCATAGGGTCGCGACGATCGGCTCCGTGAACAGGAGGATCCACGGAACCTTCATCTGGTTTACCACCAAGTCGCGCCGGTTGAAGTCGTGCAGCAGGTCGTGCTCCGACACGTACACCTTGCCCGTCGCTTTGCACAGCTCCGCAGCGCGCCTACGCAGGATTACAGGCGCGTATGTCTCCGGTAACCAGAGTATATGCGGAATTGTGACCGCCGCGGCGAAGAAGGCCGCCGTCGCGGCCACCCACCTCCATCCGGCCGCTGCAGACACAAAACCACCGATTACGGGTCCTATAACCGGACCGCACCACGGCATGGCTCCGAAAACGCCCATAGCGAGCCCACGATCAGCTGCGGAGAACATGTCGGCGATGATTCCGCCGGCATTGGTCATGGTGGAACAACCGAACATTCCCGCGAAAAATCGCAGCACTAACACCGCTGAGAGGCTCGGGGCGCCGCACACAGCTGCCTGGAAGGCAGTAAAGGGGATTAGGGTGATGATATAGGCGAGTCGGCGTCCCCAGATTTCGGATATCGGCGCCCAGAGGAAGGGGCCGATCACGAACCCGCCAACCTGCCGTCAGCGCCACTTGCGGATGCCACACACGTATATTCCCGTCACTGCTGTCAGCGCATGCATTGTGTGGTTCTCTTACCAAGGATGTATAGCCGGTTATCGTACCCCGGAAACTCGTGCTTCATGTCTGCAACGGCCGCTGAGAGGGTCGAACTCCCCATCGTCATGGCTAGTGTGCCTACCGCCGCTGCCGTCAGCCTCCACCGCCTCCACCTCACTCACACAGCAGGGTGATCGCCCACTTGTAAGCGAACGAGTAGTTGTGCGGGTTCTCGGCCTCGCCCTCGAGCCACGTCACGACGTATGGGTCGTCCGTGGTGCCGGCGCCAACATACGGGTGCCGCTGGATGGCGTCCCAGCTCGTCGCCTTCTTGCGCCACGGCCGCTCCGGGAACGGATTTCGATTTGACTCGTGCTTCTCAGTGCTGCCGGCGACGGAGCCGACGGCGGTGTTGCTCGAGCCCATGCTGTCGAAGCGCTGTGCGTGTAGTCGCGCGTCGCCCATTGTGTGTATGCGGCAACGTCAAGGATGGCATCGCTCGAGTCGGGCGTGCGAGTCAAGCGCTGGCCAGCCTGGCAAAACTTGGAGCCGGGACGTCGGGCGAAGCCGACGAGACCCATGCGCCGGCTACATCGGGGATGGCCGAAGGTGGGCCTGGAGCGGGGCGACATTTCGCTGAGTAATGGAGCGAGGGCCCAGCGCGACTGCGGCGCCGTGTGATGCAGCGCGCAGCACATGACGCTGCCCCAGATGCACGAGGCGTCGAGGCGTCGACTCGTGTGACTCGGGGCCCAGCGATGACATCTGTCGAGGACGCGATGCGATGGAATGTCGATCTCTCCAGTCCGAGGCAGAGCTCTCGAAAATGAATCTGTCGTCATTGGCTGCGATGGGGCGGTTCTATGGGTTCGGCACGAATGCCAAGCCTTTTCGGCACGGCGACCACCGCCGCCCGCGCGACGCAACACACCGGCCACCATCCACCAGCCTGCAGCCAGGCATCGAACATGAGCCTTCGCTGGACAGGTGCTCCCTGCTGAGCAAGCATGTGTCAGTTCCTGTCAGTTCCTAGAGAAGTGCGCACCGCTGGGGCCGAGACGGCCAGCAGCCAGCAACACTGGTTAGGTCAGCTGCCCCGGTAGCCTGCCCGCACGCGGAAAAACAAAGGGTGTGCACCCAGTCTCCTGCCTTGAGTTTAGGTTTCGACTTTATACGTGTTCGCCTTCGGTGTACGCAGGTTGTTCGGATGACCGATGTGCGTTTCCTTGCTGTCCCCGAGGTCCTTCTGTCGGGCCCATGTGATTCCGCACTGTTCCGCACGGCTCCGTGCCTGACGTAAGCACTCACCGAAGGATCCACATCGCCGAGCGTCGACGACGCACATATCAGCAGCGACCAAACCCTTCTCGACCGCCCCAACATCCACACCATGGCGCCGACGAAGAAGGACATCGACTACACAACGGGCGGCTGGGCGAAGACGGTGATCGACCGCCCGCCGCAGGTCGTGTTCGACACGCTGACCAACGTCCCCAACTGGCCAACATCAACAAGGGCGTCACGATCAAGGTCGAGCCGGCCGACGCCAAGGTCGAGGTCGGCGCCACGTTCACCGAGACGATCAAGGCGCCCGTCGAGGGCATGGGCCAGTGGAGCAACACGTGGGAGGTGATTGAGCTCGTGCCCGGCCGCAAGTTCGTCATGACCGCGATGGACAACTTTGCGTCTGTCCCAATCCCGTCCCGCCTGACGTACACGTTCACCGCCGTCGAGGGTAGCGGTGGCAGCAAGACGACCTTCTTCCGCTCGATCGACACGGCCCCGACCCAGGAGTTCTGGGACAAGGCGACCCCGCAGGAGAAGGAGGCCCTGTACCGCTTCCAGGGCTCGCAGAGCGAGATGGCAGCCCACCTCAAGCAGTACGTCGAGGAGAACACCCCGGCCTCCGCCTCGGGCTGCTAGCGATGTTATCTGATTTGCGCGCGCTCGGACCGCGCCGTTATCTGATTTGCGTTCGGACAGCGCCCCCGACGCTGCATGCTGCGCTGCCCGCGATGGCGGAACGAGAGACACCGCATCGGCTGCGGCGACTAACGGCGCGCCTGGGATTGGACCCCCGCCCGGCGGCGATCGCTCGTGTGGGTGCTTGGCACGGCCCACTATACATTTCACAACGTCACATGTCAGGCTACTGATTGCTCGTCGGTCACCGCTTCGCAAACTCCAGCTGCAGGTCGCGCGGCGCCATGAGCCCGCCGGGCGTCAGCTCGGTCCCCGCCTCCGAAGCCAGCGCCACCGTGTACGCCGCGAGGACCGCGCGGATGACGCAGTGCAGCGACGCCAGCGCGAGCGGCTGCCCAGGGCAAGTTCGCAGGCCGCCGTGGAACGTCGCGAACTCGCCCTCGCTGCGCAGTCGGCGCAACGTCGCGTCCATCTCCTCGATGGTCGCGCCCCAGCGCTGCGGCCTCCACGCTGCGTCGGCGCGGCGGTGGAGGCCGTACGCGCTCCAGCCGACGTAGGTGCCCTCTCTTAGCGGCACGTCCAGGCCGGGCAGCGAGAGCACGGCGTCGTGCGCGACCCGCCGGTTGATTAGCTGCGGGATGGGAGGGTACAGGCGGAGCGCCTCGAGGATTGTCGCGTGCAGGATCGGGCTGGGTGTGGCGTCCGCGCGGATGCGGTCCTGCAGCTCGGAGTCCCGCGCGAGAATCCAGAGGAGCGTCAGGAGAGCCTGCTGGGCATTCTCGTGGCCGGCGATGAAGAGGACTGGCGTCAGCGCGGCCGAGGCGGGGACTCACTCTTGACGTTGTCGATGTACTCCCTCTCGGACAGGAGGCCGGACAGGAACGCCTCGTCCAGCTTCTTCTGCACGTTGCGTGATTCGTCCTTCTCCGAGACCGGCAGGCCGAGCTTCGCCTTCGCCTCGCCTCCCGGCAAGGCCTTGAGCAGCTCGACCTCGAGCTCACCGATCAGGTCCCTGGCCACCACACGGCTGGGAAACAAGCGTGGGAAGCGGTCGAGGGCCGGCACGGACAGGAAGAGCGGCTGGAAGATGTGGCGCTTCACGAGGGCGTGGATCTTGTGAATCGCCGGCGGAGAGGGTAGGAACTGGCGTCAGCGGCGCATCTCTGCTTCCGGCCCACCTTGAGATCACGGCCGAGGACGCAGAGGCTGACGGCCTCCATCGAGTAGCGCTGCACGAGCGGCGTCACGCTGCCCTTGTGTCCGTCGAGCTCGGCCACGAGGCGCGCGGCGGCCGTGTCGAGCCCGCTCGCGTCGACGTTGTCCTTGAGCGCGGGGCGGATGACCTGCGCGTACTTGCGCCACAGCGCCCCCGTCTCGCTGATAATGTTGCCGCCCGTCAGCGCGCTGATGACCGCATCCGGGAGCTTCCTGTGGTTGCCCTGCTTCTGGAATGTCGTGCGCTCCTGCGCGAAGAGCTGCTTCATGCCCTGCGGGCACGCGACGAGGACGTTCCAGCGCGAGCCGAAGAAGACGACGACGGCACCGTGGCGCGCCATGCGCGGCGCGACGTAGCGTGCATACGTCTCGTCCTGCCCGGGCAAGGGTAGGCCGAGCCAGCTGCGCAGGAGCGGGAGGAAGGCGACCCAGAGTGGGACGACGGGCAGCCCCGGCGCGAAGTTGCGCGGCGGCTGGAGACTCCAGTAGACCAGGAGCAGCGAGAGCGGGACCGCGGCGGCAGTGGTTAGGAATAGAAGCATGACGGGCGAGTAGGAGGGGGAGATGCATTGACGCGGCCGAAAGCCCGCCTGTTCAACAACGCTGTCGCGGCTCGGAGCGTTAGCGCAGACTTTCGTAAAAGTCTCCGAGGCTGCGCTCCGAGATTCGAAGGGCGGTGCCATGCTCTCGTGCCTCATTCCGCAATGAGATAAGCTTCTTTCGATGTCGCTGTATGCTGCATGTTGCGTTCGGCCGATGCGGACACCCGACACTCTCAGAGCTAATGCGCACGCCAACCTGCCCGTGTCCCAGATTAGCACGCATTCCTCGGGCCGCACTGCAGGAACGGATCCGTGAAACCCATGCATTGCTAATGTGATAATCTACTGAATGGTGGTGCGCTTCTCCTCTGCGTCTGCGCGCGCCTGCGCCTCGGCGGCATCGACCTTCTCGCGGAGGATCTCGGAGTCGGTCTCGCTCTTGGTGCGCATGCGGACCTCCTTGTGGCGCTCGATGTCGTTGTGTGCGCGGCCGAGGTTCATGTCCTTGATGAAGAGCGAGAGGATGAGCGCGACGCCCATCGTGCAGATGGCGATGATCATCATCGGCCGCATCGCCTCGGTGTACGCGCGCACGACCATGTCGTGCGGCTCCTGCCGGCGCGCGAGGCGCACCGAGCCGAACACCTTGGCGCGCGCGCTCGAGCTCAGCTGGGGCAGGTACTTGGCCAGGTTCTTGGGCACGTTCGTGTTCCAGATGCTCGCGCTGATGCTGCCCGCAATTGAGCCCGCAAGCTGCGCGACCATGTGCAGAATCGACATCGCACCCGCCATGTCCTTGTGCGGCACACTGGCCGGCGCCGCCACGGCTGTCGTCGTGATGATGAAACCGGCGCCACACGAGATCATGAGCTTGGCCATGACGAACACGACGTCCTTCTGGTTGTACAGGGAGTAATAGTTGAGGCCCTCGCCGACGAGGCGGATCACCAGACCCGACATCTGGATGTACCGGTAGCGGTGCGTGAAGCGCATGAGAACGCCAGCGACGACCGCGAAGAAGCACATGCCCATATTGTGGATGTTCGAGTACGTCGAGTAGTTGTACTCGCTCCACGTTGGCTTGACGATGTACACCCACGAGTTGTAGTAGGCCTCGTGCAGGCCCGTCGAGAAGAAGTGGAACGCGTCGACCGCCGTGCACAGCAGGAACGTGCGGTTCATCAGGCGGTGCGCCCAGATCGGCGACTTGGCGAACAGCGTGTCCCAGATGATGAACGCGATGAAGAGCACGCCGCCGACGACGTACATCGCGATCAGCGACGGGTTTGCGTAGCCACCCTTGGCGAAGGTGGTGAGCGTCGGCGGGCAGAGGAGCAGAGCCAGGGCAAAGCCAAAGAGCAGCAGACCGAAGCCGTCGAGGTCGCTCCAGAGGTCGAGGATGCGGCGCCACCACGCCTTCTTGGGCGGGGGCTCGATGCCCTCGAGGACCTGGCGGCGGGCGTACGACGACGAGGCGAGGGAGAGAGCGCCGAGCGTCTTTGCGCGGCGGTGGCCCCAGAACATGACAAGGATGGACGGCAGAATGGCGACGGGGATGATGATGGTGAACATGCCGTAACCCCAACGCCAGGTCTCGCCGTCGATGGAGGACGTGACGCGGATGGCGCTCGTGATCTTGGCGCCGAGGAACCCGTTCATAATCCACGGCAGCGAGTAGCAGCCGAGGATAATGCCGCGCCACTGCAGCTGGGTCATGTCGCAGATGAGGATGTGCATGATCTGGTAGATGCCGGTGCGGCCGGCGGTGAAGATGGCCTCGCCGGCGGCGACGGCCACGACAGTCGGGGCGGCAGCGACGATGACATAGCCGAGCGTGAACAGCATCGTCGCAACGGACAGCGCGAGTGGTCGTGAGGCAAAGTCACAAATCTTGGACAGGAACGGGAGCGCGACGGCGCTCATAATGTTGTTGATGACGGCCATGAGGCCGACGACCGTGTGCTTGCCGAACGACGACGTTGCGAACGCACTGTAGAACGACGTCGTGATCGTCGCAAGCGACCAGACGTACGCAATAAGTGCAATCGACGTCCACAGCAGAATCAGCTTCCATCCCCTCGGAAACACATGGTCTGGCGTCAGTTGGACCTGGTCAGCTGTCCTGCGACTTACAAAGCGCTTCAATCTTCGTCACACCAATGTACTGCTCAAAGGACACACGCGAGGTGTTGGACTCTGTCCGCCCCAGCTTGTTGTCGTCCGACTCAGAGCTCGGCGATTCCGGGATGTTCTCAATGTCTCCAACCTTTTCCGGGAGGGCTGCTGATCCCGCGCCGACTTCTCTTCCTACGGGTGTGACGGCGGACATGGTGGGTGGTGGTGGTGGGCTGTGGATATCGCCGCGCCAGTTCTTTTATGGAAACGAGGCTGGCCATGGTCACGAGTTTTCGACATGCATGACAAACGGCGCAAGTCCCCGCCGGTGCCAAGCGCAGCGCGGAATCCGGGCCTGAGGCATGCCAGGCCCGACCGCGTCCCTCGACGCTGGCAGAGGTCAGGCCGAGAGGCTCCCAAAGCGCAGACGATGATTGGCCCGCCGAGTTATCTGATAGACGGCGAGCTCCGTGTCGGCCGATATCTGATAATCCCAGGCACCGCCCTCGGAGGCACCGAGCATCCGTCTGTTACCCCCGACATGCATGAGCCGCTCGTCGATACTCTCAGTGCGCGACATCCAGGGTGCCAGACGCCCGTCACGGCGAATGCACAGGTCGATATGTGCACGGCCGCGTTACGCATGGCGGACAACAGGCAGCGACGAATATATGTCGAAAACAGCGCCAAGACACATCGGCCGGCGCGGTCTTGGCACCAGCAGGTGACCTAAAAGGGCTCTGTCACAGGCTCTACTCAGTCCCGTCCGTCCTGGGTCCATGCCCGGTCAAGAGCGGCCGCCTCAAGCCACACGCCTTGGCGAAAGAGGCCGCAACCCCTGGGCCAGTGTCGGTTGTCCCGGAACGAGCAGCGCTGAGCCAACCGCTGCGTAGACAAATCGGCGCTCAGACCTGTTCGGAACCCGGTACGCGCCGGTGCGCTAGCGCCGAGTCGCATTTATCAGATAAGTCAGCGCGCTTCGAACTTTTCTTCTTTCTCTCCACATCCCATCGCAAAAGCACCATCACAAGAATGCGTACCTCTGCCGTCCTCTTCACCGCTGCCATCGGTAAGTCACTGCTAGCAACCTATGTGAGAGACACGGTTCGCTAACGAACAGCCGCCTCGGCGTCCGCTTCGAGCATCCTCATCCCTCGCCAGGACTGGCTCAAGAACTGCGAGGACGAGTGCAACCCGATCGCCGACTGGGCGCTCGGCTGCCGCACCGACACTGTCGGCTGCATGGAGCAGTGCACGTCTGAGCTGCTGCAGCAGGCGGACAAGTGCGGCGAGTGCGTCCAGGAGAAGAACCCCGACTTCGGCAACACCGTCCAGCAGTACGTCGGCATGAGCAAGCAGATGTGCGGCAAGGAGGGCGTCACGACCGAGGGTGACTCGTCCGAGGGCGGTGCGGCCGCCGAGGGCGAGGAGAAGAAGGAGGACGCCCAGCCCTCGGCCACCGAGGAGAAGAAGGAGGACGCCCAGCCCTCCGCCACCGCCTCGCCCGTTGCTGAGGCCGCTCCTTCGGGCTCCGCCTCGGCTGCTGCGTCCGCCGAGTCCGCCTCTGCCTCTGCCGTCGTCTCGTCCGCCTCCGCCCAGGCCTCCGAGGCGTCCAAGACCTCCGCTGCCGCCTCGGGCGCCTCGTCCTCTGCCGCCGCCGCCCCCTCCGCCTCGGCTGAGTCGGGCGCCCGCGCCCTCGGCGTCTCCGCTGCCGCCGTCGCTGCCGCCGTCTTCGCCGCTGTCTTCTAGGTGTCTGTAGCTCTTAATGAATAACGAATAATGCGCACGAATCGGGTCACTCGCGTCACGAGGCGGCCGGGCTGCTGGGAAATTCCGGCGCGCGGCCCACCGCGACGGCCATCGTTAAACAACCGCGCCCCCACTTCCTTTCCTTGGGCAGGGGCAGGCGAAAGCGCCGGACCCTCGCACGCTTACAGCTCGCGGCCTCGAGCTGCGAATGGCAGGGTTGCGGTCAATTCCTCACCTCAGGGGCTCGGCCCAGGCACCGCTCCTGCTGGCAGCGTTTGCCGAGAGGCTCGATGGGACGAGCCCCGACATGTCGGCGCTGCCCAGCGCAAGTAACGCGCGAAGCTTTTAGCGCAACGGGACGAGCTTGCTCACTGGCATACATACGCGCATGCACAGTTATCTGATACGGCGGCGACTACTTTATCTGATACACACTAGCCAGCCCCCGGCCCCCTTCTACGCAAAGGCGGCCGCGACCCACTGCGCCCAGTTCGCCTCGCTCTGCGCCTGCGCCGCCTTGACGTGCTCCGCGAGGCGCGCCGCGCTCGCCGCCTCCGTCGCCCACCCGCCTGCAGCCCAGTCCTTGACCGCGTCGGGACCACCCTTGCGGCCCGTCCCGTACTTCTCCTCGATGACGCGCGCGTTCAGGTACTGCTCCGCGTGCGCCGGCTTCAGCAGCATGGGCACGCCGCCCGCCATCGCCTCGAGCACGCTGTTCCACCCGCCGTGGCTGTAAAACAGGCCGATGGCGGGGTGCTGCAGCGCGGCGGCCTGCGGGAGCCAGGGCGCGGTGATGCCGTTCGGAAGCGGCGCAACGTCCGCGCTTGTGGCCAACACGAACGGCACGGCCGTTTCCTCCAGCACCGCCGCGATGCGCTGCACGAGCTCATCGTCGCGTACGCTCAGCGTTCCGAAGGCGATGTACACGACAGAGCGGGGTGCGTGGCGGTCGAGAAAGGCTGCGACGTCGGCCGGCAGCGCGTCCGCCGAGTGCTGGAACAGGGGCCCGATGCGGGATCCGAGCTCGGGCGCGCTCAAGCCCTCGTCGAGGCCCGGAATCGCATTCGCCAGCATCGCGTCGCTCTGCTTGACGAGCTCCGCGAAGCCGTTTGCCAGCCACACGGTCGGGCTGGTCGGCGTGAGACCCTTCTCTCCGAAGACGGCGATAAGATCATTGGGGCCGACGTCCATGTACCCGGGCACGTCGAGGCCATCGGCACACAGGTGCTCGTCGGGACCCTTGCCGACCGCTGCGGCGGCAACGCGCAGCGTGACGGCCGCGCCGATGGGGGACACATCGACAAGCGTCGTCCAGTGCATCCCGAGACGCTTTGCAACGGGTGGACCGAAGAAGATGAACGGCGAGGCAACGACGGCACTGGCGCCCTCGCCCGCGAGGCGCTCGAGCTCAGCCGACGCAGGCGCGATCATCTGCTGGTACAGCGGCATGACGGCGGAGGGGCCCTTGGCGTAGTCCTCGTACGTGACGCCGGTGGACGGAAGGGGGACGAGGGTAAGGTTGGAGTGGATGACCGCCGGTGCGCGCTTGAGGGGGACGTCGGACGCGAGGAACGTTGCCTTGATGCCGGACTGGGCGGCCCAGTGCGCGAGGTGAAGCAAGGGGATAACGTGCCCCATGCCTGGGGCGGCGATGAAGACTGGCGTCAGCGAAGCCGCCGCGGGCACTCACCTGCGTGCTTGGGCTTGTCCTGGGTCATGGTGGTTGCGGGTGCCATGGTGAGTGAGGGCAGGGTGCTGATAATAAGGCTCGGTGGCGCGCTCGGAGACTTCGGAGACATTTATGCATCGTGACGTTCATGGAGACTTTGGTGACGGAAGGTCCGGATGGTTTTCACATCACGCTCGGGGGCGCGAAATGCACATCGGAGAGTAATCTACAACGCTGTGTAGGGGGTAACTACAACACGAGACGGAAGTATGCACCCTCGCTCTTGGCCGCTGGCTCGACGAGGCGCACCTGGTGCTCGGTCGTCTCGAGGTTGCGCAGCATGTACCGCTTCAGCATGACGTACCCGCCCCCGGGCAGCTGGAGGACGACGTTGTGCCACGGCGTCGGAATGTGGAACAGCTGCGCCTCGACGGGCGCGCCGAGTCCAGAGCGGAACGACGGGTGCACGAGCGAGATCGGGAACTTGGGACCAGCGTTGTTGTGCCTGGCGTTAGTGGCAGGGCAGAGGGCGGTGTGTGTGCTCACGGGTGGATGCTGAGGCGCACAGCGGCCGGGAAGCAGACCTCGACGAGACGCGAATACGCCTCGTTGCGGAGAATCATGAGCTTGGCAGTCGACCACGCGACGCGCTTGCGCTTGCTCTGGCTCATGGCCTTCATCGAGGGATGCTGCAGTGTGTCCTCAAAGACGAAGCGGCTGAAGCCGCGGCAGAGGCCGAGCAGCGCCTTGTCGTTGGCGAGGCGCTCATTGATGGTTGCGGGAGGCTGACCGTACAGCTCGAGCAGGGTGGCGCGCGCTGCATCAGCCTCGGCCGTGTGCTTGGTGGCCATAGGGCCGGTGGTCGGGATCTCGCCAACGGGAGCGTCGGGGATGTGCGTGAGCAGCTCGTCGAGGCCGGCGAACAGAACGCGTGCATCGATGCCGGACGCCATGTCCTTCAAGGCAGCATTGTACTCGTCGACGGCGGCATCGTCTGTGCCGACGAGATCCGAGAAGACGTGGCCGTCCGAGACGACGCGAACCAGGACCCCAGGGCTGTAGACCAAGGCGACGTCGTCGGAGAAGAGCTTGATGGTGCGCAGCGCGAGCTCCTCGCCCTTGTCGGGAAGTGCGCCGGAGACTTTATTAAGGTTGCTCGACTTGCAGGGGAAGGCGGGCAGCACGAACTCGACTGCCTTGCCGGCCGCCACAAACGCGACGACAGTCTTGGTGAACGCGGCGCGGCCCTCGGTGGCCCAGCGGCAGCCGTCGGGGGTGAACTTGAGGTGGCGCTCATATGCGTCGACAATGGAGGCGGAAAGGCGCTCGGTGAGAGCCTCGGTAACAGAGTTCGCGGCAGCGGGAGAGATGGGACTCTGGGAAGAGACACCGCTGGTGGCGAGGTTGAGCGAGGGGTGGCGGAGCTCATGAAGCGAGTCGATGGAACGACGGACGTCAGGATCGACGTCGAAGGCGGCAGGGGTCTTCAGCATGGTGATCACGAGATGGGCGACGGATTGAAACGTCCGCGCCTTGCTGCGAGGCTTTAGTAGCAGCTCTACGCAGTGACTGCAGCAGAAGGCTGGGTTTGACCATGCCCCGTGGCGGTGCGGAGCAACATCCGCGCTAAAACTCGCCGCAACGCACAAAGTCACCGAGCTGCACACTCGCACCAGCTTGGCTGTCGGCGGTCGGCGTCATCGTGTCCGGACATCGCCTCCGCGCGCACGGACCAGACTGCGCACAAAAGGACAGCACTGCCGTGTCGAAGCAGGGTGCTTCGAAAATAATTGACAGCCTGCAACATCAAAGGTCGATTTGCAGTGGACAAACATTGGTCGAGCAGTGCTCTGTCCAGCCTTTGCTGTTGCGCGGAAGCCAACTGACGGATTCTCAACTCCGCCATCCGGCGTGTCTTAATGCCTCATGTCCAATTGTTGCATCTCAAACTATTGCATCTCTAACCAATGCATGGCACTAGCTATCTACAGTCTACTGGGGCTTCTGGCCAATGGCGGTGTGGAAGTTGTGGAACCCCTCAACGCTGTCACAGTCGGCCATGACCTTGCGGCCCCACTCGATGACCTCGTCGGCCGTCATGCCCCAGCTCTGCGCGAGCACAGGCGCGAGAGTGGTGATAAGCGCTTGGTAGTCGGCATTCATGTGGGCGCCGACGGGGCCAACCTTGGAGTTCATGGGCGCGGACTTGACCTTGTTGTCAATGTTGGTGAGACCCGCGGCGGACATGAAGTCGTGCAGCTTCGGGCCGGCGTTGGGCTCGCCCCCTCGCTTCTCCAGCGACCCGCGCATGCCGCGCTTGTTCCAGTCAGCGATGGTGTCCGTGATGCCGCACTCAGAGCGGAGCGTGCCGTCGGGCTCGACCATCTGCACCCAGCCGCCGGGGCGCGTGATGCGCGCGAGCTCCTTGGCGGCGACGGGCCACTCCGTAGCCTTGAGCGCGCCGGTGAAGAAGCGCATGTGGACGAGGTCGAACTCGTTGTCCTCAAAGGGCAGGCCTTTCAGGATGTCCCCGTGCACGAACTTGACGTCGGCGTCAGGGGAGGGCTTGAACGTGTCGGCAAAGTCGGTGGCGTACGCCTCCACCTCGGGGTGCTCCGTCTTGACCTGCTTGATCCACGAGCCGGGGCCGCAGCCGACGTCGAGCACCTTGGTGCCCTTGGTGAGCTCGATGGGCGCGGAAACAGTGCCTCCGAAGAGAAAACCGATGAGACGGTGCTGGGCCTCGAGGCGGTCGAACTCCTGGCCGTCCGCGGGGAGGGCGTAGATGCTCTGGGCGTCAGGGACAAAGCGGAAAGAGGCTCACCTCGATCTTGGAGTGGTACTGGCGCGACTCAGTGCCCGGAACGAGGCTGAGACCAGTGGCAATGCTTCCTTCGGCGGTGGGGAGAACCATGATGTCAGTTGTGCTGCGTTGAGACGTAGTGGAGGGTCGTGAAGTCGTTGTGGCCGCGGTTCACGATGTTTATAACGGGGTCTGGCGGTGACTCAGGGTTTCGGTGACTTGATAGCATTCGCACATCTCGGACCTCGGAGACTTTTATCGGAGCCTTTTGCAAGTCTCCGACGTCGCACCTAGGCAGTGTCTGAGGGGTGCATTGTTTATGGTTCTACGGGGGTACGGAAATACGGGGATAAGGAGACTAGCCACGGAGCTCGGGGTGCCGCTCAGCCTCGGCGACTTCCTCGCGGCGGATCACCGCGACGCCCTCCTTGTCATTTACAAGCCAGACCAGGAAGAACGAGATCACAAAGAACACGAGCGAAATGACAGCCGGGAGCCGGACGTTGTTGGTTGCCGAGACGATCGGAGCGTTGGCAATCTGCGGGATCCACGTCGTGCCGCAAGACAGCACAAGCTGGAAGCCGAAGTACTGGATCTCGTTTCCGCGCGGGAACATCTCGGAGAACAGCACGCGGAACAACGGCGAGATGATGGAGCCTGCCAGGTTCATTACCACCTGGAACACGTAGAACTCGGCCCGGTGCTTGTACCCAACCTTGGAGGACGAGCTCATACCGAGGCAGCACCAGAACGTCGTAAAAATGGTGAGGCTGTAGGCAATCATCGCCCAGTGTCGCAGCGATAGGCGCGAATACGGGAAGATGTACATGAACAGGAGCGAGCCGATGATGGACGTCGCCGTGCCGGTGATCGAGTAGGCCGTGTACTCTGTCATGCTCGGACGCGCGGCGAGGTTGAACAGCGTGCCGATGACCGATCCATATGCGAAGTGGGAGTCGTTGTAGATAACATAGCTGATCAAGAAGAGCATGGCGTTGCGGTACCGGCTGAGGCCGTGCCAGAGCTCGACAAACGTGCGGATCGGAAGGAGCCAGAAGTTGCCGTCATACGGCTTGCTGGCGGGCGACGGGAGGAAGCGCCAGCCGAAGAGCGCGCACATAATGCAGATGCCGCCAGCGACAGTGGACATGTACATTCCGGCGTTACGCGAGGCAGCTGCTCCGGCGTACGAGACCCCGATGGTGATGCAGTAGAAGATGACGGTCGCGACGTTCATCGACACGCCGCCCCAGACGGACATCTTGAGACCCTCCTTCTCGCGCTTGGCCCTGAGTGCTTCGCCCTCAACATCGTCCGTCTTGGCTAAAGCGTCCGTCTTGGCTTGCGCACTGAGCTCATCGATGGGCGCTGCCGCGTACATGGTGTAAGGGATGAAGATGTTCATCCAGGCCATGGCGAGGTATCCGACGATGCTGAAGAGGGTGTACAGGATCGTGAGGGCAGTGTAGTTGGCGTGGTTGTAGGCGGTGAGGCCGGCGGCCGGCAGGCAGAGGGCGCCGTAGAGCACCAACATGAGGATGTACTGCTCGCGCTTGAAGGCTGACGTCAGCCACACCTTTGATCATCCGACTCACAGAAGTGGTCGCCCCAGCCAGAGATGAGAAGGGTGAGGACACCGCTGACGCCGTATGCGATGGCGTTCAGATACAGGAGCAAGCTGGTCAGGTTGACATCGCTGTTGCCAAACGGAACACGGCACGGCGCGCCCATGTCGGGACAGCCGGTACCCTTCGGCTGGCCGGGGTGGTGGCCGACTGCCATGAAGGCAATGGTTTGGATCTGGAACGACACATAGACGATGTGCGACCCGAAGGCGGGGCCGATCTAAGGTCAGTGGCGCCGAGACGCGTGGCTTACTCCGAAGGTGGTGACGGCATACGCAAGATTGTAGCGCTTGAGGAGCTTGCGCGGGACTGCCTTGGTCTCTGCGGGGGGAACGAGTTGGACGTCCTTAGCGTCTGACTCGGGCGGCACCGCCTTTGCGATGGACGAGGTGCTCTCGTAGGACGGGTGCGAGGCAAGGACGGGGGCGTTCTCGACTGGGGCCATGATGGGTTGCTTCGGAGAGAACAAGCCCTCTCCGGCACTCTTAAGTGCTGCGAGACAGGGCTCGGAGACATTGTGGAAAGTGTCCGAAGGCCGCTGCGTTAAAACAAGTCGCGCAGCCGGGGACCTGTACGCGCAAACCTACCCGATAATGGCTCTCCGTCAAGTCCGCCTCCTCCTTCAACAGACGACGGTACGCGAGCGGCTGCTGCTCGTCGTCGGACTGGTCGCGTGCATGGGTGCCGGCGCGGTGCAACCGTTGATGAACCTCCCGTTCGGCGCCGTCGTGAGCGATGTGGTTGATTTCGCGACGGGAGCAAACGACGCGCAGGCCCGCACCAACGACAACGTTGTCATCTTCTGTTACCTCGCCGTCGGCTCCTTTGTCTCCACCTTCGCCTACACCGCCCTATTCAACTGGGCAGGCGAGAGCATCACCAACCGCCTCCGCGGCAAAGCTATCCGTAGCCTTCTGTCCCAGGAACTCGCGTACTACCAAGATGGCGCTGCTACGACTCGCGCGACCGAGCTGCAGAAGGATCTCGACACGATCCAGTCGGGCATCAGCGAAAAGCTCTCGAACAACATAATGTATCTGTCGCTCGCGCTGACTGGCTTCATTATTGCGCTTGTCAAAGCGTGGAACCTGGGCCTTGCGCTCCTGTCGATGCTGCCGTGTCTGCTTATCATCGGCTTCTTTGTGAGTGACCTGGGAAGCGCGTCCCTGACATCCAGTTGACCAAATACGGGTTCGCGTACATCGGCAAGTTTCTGATGGCACTCGGCCCCATCAGCAGCTTGACTCAGGAGTCGCTTGCCGGCATCACGACTATTCGCAGCCTCGGCGCCGAGGCCAGCCTTGTCGAGAAAGTGCGCGTGATCCAGCACTCGGCTCTACGCACGGCGCGCAGAAAGGCGGTCATCTGGGGCCTCTGTATGGCCGGCATCACGTTCGTCATCTACGCCGGCTACGCGCTCTGTTTTGCCTACGGTGGCCAGCTGTTGCGCTCCGGCGACCTCGCACCTGGCACCCTCATCACCGTGTTCCTCTGCATCATGATGGGCAGCTTCTCCTTCGGCCAGGTTCCGCCGAACCTTCACGCCTTTATGTCGGCCCTCTCCGCGACGTCGAAGCTGCAAGAGATCATTGAGCGCAAGCCCGAGATTGTTTCACCTCCGAACGCTGTCTCGATTTCTTCACTCCAGAGCGGCATCGAGATCCGCAACGTTTCGTTTGCGTACCCTGCCCGACCTGATGCTCCTGTTCTCCGCGATGTGAGCATCACAGTCAGGGCCGGCGAGACCCTTGCCGTGGTCGGTCACAGTGGCTCGGGCAAGTCGACGCTCGTTGCTCTGCTCTTGTCCCTGTACCGCGTCGACGACATCTTCTATGACGATGTCAATGTGAAGGACATGGACCTGCACACACTGCGCGGCGACCTCATCGCGTCGGTACTGCAGGAGCCGCAGCTGTTTGACGTCTCGATATTCGACAACGTGGCGCTCGGCTTGCCCTCTAATGCTCGTGCTCTTTCGAAGACAGAGCAGCTCGCGCTGGTAACTGAGGCTTGCCGCATTGCGCAGGCGCACGACTTCATCATCGCGCTGCCGAACGGCTACAACACAACGGCTGGTGACGGTGGAACAAAGCTGAGCGGAGGGCAGAAGGCGCGTATCGCGATCGCTCGTGCGCTCGTGAGACGCGCGCCGGTGCTCCTTCTCGACGAAGCAACCGCAAACCTGGATACAGTCTGCGAGCGCGCGCTGCATGCCGCACTGGAGACGACATCTGAGGGCCGCACCACCATCGTCATCGCCCACCGGCTCAGCACGGTACGCAAGGCGGACCGCATTGTCGTTATGCATGACGGTGTTGTCGTGGCCGAAGGGACCCACAAGTCCCTGCTCGAGAACGACCATTACCGTGCGCTGTTCCATGCAGAGGAGACAACTTCGGACAGCACCACACTTGTCGAATCGACCAGCACCTTAAACCTGCCCAAGGAGCTGGACTCTGTCGAGACTACATCTGCTGCGGAGGCGGTCGATGAGCCAAAGACATGGAGGAGCATCAGGCTGATGAGCCCGTACGGCAACGGTAGCCTGATCTTGGTCGGAGTTGCTGGCAGCATTGTCGCTGGTGCTCTTTACCCCGTCTTCGCCATCATCTACGCCCTCGCCTACAGCACGTTCAGCACACACCCCAAAGACGCTCATCTGCAGAACATGAACGCGCTGTACTTCTTCATCTGCGCTATTGGCGGGGCCATCAGCATCTTCCTGCAGTGGTTCTGCCTCGGTTACGCATCCGACCGCCTTGCGTGCGCTCTGCAAGGTGCTATGCTTCGCCGCGTACTGCGCGCACCGATGGCATTCTTCGACGAGCCGCGCAACTCTTCATCGCAGCTCGCCGACGTCGTCAACAACTCCCCGAATCGCGTCGCCACCTTCTGCGGCACGGCCATGGGCACCTTCATCGCATCGCTCAGCACACTCATCGGCGGTTGCATCGTTGGTCTCGTGTACAGCTGGAAGCTCGGTCTCGTGAATATGGCGGTGCTGCCCCTGACTCTTGGAACTGGCATTGTGCGCCTGAAGGTGCTGGACTCGCGCGAGGCCAAGTTCAAGAAAGCCCACGAACCAGCCAACCGTGTTGCTGTTGCCGCCGTGGCCAACCTCGAGACGGTCGCCTCGCTCGCCGCCGAGGACATTGTGTACGACGACTACATGAGCAAGCTGAATGCCAAGGGTAACAGCATCCTTGGCTGTGCGCTGTTCGGTCTGGCCCAGAGCAACATGTACTTCGTCATCGCGCTTGGTTTCTGGTATGGCAGCAAGCTCGTCTACTCGGGCGAGATCAGCTCGCGTGCCTTCTTCGCTACCTTCACAGCTATCGTCGCTGGCAGCTTCCAGGCTGTCAACGTCCTGACCCAGGCGCCTGAGCTTGGTCAAGCACGCGGCGCCACCGTCGACATCGGTCGTCTGCTCAGCCTGCCCGAGGAGCACTTGGGCGGTGACCATCCTGTGCCTGACGGCGACATCGAGCTTCGTGACGTCTCGTTCGCCTACCCTTCTCGTGACGAGCCTAGCCTCCGCGATTTGTCCCTCCTCGCCGAGCATAACGGCTTCACTGCCCTCGCGGGCCCCAGCGGCAGCGGCAAGTCGACAGTGATCCGCCTCCTCGAGCGCTTTTATGCGCCGTCGGCTGGAACTATCACACTCGGCGGTGTGCCTCTCGCGGCGATCGACGAGTCAGCCTACCGCAGATCGGTGGCCCTCGTCACCCAGGAGCCCGTGCTCTTCAATATGACGATCCGCGAGAACCTGCTCCTCGGATCCATCGGCAAGACGGAGGGAGACCTCGAGCGCGTGCTGGGCGTCGTGAACCTATCCGAGTTCGTCGGCACACTCTCGGACGGACTCGAGACGGATCTCGGGGCGAAGGGCATAGCGCTGAGCGGCGGGCAGCGTCAGCGCCTCGTGATTGCGCGCGCGCTGTTGCGCAACCCCTCCGTGTTGCTTCTTGACGAGGCGACGTCCTCGCTCGACAGCGTAAACCAGCGCGCCGTGCAGAGCGCACTGGACGCGATGGCGCGCGACGCACAGCTCACTGTCATCGCCGTCGCGCACCGGCTCAGCACGATCCGCGATGCCGGAACAATCTACGTGCTGCGCGCGGGCCGCGTGGAGGAGCAGGGCTCCTACGACGCCCTTATCGCGAACCGGGGGCTCTTTGCGAGCCTCGCGGCCAATGTGGAATAAAAGGCATCCAAGCCTCGATTGACAATCATGCAGTGTGTAAAGAGAGGCATTTTGGAGTTCTGAGCCGCACTGGTGACCAAGGGCCATATTGCCTCAGCCCACTCTATGGTGTCACAGGCACTACCTATGCTCGGAGACATTGTCGAAAGTCTGCGAGATCTGAAACGAGGGCAGGCATGGTCCGCCGAGCAAGGTTTGCCTGACCGTCGAGTCCGCGTCGGCGTCACCGACTTCTGCGGCAATAGATCGCGAGGCCTTTGAATCTTCTCTTTGTGAGTGGAGGGGCACCCACTAATGCCGCAGTCCACTGTATTTGGCTTCAGGCTCACTTCTGCTTATTAACGAGACTGCGGCGATGAGCTAGTCAATAATAATCAAGGCAATTTGCATTACAGTTATTAGAAGTCTACATTCACAGTTTGGCGTTTTGGGGTCTTTACGCAGACGCAGCGGGCGCGGCGGCCTGCTCAGCCGAGGGCTCGGCGGCCCCCGCATCAGCCGAGGGCTCGGCGGAGCCCGCGTCAGCCGAGGGCTCGGCGGCGCCCGCGTCAGCGGAGGGCTCGGCGGCGCCCGCATCAGCGGAGGGCTCAGCGGCGCCCGCGTCAGCGCCACCGGCCGTGTCCTCGGTGGCCTCACCGGTGGCCTCACCGGTGGCCTCCGGGGCAGCCTCGCCGCCAGAGGTCTCCGGGGCGGCAGACTCGCCGCCGGCGTCCTCCTCGGCCGCAGCGTCGGCGCCGTTGTCGCCCTCGGCAGCCGCGTCGCCGCCGGCGTCACCCTCGGCCTGAGCAGCGGCTTCGGAGGCGGCGGCAGCAGCGGCGGAGGCGCTGCTCACAACGTCCGGGGCGGCGGCGCCGGAGGTCTCGGCATCAGCGCCGGCGGGGACGCCCGCAGAGCTGGTGGCCGAGGGCCCGGCGGCGCTGGTGACGGCGGCGGTGGCGTTGGCGCCGCCGGTCGTGAGCGGGGCAGGGCTGGTGGCGTTGGTGGCGCAGTCTGTGGGCTGCGGGACGGGGGCGGCGGTGAGGCAGGCGGTGCCGTTGGCGCCCTGGGGGCAGAATGAGTGTGGGCCCTGGTGGGGGAAGACGAGCTCGTAGTCCTGGCGGTACTCGATGCGGATGAACTTTGCGGGGTCGGCGCCGATGAGGAGCGCGGTGCCGTTCTGGGCGGCGGCGGGGTCGTCGACGGACAGGCAGCCCGTGTCCCGGAGGCACACCTCGCCGGACGTGGCGACGAACCACACGTCGGAGTCGTCGGCGTCGCACGGCCCCAGGACGGCGGCGTTCGGCTCGGCGTCGCGCTGCGCCAGGCAGAACCCGCCCGTGCCGGCCAGGAAGAACTGCGAGTGCGGCGCTGTCACGCCCCAAAGCTGGTTCAGGTTCTCGCGCGGCTGCCCGCACTCCCACAGCTGCAGTGGGTTGCCCAGCGCCACCACGCCGTCCTTGTTGTCGACGCAGAGCGTCGTGCCCGCCACCTTGATGAGCGAGGGCACGTAGCGGATTGGCGCGCCCTCGTAGTCGCCACCCGGCTTCTGAGGAATGATGCCGACGGTCGCGGTCGCCGAGGGCGAGGGGGTGGGAGCGCCCGGAGAGGTGGTGGGAGCGCCGGGAGAGGTGGTGGGAGCGCCGGGAGAGGCAACCTCGGCCGAGGCAGCGGTGGCGTTGGACGGCGCGATCGCGGCCGAGGGCACGGCAGTGCCGTTGTCTGCGGGGCCAGCGGCCGACGGGGAGACACCAGAGGGGGCGGCAGCCGCGGACCCGGCGGCACTAGTCACGGCAGCAGAAGCCGACGCGGCGGCGCTCACGACTGCACCGGCCTCGCCGCTGGCGGCGGGGAGGGCGCTGGCCGAGCCGAGCATGAAGAGGATGGGGAGGAGCGAGGCGATCATGGTGTGTTTTCGAGGTGCTGAGTGGTGTTCTGAACAGCCCGATCGGGCCCCCTTATATACCCTCTGTCGCGCTGTCGACGATCAAGAGCCTTGCAGCAGCTCGCCCGCGCTGCGGAGCACTTCATCGTCGTGCAAGGCCCCGACGGCGGCGATGAGGCCGAGTTGCTGGAACCGCGGTGGAATCAGACCAGGACCCGGGAGTCTGGATGCGCGTCCCTGGGCCGTGGGACTGGGCGCTGCACCGCGTGCCCTGGAGCACTGCATGGCACTGCAATGTACATCCACGAAACCCAATCTTGTGGTGACATGCACATGCGCGCCTTTGGCTTTCGGGGCGGCCACGGCGGCTCTGCCCCGCTCTGCGACCGGGGTCACGACTGGGGTGCGTCCGGAGTCGAATGTGTCCGAGGCATACACGCGCGCGGCACGGGGGGCCTGTCCACCACCGCTGCCGCGCCGCCGCCGTGCCCGCTGTGGCGACCGCGACCGCGCCGTGCGTTTAAACCCTATCGCGTCGCGTTCGGTCCTCGCATCGGCATGCGCGGCATGCCGCTGGCCAGGCACCGTCGCCGCAACGCAGAGCGCGCGGGCTGCGACGACATGCAGCTTTCAGGACTTTCAGGACCCCGAAGCTCCAAGCTCGGCCCCACTTCGCTCGATGTGATGCAGCACGGTCGCGGCCCTGCGTTCGACCGACGCGGCCTGCGGACGACGGGCCGTCGGTCACATTAGGAAAGCCCCTATTCAAAGCTGTAGCTGGCATTAGCAACGCGCGGGCTGCGGCCAGCTACGACGCACCCGCATACAATGGGGCCTGCTGCGGTCAGCTATGCATTCGCGCAATGCCAGCGTACGTCGATTTTCCCACGTTAATCTCTACGGCCTGACACGGGCGTAGATCCATTTCGCGCATAGTCAAGCGAGTCAAGCGAGTCCAGCGCAGCTTGAGGAGGATATACAAGCAAGTCGCTCGTTACTCGCCCCCTGAACATCGTTAGGTGGAAATCAGACGAAACTAGCTCACGTTCTAGTGCTTCTGCAACACCGAGAACGCGGCTAAAGTGGATGTCGGAGGATATGGAACTACTACTGTCCACGGCCTTGCGTGCACTGCCCGAACTCTGAACTGCTTCCGCTGAGCGCGGTGCAGCAGGACCGGATCGCTGTCCCTTCTCGGACGCGACTTGCCATGCCAACAAGAGGCTCACTGTGGCAGCCGGCATAAGCTGACAGCGGCCGATCAATGGGAATCGATGCCCTCGAGGGTGTTTGGCTTGACCATGCTGACACATGCTTGCGATGGTTGGGGTGGTTCGCTAAACCACCCCGTCGCCCTCAGCAGGTGACTCGTTGACTGGGTGGACTGGGGGAGCACCGCCTCCGATGGATGTCCCGAACCCTGAGTTTGCTGGACATCCCTTCCGAGCGAGCAAGCCTCCACTTCCTCTGCGACCACGGCACAAGTTACTACTGGCATGCATATAGCGCAGTGACTACAAAGTGAACTATGGACTGGGTGCTCTCAAAACGCGATTAGCACCACTCGAGCTCGGCGGCGTTCTCGCCACCGCCCTCGTACTGCTCCGACTCGAGCTGGCGCTTCTCATCCTTGCTCTTCTCGTCCTTGCTCTCCTCGTCCTTGCCGGCACCGCCGAGTCCAAGCAAGTCCGAGAGCAAGCCACTCTTCTCATCCTTGCCGGATCCGCCAAGCAGACCCGAGAGCAAGCCGCCAGACTCGCCGCCCGACTCGCCGCGGGGCGCAGGGTGCGAGGTCGCAGCACGGCCGGCGGCAGGCAGGGTGCTGACCGGGGTAGAGCGCATGGCCGGGCCGGGGCGGACGAACTCGCCCTCGCTCTCAGAGTCCGAGCAAGAGCCGTGGCCGTCGTCGCCGTAGTTGGGGCTGCCCTGCTGACCGCCGTTGGGCATGCGCTGGCGGCGGTGGAGAGAGCGGCGGGGGCGACCACTGGTGAGGGGGGTGGGCGCGGGGGTAGGGAGATCCGAGGGGTAAGGCGCACCGGCGGGGACGACACGGTCGCGCTCGTGCTCAAAGCCAGAGCCGGCGTTGTGGCCGCCCGCGTGGCCGGGGGAACGGTGGGGACCCGAGTCGGTGGGAACAACCGCGCGGCGGCGGCGGCTCCAGCGACCGTTGTTGGCGGCGGCGGCCGGAACGGCGGGAGCGGCGCTGCCAGGGCGGCCGGCGGAGGCACCGTAGTAGCGCTCGTCTTCGGAGTCGGAGTCGGAGCCAGAGTCGTAGTCGTCGCCGTTACCGTAGTGGTTGGGGCCGACCTGGGTGGCGGGGGCATAGGCCTGGCGGCGGTGAGGGGGACGATTGGGGAGGCCGTTGGCGACGCCGGTGGGGGGAGGAGCGGGGTAGCCGTAGTTGCTGTGGCCGTTCTCGTCCTCCGAGTCAGAGCCAGAGTCAGAGTCGTCGCCGTAGTTGGGGAAGTCCGAGCGGCGGCCGATGTCGTCGACAACTGCCTCGGCGGGAAGCAGGGCGTCGCCATCCATCCAGTGGTGGCGCTTGACGGACACAGTGGGGGCGGCGCGCCTGTCAGCGGCAGGCCACTCGGGACCAAAGTCGGGCTGGCCAGGGGCGTCGGCGCCGACGTCAGCGCCGATGGCGAGGCTGAGGTCGGGCAGGAGTCCGCGGCCGTTCTTGGGGGGCTTCGCAGCCTCGTCGCCGGTCTCGGCAGGGCGAGTGCCGGCGACCTGGGCGTTGAGGCCGAAGTCGCGCTTGCCGGAGCGGGGAAGGGCGCGGCGGGCAGGGGCAACCGGCGCGGCGGTGGCGGCAAGCGCGAAAAGAACGGAGAAGAGGACCTGGAGCTTCATGGTGGCTGTGGTGCTGTTGGTGTTTTGAGGCGTGATTAGGGAGGGGCAGGGGGTAGTATGGAGGAAGGGGAATGGAGACAGAGGATGGAAGAAAGAGATGATGTCGTCGGCGTTGAGGCGCTTAAGTGCTTGATGAAAGTCAGTCGCGCAGTCGTGTCCCATGCGGGTCAACCCCCAGCAGCAGCTGGTGGCAAGCACTCCGGCGCATGCGTGCTACGAGCGACTACGCCCCGCAGTGGAGCAGAGCGGAGGAGCCAGTCGGAGCAGTGGGTGAGACGGTGCGACGGCGGCGCTAGTGAGCGCTATCTGCGCCGTGAGCTGGGGGGCGGGGCGTCGGTGCGCGGCATGTGCACGCGCGCTGCAGACTGCGACCAATGTCTATGCATGCGGCTCCCTGCGGCGTACTGTAACTCCACCTTGGCCTCGTGCGCACCTGCTGCTGCGCGCGCTATCAACACGCACCGCTCTACCCGCCTCTCACGCCATCCTAGCGACGTCGACGGCCTCAAAGTCGGCAACGCTGCGCTTGAAGTGCCCCGCAGCGTTCGAGTCTGCGTCCTCGTACGCACGCAGCTTAGCCTTGAGCGCGTTGATGTACTTGAGCTTGCGCTTGGCGGCGGCGTGCTCGCCCATGCTGCGCAGCGTGTCGTAGTCCTTCTCAGCCTTGCGGATTTTGGCCTTGAGCTCGGTGATGTTGACGCTGATGGAGCCGCGGGTGGCGTGGTCGTCGCGCTGCTCGGGCGCCTCGTGCAGGTCATGCACCTCGAGGCTGCGGCCGCCGAAGCGGTCTGCGTTGTTGCGCTCGGCGTCCGCATACGTCTCCCGCTGGCCGCGCAGCTGGGCGAGCTGCTGCTCTCTGCGGCGCACGGCGTCGGCCTCGCCGAGCTGCTGCAGGAGCGCAATCTCGTGCTCGAGCGTGCGGATCTGTGCCTCGATCTCGGCAAAGTCGACAGTCACGGTGGCGCGCTTGCCGTGCGCCTCCTCCTTGGCGAGGTCGGGGTTCTGGCGGAGCTTGAGGCGCGCGATCTCGCGCGCCTTCGCGTCTGCTTCGGCGGTGCGGCCCAGCGCGAGCAGCTGCCGGCGCTGCTTCTCCAGCAGCAGGATCTGGCGCGTGGTGCCGTCCAGCCCCTGCTGCCGCTTACCGATGCCGGCCCAGATGGCCCCGTTGTTGCGCTCCGCATCCTGGTACGCCTCGAGCTGCGCGCGCAGCTGCGCGGCGTACGCGCCCTTGCGCCGCGCCGCCTCGTGCTCGCCCAGGCTGTCCAGCACTGCGCGGTCGTGCTCCGCCTGCGCGATCTGCGCCTCGAGCTCGGCAATGTCGACCGAGTAGCTAGCGCGCGTGCCGTGGTGCTCGGGCGGCGCAGCGGGGGAGTGGTTGTCGCGGGCGGCGAGGTCATCGGAGTCGCCGGGGATCGCGGCGGCGGACGCCGAGGCAGCGAGGAGGAAGAGGGAGACGAGGCTGAGCTTCATGGTGGTCGGAACTGGGTAGAGAGTGTTGGTGTTGACGATGCATGCTAGGTGCCTTCCTTTTGTAATGAGTGACGGCGAGTGAGCGTGAAATCGGCTCGAGGCTGGGACTGCGCTCGGAGCCGGCGTTGTTTGTCAGCGGCGTGAGACAGAGTGCACATGTCGCAGATCTGGCTTGCTCGCACCGCAGCAGCATGCACATTTGGCGTGCACGCGTGGTGACTGTGCTCGGCGCACACGGCGGTGTCGGCCAGAAGGACCGAAGCCGTAGTCCCACAGACAATTCACAAGGGGGCGCGGCGCTCTGTCGGGCATCCATGCCGTGCACAATGTGGACACCGGCGCAGCTCGGCGGTGTTCGAGTCACCGAGCTCGGACGTCAGCCTGCCTACTGTCGGAGCCGAGCATCGCTCACGGCGTCAGCGCGTCAACGCCCGGCGCGCTCGGACCGTCTATGTGAGCACTGAGGACTGAGCGCTCTTGCGGAGGCCGATGTCAGTCAGATCTGTGTAGTACAGAGCTTATCAGCCATTCCATTCCGCTGCCCGCGGTCGCGCGGTCTGCCCAAGTTCGTAGCTCCCGACCCTGTCCAGGCTATCGTATCAAGTCACCGAGCCATATCTTGCTCGCTTCCCGTATGCATGACCTTTGTCTGCTGTCAGCTGCTTCATGCGTCAGCCTACATGCTGCCTCCATGCTACTCGTGAGCAAGCCCAACGTCGTCGCAGCGCGTGGATCGAACCGTTTGCACAGCCAGCCGCCGCGCTGTCTCAGACATCTCCACCGTCATCGTCCATGCGTCCACTCACCAGATCGGCCTCCACACACGCCTCACCCCGGTGCTCTGGTGCACCGGTGCGCGGCAGTGCTGGGCAATGTCTGCGGCTCTCTGACCACCACCATCGCTGTTTAATGATGTTCAGCAAAACGGCAAGCATCAGCGATTCCGGACGCCGCGGCCAGCCGTTGCTCCGCTCACGGAGGCAAGGGGACCCGCGTCCGGCCATGGCGGGTCATGTGAGATTGGGTTTCCAGGTAACGATTCCTGGGAGTACGCTGCGACACAATTGCACAAGGCTCGCCCCAGCATTCCGCGCCTCGCTTACGCGCTTGCGCGCGAGCGGTTGCGGGCACGGCGGATCCGGCTGATCTTCGCCAGAGTCGTACGCGGTGGAGCAGCATTGCACCACTGGTCAACGTCAGCGAGGGTGTCGACAGAACAACGAGAAGTGGGACGTTGCGAGTTGTGGAACGGCCCGCCGCGCCAGCCGCCTCTGCCCAAGCGAAGACCAACCGCAGACCCGCGAGAGGCACGTCACGCGCCGATCTGCGTCCCGCTCCGAGCATTCCTCCCGACCGTCCTCGCTCGGCCGTGTCGTCGCTCGTCACACGAGCCGGATCCCCATGCAGCGTGCTTGCTGCTTGCTGCCACCGGCTCGGGCACTCGGCGGCACGCCGAGATCGCGGCACCGCGCCGACCCACAACTCTGGGCGTGCGTTCCCGCGACATCTTGCGGAGCTGAGTGGACGCGCCCACTGGCGGCTGGCCCGGCTGGCCCGGCTGGGCCTGGCACACATGAGCGAGGACGTGGGGCTCGGCATGCCAGGGGGCACGGTGCGCCTCCGGTTGGCCAGCTGGCCAGCTTGCCCGGCAGCACCCGAATTGCCCGAGCCGCAGGGTGGTAAGCGATTGGAGCCATACGTCATGTCCGCGGATGCGGCGGCTCGCTGCTCGCTGCTCGCTGCTCGTTGGCCGGGGCAGGGGCTCGCCGGGGGCCCGGCTCGGACAGCGGCCGTGCAGCCCGGCCTGGGGGCCTGGCATTGGGGCGCGCCCTGTGCTCCGCCCTCTCATCTCCGCGCCCTGCGCCCCGCCGACTCCGCCCTTTCATCTCCACTGGCCCCGAGATTAACCTATTCTGGGCGCAGGCACCGCGATGGAACGACGTCGAGCAGCACGGGGCACGGCGAGGAGCCGACGGCGGGCTGGCATAGGGATGAGCGGCAGGGTGCGCAGGGGAGTGAGAGGGTTCCAGCGTTCTGGGCCAATCGAGTGCAGCGCGCGCCGCGCTGTCATGAGATCCGCCGTGCGCTGGGCCGCTGGGCAGGGCCTCCCTCGGCGGTGGGCCGTTGTTTGCCGGCTACTGTTGCTCGGAGGGACGCCGAGTGCATTCTCGGAGCTGGGCCGAGTCGCACGCCCGAGCGCAGCCTGCAGGCTGCAGGTCGCCTGAGCACCGGGCACCGGGCACCGGCGCCAGGGAAGTCACCGGCCCCATGTGATGGGCGCTGCCGCCCAGCTTGGCCAGCTGACTGCCTCGCGGGCCTCGCTAGGCAGACATGGGTGGCGCTGGCCCGCGCCCCGCTCGGCGGCGGAATGGCACCCAACACGACCCCGGGCCGTCTGCGCGTGCTGCACGAATCTAAGAGGAGGGGAGATCTGCATTGTGGACTGTGGTGTTGTTGGGGCTGACTGGGGAGAAAGCGGCAATGGAGGTGGTGTCGTACACTAAAGGGGCTAAGCGTAAAGCGTAACGTATTGCGGTCGCGTGAAGGAGCGGGTGAGGATCTGCAGGCATGCTGCCATGGACCCACTTCCCGTGCCCAGCCGGAGTCGCCGGTGTGGGCAGCCTGCATCAACAGCTTGGGCAGCTTGGGCGGGCAGCAGGGCAGCAGGGGCAGGCACGGCCGTCTAAGCATCACTCACGTCGGCGTGACCCCGAGTCAGTCGGGCCAAGCCCGTCCAGCTCGTGTGCCGTCAGCCATGCGCTTCTTCCACCAGCCAGGGGCCGCCTACACCTCCTGATGCTCCTGACGGGGATGCATGTGCTGCTGGGCCATGCAATATCGCGGCGCAAGACGCAAGGCGGCAGTTTCCCCTCGTCCCCTCGCCAGGGCAGGGTCCCCGGCTAAGCATCGAATCCGACTGGCGTGCCTCTGTTCCTCAGCCATCAGCCCCCCAGCCCATCTCATCCAGCCAGTCAGGTGCCCCGCCCCACACCCCGCCCGTCCTTGCTTTCCTCCTCGTCCTCGTCGGACTAACGATTCAAGCCCAGACCTCCAGTCCTCCTGCCTTGCTCACGCCAGCACGCCCGTCATCCCCGTCATGCCTCCCCGGTTCCCCACACCCCCTCCTCCGGGCCCACCGCCGACCTGGCTTCATCTTCAGTGGGGGCCACCGGGGGTCCTCCTTCCGCATCCTCGTCGCCATCGCTCATATATCAGCCCTCCTCGCCCGACCTTGGGTCCTTCCCCATCAGCCCTCGCCTCAACTCCAGCCTCCTCACTAGCTCCCAACCAGGTCCCGACCTCTCCACTAGCCCTCGACCAGACCCGACACTAGAGCTGGAGCTCCTCACACACCCTCTCCACCTTCCTTGATCACCGCCATGGCCGACATCGAGAAGACGGCCGCCCCCGCCGTCGTCTACGGCGAGCAGGACAAGCTCAACCTCGACGACAAGGACATGACCGCCCACGTCGAGGTCATCGACGGCAAGGGCGTCACCGAGTGGGACGCGATCCGCGCCGACGCCATCAAGGCCGAGGACGCCGAGCGCTCCCTCGGCCTCATCGGCTCGCTCAAGGCGTACCCGACCGCCGCGTTCTGGTCCTTCGCCATCTCGCTCCTTATCAGTGCGTTGCCGCTGCCATAGCACCGCTGACAGACAGTCATGGAAGGGTACGACACGGCCGTCCTCGGCAACGTGCTCGGTCTGAACCAGTTCCGTCAGAAGTTCGGCCACTTCAACAAGATGATCGACGGCAAGCCCGACTACCAGCTGACGCCGGCATGGCAGCTCGCTGTTAACCAGGCGCCCAACTTTGGTTGTCTCTTGTGAGTCATTGTTCCCGTGATCCCGCGTACATCCGTCCCGATGTCACCGGACCGATGCCCGACCAGCCGCGGAATGCTGACAGGCAGCGGTATCTTCTTCGCGGGTATCATGCAGGACCGCTGGGGCTACAAGCGCACGCTGCAGGTCGGCCTGATTATGCTCACCGGCTTCATCTTCATCGTCTTCTTTGCCCCGACGGTCGAGGTCCTGTTCGTCGGCGAGTTCCTCTGTGGTCTCCCCTGGGGAGCCTTCTCGTCCTCGGCCGTCTCGTACGCGTCGGATGTCGCCCCGATCGGTCTCCGTGGCTACCTCACGACCTACGTCAACCTGTGCTGGGTCATTGGCCAGATTCTCGCTGCCGGCATTCTCCGCGGCGCCAACAACATCGAGGGCAATCTCGCGTACCAGGTCGCGTTCGCGGTGCAGTGGGTCTGGCCCGTGCCGCTGTTCATCCTCATCTCGTGCGCGCCCGAGTCGCCGTGGTTCCTCGTGCGCAAGGGGCGCCTCGAGGACGCGAAGAAGAGCGTCCGCCGCCTCGCCGCCAAGAACTCGACCGTCGACATTGACGCCACCGTCGCAATGATGGTCCGCACGAACCAGATCGAGCTCGACCACTCTGCCGGCATCTCGTACCTCGACTGCTTCAAGGGCACCGACCTCCGCCGCACGACCATCGGCTGCATGACCTGGATGTGCCAGCAGCTCTGCGGCATGTCGCTCTGTGGCCAGGCCGTCTACTTCTTCCAGCAGGCGGGCATGGACAGCAACAACTCGTTCAACATGAACCTCGGCGTTACCTTCATGGCGTTCGCGGGCACGCTCCTGTCGTGGATCACGCTCACGTTCCTCGGCCGCCGCATCCCCTTCGTCTCGGGCATGTTCGTCATGCTCATCTGTCTGCTGATCATTGGCGGCCTCGCGTTCACCGGCGACACCAACGCCAAGTGGGGCCAGTCGGCGCTCGTCATGATCTTCGTCTTCACGTACGACTTCACCATCGGCCCGCTCACCTACTGCATCGTCGGCGAGGTGTCCTCATCGCGTCTCCGCTCCAAGTCGGTCGGTCTCGCCCGTAACGCGTACAACATTGTCTCCATCGTCGGCGGTGTCCTCAACACCTACTTCATGAACCCCACGGCTTGGAACCTTGGTCCCAAGTCGGCATTCTTCTGGGCCGGCACCTGCTTCATTGCACTGGTGTGGTGCTACTTCTGTCTCCCGGAGATGCGTGGGAAGTCGATGCGCGAGATCGACGTCCTGTTTATCAACCGAACTCCGGCGCGCAAGTTTGCGTCGACGCAGGTCGACGAGACGGACGAGTGATCGAGTCGCCAAGTCGTGGGGAGGATCGGCGGCGTTGTGCCACACGGGTCACGTGGCGCGCAGCAACTCTCATTATCTGTTTAGTCTTAGTCTCGTTTAGTTTGTTTGAGAGCCGTGTGCGGTCTGAGCTGCGGAGCTCTGGGCCCGGCCATCAGTGGGTTGGTAATTCGAATCTTGTATATGCACAAACAGTGAACCGGACAGAAGAAGGAGCACTACGTGGGCGCCAAGTTCGGGTGGGCGAGGTGGAGGTGGAGGTCGGTTTCAACCCTGGTCGAGTTCCGGGCTAGCAGCTGGCGCGAACGATATCTTATCAGATCGACGGCGCACACCGAGGTCGCGTTCGGTCAGCGTGCCTCGCACGCGCGCCGGAGTGCAGGACGCGGCGTGCGCGAAGCGCAGCGCGCGGCACAGAGCTCGGTGACGGGGCGTAACCGAGCATACCCGGAGTTAGCCGAAGGCGCGGCGGCGGCGCCATCACGCCATGTCGCTGCGGCCAATACTCTGTCTCTTTCCTTCTCACCATTCCCTCGCCCACCACGACCACAACCACGGCCACGACATGACGCTCCCTGCGCTCCCGGCGAAGGCGGCGTACATCACGATCAACAATGCGGCGAAGCGGAACGCGCTGTCGCTCGCGGTGCTGCGCGACCTGAAGGCGCAGCTGACGGCGGCGCTGACGGGCGCGAGCGGGCGGCTGCTGGTGCTTCCCGCCTTCGACCCTGGGCTTTTGGAGAAGCTGGAGGCGAACGACGCGGAGCTCGAGTGGCTCCTCTCGGCTCGGGCGTGGCGGGAGGAGCGGGCGGGGCTGCCGAACGTGCTCGTGCTGCGCTCCGAGGGGCCAGTGTTCTCGTCCGGGCACGACCTGAAGGAGCTTGCGCGGCTCCCGCACGCTGAGGTGCAGGAGACGTTTGCGCTGTGCGCCGAGGTGATGCACCTGGTGCGGCACAGCCCTGCGCCGGTCGTGGCGCCGATCCAGGGCTTCGCGACGGCGGCCGGGTTCCAGCTCGCCATGAGCGCCGACTACCCCATCGCGCTGGCGGACACGCCCGTGCGCCTGCCGGGCGCGACGATCGGGCTGCCGTGCACGTCGCCGTCGACGGCGGTGTCGCGCCGCCTGGGCGCCGGCCTGACGTACCGCCTGCTCGCGACTGCGGAGCAGATCAGCGCCGCGGAAGCGAACGCGAGCGGGTTCATCGACATCGTCCCCGTGCCCGAGCACGCCGAGAGCACGGACACGGCCGGGCGCGCATTCGCGCAGCGCGTCCAGTGGGTCATCGACACGCTCGCGCGCGGCCCGGGCCAGCCCACCGCGCTCGGCAAGTGGGCGTACTGGACCCAGCTCGGCATCAACGCCCCAGGCGACGGGTACGAGGAGGCCGCGCGCTGGACCGGCCGCATCATGGCGCTGCACGCGCGCGCAGACGACGCAAAGGAGGGCATCAGCGCGTTCTTCGAGAAGCGCAAGCCAGAGTGGCAGACGTAGCAGCGCTGAGCGCACATGTATGGCATGGCAGCGATCGGCACGCAACGCGTCACCGCCGACACGGCATGCATGATGTAACTAGCACTATCAGATACGGGATTGGCGCGGGGGATCGAGCGGGACGCGCCGAATCACAGCCCAGCAGCGCATGCCCTGCCAGGTCATGTCATGCTGCCTGCGCTCTCGCCGGACGCAAGAGATCTGGCCCGCGTCCAGCGCAGGGAGCAGAGCCAGCATGGCCAGCAGGAGCAAGGGCCGCAAAGGGTCAGCCAAAACAGTGGGCGGCTGAGGTGAGCCTGGAGCCTGAGATGGATGACGATGACATCATCGCCCGCTGTGGGTCACATTGGCCCGTTCTGGCCGTTGTCTTCCTCTGGCTTTGCTCTGGGTCTGCTCCGGCCGCGCCGCGCAGCACGGCAGCTTGCAGTATATAAACACTCCCACCTGCAAAACAGCACCCTCATCCAACCCCCCACCATGGCGCCCGTCCCCGAAATCCTCCTCAACGTTGCGCGCAACCCCTTCCTTGCCGGTGAGTCGACGCTGCGGGGTGGCTACCCCCTGCGCGGCGCGCTGTGTTTACGCCCGTGCTCCGCGGGCGCCAGCCGCTCCACGTAGACACGGCCCGACAGCCATTGCGTCGCATCGCACTCGGCGCAGGGGCGCCGGCAGCCCGGCGACCAACCCAACAAGACACTAACGCCCAGTCGGCCTCCCGATCGGTCTCGGCATCGCGTCCGGCTTCTCGGTCGACCCGCAGTCGGTCTGGGCCAAGTCGCTCAAGCAGCCGCCCGGCGCGCCGCCCGACGCCGCCTTCGGCCCCGTCTGGACCGCCCTGTACGGCATGATGGGCTACGCGTCGTACCTGTGCTCGACGGCGATTGACATGGGCGCGACGTTCGAGACCAAGGCCCTCGCCGAGAACGCCCTCGGCGAGTACTACGTCCAGCTCGGCCTCAACCTCCTCTGGATGCCTACCATGTGAGTTGCCTGGAGCGGGCGCAGTCCGCGACAGACAAGCTGGGCTGAGAAGAACACAGCTGACAACAACAGGTACGGCGTGAGTATTGAATCGCATCAGCTACCGGAGAGATGACCAGGACCACTTCTCCGGGGACTGTCTACACACTGTCGCCCTAAGCTAACGCCCAGCTCAAGAACCCCGTCCTCGCGCTCGGCAACATCGGCATCCTCGCCGGCCTCGTCTGGGACATGACCGGCAAGATGAGCCAGCTCGACACGAACCCGAACACCAAGTACCTCCTGATCCCCTACGCGCTCTGGGTCTCGTACGCCACGTACCTCAACGCCGGCATCGTCTACCTCAACTGGAACAACACCACCGCCGAGACCCTCTCGAAGAAGTAAGCGTGCCGCTGCAGCCGCGCAGCTGGGCGGAGCGGGGCGTGCTACCTTGCTCCGTTCAGGAGGACTCACAGTCCGACAAAGTAGAAAAGCAATCTGAAATGAATGGGAAGCTATAAGCAGCACTTGAGATGCTTGCCACTAACCTCCGTGACCAACCTGGCGTACTGCAGCAATCCGAACACAGCCTCATTGTGGTCATGAGATTCATAATGCGTACAAGACAGTACAACACGCGCCGCCTCTGGCTGGCGGCGCACTATGCTCCTTGCCTTTCGTCTAGTGGTGCGGCGGCGGCTCCACTGTGCTTCCCAGTGCGCCGCTCGCTGCGCCGTGTATCCTTGTTGCTCTGCTGCTACTCGCGGCCCGATGCGCTCGCGTGCGCGTGCTCGCGCTTAGATCGGGTTCAGGCCCATGTACGCCCTGAGGCGCTCGAAGAGGGTGACGCTGATGACGGTGTGGGGCCAGAGGCGGATCCAGCATCCGAAGAAGCCCTTGTAGAGCGCGAGGGGCCCCTCGTTGCGGAGGAGTTTCCAGACACAGTCGAGTGCGCCGCGGTACTGGTCCGTCTTGTCGTTCATGATGCGGACCTTGATGGTGTCGATGGGCGCGGAGGTCACGGAGCACGCGAAGCCTGCGAACGCGGCGCACGCGAGGTGAGTCGAGACCTTGCCCTCGGGGAGGATCGTGGAGAGCGTCGCGTGCGTGCTCACAAAGTGCTTCGCGACGTCGTACGAGCCCAGCTGCGACGCCGTGAGGATGCCTGCGCGCACGATCGTGGGCCCCACGGCGCGGTAGAACCCCGCCACGCCGTGCTCGCCGTACACGGCGCGCGCCTGCCCGAGCAGGCCCAGCGACGCGCCCCCCACAGCCTGCAGGCGCACCTTGAGCACGTCGGCCGGGTTCGCGATCGCAGAGCCCAGCATCCCCGAGCCCATCCCCGCGCCCAGCTTGACGAACACAGAGTGCGGGTCCAGCCCCGGCGAGAGCGACAGGATGCCGCTCTTGAACAGGTCGTAGGCGCCGAAGCGGATTCCGGAGCTGCCGTTAGCGCCGTGACAGATGGCAATGCGGCCGGAGGACGGAGGCTCGTTACTCTCGGGGAGGAAGGCCCAGCCACGGCGGGGTCGTTGCAGCCGCTCGACTCACAGCTCGCGCTGCGCGCTCGCTCCCCACACACTCACTAGCTCATCTCCCTGAGAATACTGGCCGAGACACCGTTGTAGATGCTGAGGAAGCCCTCGCTGCGGATCATGCCGACGAGCGTCGCGAAGAAGCCCGGCGACAGCCCCGAGCCCTGCTTGATGTACAGCTGCTGGCGGACCTTGACGAGGTCGGCGGGGTTGGTGATGGACGCCGAGACCGAGTTGGACACGCCGGCGAGCAGGCACTTGAGGCCGAGCTCCTGCGCCGGGTGCAGCTCCTTCTGCAGCTTGAGCGCCGGGACGGGTGTTGTTGTTGTCGACATTCCTGGATCACTGCAGCGCTCGTAGACGTTGATGGCTCCGGGTGCGGTTGGCGGTCTGTCGCGTGCGGCTCACGTCGGTCCGTGTGGTAGAGGCAGAGCGCAGAGCGTGTATCAAGAAACCGGGCTCGGACAAGAGACAGAGACAAGAAGCAAGTGCACGAGCGACGACAGTGCAGATAGACGAGCGCTGCGCTCGGCCTCCTTGCCCCCTGTCCTGCCGCGCGCACGCGCTCGCTCGCAAAAGTCAGCCAGGCAAGTGCCGGTTAGTGGCCACTGGAGGTGGGCTGGAAATACCCGAGCTGCTCGGATTACCCCGATTGCCGAGCCGTAGTGGCCGCTGCAGCCGCTGGACATGGGCGCGGGGCCGGTGGAGGCGGCGCCGGACGCCTCCCCCAGGGGACCCCGCGGGCCGGTTCCTCCAGGCGCAGCTGGTCGCGAGCACAATAGAACTAGGACGGTAGATGTTGGAACCAGTCTGTGCGCCGTGCGACACGACCGGGCGGTTAGTCGCTGGCGCGCTGATCAATTGTGCACGAGCTTATCGGTGCGCAGTCTGAGCTCGTCCGATCCACTCGGTGAGCCAATGTATCACGGAGATTCCGTCGCTACACCGTGGAGTTTATAAGTCACTAGAAGTGGCTCCTGCGAGTGGAAGACGATGCCAGACGATCCTGCAAGCCCATGGCGGCTCGAAGACAAGGGGACCGCGAGACAGTCTGCATTTGGATGGGTGCCTGCGCAGGTGCCTGCGAGCTTGGTAATTCTTGGGTGAGGGGCGTGCGTAAGCCGACAAGCTCACATCACGCGGCTATCAGTCTGCGGTCCAGAGCTGACAGCGCTGTTCTGGGTTCTTGGGCCCCAACATCAACAGCGGCCACCGCACTGTCTGCAGAGGCGGATGTCGAGCGTACCGCTTGACACTAAAGCTTATGGCGGTGACTGATTAAAGAAGGGGTCACACGCAACGCTGTGCTCATTCCAGAAGGCGGCCCGGAAGCAAATGCGGCGGCCTCCAGCGGGCACTCACCCACGGCAGAGTGTAGAGTCAGTGGCCGGATTGCGGGATTGGTCGTCAGATTCCACCTGCGCGTTTAGGTTTCAAGAGATCTGCCTGTATGCCTTGCAGCAGTGCAGAGCCAGAGTGAGCCAGGGCGAGCCGAGTAAGCATGAGCAGCATTGGATTGGTGCACGCCGTTCCGAAGGCAGCAGCGTTATGCCGGATGAGACGCCAGCGTCGCTGAATTGGTGCTGCGACGCGTTGATTGGCACTACGCGCCGGCGATCGAACTTACGTCATCCCCTGCCCCTGCACATCCTTGGCCCACCCGCGTCTACGATCCACGACGAGCAGCGCCAGCGTGTAGGCGCGTCAGCCGTCCTGCTGCTCTGCTGCGCGCCGTCCTATTCTCTCGCCCAGGTCCCACTCTTGACCCAAGCCCAGCCGTTATAAGTAGAACAGCTAGTACGTGTCACCCTCCTCCTCACTCTACACCACCACCACACTCATCAAAACAACAATGGACGGTCTCCTCAACCAGGCTAAGGGCGCTCTCGGCGGCATGGGCGGTCAGCAGGCCCAGGGCCAGCAGCAGCAGCAGCAGGGCGGCGCCGCCCCCGCCCAGGGCCAGGCCGCCGGCCAGCCCGGCCAGGCTACCGGCCAGCAGGACGCTCTTGGTGAGTAGCAGCTCGACAGCGAGCGACGCAGGCTGTCGTTCTTCTCTCGGTCGGCTGTCCTCTCCAGCACTGCCCATTGCCGTCTCGCTCTGGGCTGGCGGACAGGCTCGAGCCAGCGCCGAGACTGAGCAAAACACCTTGCCACCCGATAAGAGCATCGCTGACATCTTAGACAAGGGCGTCGGCACTGTCCTCAACAAGTTCGGCTACGGCCAGGACGTCGCCACCACCGAGAAGATCTCGGACGGTGTCCGCTCCGCCTACAAGTCGGTGAGTACTCTCGCAGCTCCCCCTCTGGTGCTTCACAGCTGACGCCCAGGCCACTGGCAAGGACATCCCCATCCAGGACAAGCAGTAATTGTAGTCCGCGTATGAAGATAGTCTGAAGCAGAGCAACCGTTGCAGTGGACAGGGCGGCCGACTGACGTTATCGTGAGGGGCGCTTGCCCCTCCTACCTTACCACTGTGGATCAGGAGCTCTGACGCCCAGATCGATCTGCAGAACTCACACAACACTGACGCAACAACCGCATCTGACAGCGATTCGCATGCCTGGGCCT
The DNA here is from genome assembly GCA_023630055.1 of Trichosporon sp. PB005A. Taxonomy (NCBI): domain Eukaryota; kingdom Fungi; phylum Basidiomycota; class Tremellomycetes; order Trichosporonales; family Trichosporonaceae; genus Trichosporon; species Trichosporon sp. PB005A. The sequence goes on from JAMALZ010000003.1 coordinate 206,732, forward strand.
CAGGCTCTCTGCACCGTGGAGAGATCAGCGCCTGCTTCCGTCAAGCACTCTCCACGTCTCTCGCCTTGTCACCGCCGCTCATCCATCTTCTCATCACTCATCCGGTTCTGTCGACCAACCTTCCTAGCTTGCGAGCTTCGATCGCTCGACAAAGCTGAACACAGGCACTCAACTCTTCAGCGAGCTGGTCGCAGTGTCATTAAAGGCCGGCAGAGCTTGTGAGCTGTTGAGGAACACAAATCCAGCTAAACCCAGCGCCTTCTTCGCAAGGCTGTGCAGTGCTGCTCGCGATTCCCACCAGAAACGCACGAGCACGTAGGCTGGGCGAGTGCGATCATAGCTGAAGCCAGCATCCCCCACACTGGGGGGCACCGAGCACCGTTTGAGAGCCTCGGGGGGCAAGCCATCCCGAGCCCGGCCGCCGCCTCCGAGCTGAACTGCATCCCCAGCATCAGGCATGGTACGGCAAAGTCGGTGTCCCCAAGCGCTCTATCACATTTCTACTTGACAGCTTCTGCGAAGTCTTGGACGAAGCTGACGAACAGACTGGTGAGATTTTGAGTTGACTTGCGATGCGTCCCCGACCTGCGCTGTAGGGCTATGGACTGTGGGCCGGTGGGCTTGACAGATCGGTTTTGACAGGTCTGCTTACTAAGTATGACAGCCCTCCGAACTGCGACTAGTGAGCTGGATTTGACCCGTACTGTAAGCTGAGGCCAGCTCCGGCGCGTCGCCCTACTCAGCCATCTACCCCGCCAGTGACTGTCAGCCATGGTCGACAGAATCTAGCTAGCTTTGGCACATCCTCTCGGTGAGCAGCCAAGGCTGCTGTTGGATTGCGGTCACGGGTGAGCTGCTGATCAGACCGATCAAGGCAAACACTTCCCCCACCCCGTGACATTGCGTCTCTTGATTGCATGCACCCCTGTATGCAGCGGCTGTTAACTTTGCATGACCTTGTCGCATTCAGCTGCAATCCCAGAGAGCCCTCTTGAATACACTGCGGTCTCCGCCTCGGCTCCGGAATACAACGCACCGACAGGCCGAGACCACGGTAGATCAGGGCAGAAGCTGCGGCATGGGAGGTGCAAGGGAGCGCAAGGCAATCAGCATCGTGCACTGTCATCGCCAGACACACTTGCTCACAGCGACACCCACTCACTCTCACCATGGGCATCCCCATACCGAGACTACCATCTGCTGCACAGACTTCCATCGACGCCTTCCTCCACGATGCGATGAAGAGCGGAAACTACCCCGCAATCACTCTCGGTGCCATCGGAGCCACCGGCGAGCCGCTCTACTTCGCCTTTGAGGGTGACAGGGTGTACGGCAAGCCCGAAAAAGGCAAGGTCGACCAAAGCACCTGTGCGTATCCTCCCTGACCGAGCATGTTCTCACGGCAGGGTTCCAGTTCGACTCCATGACCAAGCTGGTTACCGCTGTTGCCGTTCTGCAACTTGTGGACGCAAGGAAGGTCGACCTGGACTCGCCAGACCTGATTGCTTCAGTGTTGCCTGAGATTGCCAGCGCTCAGGTCCTCACCGACATCACCGATGGCACACCCCACTTCGTTCCGCGCTCCCGGCCCCTCACACTCCGCCACCTGCTCACGCACACCTCCGGCCTCAGCTACACCTTCACTTCCGACCTGATCACCCGCTACAACGCCCTGACCGGCTCGCTCGGTCACTGGGCCGGTACCCAGGAAGGATACTGCTGCCCTCTGGTGTTCCAGCCGGGGGAGAAGTGGAAGTACTCGATCGGGTTTCAGTGGGCTGGGCTGCTCGTCGAACGTGTCTCTGGCAAGCGCCTGTCCGAGTACTTCTCGGACCACATTTTCAAGCCCCTTGGCATTGACAACAGCGTGTCGTTCTTCCCTACTCAGGAGGTGATTGCCAAGCTACAGGTGTGCTGCAAGCGCGATGGTGACAGTCTCGTGCATGCCACTGGTCTGCGCCCTCTTGACGCCAAGAAGGTTGACGCAGCACCCCTCCGTGGTGGCGGCGGTCTGTTTGGCACCGCCCAGGCCTATCTGCGCTTCCTCCAGGGAGTACTGGCTAGCGAAAGCGGAGGAGGCATCATCTCGGCGGAGTCATTCCGTGAGCTGTTCACCGACTCGCTGTCGCCTGATGTCTCATTGCAGATGGGGAAGCAGGTTGCCGCAATGCTGGGCAGTGAGGAAGGAGACGAGGCGCAGCAAGTCGGCCACAGCGTCGGCATGATGCTCTTCAAGGCCGACTCTCGCTTCGGGCCCAAGGCAGGGACCGGTGCCTGGGGCGGCATGTCGAACACGCAGTACTGGATCGACCCCGCGGCCCGCCTCGCTGTAAGTTACCGATGTGTCTCTGCTAACACCAGGGTATCTGCTTTACACAGCTTCTCTCGAGTCCTCCTGAAAGCTTCAACGGCGTGTACACCAGCTATCAGCGCTTGCTCTACGACGGATTGCGATAGGGAACACATGTAACATACTGCGCCTGACCTGTTGCATGTTTATGTTAGTCGTTTACGCCTCGGCATCTTAACCAGCTCTCCAGCTCTCCAGCCTCCGGCGGCCAATATCGGGTTGCATCTGCAGAACAGGACTCTACACCTGCACCATCATTTGCCACGAGTGCTTGCGCACTGTGTGCTTGGCTGCTCGAGGCACGGACCGGCCCTGGTGGTGTCCCACGCGTTCCACTCGTCAAAGGCGATTTTGACGGGGAACGAAGCTGAGAGTCAGCTAGGGAATCGCGCAACAGCGTAGCAGTACACTAAAACCTCACTCACGTGTGGCCCAGCATATCCATCAATGTTGCTATTGTCAGTTCAGAAGGTTTCTCTCAGAACTCACCGTGCAAACCCTGTAGCGTGAGGAGTGAATTATCGGGACTCTGTCGTCGGCTACCATTGTTGGATGTTGTTCAGCCACACTCACTAATTAGTTCCTGTAGCCAAAGGCTGCATATGATGTCGCTAATCTTGCAGTGAGAATTCAAAAGCTCGCGGTGCTCGGGTAGTTGACGGGGCGGTAGAGTCGCGGCCGATGCAGGGGCAGGGGGTGATGGGCAGCTGTTGATTTGGTCTGTTTTCGGGAATTTCTGTGAGTTATTGGTGCCCAACGTGGAAAAAATAGGGCACGTCGTTGGCTCTGAGTGTTAGCTGTTACTGAACGAGCATTTTCAGCTTACGAGCCTGGTATCTACTTCTTCTTTGCTTTCCCCTTCTTGTTCTTGCTCTTCTTGCCCTTGGCAACACCCATGCCCTTCTTCTCTGGGCCTGCAAGTCAGCTGATTCGGAACGGGCAGGTACGCTTACCGGTATTCCCGTCGGTGCTGATGGGTTCTGACTGTGGTTCGGGGGACTCCACAAGCCCACAACAATCACAGCGACGACCGTCGGCTGGTACTAGTACGTTGCGCGGGTTTACCGCCCAACGAGGTGGCTTGATCTCCGTCAGGCAAGTTGTCAGGTTGCGGGCGGAGAGGTTGAGGAACGTGAAGCCCCACGGGTGGCGGTTGTCGTGATCATGGAGGGGAGGGTCGTGCTGGACATTGGTGATGCTGATAGTGGGAATGGGCGCGGAACGCGTGGACTCCTCACATCTGATGAAGATGTACTCGGCGTGCCGGAGGAGGAGCGCCCGGCGCGAGCGAGTCTTCCAAGCAACAGCTGCGGTATTGAGGATCTCGGAAAGGAGGAGGACAACTTCGTTCTGCTGAGGTATACTCAGGGCCGGCAGACGGGCTGAGAAGCTGATGTAGTTGGACTGCAAAGGGTCGAGAGTGGCGGTAATGCAGAGTGGTTCTCCGGACTCGCAGTGGGAAAGGACATACTCGCCGTCGGAGAGGTCGAGGATGGAGAATCCGGAGGCGCTGATGTGATGCGGTCCAAGGATGCGAGCATGTCCAAAGAACATAGAGGGGTAGGAGAGGCACCAGTCGATGGGCCACTTGGTGTCGTCCCAGAGCAGGACAAACTCGGTGTGGAGGTCGGGAGGAGGAGCATCAAAGTCGGAGGCGAAGCACTCGGCGGCGTAGCACATCGGATGGTAGTACTGGTCGCTCAGAAAGTCGATGAACTCGTCCCGAGACTTTCCCAGAGTGGGGCCTCGTTCGGGGAGGTGCTTGCGTGCGTCGGTGGGGATGTGGTCGTTCGTCCAGCCAGGGCCATTCTCGAGGGTCAGCCAGGTGTCGGGGAGGCGTGTGATCTGCAAGCCTCGTCCACCACTGAACTTGACGAACTCGGGGGACTCGAGCAGCTTGAGGCCAGGGGTTTTCTGGCCGTCGACAACGCCGGGAATCGACCAATGATGGTCGCGAAGCTCGAGCATGCCTTAGGGATTAGCTCGTTCGGTTTGTGCACACATGGAGCTTACTTATACGTTGTTATGTTTGATACTCACGGTGCTTGGAGCGCTGATGGAAGCTGAATGCAAGGGGCAGGAAGGGAAGTGTGACGCGGCAGGGGAGGTGGGAGATGAGAAAAGGCCGAGAGTGTTGATGGTCCGTACGAGAAGAGAAGCCAGTCTGGCTCTTATTTATATAGACTAGAATCTGGGAGCATCAGACACATCAACGGGACATCAACCTGGTTAAACTCGCGAGAGTGGCGCGGCGCGAAGAACGGTCGGCCCACGACTCCGACGGTCCACTGGAGAGGCTAGGCACCGCAAACGACGGCACCCTCGCTCCCAGTCAATGGCTGGTAGCGCTCTGAAGAGCAGCGAGCGCGAAGTTCCGCTCGGTAAGACTCTCTTGCTCATTAATCAGTAGGGCGGGGGGACAGAGGTTACGCAGTGTGAGCTGCCTCTCGAGTCGCACTCCTAGTCACGTTGGACACCCCTCGAGCCCGAGCCTCCTTGATACACAGCTGCGCTTCGCGCTCCCAGAGCCGTCAAAAGCCTCGATTCCGACCTTCCTGGGCTTCTGCCCCTTCGTCACGGAGTTGGGCTCTAACATGCTTCGTCACATATAGGTACTCCTGTTCTACAACTGGGGATTTTGCAGCTAGCCTCGTAGCGCTCTCGCCCTTCTGCTCAGTCAGCAGCAGTTGCGCTTGCCGTCCGATGCGCAGATCATATCCCGGAGCGGGCATTGTTCCACGCAAGTGCGCGAGTGCAAAGCCTGCAGGCTTGCGTGTTGCCGGATCTAGAGCTTGGCCTTGGGCATCGCCTCCTGGCTCGCGGTCCAGCGCCAAACAGCGTCCGCCGTCAAGCGCACCATATCCTGCGAGATTTTGTGTCCTGCACTCTCATCCACCTTCCACTCGACGTCCGCCTCCTCGCTGATCTTTGCGATGACGGGCTCCGCACGCTCAATCGGCATCGACACGTCCTTCCCGCCGCTGAGGACGAGGATCTTCTTCCCTGCGTAGGCGCCTGGAGGCGGCACGGCCATCATGAAGTGCCGCACGCCGTCTGGGTACAGCAGGTCCTCGGGCGACACGCCGTACTGCCCCGCCCGCTCCTCGAGATTCACGCCCAGCACCTCGGACGGAATCGAGATGATCGGAATGCCGAAGCGCACGCTCGGGTCGTGCCGCAGCAGACGCCAGACAGAGTGCCCGCCCATGCTCACGCCCGCTGGTACGAAGGAGTCGATCGTCCGCTCGCCGCGCGGGAAGAGATACGACGGCAGGAACTCCATGATGAACTTCTGGTCCTGCGCGCCAGCGTACACCGTCGCCGCCATGTCCATCAGATGCGTCGGGTTCTTGTCGTAGGACAGGTTGGTGTGGCGGAACCGCGTTCGCGCACCATGGTTGCGATGGTCCTGAGGTCAGCCGTGAGGTACGACTATCACTTTGGTATGGCAGGACAATGGTGGTGAGCTGAGGAGATGTATATGGAACAAAGGTAACTCCAGCGGCGGCCGGAAAGCAAGAGAGAACGGTACGCTAAAAGAAATCACTTGTATAGCTGATATCCCAGATGCTTGCCATGGAAGAAAGGTAGCTGTGGAGGGTTGCCATGTAGCTGACACCAGGTTTGTCCAAGGTTCTGAGTCATGGCAGCGGGTACCTCCTCCCCAGTCAAATACAAGTAACCCGAGGGCCATTGTCCCAAACAATGAGAAACCCAGATATAGGTATGCTGAGTGTCGTGATTGGAGCTGACACCAGCTTGGGGAGGGGACGCTGTCTGGTGACGCAGTGTAGCTTCATCAGAGCTAGCATAGCGTTGCCATCCTGACCATCGGTAGCTTTCATTTGCTGAGCCAATAAAGCTGACAGCAGGGTCCTTGACAGAACAGCGCGTCCGGTTGAGAGGGTGGTCGGGTGGTGAGCCGATTAGACTCGTGACAGACAGCTCACTCCTACAGCCTCTCCAATCCTGGAAGTTTGCCGATCTCACGCCCAGAGGTCCACGAGGAGAGAAGCAGACAAGGCAATCACTCACCAAAGTAACGACGATCACGTCGCGCACCTTCTCCCTTCCGCCCTCCGCCTGGAGCCGGTCCAGCTCGCCGAGGATGCCGGACGCCATCGTGCCCATCATCTTCGCAGAGTGACAGCGACCATGCGAGAGAATCTGCGGTGAGCCAATGCCGCGTAGCGAAGGTCAGAGTCGAGGTCAGAAGCGCCGTGTCCCGCGACACAAGGCGCGCCAGCGACCGGCAGGGGGCTGGGGCGCGAGCGGGACCGAAACTCACGACAGCGCAGATGGGAAGCTTGCTCTTCCTGATCTCGTCGAGGCCGTAGACGTCCACGTCGAGGTCGATCAGCGTGACCGTCTTCTTGCTGCGGGGCTTGTGGTCGAGGATGAGGCTCGGGAAGTCGAACCGGTGTTCGTCGCCGGCCATCGAAATGCCCTTGGGTGCCATGATGCCAGAATGAGTGTCGGGTCGGGGGGCTCGGTCGCGCGCCCAGAGCAGTCAAGACAGAGGAAAGTGTGAGGTCGAGTGGAGAGAGTGCAGAGAAAGCAAGTTTCAGGCGCGGCGTGCCCATCTAGCCCAGCTCGGCCTCAACCGCCGGCTAAGGCGCGTAAGGTTGCCGGCTTCTCGGCCTTTTCCGGCTGCCGCGCCGGTGGTGGCGCTGACGACATGCGAGAGCTGCGGCAGATCGGTGGCTTGGGCTAGCTGATATCATCGGCGGTTCCAGCGGTCCAGAGCGGCCAAAAAGACGGCGCACGGCGCAGCCAGACGCGTCAGAGCGCGTCAGAGGCGCCGGGAGAAGAATCATGAACGCATACGAGTTGCGCGTGTGCGGATACGGCGCAGAGCCCCGGGATGAGGCAACAATTTCCACGCCCCCAATGACATTCCGGCGGCTGCGATCGACGACGTCATTGCGAGATCTTGGCCAGCGTCGCTTCCTGCGCCGCTCCTCGCAGTATGGATAAGACAGCAGGCCAGCTTGATGCTTGTTAGCTTTGTTCTCCGCACACTTCTCGACTCTCCATCGCACTCGCTGCCTTCGACATCTCTCACGTTCCGACCACCTCCCCGACCACCACACACCAGCAGCGACAATGGGCTTCGGACTCGGGCGTAAGGACGACGCGGCGTCTGCGCCGGCGACGCCGCACGGCCACCCCCACGGCGGACACGGGCACGAGTCGAAGTGGGCGAAGCGCGCGATGGGGCTGAGCGACAAGCTGGGCGGAGCAGTGAACAGCTACGGGCAGCGGTGGGGGCTGGAGGCGTTCTGGCCGACGACGGGCGACTTCCCTGCCGAGATGGAGAAGGCGGCCAAGATCCTGCGCGCGTTCACAGTCGACGCGCCGGCGGCCGACGCGGGCCACCACGCGCACGCGCACAAGTACGCCAAGATCCCGCCCAGCGTCGTGCGCGACGCAAAGGGCATAGCCGTGTACACGTGCGTGCGCGCCGGCGTCGCGCCGTGGGGCGGCGCGGGCGGCAGCGGGCTCGTCGTCGCGCGCCTTCCCGATGGATGTGAGTAGCGAGCGCGGCACACCTCCCCCACTACAGCTTCCACTCCCGGACGTGATAGCTGACAGGCAGCGTGGAGTGCGCCGGCGGCCATCATGCCGACCTCGATGACGGCGGGAGTAAGTTCCCACAGCTCGGACAAGCTGACCCCAGCTCCAAATCGGGCTCGACGTGTACGACGCCGTGCTCATCATCCGGACGGAGGAGGCTCTGCGCCAGTTCGGCAGCCACCGCTTCGCGCTCGGCGCAGACGTGTCTGTCGCGGCGGGGCCACGGGGCGCAGGCCAGGGCGCCGAGGGCAGCTTCGGCGGCAAGCGCGACGGCGCGTCCGAGAAGGGCCCGCAGGTGTACTCGTACATGCGCTCCAAGGGCGTGTACGCCGGCATCGAGGTGATCGGCACGGCGTTCATCGCGCGCGCGGACGAGAACGAGGCCATGTACCATGCGCCCGGCATCAAGCCGGCTGACATCGTGAGTGTTCTGTCGTTGGGGGGCGGGGCGGTGCCGGGCAGCCGAGCCGAGCAGGAAGCGGCCTAACACCCACACCCCACCCCCCGCTACCAGCGAGCGAACACGCGCCCAGCTACATCGCCGACAGGAGAAGCTGACCGCAGCTCTCGGGCCGGGTGCGCTCCCCGCCCGCGGCGCAGGACCTCAACCTCGCCCTGCAAGAGGCCGAGACGGGGTACGCGCAGGCGCCCGGCTTCGCGCAGTACGGCCCGAACGACACGGCGGCGACCGTTAGCGGCGGCGCGCCGCCCCTGCCTCCGCGCCAGGTGGAGCAGTTCTCGAAGCCGAGCGCGATGGAATACAGCGGAGACGCGAAGGGCGGCCACAGCGCTGCGGGACACGGCGCCCCGGGCGGGGGTGGGTTCGCGGGCGCCGCGGCGGCTTACAATGCCGGCGCGTTCTCGCACGGCGACCAAAAGGGCGGCGGGGGAGCGTACGGGCAGCAAAACAGCGCCTACGGACAGCAGAGCAGCGCCTACGGGCAGGGTGGCAGCGGGCAGCAGCAGCCGCAGAGCGGCTTCGCGCCCCCGGGCGGGTTCGCGCCGCCTGCTGGTCCCCCGCCGACGCGGTTCGTCGCGCCGAGTGGCCCGCCGCCGCCGGCCGGCCCTCCCCCCGCCTACCACGAGTAGGCGCGTCCCTCCCTGTGATCTGTTACATCTAGCCCCATCTATGTACTCTATGACCATCTATGCACTACTGTCTCTGCCTCAGTCCTCAGTCCTCGTCGCTGTCGTCGCCTCGCCGCCCCTTCCGCCCCTTCTTGCCTTTGCCGCCTTTACTCTTGCCTCCTGCGCCGACCGCCTGGCCCGTCTTGCTCCGCCACCCGAGCGCCTTCTCGAACCCGTTCCGCCCGTCGCGGAAGTCGGCGAGCGCCTTGCCCGCCGCGTCGCGCGACGTGACCGCGAACGGGCCCTGCATGACGAGGTCCTGCGCGAGAGGCGGCGACGCGGCGAGGAGCACGCGCGCGGCCCTCCCGCTGGACGCAAGCTGAATCCCCGTCTCTCCCTCAGCGGCAGAGAGCACGGCGCACTCCTGCGGCTTGACACTCTTCCCGCCGACGGCCGCAGTCCCTTCTGTGGCGTACACGAAGCACGTCCAGGCGGGGGGCAGGTCGAGCCACGTCTCGCCCTTTAGTGTCACGTCAAGAAGCAGAATCTCGTTCACGGTGTCGCGCACCGCGCCCTTCGTGTCGCTTATCTCGCCGGCAATGACGCGCGCAGACCCCGCATCGCCCCCAGCGGGAGAGAGAAGCGGCACGGCGGGGATCTGCGAGCTCTTCCGGTCGACGTACCGCGGCTTCATCATCTTGCGCGGCGCCGGCAGGTCGATCCACAGCTGCAGCGCGCGCGCGGCCCCGACCGGCATCTCGGAGTGCACGAGCCCGCGCCCCGCGACCATCCACTGCAGGTCGCCGGGCCCGAGCGTGCCCGCGTGCCCGAGGTGGTCTTCGTGCGTGATCTGCCTGCGAGCGTCAGCGAGCCTGCCCCCTCTCTCCCTCTCTCCTAACCGTCTGCTAGACACGCGCCGCCGAGCAGCGCACGCAGCAGCATCAAACTCACCCCTCCAGCACCATCGTCACCGTCGCCATCCCCCGGTGCGGGTGGTCCGGGAAGCCCTGGCCCGGCGCGACGTCGCAGTAGTCGAGGATGAGGAACGGGCTCAGGTTCCACAGCGACGGGAGGCCGATCGTGCGCGACACGCGCGCGCCGGCGCCCTCGGGCGTCATGAAGCCGGGCTGGACTCTTGTTACTGTGCGCGAGAGCTGGTTTCCGCTGCCGCTGGTGCTGGTGCTGGGTGCCGGGCCGGAGGTCGGGGGTGCGGCCGGCGCCGGCGCCAGCGGCTCGATCGCGAGGTCCGTGTCGTCTGCCATTGCCTCGTTTCGCGCTCTCGTGGTGTGCAGAGTGTCGTTTGCGCTGTGAGTCTCAAGTGTGAGTTCAGCAGTCAGTGATGGTGAGAAGACGCGAGCGAGATCGTATGACATCAGGCCGTGGACTGATGAAAACAACATTGCTCCGCACCAAGGGAAGGCTTAAGTAATCTCGCGCGCGGACAGTGCGCCAACTCCGTCGTTTCACTGCTGTTACATAACCCTACCCTAGACCTCGAACGACCCTCACGCAGCTATTCCCAGTCTGGCAACCGGCGTTGACAAGGGCAGAGACGATGAGCAGGCATATCCCCGGGATCGCGGACACGGCTGAACCCTGCCTCCGGAGCTACGTGTTGCGGAAGGATACCGGAGCTTGCATACATTGCGCCAAGCATGCCGCGGCTCGATCGCTGACACGGCGCAGGCCCAGCCCCTGCCTCGAGACAAGGTGCACGTACGTCCCGGCAAGCTCTGTCGAGTGTCAAGTGCAGCCAGAGGCCTGTGTCGTGTCGCGAGTGTCAGCGGCAGGTCAGGTGCAAGCTGTGCGTCAGGTGGACAGCGGATCTCGAGTCAGCATACCGGCATCAAGCAGCGGTCGCGCGAGCCGCCTCATACCGTCTGGTCATCTGTGCTGCACCAGGGGAAGCAGCGGTCAGGTGCCGGCCATGTCAGCTGGCTCGGGGTGCCGTTCTGGGCCGTGCTGGTATTTCTGGCAGCCCGGCGGGCATGCTGTCCACTTGACCTTTGTGAACTTTCGGGCTCCTGCCAAGCCCTCCGCACATCCGCAGCGGAGGTCGTCTGTCTCTCCGCCCGCGCTGGGCCTGCGTCGCGGAGAGTCACCTGCCTCCGCGCTCCGCCCCGCAGCGGAGAGTCGCCTGCGGCCTGCGGAGGCAGTCACCTGCCCTGCTGTCTGCCCCGGGCCCCCAGCAGAGGAGACCGGGGAATGCCCCCGTCCCGCCGCAAGCTCTGGTTCCCACAAAGCTACAATTCACGTAGTGCTCCCGCCGTGCTTGTGTGCTTGTCTTCTGCGTTCGGTGCGTTGTGGCCTGGGCTGGATCCGGAAACACACTCGGAGGATGGAGTAAGGTTGGCCTAGTGCTTGCCCTCATTGCGATCGAGGTTTGGTGTGGGGGCAACGCAATGAGCGGGGGAGGCAGTGAGTCAGCAAGGCTATTCCGGGATGAGCACAACGGTCGCGCGCGGCGGAGCAGAGAAGCCCACGCCCACGACGGCCACGACCCGAGGAATGCCGCAGACGGGGGAAGCGAGCTGATCGACGCTCGCGGGCTCGCTCGGGTCCGGATCCTGCCCCATATTCCCGGCTGCGCGCCTCCACCTCTGTTCTCCTGTCACTATCGAGCCCCGGGTTTGTGCCTTTCGATCTGTATCTGCACGCGTGGATGGGTATGCGCGCGGCGCTGCAGCTGCGTCGCGAGCACGCGAGGGGCGAGGGGACGCGAGGGGCGAGGGGACGCGAGGGGACGCGAGGCAGTAGGCGTATAGGCGTGAGGCGTGAAGTGTGAGGGCTGGCACAGGCCTCGGTTTTTTTGATACTGCAGCGGGTTCCTCAATCAACGTCAGATGACCGCAGTGTGCCCCCGCACCGGTCGCTCTTCTCGCCAATGCCCACTCGAGATGCACGCGACCGCGCCTGCACCTCGGACTCGCAGCCAGAACGGCAAGAACAGCCAGAACTCATGAACGGGAGGCGGTCGAGCGGTCTGGCCCTCGGCCCCCAGATCCCCCAGTGAGTTGGTTGCTCGAGGTCAGGCTGGCGTTTGCGGCTGGCGGCCAGTGGAGGCGCGAGCATGAGCGAAGGGTGTGCAGATCGGGCTTGGCTGGCCATTGCGCGTCTTGGCCGGTGCCGCTGGGCCACGATAAGCCAAGCGCCGAGGGCCGAGCTGCGCTCGGGGGTGGCGGTCCGATATGCCCGGTGCGGGGCCGCGAGCGGGGTGCCCGCGTCCGCGGAGCCCACTGAGGCTCGGCGCATTCTCGCCCCGTTCTTTCGAGCACGCAACTCGTCGGGCGCGCCGACCGATCAACGGTAGAGCATGCAGAGTTGACGGCGGCGGTGACGCCCCCGCCTGCTCGCCTCGCCTGCACTGACACTGACACCGTCACCGAGCCCTTCACTTCCCTCTGCACTGCGTCTTGCCGATCCCATTCTCCTTGCGTCGCGCACGCCGATCACGGAGCCGCGTCACTCTCCTCACCTCACCTCGCACTACTCAATGCACTCGACTCGACCCTCCGCCGCCGGAGGCAGGAGAGATGGCCCCCGGTCAGATCTGCCCCTTCAGGCCTAGTGCCGCGCTGCAGCAATGCTGCCAGGAACAAACGTGCCTGACACTTGCGTTAGCGCTGCTCGATCCGGGCCGCCAAGCGCCCAGCCATAACCTTACGGTATACGGCACGATGGTAGTCTCGACACACGCACAACTGAAGAACAACATGTATGCATTATGTACGCTGTACGACCAAAAGCCCAACAACTAAACCCTGAGATGACCGGAGACCCAAAAGAAATGTGACTTTGCGTGTTTTGTGCGGCGAGGATCGCCTTGCTGATAGAGGGGATGCACTGGAAGGCAGGAGGCAATGCAACGAGCGCGACGCTGAGGCTCGCGCGCAACAGCGGCTCGCTCCGCTCGCCGTCGCTCGCTGCTCAGCGCTCCTCGCCATTACTACTCGGGATCGTCTGCAGCGGCAGACTGCCGCTCGACGCCGATGGCGGCGCCGCCGCCTTGTTCGGGTAGCTCGCGCCCGGGACGAACGGCGACATGGCGGGGTACTGCACGACGGCGGAGGGCAGGGCGAGCGAGGGCGCGCGCGGGCTCGTGTCGCGGTCCGACGACGAGTAGCTCGAGTGGGCGGGCGAGGGTGTCGGCGCGGCCCAGCTGCGCGCGGGGCTCGTGCCGAGCGGCGTGGCCGGTTGGCGGCGGCCGAGGTCGACCGACGCCTGCGGCGACTGCGCGGTGCGCTTCTTCTCGCCGCTGAGCTTGCGCGGGCGCATCGCCGGCGTGTGGTACACCGTCTTGTAGACGCTGTTCGACCAGCCGCCCTGCGGCGGGCCGAGGCCCAGCAGCGTGTTCGTCGGGACACTACCCCGGCGGGCGAGCAGCGACGGCGGGATCGGCGCCGGCATAGGCGCGTGCTGGAAGCTGAGCGGCGCGCGCGACCACGACGCGGGCTGCACGTACACCGTGCGCGAGAGCGTCGACGTCGCCGAGCTCGGCGTCGACGGCGTCGCAATCTCGTACGACGACACAGAGTTGGAGCTCAGCGAGCTCGGGCCCAGCGGCGGGCGCGACACCTCGACCGCAGGGCTCAGGCCCGGGTTCGCCGTCGTCGCGAGCATGTTCAGATTCGACAGCGACGACGACGACGCGCACCGCCGCTTCTCGTGCGGCACCTGCACCGGCGGCGGCGGCGAGGCCGACGACCCAGACGACGAGCGCGGCCGCTCGCGCAGTACGGCACCCTTGTCCGGCAGCCGGGACGCCAGGCGCGAAATCTGGCCCGACGCTATCGAGCCGCGGCGGCCGAGGCGCGGTTCGCGCGCGAAGAAGCTGTCGGCTGGCCGGGCCGGGCGCGCGGTAGTGGGAGTCGTGCTAGAGCGGGACGTCAGGGTGTTTGGGCGGTGGTGGTGGTGCGAGCTCGCCGGCGGCTCGGCGGGCGTCTCCGGGAACGGGTAGTCGAAGCGGCCGAGCTCTGATGTCGGCGTCGACGTGAGCCGCCCGCCGCTGGACGAGAAGCTGCTCGCCGCGTTCTGCTCCTGGATCTCCTTGATCGTGCCCGCAATGTTGAGCGCGTCGACGGGCACCTTGCGGCCGGTCGGCGACGGCGACGGGTTCGGGTCGAAGGCCGGCTTGACCGGGTTCGTCGGGAGGGGGATGGCGGCGGGCTCGCACGGCGAGGCGTCGTCGGCAGCGAACATGGCCATGAGGGGCGGGTTGGGGAATTCGACGTCGGGGGTGAGGAGTGGTGGCGGGGCAGTCGACGAGAACGAGGTGCGGCGCGAGGTCGAGCTCGAGGACGAGCTGACGGTGCCGGTCATGTCGGGCGACGGGGAGTGAAGGTACGAGAAGTCGAGGTGGGGGTTGCAACTCACGGCGTGGCCAGATTTGCCACGCCGGAGCAGGAGGCAGTCGTTCGTGGACGGTATGGAGGCGGGGCGCTAGCGCGCTACGAGGTTAGGACCAGACGGGAAAACAAGGAGGACGCGGGGATGGACAAGGAACGTGTGTGTGTGTAAAGGCGGAAGCTGGGCGTGGGGGTGACGAGTCGTTGTCGCAGGTCGCGGATGCACGGACGGGGCGGGCTGTGGTTGTCGATGCGGATGTGAAGAGTGCAAGGACAAGTGGTGAGGATGCTGTGTGGTCGAGTCGGAGGGCGGTCGCGGTGGGGAGACGCCAAGTGCTTATGAATGCCGGGTGCAGTGCAAGGTTGAGGTGCGTACGCAGGTGCAAGCTAGCTGGGGCGGACGATGCGAGGGCTAGGGCGGACCGGACCTGATGCCTGCTGGGAGAGTGCCGAGGGTAGCGAGGGGGTGCGCGAGGAGAGGACGAGAGCAGGTGACCGGGGTGCGCTTGTCGTGAGAGCCGTGGCAGTGGGCAAGTTGGCAGGTGATGCCGGCGGCAAGGAATGGGGCCGGAACAGGAGCAGGAGAAAGAGTGGGAGATATACGCATGCGCCGAGGAGAAGAGCTCGGGGCAGGCGTGGTCGAGTGTGGTGTGGCGACGAGTTGGAAGAGACGAGAAGAGGAGAGAAGAGAGCGAGGAGGAGGGAGATAAGGAGGAGGGCCGTAGGACTTAGAGGCGGCGATCCGGATCGGACAGACGAGTGAGAAGAGGATGAGGATGAGATGGGTACCAAGACGTCCAGGGGAGGTTAAGGGTCACAGTGAGGGTGAGGGTGAGGGTGAGGGAGAGAGAGTGAGGGGCGACGAAGCGACGGCGAGAGCGACTGGGCGCCTGGGAGCTGGGCGCGGAGCGCTGGGCGCATGGGCGCCTGGGCGGTCGGTGTACAACCAGTCGGACACTGAGACATCGTCTCTCAGGTCTCAGGGATCCCCGCCGTGCGCGCGGACACGGCGACTCGACCACAAGCCAAGCTTCAGCTTCAGGGTTCAGGGAGACTGCCCAGGGTCGCTGAGTCGCTCAGGGCCGGCCAAGTGTGCCTTCCACCTGAAGGCTGAGGTACGAGGGGGAAGGGCGCAGGGGACGTGGGCTCTCGTGCCGCTGCAGCGTGCATCGTGCGGCCAGGCTGGGGCGCACACAGAGCACAGAAAGGGCGCACGGCTGATCCTGCTGTTGATCAGGCGCGAGCGATCGACCAGTCTGTCTGCGCCATTAAGCAGCAGTGGATTACGTACCGCAGCAGTCCAAGCCTCCCTCCGCAATCTATGCAGCCACAGCAATCAGCCCGGCCCATCAACGCGATTTGCGGCCTCAGGAAACCCCGTTATTGCGTTTGATCTGCACCGAGCAACAGCCTTCCTAGCACAGCGGCGGAAACACTCGGGCGCCGAGGCACGCCAGCCCGCCCAGCCCAGCACAGCGCGCGCGGCCAGTCAGGCGCCAGACACCCTCGGTCGGGGGTCGGTCACGTCGGGTCGGGCGTCCGCGAGCCGCCGACGCGGCGTAGCGCAGCGAAGCGTGCGGTGTGCGGTGTGCTGCGCGCTGCGGCTGACACTCGTGTGTACTTGTGATGGTAGACGACGCACCAGGGCGCCCAGGGCGGCGAGACGAAACGAGACGAGGCGCGAGCCGAAAATATGCGAGCCAGCGCGTGCTGATCGCCCACTCGCCGCGCAGCGCGCAGGAATAGCGTGCGTACGTCTCTGTACGACTGTCGGCGCAACTAGCTCAAGCACGGTTGCTTCCGACGTTCCTGCCACCTGTCTGCGGGTGCGTGTAGCGCGCAGCACACGGTGAAGGAGGGTTCGCGTGACACTGATTGCACGTCGTGCACGCCGCGCACAAGCACAAGCACGAAACAGCGTTCGGCCGTGACCTGAACCTGCTGAGACACGAGACAGGCGTCGTAGGGGCTCTACCGACGGGCTGGCGAGTGTGCGACGGGTCCACAGCCGGTCGCGCGCGGCTGCGCTGTGCGCTGTGCTGTGTCGAACTGATGTGCGATGCACGTGCTGCGCGCTGCCAGCTAATCGGCGAGGATGCGAGCGCAGGGCGAGGTAAGGGCGGCCGGACGTTGGGACGATGCCGAGGGCTGCCGAGCGACAGGGTCAACCGCTGCGGGGGCGCCTACTGGCGGGCGGCGACGAGCGCGACGAGATTAGAAACGGGGTTCGGGGATCGTGCCAGCCATGCTAAACGTGCTACTGGTCCGTGTGGCAGCGGTGCGTTGTTGCTCGGCCTTGGGCGACGCGGCGGCGCCTTGCGTCGTGCGGGCGCGCGGTGGGTCGCTGGAATGCACTCGACAGCCGGACAGCCGCTCGCTTGCTAGCGCTACAGCGCTGCGGTAGTCGGGTTGCGGGACACAGATACGCTGCGCCGCTTGGCGACACGAGCCGACTGTGACTGGGCGGCTGGGCGCGCGTGTACACGAGAGATCGGGGAATGCAACGCTGCGCTAGTATGCTAAACGAGATCTGGCAGCGATCGGGTTCGGGCGTCGCTGCCGTCGGGCTGTCGGGCGCCGTCGCCTCTCTACGGCCGACAGGCGGTGTGGCTGCTGGCCGCTGGACCAATGCAGCGGCACAGAGGAGAAGAAGTAACTGCGCCTGCGACAGATGAGACAGCACAAGTCAGCCGCGCCGCCAGTAAGGTTGCGCGACGATCAAATTCCTCACTTTCGCTAAGCGAGGCAGGCTGGCGCGGCTGCGGGAGTCACCGTGTGCCGTCTAATGTGTTTGGGGTGCAGCTTGGGTGGGCTGTTTGCTGTCTGGGGTTCCGGAAGCACGGCCGGGCGCGTACTGGCTGATCTTGTTGAGAGCAGACGAAACTGCTGCGCCTGCAATGTCTGATCGGTGTGGCGGTCGCTACGCGAGGCTCGTTAGAGAACAGGGGAGCGCCTCACGCAGCCCGGCAGCTTGTACCGCGCATGCGCCTCAAACTCTACTCATGCTGAGCCCGCCACGAGCCGTGCTATCCGCGATCACAGCGCACTGGTAGTTGGACAGGCCAGGCTGACAGCGCAGTTCGCTGACATGGGTTCCGATGGAGCTGAGACGAGCCCCTTCTCGCCAGCGATCTCGACCAGGCCAGTGGTCCGGAGCCTCAAGCAGGAGCTCAACAGCACGGACCTGAGGGCCCGGCCAGCAGAAGAACAGGACTGTGCACCGGGACGGCTGCCTGACATGGTCTGTTGCGACCTGGGCAGTGACACCGGGCGGG
Source organism: Trichosporon sp. PB005A (assembly GCA_023630055.1). Lineage (NCBI taxonomy): Eukaryota > Fungi > Basidiomycota > Tremellomycetes > Trichosporonales > Trichosporonaceae > Trichosporon > Trichosporon sp. PB005A. The sequence continues at coordinate 224,347 of JAMALZ010000003.1, forward strand.
CATGTCGAGTGGATCGACGACGGCCGTCGAATACCGCCCAGTGCCAGATGCCAGCTGGATATACGGCGCCAGGCAACGCGGGCGCGGTATCCTGGCAATCCTGGCAATCCTGCGAATCCTAGGGAAGAGCGTCCTACTCAGGTCCGAATGGACAGGAACAGGCACAGGCACGTCTGTTCCTGAGTCTGGTTGCGTTCGGGTTTAAAACACAGGGGCTGGCGGCCAGGCGTCGCGCCCGAGGGCCGAGGGTCTTCCGCTCGTCGTCGCGCATGGCATTCTGCTTTTCATTTTGGCGACCGTCGCACCCTGGATCATCAGCTGCTGGCAAGCTGGCGTCGTAGCCTCATCGGCGTATCTAGTCCCCTGTCCTCCGCCGAGCGTGGATCGCATGGTCATGTTCACGAGGCGCCGTGGCGCCGGATCCCCCCTCGCCTCATGCAAGCCACCGCCACCAGTCCCGGACAATGCGGGGTCCATCCTCGCCTGCGGCCTGCGGCCTCGCAGCATCGTGGACACGGCGGCCTGATCGAGCAGCGAGCAGATCACGAGGACAAGACGCGGGGACGCGCAGACCCAGTGGCAGACGCGCGGCGACGCATCCCATCCGCCGCCGTTAGGCTCTTGCCTCGCAGAGGCACCGAGGCACAGGTACACAGGCAGAGGGCAGAGGCACCGCGGTCGGAAACCTAACCGTCTTTTTCGGCGCGTGATACTAACCTCGGTATGCGAGTGGGCCGGGTCGGATCGCTGGGTTTCTTGTCGCTGACTCGGCGCCGAGCCTGACACCGCGGCCGAGCTTTTCGTTAGTCCGCCCATGTGCAGCACGCAGCACCGCACTCGAATCTCGACACTCGATACCGCGCAGGTACGTGCAGGTCCAGCCGCCGGGCCCTGTGGGCTGGCAGCCTTGCCCCTGCCCACTGCCTTGGCCCGGAGCGAACTGGGCAGATTGCCAGTTGAGGCTGACACGGCGGGCCGCAAATCGTATCTCCTCGATGCCGCCGTGAGACAGATACGCGGCACATGGCCGAGTACACGACCGCGCGCGGGGCTCGGCACTCGCGAGGCTCGCGATCCACTTGAGCAGTTGAGCCGGCTAGCGCGATCACATGCGCGCTGCATGCTGCGAGTTGCATGCAGCACGCGCTGCATGCGCTGCACGGGGTATGCATTCCCACACTCGGCGAGGATTGTGGGTCCGCACGCATGCCGTGCATCACATGCGCTCTGCGCTGCCAGATCAAGATCGGATCTGGCCTTCGAGACAGCATTGAGCACAATGGCAGCCATCGCCAAGGGCCAGCCTGCTCGGGAGCAGGTTCAGCCGGAGAGCCCGCAGACTGCCGAGCGCAGAGCTTATCGGTGGCCAAGCTGCCTGAGCGGGCCGCATGCTGTGCAGTGCCCAGCGCCCAGCACCCCGCGCCCAACGCCGGCGCCGTCCGGACGCTCAGACCCCAGCACGCCACAGGGCATGCGTCAATCGCGGTGGCGCCGGGCGCACCGGGCTTGCGCTAACTCGGAGAGGCCCTGGCGCTGCCCCACATGAGCTCCGCTCGCTCAGTTCACGCACAAAAGCTTGCACACCGCACACCCCACACCGCAGCAGTGCGTTCCACGGTGAATAACAATTGCGACTCGCGCTCAAAAGCTCAATGGCGCTCTGAATAATTTTGGGTTCTTCCAATTAATCTGGGGTTCCTAGCCATCCAAGCGAGGTTTAATGGAAGAATTAATTTTTGCTGCTGTATCTTCCCCACCCCAATCCATGGCCCAGCGAGGAGAGCAGACGTCGATGGGCTCGCGTGATGTCGTGCTGCACGTCTTCGCCGACTTTGCCGGTCCCTTCGGTCACTGGCTCTTGCAGAACGTGCACCGGCGACTGCTCTAATCAGTCTCGGCCAGCCGGGGACGCGGGCGCCCATTCGCCCGCCGGCAGCCGGGCGGCGCCACCAGCAGCTGCCGGATATATGAGACGCGCGCGACGCGCGACGGACATACGGCGTCCCTAGAGATGTGCGCTCTCCTGTCGTCGCGCGTCGCACCAGACAGGACTGCAGTGTGCATACAGCAGAGACGCCGGGTGAGGTGGGTTCGCAGCACAGGCCGCCGCCGGGCGATCCGCCGATCCCTGCGCCGCCGCACGCCTGGCGCGCCTTGGCGCTTGGCGGGCGATCCCTACGTGGGCGGATGTACGCGCGCACCGTGGCACCATGGGCGGGCGGGCGCCGTTGCGGCCCTCCTCTTCGCACCATGTGTGCCCCGCACCCACTGGGCAGCGGAATGCGATGCTCGCGGCGCCGCGCCGCGGCGCAGCGTGCTCCGACGCCCTAGGCGCACGGTATGCGGCGCGCGGGACGCACAGGTGCTCGGCATTGTTTGGTCGCCGCTTGACATATTGACATGGAGCGAGCGAGTCAGCGGTGCTTAGCTCATGACGGCCGGGGTGCCGGGGATCCCCACCGGCACGAAGCAGGTGGGACGCAGGGCTCAAGGAAGGACGCAAGGGGTGCAGGAGCGAGCACGTAGGGATGCAACGAGGCAAGGACGTAAGGACCGGTGCCAACCCCCTGTCCTAGGCATGTTTCGATCTGCCGTACAACGTGCCCGCCGTATGTGCAGGACTTCGTCGTCGCACGAGGTCGAAAGGACGCCCGGCCGATGCAGGGCCGCCTGACTGATTCCAGCGTCGGATTCAGGCCCGTGTTACGTCCCAGGCTCACCGCGACCGTTCCTGCTGGCTGGCTTTGCAGCCTGGGCCCGGCGCGGCCCCCGCTCCACAACTTCGCTAACGTCGCTGGAATTTCTGGAACGGCCTGCAGGCCTTCGATGGATGCGCTCTTCCGAGGATCTGCCGGCCGCTGCATGCAGCTGAGGGAGCTGGGAGGAACGAGATGCCCCCAGGGAGGAGCATGCCGACATGCCGCGCGCCCTGCGACTTTCATGTGCGCGAACGTGAGTCGCACCCCTCGACGGTGAGAACGGTCCAAGGAGCAGGGACACTGGCGACACCTGTACACCTGGGAAGCAGCTGTGCGAAGTAGACAGTGGGAATCGGGGCCCTTCGCTGAGGACGCCGCCGAGCGCCGCCGTGCGTCGCCGTGTACCGGAGTACGGGCTCGAGTCGAGGCAGTCGTCTCGAGGCGTGTCTCGGCGCTGGCGGACCAGAGTGAGTGGCGGGACGGGGACACCGGTGTACCGCAGCGTGCGGTGCATGCGGGAGAGCCAGTGCCTGCGCCGCATGCGCCGCGCGCATCGCTGCATGCGTTGCGCTGGTGCGTACTCCAGCGCACCGAGGGCGACCGAGCCACCGAGCCGAGGGTGACTGTACGACACTCTACACAAGCTGTTCCTGTTCTCGACCGGCAGCGGACACTTGGTCTCGACACTGGGAAAGCGAAAGCGAATTTGGTGAGAAAGCGCGTCGCGTGCGCGTGCGCCGCGACCTAGAACATGGCACAAACGACGCACAAAGATGCATGCTTAATTAACGGCCCCATTCCAGCGCCGCGTATCGCGTATCGCTCCTCGGCTCCGCAGATGGGCTCTGATCCCCAGGATCTCAATGCGCAGGCGTGGACGTGCGTGTGGGGCAGAGGATCTTTGCGCGCGCGACGCCGAATCGAACACGACCGAAGACGAAGCCCTGGGCAACCCCAGTTCCTGCCCGTTCCTCGGCACTGTGCCTTGCGTACGGCAGACCGTTCGTTCGATTACAGGCTGCGCAGCGCTCGTGCAGCACCCGTAAAGGCGTGTGCTCGCAACGTCGTACCCAGCAGAATTGCAGCAGACGAAGCAACGGCTCACGTGCACGGCGTGGGATTCCAGCACTCGTCGCCGCGCTGCGTCGGCGCGTGCCTCGAGCTGTAACAGTGGTCAGGTGAGCGCAACGCTCGGCGGACGCGTATCTCGGCCAGTGGGCTGGCACATGACTGTCCTTTGCGCTGCAAGGTCGCCAGCCGTCAGCAAGTGCCCTCGAAGCAGCTGACCGAGTTCACAAGAGTACGCAGGAACCTCGCGCCGGCCAGGCTCAAGCGGGCAGCGGACACGGCGGCAGCGCAGCGCGACGTATCGGCGAGGACGCGGTGCAAGCTGACACACAGCTGCCGCGGCTCTGCGTCTGGATCGTGCCTTCGTCGCCCCTACTGCTGATGTGCGCTCATGTGCAGCCCAAGCTGGGAGAGCAGCAGTTCGGACCGCCCCTATCTCGGACACCGGACCGCGGACCGTGCCGACTCGTCAGCGCTCGTCTACCTCGCCAACGCCTTGAGGCTAGGCTCAGCCTCGGCTGAGCCTGTCCCACAACACTCCGCGATTAGGTGGGGGCGGGGGGCCATCGCGAGGGTCGCGAGGGCAGTCGCGGGCGTGGGGTGTGGGCATCCGCGCTCTTGGGCACGGGGAGGCTGATGGCCCCGTGGGCTCCGTCGCCGGATGTGCACCGGCTCCACCGCCCCGTGTCAGTCGAGCAGTGATCGACAACAGACGCCGAGAATGCAATTGCTGCACTATATCTCATTGTTCGGTGAACGGGTCGCGCTCGCCGAGCTCAAGGCCTTACTGATGCCCACGAGGTGTGGCTGGGTGACGTTGCCTGGCGTTGCCTGCCGCCTGACGCCTTCTAATGCCTCCTGACAACAGCGATGGCTATTGATGTCGACTGATAGGAGTGGGTGCTGTGATGCCATCTCGCGCGGCTTCCTTACCGAATGGGCTTCGCATGAGACGTAAACCGCAGCATGCTTAATGCGCCCTGGAGTGGGTTGTTCGGCGGACACCATGCTCCTGCTCATGTTCGGGAGCGAGCCGGCGCAGCTGATACAGACAGAAGACCGAGGGCAGCGGAGATCAGCAGCCCAGCGCACCAGATGCCGATCGGCGCTATCTCCACTCTGCGTCCGCTGCCAGGAAGCGAGCAGGGCGGACTCACTTGGGTCCACTGTACCTTCCTCGACGAGCTCTTGCTTGCTCTGACCCGATGACCTGCTGGAAGGGGCAGCACGCGACGCCGGCGTCTGGGGCTCGCTTGCTGTTCTCCGTGAATAGGATGCTCAGGCGGGGGAGGTGTTCAGGCGACAATTCACCCCGCACCGGACTCCTGCTCGGGCCCGACGTCCCCGGCAACGCAGGATATCGGGGCCTCGGCTCGCTTGCTTCGGCGTCTTTGGGCCCGACGGCGCGACGGCGACGGCGACGGCGGCGGCGACGGCAGCGACGGCGGCATGCAAGTGCATAACAATGTTGGCCGATAGAGCGGGCCTCGCTTGTCGCTAGACGACATGTTGCGATGCGGCGGAGGCATGAACTTGGAATTTTCACGTCGTGGATTCACGTCGTGGACAGATTTGCCCGCTCAGCTGAGTGCTCCTTGCTCAGCTGCCATTCAGGCCGGTAACGCTGACAGGAGCGCTCGCTCGCTCAGTCACTGACATCCTGTACACGCGCCTGCTCACTCACGCCCGCTCACATCGTCCCCTTCGCGCCCCCTCACTCGCTTCGGCACACTCACACCCGCCCTCCTTGGCGCAAACACCGCTCTGCTCGCTCCGCTCGCATCGCTGCACGTCTGAATTCTTTGCATAGCTAACTTACACCGGAGCGGGGCTACCGCTGCCGGAATAGACTGAACTACTGACTAGACACGGATCACTTGGCGGCAATTGAAACATCTGCGGCTGCGGAAGGTTTAGCACTCGAATCCTCGCTCACGCGCGCGTTCGTTGGCGCAGAGGCGCCAGCTGACGCTGGCACCTCGCACCCGCGGACGGCGACAGCTTACTCGTCCTTGGTGTCGTAGGACGAGTCGATCGGGCCCATGAGCAGCTTGAGGAGCCAGAGCTCGGGCGTCAGGTCGATGCGCGACTTGCGCATCATCTCGGCCTGCTCCGCCTCGTAGTTGGACGTGCAGTCGACGAGGCCGCCGACCTGCGGGTGGTTGTCGAGCGTCTCCAGGAACGCCTGCGCCTTCTGGTCGTTGCCGACCTGGGCGAACTCTGCGGTCTGTCAGCTGTGATGGACGGATAATACTGGTGGCGCTGCGCAGTCCGTGGAGCGGGCCAACGCGCCACCCACGACCTTGCCCGAACTGCGCTAACGCGTGATCAACTTACGGTACGAGATGGCGTCGCTGCCGTATCGCGAGTTGCGGAGCTCGTGGTCGGTGCGGAGGATGACGTTGAAGATCTCGTCCTTGTTCTCGCCGGCGGGGGTGCCGTCGGTGATGGAGATGACGACGACGGGCTTTTGGAGCTGGCCGGAGCGGGCGGGGTTCAGAACAAGGGGCTGGATGACCTTGTTCATGAGGTTGGTGCCGAGGGGCGTCAGGCCAGAGAACTTGACCTGCTGCAGCAGCTGCATCGCCTGCTGCTCGGTCGTGATGTTGTTGCCCTGCACGTTCGAGTTCATGAAGCGGACCTGGATACCGTCGTGGTCGAACAGCGAGGTCGCGTACGCAACACGGCTGAGAATGCTGCGTGTCAGTTCGGGGCATAGTCAATAAACTCACAGCTTCAGGTCGTCAATGCGCTCGCCGTTCTCCTCGAACTGCATCGAGCCAGAGTCGTCGACGTAGAGGATGACGTCGAAGAGCGCGAGCTTGACCTGTGGGCAGTTAGGATCAACGATACTACAAACTGAGACAGCGTCGGAGACGAAAACTCACCAGCTCAGTGGCAAGCTCGAGGGGCATGCGCCACTCCTGGGCGATCTTGGGCAGAGCGCCAGACTGGGCGACACGCTGGGCGACCTGCTCGAGCGAGCCAGGCGGGTAAAAGGCCTGAATCTTCTGCTGCACAGTTGTTAGCACCGCCTGCGACCTGAACCGCCGCTACTTACGTCCTGGACACAAGCCTGGAGCTGCTGGAGAAGAACCTGGGCGCTGGGGCCGCCGCCAGGAGCGGGAGCACTGCTGGCAGCCGCGCCGCCGAAGCCTCCGGGCTGCTGGCCGGGTGCACCGTACTGCTGCTGGCCGGGCTGTCCGTACTGGCCCTGCTGCTGACCAGGAGCACCGTAGGGCTGCTGACCAGGCTGGCCGTACTGCCCGGGCTGCTGGCCGGGTTGGCCGTACTGCCCGGGCTGCTGACCAGGCTGGCCGTACTGTCCCTGCTGGCCGGGCTGCTGGCCATACTGTCCCTGCTGACCAGGCTGCTGGCCGTACTGTCCCTGCTGTCCAGGCTGCTGGCCGTAGGAAGGAGGGGCGCCGTACTGGCCCTGCTGGCCGGGCTGCTGCCCGGGCTGGCCGTACTGGCCCTGCTGCTGTCCGGGAGCGCCGTACTGCTGTCCGGGCTGCTGGCCGTACTGGCCACCCTGCTGTCCGGGCCTGTAGTAGTACATCAGCGATTCGTTCTTTCAGTCGGTGGGCGTTGCAGGGGATGGATGGGCAAGGATCGGCCGTTGTCAGAAGCGTTCGTGTGTCGGATGACGAGTGGCGAGGTTGCAAGAGCGGGGCGGTCGATGCAGACGACCAGAAGGAAGGCAGTGGCCAGTGCGAAGTGCACGAAGATCCGTTCCTTGCAAAGCCGCAGATCGCCATGGCGCAGCAGACCGACGTCGCTAAAGTCGCTACCGTCATCGCACCGGGCAGTAGCCAGAATGCTTTCGACCGCCATCCATCCGCGTGCATGCCGTCAGACACACTCACCTCTGACCAGGAACAGGAGGGGCGCCGGGGGGAGCACCGTACTGGCCTCCGGAAGGAGGAGCACCAGGAGGAGCGCCGTACTGGCCGGCGCCGCCAGGAGGAGCACCAGGGGGCGCGCCGTACTGGCCGCCAGGAGGAGCGCCGTAACCGCCGGGGGCGCCGCCGGGAGCACCACCGGGGGCACCGCCCGCGGCGTTGGCTGCTGCTAGCTTAGATGCGAGACCCATGTCGAGATAGTAGAGAGGTGGATGGGGTGGATGAGATGAAGGAGGAAGTGAAACGAGGCGAAGAGGAGGCCTTGTTGGTCAGTGCGCTCATGCCAGCACCAGTACACGAGAGCACTACGCTGCGGCGGAGGCCCGGCGTCGGGCGAGGAATGACGCGCACGTCGCACGTAGGAGATCACCCTGGTGCTGCCTATGCCATCGGCGACTGGCGAGCCAATCAGCGCCTGTGATAAGAGGTCCATCGCACCGCCTGTATCGCTTTGAGGAGTGTCAGTCTGACAAATCGTGGAGTGCCAGCCTCTCGCTGGCTGCGCGCAGCCCATCAAGCCCGAGACCCGAGACCCCAGCAAAACAAGCCGGCGGCCCACCGCCAAGCCCTGGCGCCCTGGCATTTCGGCTTGGAACGCGTGGCATTTAAGGCTCTTACATAATGCGCGACGGCCCATCACGTGACGGAAGAGGGAATGCTCCCGCCCCGCATGGTCGCACGGTTGGCAATCCAATGACGAGGCGACGATCAGCGCTCGCGACAGGAAGGGAATAAAGTTTTTGCAATCCTAAACCTTGGACATGGCTAAATGGGATTAATGTGCGGTGTAATGAAGTGCGCGGATCTGGGCGGCGCCCATTAGCGGAGGCTGATTCGCTAGGGCGGGACGACGGAAAAGCTGCGTCGGAATGTCCTCGGGCGCGGTGCGTAGTGCTGGACAAGCAGCAGGGGTCGGGTGAGGTGACCCATGAAGCCACAGGGAGACATGTCGCGCTCAACAGCTCGTGCAGGAATCAGAGCAGAGGAGGCCCAGGACAGCGAGCGCGATTAGGGTTCGCTGGTTCTTTTGGTTGGCAGTGCACAGACAACGGTCACAACACGCAGAGCCAGAGATGACAGGAAGAGGGTACCCACAGAGCAGAGCGCTACTGACGCACAGAAGGCCCGACGCATGGCACCGAAGCTCCATGCTCCATCAGACCCAGAGCCAGAGACCCAGAGCCAGAGCCAGAGCCAGAGCCAGAGCCAGATTCGCCCAGCACGCCCAGCCCAGCACGTCCTCCATTACATCAACCCGTCCCTCCCACCACATCAGTCTGTAGCCGCGCCATGCATCAGCCCCGCGCTTGCCGTTTCATGCCATGCCGTACAGGCGCTGCGTACACATGCAGTCCGTGCATCAAGTGCGAGCGGGAGCGGAGCGCCAAAGTCATGCAGCACGCGTGCTCCAGCCAAACGGAGTCCTGGAGGACGCCGCACCTCCACCGCAGCGAGCCAGCGAGCGAGAGAGCGCCATAGCCATGCGCACCCTGCTCCCTGCTCCAGACATGCCAGCCAGTCAGCCCCAGCCTGTGCCCTCCGCCCTCCGCACCCTCTGTCATCTTTTCCTTCTTTCTCTATTTCCTCTTCCCTCCTCAACTCCTGTTCACACAACACCTCCGCTTCCCTCCTCTCCCTCCCCCGTATCCTCCTGTTCCGACCTCCCCTTGACATCACGACGAACCTCGACGACGTCTTGTTTAACGACTCCACGACTGCACCTGCACTTGCACCTCCCCAACAACAAACCACCCCCTGCATTCATCCACAACAAACCACACAGCACAACCAACACACAACCTCCCACCCGCATCCATCCCCTCGCATTAGCACGCAGAGCTCTTCTGTGTCCTCTCACCCGTCCTCGCAGACTGCATTGCATTACCGTCCCCGGCGCTAACGGTCTCGGTCCTCACCGCAAACCTAGTTCTCGTTTCCTGTTTCCCGTCCTTTTCGACCCCCGCCTAACACGTCAACGGCCGACCAACGTGACGACCGAGTCCCAGTGACAGTTTTCCATTCGACTCCACCTGTCACCACGCTCGCTTTGGGACTAACCACTGCCCGTGACGTCTCTTTCCAGGTCGCTTTGTGATCTATTCATATTCCCAACGCCACCCCCTCCCAACCGACCTGCGTTGTTTCACGGGTACCTTCCAGGCTCTGTTTACACACGCCTGCTTTCCTCTTCGACGACAATCACGAACTAGGCTGGTAAAACTCCAGTCTTCCACCGCCGACGTCTCCTGTGCTTAACCTCGTTTGCGTTCTGTGGCTTCTTCGGTTCAGTCTGGCATCATGAGTCACCAACACTCTTCCCCTCCCCTGCCCAACCTGCAGACGCTGTCCATCAATCCCTCCCCGTACGGCGAGTACCCCTACAATAACGTGTTTGGTCCCCCTGTCGCCACGCCGTCGGGTGCTCCTACTCGCGGCTGGACGAGCAGCCCCAAGCAGCGTGGTTCTCGCTCTGGAATCCCTTCCGTAAGTTGACATCATGCCGGCAAGTCCCATCTGTTTAGGGCTTGTTTTGGCTTGGGCGCTCTCGCTCCCGCAAACTGTGTCCGGGACACTAAAGCTGACGGCTCGATAGGCTTGGTTTGATCCTCAAGTGACGGAGAACGGTGGTGGTCACCACCACTATGACGTTTTCCGCCGCGGTGACGGAGCGTCGCCCACCATCTCGGCGCCGTCCACCGCCAGCTCCGGTGCAACTCCCGCGCAGCCCTACTACCCGGCATTCAGCATCGACCCGTTCCCCTCGATGGGCCTGGCGCCCTCGCCTCCTCCCTCCGTTCCCTACGGAATGGCCCCGGGATCGGCTGCTTTCGCCCCCTTCGCGTCGCAGCATGTTACGTCGATGCCGCAGCGTCCGACCCAATGGCGCGGAATGATCCCCACCCCTGACGACGATGTTATCCCGACAGCGATCGTCATCAAGAACATTCCGTTCGCTGTTTCGCGCGAGACCCTCCTGGCTATCATTGAGTCGCTGGGTGCTCCCCTGCCCTATGCGTTCAACTACCACCACGACAACGGCGTGTTCCGCGGTCTTGCGTTCGCCAACTTCCGTGCTCCGGAGGAGGCAGCCAGTGTTGTCGCCGCTCTGAACGGCTACGACGTCCAGGGCCGCAAGCTCCGCGTCGAGTACAAGAAGGTTCTCCAGCCTGGAGAGAAGGACCGCATCGAGCGTGAGAAGGCCATCAAGCGCATGAAGAGCATGCAGCTCGACTCGGTCAAGACCCCCATCGAGCCCTCGCATTCTCACAGCAATGCGCATGGCAACTCTCACAGCAATTCGCACAACAACATGCAGCGCAACGGCCACCACCAGCAGGTGTCCTACGGCGACTCGTCTAACGATGACCGCAGCCCGACCCAGTCGTCTGGCTCCAACAAGTCTGACACCCTTCCGGTGTCGCTTGATCTGAACGACCCGGCCACGCTGTCGATCTACAACATGGTCTACATGTTCAAGGAGGACCGCATGCGCGATGAGCTGGTTCTTTCCCGGAACCTCTCCCCGACTGAGCGGCGCATCGTGCACCTCGTCGCTCAGAAGCTGTCTCTCACCAGTGTCACTAAGGGTGACGGTGACTCCAAGCATGTTGTCGTCACTAAGGACACGCCGAAGTCGACCCAGTCGACTACGCACACGAGCTACCTCCAGCCCTACCCTGAAGGCAACGGTCACGGCTTGCGCATTAAGAAATCGATGCCGGACCTCCGCGGCTTCAACGGCCCGGTCGTTGCTCGTGACCCTGCCCGCAGCCTCACCCCGCAGCGTTCGTCGGGTAACCTCCGCGAGACTGCTGTCGCTGGCGTTGTCGGTGGACGCGATTACTCGTCTATGGGTGCGTCGCATGGCCGCCGCCTCCTTGGATCAGGCACTTTCAACAGCTTCTTCGGTGCCCCTGTCGGCGCCCCTCCCGTTCCCCCTCTTCCTGCGTCGCTGAGCGACCTGCACGGGGATTCGGGTTCGCAGCCCCTGCGCAACCCTCGTGGCCCCGTCGGCGAGTCGCGCGGTTTCTCGTCTGGTACATTCCCGCGCGTCGCCAGCTCGCTCCGTGGTGTTCCTGGCTCTCTGGCTCTTCCCCGCGACACACTCAGCCGTCGTCTCAGCGAGGAGGACGAGCAGGACTCTTCGCGTGCCAACGCTCGCGAGGAGCTTGATATCTAGGAGAGCCCCTCGCTCGTCCCGGATCTGTCGACTGAAAAACGCACTCCGCTGCGACCCCGTCGGCTGCACAAGTCAAGCCCAAGCCTGTGCGGCATGCGCCTGCATGCACGCACCCTGAGCCTCCGACCCCACTCCTACTCACCTCGTCGCAAGATGAGCCTCCCCTCCCAATTGCCGCCTCGGACCCGATACGTTCCCAGCATCGAAGTCTCGTGCGTGTCTGACTGAACGAGAACGAACCGCAACGTCTCAACACGGCGTCACCGAAAACCACCTTTCACATAGAGAGAACGCCTGAAATGACCGCCACGCAAACCTCCCTCCCTCACTCGTTTCCCCCTTGCCCCTCCCACCTCCCTCCCCATGATGAGCATTATATTATCCATACTGCCCCGTCTTGAACTATGGCTGGCCAACAGGCGGAGAAATGTACTTGTACCGACAGAAGCGAACGCGAATGAGGTCACGTCACCCAGCCATACAACAGAATATGCACAGAACATTCCACTTTGCCTGGTTGGTGTTGACACGTCGAGAATGTGGAGCAGCGACACGACACGCAAGCCGTCCACGCGCAGCGCACGCGGAGCACGCGGCGGGAGCCATGCGAGGAGTCTAAAGCGTAGGGCCGAAGCATAAACCTAAAAAGTGCCGTTGGCCAACTGCCAGCGTGGTGAGGATACGCTGCGCTGGGCAGAGGAAGGAGAGGAAGGAGCGGACAGACGTAAGCAACGCACATACGAGCGTGCGAGCGCAGTGGTGTGACGCTCTGCAGCTCAGCATGCTCAGCAGCGCTGCCGGCATGCTTTGCTAGCGCTGCGGGGCGATTCCGAAGAGGCGCACAGGCACGCAGTGGGAACTGGGTGCCGTGCCTTCACTGCGTGTGCCGCGTGGTGCAGCAGCTTCGAAATGTTCTGCGGCGCTCTCCCTTCCATGCCTTTGCGGCGTCCTCCGGGCTGCAGTTCTGCTCTTAGCGCCTTCCCAGCACCAAGGGCCAAGGGTCAAAGGCTAGACGAGATCTCTGTCTCTAGGAACGTAGCTCACAGGAAAGCAGGGCGCTCGCTGCCTTTGCCTCTTGTCGTAAACACGCTGCCGTTATGGCGCTCGAGGCAGAACTCTCCGGCTCGGACAGATACGTCCACTCTGACTGACATTTGACACTGTCGCGACACCGCGCGGGCGCAAGGCTCGTTTCCGGAACTGTGGGAGGACGCATCTCGTAAACCTGGCCGGACGCGGGTCGAGCGAGGCACTGTGTCTCCGGTCGTCGGAGGTAGCTGAGGATAGCCAGACCTGGCCGATCTGATGTCCAAAGAAAGCGGGCACTCGTTCCTGTCCTCTGGGGCTGGAATCTGCACACACGTAAAGGTCAGATACTACTGACGCAGATGCTGGCCGTTGCAGTGGCTTCGAGAAGAAGCTGCAAGGTGGTTTGCAGAGACTAACGGCTAGCCTGAGGTCTCAATGGGTGCCGTTCTCGCCCAGACTGGACCTTCCGCTATGGCGGCCTCACTTGCTCCTTCACAGTGCGCGCTCGCAGATGAATAGAACGGTGGGAGACAGAGAGCTCGGGTGACAAAACGACGATGGGTCTGGCGGCAGAATGACAATGGATCAGAATCTGCACATCTGTACAAGCTTGGCGCAGCCCTGGCCCCGGTCGGTGACGGCTCCAGCTCGCTGTCACCAGTCACCGGTGACGCTCTCTGCACCCACATACCCACGCCTGACCTCGAGTGCGCCGCGTCCCTGCAAGGTGCTGGACCAACGCACAGTCCTCTGGTCCGGGTTCGCGACCCAGCGCTCGCAAGCCATAGGTGACCGCGATGGCTCGGCGTCGGAAATGTCCGTCGCCACTGACGACCGTGTCCAAGCTGAACCAGCTCCTTACGGCCGTCCAGCGACCAGCGAGTAGGCACGTCTCAGCGTCTCGGCGGCCATGTCGCGCGTCACACACGCTCCTACAAATCACGCCCTCGTCATTTGCAGCCGGGGCCCGCGTCCCCACTCCGTTGGACCTGGACTCGCTCCGTGAGGTTGCGGAGATGTCCACTTGAGTCTGTGCACAAGTCACGGGATCGCCTGCTCGGGCAGTGGGATTCGGGATTCAAGCCATAGTAGCCGGCTATCAACCGCTGTACCGCTAAGCACCATTCCTCGGCGATGCGCGATCGGTGGGGCAGCTGCTGGGCATATATCGGGCCCACCTTGTGCATGCCTCTCCACTTGTTAACCCCACCTGCTACGTGCACGTCGTCTACACATCTGCGCCTCTCTCTCAAGCCCGCGAACAACCCACGCAGCGACCCCAGCAACCCAGCCAGCATGACCAGCGACGAGCCCCGCTCCGCGCTCGAGGGCCCGAACGGCGACCCCGAGGCGATCGGGTACGAGATCCCCGCCTTCCCGCTCGGCACGAAGCGCGCCGTGCGCGTCATCGCCGTCGGCGGCGGCGCCAGCGCCATCACGCTCGCGTACCACGTCAAGACGCACGCCGAGAACGTCGACCTGGTCGCGTACGAGAAGTCGCCAGAGCTCGGCGGGACGTGGTACGACAACAGGTGAGCCGCGGCTCTGCCCTGCTGCCCCGCTGCCCCCGCAGAGGGCCGGGCACTAGGGGCACCGCTAGCGCCGGCGGCCGCGACTGGAGCCCCGATCGCTGTCGGCGAATGGCTTCGCCTGACTCTACGAGCGCTACGCGCCCAGAACACCCGCTGACAGCAGATACCCGGGGTGCGCGTGCGACGTGCCCAGCCACGCGTACCAGTTCAGCTACCACCCGCACGCGGGCTGGAGCCGTTTCTACTCTGGCTCGCCCGAGATCTGCGCGTACATGAACTCGATCGTGGACGAGCACGGGCTCCGCGGCATGTTCAAGGTCAGCCACGAGGTCGTCGCCGCGCACTGGGACGACAAGGCGCAGCAGTGGGTCGTCACCGTCCGCGGGCCGGACGGCGAGTTCGAGGATAGGGCCGAGTTCCTCGTGAATGCGAGCGGGATTCTCAAGTGAGTAACAGCACTTTACATCGCATTGGTGGTACTGAAGAGCGGCCGCTGCGCTCCTATTAGCAGCGCTCCACCCGCGGCACTCGCTCCGCTCGTACCGCTCGTTTTGCTCGCCCCGCTGACCCCAGCAACTGGAAGTGGCCCGACATCGAGGGCATCGACAGCTTCAAGGGCAAGCTGATGCACACGGCGCAGTGGGACGACAGCTACGACTTTGCCGGGAAGAAGATTGCGGTGATCGGCGTCGGGTCGAGTGTGGTGCAGGTGATCCCGCAGCTGCAGAAGCGCGTCGAGCACATGACGTGCTTCATCCGCTCGGGCGCGTGGATCACGGACGGCGGCGCCGCGGCCAAGTACGCGGGGCCGAACGGGGCGAACAAGGACTACACGGACGCGGAGAAGGCGCTGTGGGCGGCGGACCCTGCCGAGTTCCTGCGCTACCGCAAGGAGGTGGAGCAGGAGGTGAACGCGCGCTACCGCATGTACCTGAAGGACGAGGAGCTGCAGAAGCAAGTGCGCGCGTTCGCCGAGCAGCGGATGCAGGAGCGGCTGGCGAAGAAGCCCGAGCTGGCGGCGCTGCTCACGCCCAAGTTTGCGCTCGGGTGCCGGCGCCTGACGCCCGGCAACGGCTTCCTGGAGAGCCTGTGCGAGGACAACGTGACGGTTGTGTCGAACCCGATCGAGCGGATCACGGATACAGGCCTCGAGACGCGCGACGGCACGCGCGCCGACGTCGACGCCATCGTGTGCGCGACTGGCTTCGACGTGTCGCTGCTGCCGCGCTTCCCGTTCCTGGGGCGCGACGGCGCCGACCTGCGCAAGCGCTGGTCCGAGGGCTTCGTCGAGGGCTACATGTCGCTCATGGTGCCCGACTTCCCCAACTACTTCACGTTCCTGGGTCCCTCGGCGCCCGTCGCGCACGGCTCGCTCACGCAGACCATCGAGCGCTGCAGCATCTGGATGCTCAAGGCGATCGCCAAGATGCAGGCCGAGGGCGTCGCGTCCATCGCGCCCAAGGCCGACGTCACGCGCAAGTTCAACATCCACCGCAACGCACTCATGCCCACCACCGTGTGGAGCAGCTCGTGCTCCTCGTGGTACAAGAACGGCAAGGCCAACGGCCCCGTCATGGCCATCCACCCCGGCAGCAAGCTGCACTTCTTCGAGATGATCCGCGAGCCCCGCTTCGAGGACATGGACATCGAGTACATCGGGGGCAACCCCTTCGCGTACCTCGGAAACGGCTTCAGTCTCGTCGAGCTCGAGGACGACTGCGACCACTCGTGGTACGTGTCCCGCCCGTGGGACGGCGCCCTCCCGTACGACCGGCCGAAGAAGCCGACCGAGGACGCCTCGAAGCAGGCCCAGAAAGCGTAGGTCGCGCTGGTATCTCGCGCTTAACGTTGTAGAGCGAAGCTGTAGAAGTAGCGAAGCGGTCGATTCTTTGGTGTACATGCATGCAGTTGTTTCTTGGACCATAGGTGGTCGCCGAGATATGACCTTTTCAGGGCCGTTGGAAACGGCGGTCGTGCGTTGGTCGTCGCACTTCGCAGAGGACATCATCAACGGTCTGCCGATGACTGAGATTGCCCTGCCACCTACTCCATCAGCAGCTGAGCTTCGCTGCATTGTTTTACTCGGCACATTCTCCTATGGCTGCCGTACTTCTTGCAGGCGTAGTGCTGCGCATGCTGCGATGTCTTCGACAGGAGCTCACCATCGGACTTGCCCGGACGATCGCTAGCGGGATCAATCGTCCGCTCAACCTCAACAACGATGACGTTCTCGGTCGAGCGAGCTGCGATTCAGGCGTTCTTGACACCACACCTTCGCACATCACACCTTCTGTTGCCAGCGCCATGTCTCAACCGCTATCGCCGAGGCTGGCACGGCCGCCGCTGCTCACGTTTGTGTCGACCTCGACGCTTGCCTCAATCCCTGCCACGCCCTGCCAGATCCATCCCGAGTGGACGAGCGGGGACTTCAAGCTGGTCTCGAACGACCACTGGGTGTTCATGGTGCCGATGTACTTGCTGCAGACGTGGTCGTGAGTGTATCCTCCTCCCACCTGCTAACCCGCAGTGAGACCTTCCGCGACACGCTCGAGGCGGGCACGGGCAAGATGGAGGTGCAGCTGGACGACAGCAGTGTGACGCTGCACTACTTCCTGTGGTTCATCACACGGGTGGAGCTGTTCGACGTGCCGGACGCCGAGACGCTGCTGGGCCTCGGGCTCTTCATGAACAAGTACAACTGTCCCTTAGCGTACAAGTTGTACATCGACAAGGTGCGCGCGGTGATCGACAACTGCGAGCTGGCGCCGTACCAGCTGTTCCAGCTCGGCGCCGGGCTGCGCAACGCGAGCTTCTGCTGCCGCGCCATCCAGCAGTCCGGCCCCGGGGGCAGGTGCCCGAAACCGCGCCCCGACCACCTCTACCACGAGTGCACCGTCAGCCCGCACTGCTTCCCGATGAAGGCCGGCATGGGCCTGCCCAAGGCGTACCTGTGGGCGCTTGCGCTCGCCGACGTCCCCGAGATCACGATCGACTGGGACCCCGAGGTCGACGACGAGGACGACGCAAGGCCAATGACGAAGCGCTCGTACAGGAGGACGCTGCTCCAGATGGCCGGGTGGAACTTCCTCAAGGCGCTGAAGGAGACAGACGCCATCGACGACTGAGCTCAGATTGTGACGTCCGCACCGTCTGATCGCCGTGCTTCGCGTTGATCGTCGCACTGCGACTGGAACAACCTCGTCACGGGGTCCCCGCTGTCACTGACAACCTCATGATAGGTATAGACAGCATACGTGCGACTCCTGTCTCGATATCTCCGTCCGCAATGCCCCGAGCCTGCTTCGAGAACGAGCTGGAGGAGGCGACTGCCCTGTTCAGCCAGCTGCAAGCGGTGCGGAGCTTCAAGCCCCACGAGTCGCCCTCCGTCTTCAGCCAGCAATTCACACTCGTCTCGCGCGAGGGAGAGCAGGTCAGCATGCCGATCTACGACTTAATGTCCTGGTCGTGAGTGTCACCCCATCTTTCCCTCTTACAGTCCACCCATCCTCCTGTCTCTCCCACATGAAAGCATTGTGGTCATATCTGACGACACAGGAAGTTCTTCCGGGACCTGCTCCAGACCGGCGGGGGCGAGAAGCGTGTCGAGCTCGAGGAGCAGACCGATACAATCAAGCAGTTCAAGGAGCTCGTATACGAGAAGCGCGTCACGTGGCGCGAGTACACCTCCATGTCGTTCTTCGATCAAGTGTTCGCCCTCGTTGCCTTCTTGGACAAGTATGACTGTCCGCGCGCGCTGAAGGATCTCGTCGAGATCCTGGCACGCGGCGCCTCGGTGCCCTCCACTACACCCACCCTCAGCGGAGGGACGAGCACGACGCAGGCCGAGCTGCCGCCGCTCGTACTCTTCGCGGTGGGCGCACGCCTAGCGCAGCCGGAGGTGTGCGAGGCCGCCCTCGATCTGCCGAAGGGCAGCTGGGTGCACTACAAGCCCTGGACACACCCGCCCGGCATCGGCGACAAGTACCGCAACACGCTGCACCCCCTTGGCATCCCGTACGAGCTGCTCGCGGCGCTGCCGTACGAGTACGCCCTCGCGCTCGCACTTACTCAGGTCAAGGAGAACATCAAGCCGACAGGAGCTGCAAGGGGAGCGAGTTCGTGGAGCATCTGAACAAGATCGGCAAGCTGAAGAAGGCGGCAGAGGGGACGAAGGACGGGGCGTAGGCTCTGGATGCATCTGATGGTCACGCGCGCCGAATGTGTAGAACGCAAAGGAGGCGGGCGTCGAACGTACCGGAAGATGATTACTGATGAGTGTAACTAACAACAGCAGGGCGCTTGCGTGCGTCAGCGAGCTATGCTCGTTCACATAACTATCCTTTCTTCACCCCCCCCATCCTTGCATTCACTCACCTCTCATCCGCCTTGCGTCTCCAGCACCCACCCCTATCCTGCAATATGTCGGCAGCGCAGGAACTGCTCAACGAGCAGTTCACGCTCGTCTCCGCTGAGGGAGAGGAGTTCGCCTTCGCCCTCTCTGAGCTGATGGCGTGGTCGTGAGTGCAAGCCTCTCGCCGTCGACTGAAGGACAGCAAGGGCTTCAACGATCTCCTCATCGTCGGCAGCGGCGAGAAGAAGGTCCAGCTCGACGAGGAGGCTATCACCTTGAAGCAGTTCCAGGCCATTGTCCGATCGCGGTCATTCAGGACGGACATAAGTCAGACTCTCCGCCCGTTCGATCAAGTCATCGCCCTCATGCGCTTCTTCGACAAGTATGACTGCGACCATGCCTACACGCACCTGGCATACATTTTGGACAAAAGAGTGCAGGAAAACTGGCCGCCGCTGCTGCTCTTCCTCTTGGGGGCGCAGATGAACCGACCAAGCATGTGCAAGAACGCTTTGGACGCTCCTGCCAGAGCCTGGAGCTCATATCCCTCGATGATACCGGCCGGATTCTGTAATCCCCTCGACGGCGGCTACTACTGTTTGCATCCCTTCGCAATGCCATACAACGTGCTAAGAGCTATGCCGGTCGAGTATTCCGTGGCTTTATCCCTGACTGGTGTGCCCCATAAGATCTACAAACACCCCGATAACAACAAGCGGAACCTCTATGGGAGTAAGTTCATGGGGGCCTTGGAGAGCCTAAGGGAGCGGGCTGCGACCGCCAAGTAGCAAGATGTCTGTGGGAGCCTTGTCTTCTCAAGCGTCTCATCCGTCGAGCCGAATCGCAACCCCCACTCTTCCACAACATGACCTCATCGTGCGTTCCAACCTCAGGGGGTGGCAACAAGCCACATCAGTGCCCCCTTGACATGCGTACGACATCCCTCGAGAACAATGACAATCCAAAAAAAGCCGTACTTGACTGTACACATAAGCGGAGCCCCGAGTCCCTTGTCCATAAAGCTACTCTAGTCGTCGTATGCATGCTCACAACAACGTGCTGTGTCAAAGCTTTCCAGGCACTGCGGCACTGGATGCCTTGAATACTACGCTTAGCCATGCACCTGGACTCTCTCACTGTGACAGTGTGAGCTGGGGCTTGAGGGGGTGATGCGAGCCGGAGAGCTTGAGATGTCATGACCATATAAATTAGGGAAGAGGGGGAGCGTGCCAGACCCTCCCCTCTACTTCCACACGCCGCACCGAACGCAACAGTTTCACTATGACCTCGAGGTTAAAGTCTTGGTGCTGGCTTCGATACTAATTGATTCAGACTCACGCCGGTACGAGACGCAGATCGGACTATCGGGTGTTCTAGGGGACACGAGCGCTGGAAGACAGCTAGCTCCCCAACGTCTCGCCCATCTGCACCCTCGGCACAGCTCCTTGGGCCATTCACCTCCGTCTTCGAGCCTGATGTGCTGCTCGCTGCGGCCAGCCTTCGTAGAAAGCTGCACCGCGTCCCGGGACCTCGCACCTCATAATGCTTGGCCACGACCTTCCCACACGCTCAGCAGTCGATAGACTGAAGAAGCAGTCACCGGAACGCTGTCCTCTGTTTCACATCTGCCTCTGCTACTACGCCAGGAGACCCTTTCACACTGGTTGACTGGGAGCGAGGAATCTGCGCACAGCCTGTTCCGAGCGTCTCCGCAGCCCGCTCTGCACCTCGCACGTCGCCGGAACAGCGCACTGGCCCTGTGTAGTGGGCTGACGGGGCAGGGAGGGCGAGGTGGCTAGCAGCTTCGGTGTTACGGAGAATGCTGCTACTGGCGGACGTCCTTCTGAGAGGTCTAGCCGTGCCGTCAGATATAAAAGAGTCGTCGACGCTCCTAATTCTTCCTTCCTCATTCAACACGACAACCCCTCTCGAGGCTCATCATCAGCATTCCCAAGTTCCCACCTCCTCAGCACCATTGATACACCTCAACCTGTCTCGACACTTCACTGCGACTACCGTGAACAACGCTCGCCTCATTTGCTCTCCTTCCCTCTAATCTTACTGCTGGCCAGACACTGCTCTCCATCCATTCCACGTCACCCTTGCCCCCGACCTACATTTCCGGCGGCCCTCGTCCTACACGACACCCACCTCCGGCATCAGTGCGATCCGCGAGGCAAGCTTCTTGGAGCCCAGCAGTGTACCTATCTGCGTATGGTGAGCTTGCATGGTTGGAAAGGTAAGCTAACACCAGTGCTGGGCCTAAACCTTCTGTTGTGACCTTCACATGTCGATTCTTGACACGACGCCAGCACACGTCGGCTTGTGGCTATCCTTCGGAATTTTCGACATTTTCGGCTCCCAGTCAGTGAGCTTCCTCGAATGCCCACAGAGCCAAGCTGACAGCAGGATCGATTTCAAAGTTATCAGTGAGCTTCCTCGAATGCCCACAGAGCCGAGCTGACAGCAGGATCGATTCCAAAGTTATCAGTGAGCTTCCTCGAATGTCCACAAGAGACGAGCTGACAACAGACTCGGCCGGCTGCTTCGTAGCATTCCACAGCACCCCGTGTGACCCCGACACCCGATTGTAAGCTGGGAAGTACAGAGACATAAGCCGACGCCAGTTCGCGACGCCGGGGGCAGTCATGCGTGTAATCTCGGCAACAGCAGGATAAAAAGCAGTGATCTAGGCTAACGCAATGACGAGCTGACGACAGTCTTCACAGCGACGATGTGCTAGGGTCGGCCGACGACTCTTCAACGATCCATGGTAGGCTGTATGCGCAGACGACGAGCTAACGACAGCCCCTTCGCTGTTTTCAACGGCCGAAAGATTTTGTCGGCTCAGGTTCACGAACACAGTGAGCTTCCATATCGTTGAGGGCATAAGAGCTGACGACAGTCAAATGCCGCTAATACAGTAGACCACCATCTGCACAGGGAGGGATACCACATCGAGTCATCTCGCAGCGTGAGCTACTGCAACTCCCAGCGAAGCTCACGGCCAGACCATAACCCTTCAGCGTCTCCGACGCGTTTAGACCTCCCTCGATAACTGCAAAAGTTCCTCAGAACCCAGAAAGACATCTCGCAGTTAAACAGTAGGCTTGTGCTCGCCGCTCGCATAGCTGACCTCAGTCTTTTGCATAGGCACCCGTGCAGCCACTGCGGGCTACCGTACAGTAAGCTGGCCTCTTTCTCCGCGAAGCTAACGTGCAGATCAAACTGTGGAATATGGTGAGCTTCGAGGCGCTAGGCCATAGCTGACGACAGGTCTGACCTCCAATACGTCTCCTACCGTTGAAGACAGGACGGTACGTTATCTTGACCAGGGAATGAAGCTGACGACAGCAGCTGTTGCCTTATCCTGAGCCCGAGAAGCGAGTGTGAGCCGATCTGCAGCGCCAAGGCGAAGAACAGAGGTGAGCTTCGAGCTTCCGCTGAGCTAAGCTAACGACAGCCAAGCCTGAGCTGCCAAGTACTCGTCGGCAGCTGACAACGGCTGAGCGTGAGCTTCACACTCTCAGCCGAGCTAACAGCAGCCGGGGGATGAGCTGTGCCATTCCTCTACCCAGCCGATGGCAGCGAGGGTGCGCTGAGAGGTTACGTTTCAAGCTGACAGGCCAGGCGCGAGTTCCTCCCACCTGGTCTAATCGGAGCCATGCGTGAGCTACGCCACTGCTCGGTCTAGCTGACAGCAGGCTGGCGTGCGCACACTCGCTCGTTACCACACTCGTGAGCTGCCAGGTTTAGGAACCGGTAGGAGCTGACCGCAGGATCGTGAGCTTGTTATCCCTCCAAGCTGACAACAGCATACGTGAGCTGCATCAGCACACTGACAGCTGACGACAGCGGAGCGAGCGCGTGAGCTGTTCTGCTATCTTGACCCAAGCTGACGACAGAGCGCCGTGGTCCTTCGTGCCGCGCTCACATCTTCTGGATCGTGAGCCACCAGCTTGAAAAACGCGGCCCAGAGGCGGGGTGAGCTTTGAAGATCTGGCAGAAAAGCTGACCCCAGGCGAGCTGAGCGGCACAAGCCACCGAAGCTGACTCCCAGCCTGGAGCGGGTTGAGCATCGTGAGCTTTGAAGCCCATGCACAAGCTGACCCCAGGTGAGCTGAACTCCATACCGCGCAAGCTGACTCGCAGTCTCGCCCTCGGCAGTCTACTTGGAGGCGGTGAGCTTTGAAGATCTGGCAGAAAGCTGACCGCAGGTGAGCTGAGTGGCATGCGCCTCGAAGCTGACGCCCAGTCTGGCGCTGGTACTGTGAGCTTTAAAGATCTGGCAGAAGCTGACTCCCAGTTTTCTGAGTGAGCTTGGAGGCAAGCCCACAACGCTGAGTGCTATGTACCGCCGAGTCGAGAAGCTGACTCCAGTGAATCCAACCGCAGAACCCAGGAGCCAGACGTGAGCTCACCGAGCCAGGATCTTAGCTCACCCTCAGAGACCCCGGGAAGCGGAAACGTCGGCGACAGCGGCTGTAGCAGTGAGCTGGAGCGTCCTTGGCAGCTAGCTAACCGCAGGCCCTCCTCTTCCGAGAGCTTGACTCCGGGGCGGAAGCTAACGGCAGTCCTGCTTTCTGCGTCCGGAGCATGGGCGACGTCGCGGAGCAGTGAGCTGTAAGAACCTTGCGCGCAGCCGCTAGGTTAGCTAAAACATGTACATGAGAGCTGACAACAGGCAGTGAGCTCTTGTAATACTCGACTTAGCTGACGTCCAGTATCTGCAACTGATCAGCGGACGGGCGGGCATGCGGTGCCACGGGGTAAGCTGTGCTGTCTTCTAAGAGCTGACCTCCAGTTTTTGCTAGCTTGACCGACGGACGCTCCGGGTTCATTAGTGAGCTGGGTAGAAACGGTTCAGCTGACTCCCAGCCCGCACCGCGTCCATCGGCCTGCACCGCCGCACTGGAGAGGCATGAACTTTCCTTCCGCCGCTAGCTGACGATCAGGCCAGCGTGAGCTGTCACCAGCGCGGCTGTAGCTAACCTCAGCTACCCATACTGCCACCATCCGTACTCCTATGTATTATTCTTGAACCGCCTGCCATTTGTGCGCTGTATCGTCGTCGTCAGCAGTTCAACGGCTGCCACCCCGGCATGCCACCGCCGTGCCTGATCAGATCTGCCGACATCAGATCACGTGCTGAGGGAATGGTCGCGTGTCCGAAAATTACCTGACGGGCCCCGACGTCATAGAAACGCTCTGGCTGGGCAAAACTTTCGAGAGCATCAAGGGTGGAAGTCTAGGCCGTGCATCGGGTATGGTGTGGCTACAAGTACAGGATTCGCCATGGCTATGTGAGCGCGCGGCGACTGTTGCAATCGCTGCGCGCCCGCTCGCTCCGCTCGCGCCGCTGCGCGGCCCTCGCAGTGCTCGATCCCAATACATGCCATAGGCGAAGGTATACAAATGGCTAAATGCGTGCCAAAGATGGTGTTTTGGATGGTTGTGGTGGAAGATGAGGGAGTCCGTCTAGTTGCCCGAGTGGCGCTCGTAGATGCCGACGACCATGGCGTGGTCGCGCTCGTACGGCTCGAGGGTGAGCTGCTCCTTGGGCTTGATGCCCTCCTTGCGCATGTTGTTGACCTCGGACGCGAAGACCTGGGCGGCGGGCGCGGTCGAGTCGATACAGTTGGCCTTGATGGAGATGACGATGGCGCCGCCCTGCTTGAGGAAGTGGTGCGCGTTGAGCGCAATGATACGCGCCTGGTCGGGCTGCGCGACGTCGGCAAAGATGACATCGACCATCTGCACAAGCATGCGGTACTTCTGCGGGTGGCGCGCGTCCTCGACAATGGGGATCACGTTCGTGCGCTTCTTCGCCATGCCGATCAGGTCGCGTCCGGGGCGGTGCGAGAACTCCACAGCGTACACGATGCCCTCGGGGCCGACGACGTCCGCGACGTGCGAGACCGACGAGCCAGACGCGGCTCCGAGGTAGAGGACCTTGGCTCCGGGCTTGATCTGAGACAGTTAGCTATGCTCAACGCTACGATAGCTGATGGAGGGGTCTCCTCAGCCGCAGAAAGCAGGCTACTCACGTGGATGGCGTCGAGACCACCGAGGATACCAGCAGCAAGCTTGGAACGGAAGGGGTTCCAGACACGGTACTCGACCTTCTCCTCCTCGCCGGCGTCGTTCATGGTGGCGACGCTGATACGCTTCTCGCCGTAGACGCTCTCTCCGGGGGTCAGGTTGCGCGTGACGAGCAGGTGCTCCTTGCCCTTGGCGATGTAGACACCCTCGTGCCTGTGGGGCTCGATGGTGACGGCGCCAGGTCCCTTCTTGCCGAGGCCGGCCTTGCCGCCACGGCCACCACCGCGGCCGCCGGCACCACCGCGACCACCGCCGCGACCACCACCGCGCGGGCCTGTCTGTCAGCTAACACGAACGACAACACTAGCTGGGCTACTCACCACCACGGCCACCGGCTCCGCCACGGCCACCGCCGCGTCCGCCAAAGGATCCGCCGCGTCCGCCAGCCGCACCGCCGCGGCCACCGCCGCGACCGCCGAATCCGCCACGGCCACCGCCACGGCCGCCGCCTCGTCCACCGCGTTCTCCGAAGGCCATTTTGTCGAGTAGGGTTGGGTTGGTTGTTGGGTGTTGGGTAGAGTGTATGGAGCCAAGTTAGGATCCGATACTGACGATTAGGAGGATGATCGGTCTGGGACTGGCGTTGCAGCGAGGAAGACGAGAGTGTGGGCGTCGCCTGTAATTTTCGGAGGGACGGGATTAAATAGGAATAAAGCGAAAAAATAATGTCGCAGCGATAGGCCAAGGTGGAGGCCGGGTCGAGTTAAGGTTATCGCCCGGGGCCTGAGCCAGCGCCGAGTATGGGAATTGTAAACGAGGCTAATGGGGGGTTTGATTCCGGGGTAATGGGCAATATGGCGAAGGTAATGAGTTGTAATAGGTCGGTGATGAATGGGTGAGAAGGGATGAGCCACAATGGCGAGGCGGGTCAGGACACCGAGACCGCGGACCCGCCAGCGCCCAGCGCCCAGCCCAGCGCAGCCAGTGGCCAGCCAGCACCCAGCACCCAGTTCAGCGAGCCCGGCCCGCCCAGCCCAGCCCCATCTCACCCAGACCTGACCTCGATCCATCTCGCTGTGACGCCTTGCCTCGTCCAACCACCCGCTCGCTCGTTTGACCAACATCCAACATCCACTCCCAGCAGCCCTTTTGTCCATTACTCTAGCCACCCTCGCTGTCACACACATCTACCATACTCGCATACACACATCCCCACCCCGCCCACTGAGCAGCCGACCCCGTCTGCAGCATGCCAGGCCAAGAACCCGGCGCACCCACCGCGGTCGCCGCGGCTCACCACCAACCCCCACCACCACCCCAGCAGGCCCCCGCCTCGGCCCCGGCCCCGGCCCCGACACAGGACCACTTCCAAGACACCCACCACCACCAGCCTCAACCACCCCAGCCGAGCCAGCACCACCACCACCAGCAACAGCAACAGCAGCAGCAGCAGCCCACCTACCCCTCCCTCGCCTACCCCGCAGGCCCCTCTCAGCACCAGCCCCCTTATCCCCCCAACAACTACCCCTACAACCCCTACTACGCCGCACAGCAGTTCCCTCACCAACATGGCCAGCAGCGTCCGCACCACCCCAACCCCGGCGCCGGAGCCTTCCAGCCCGCATTCCGCTACGACAACTACCCCGGGTACTACCAGCCCCAGTTCTACCCGCCGTACGGCCAGATGCCCGTACCCGGTCCTGGCCCGGGCACCATGCAGAACGGCTACTACGTAGGGGGTGGGGCCAATTTCCAACGGCCGTACGGCGCATTCGAGGGCGACCAGAAGTTCGGACATGACGACGACGGCTCGGCAGCGTATCACGGAAATCCCCAGTTTGCGCCCCAGCAGCCCTTCTACCCGCCGGGACACCCCTATGCATACGGCGTCGGCGTCGGGTACCAGCAGCCGGGGATGTACAACGGCATGGGCTACCGACCAGACGGAGGGTACATGGGAGGGGGCGAGCAGCCGCCGCCGCCGCCGCCGCCGCAACAGCACGGGGGACCGAACGGTACGAGCGCAAACGCAGCTCCTGCCAGTGCCGCCAGTTCCAAGGGCCTGAACCCTGCCGCCCAAGGTTTCAACTATCCGGTGCGCAAGAACGAGCAGCCCACGCCACGGACAGCGTCAAGCGCAAACGCAAACGGGAACGGGCCCGCGAACGCAGCCGGCCAGCAGCCCAACGGACATGCATCGACCCCGGCCGTCGTCGAGCAGCCTGCGCCTGCGCAGGTGCCGGAAAAGGCGCAGGGTGCGGGGTCGCTGGGTTTGTCACTCGAGCCCCCGCCCTCAGTTTCGGAACCGGCTGCCGCCGACTCACACTCGCCCGCACTTGCATCTGCTCCCTCGCCAGCACCGGCAGGCAAGGTCGACCAGCCCGCAGAACCAGCCCATGTCCCATCAACACATCCCTCATCAGACACCGCCAACGAGCACGCTCAGTCAGCACCGTCAGCATCCAACCCTCCCCCGCCTCCGCCCCTGGCGGAACCATCACCGGTCCAGCCTGCGGGTCTCACCTTCACCGGCGCGAGTCTCGCTGGCGTCTCCTCCCCTCCCCCCTCGTCGTCCACGATGCCCCGCCAGAAGAAGACTTCCTCCGACCCTGTCCGGCTACGACCACACAGGCCCGCTCACGACGCAGAGGGCGGCAACTCGTACGCTGCCCACCTGTCCCGCTTCGTCCCCGCCAGCGTCAAGTCCGAGTCTGTCTCCGCTGACGGAGAAACTGCCCCGCGGCGGACAACGAAGGGGAGGCCAAGGCCCCGAGGGAAGGCCGTCTACGCCGTCGGTGTCAAGGGTGGCCGCCAGCCCCCTCCGCATCGTGCGCTCACCTTCGGTGATGTCATCACCGAGCCGCTGTCGCACGAGCCCGCCGACGAGTCGAAAACGCCCGCTGTTGCCACCCCGACACCTGCTGCGCCCTCTGCGGAGGCGTCCGCATCCACGCCTGCGCCCGCGCCCGTCCGCTCGCCTGCCCCCGCCCCCGTGAAGCCGTCGTCGTGGGCCTCGCTGCTCCGCTCGTCCCAGCCTGCCAAGTCGGCCACTGGCACGCCGAACAGCCTCTCCGTTGCTGCGTCCTCGACCCTTCCCTCTCCTTCCAAGTCGATCGACTCGCTGCCCCCTGAGAGCGTGGCGTCCAGGGTTCCCCCGTCTGACGGACGATCGACGCCGCGCTCACCTCCCGCTAAGCCTTCGTCGTGGGCTGCTGCCGTCGGCGCGCCGCCGACACCTGCTGAGGACCTTGCCCGCCTGCTGACGGATGGCCTGAGCTCGCGGCCTGCTGGCGCCCCGGCGCCTATTGTTCCCCGCGGCCTCATCAACACGGGCAACATGTGCTTCGCCAACACTGTAGGTTGCGTAGGCTTCTGCGTTTGGCTAACCAATCCCAGATTCTTCAGGTCCTTCGCTACTGCACCCCGTTCACCGAGCTCTTCGAGGAGCTTGGTAAGCGCCTGAAAGCCGACCTTGCCCGCCGCACCCCTCTGCTGGAGGCCATGGTTGTGTTCCTCCGCGAGTTCGCTCCTGGGCCCTCCACCAACGGAAGCAACGGCGCATCGACGCCGAAGGGCAAGGCGCGCGACAACGCCTTTATCCCGGAGAACGTGTACGACGCCATGAAGGAGAACAAGCGCTTCGACACGATGCGCCGCGGTTACCAGGAGGACGCAGAGGAGTACCTGGGCTTCTTCCTGAACACGCTGCACGAGGAGCTGCTCGACCTGTACTCGCGCACTGCGCCCGCGAAGCCTGTCGCCAAGTCGGCCGCGGCCAACGGCGACAGCGAGCGGACGATTGACCGGCCAGTGTCTCCGAGCGCGGGACGGCGGAACGACGACGACGATTGGCTCGAGGTCGGCAAGAAGCAGAAGACGCATGTTGTGCGGACGGCGGAGACGCGCGAGTCATCTGTGTCGCGCATCTTTGGCGGCTCGCTGCGGTCCGTCCTTCACACGCCCGGCTCGAAGGACAGCGTGACGCTTGAGCCGTACCAGCCGCTGCAGCTGGACATCCAGGCGAGCGAGGTGCACACGCTTGTGGACGCGCTGCGGCACCTGAACGAGCCCGAGACGGTGCCGGGGGTGTGGTCTGCGGCGCGCAACGCCAACGTCGACGCGACCAAGCAGGTGTACCTCGAGACGCTGCCGCCGGTGCTGATCCTGCACCTGAAGCGCTTCGTGTACGACCCGCAGGAGCAGAACGTGGTCAAGCGCTCCAAGCCTGTCGCGTACGGCACCGAGCTGAGCATCCCGGCCGAGATCGTGAGCCCGGCCAAGCGCACGCCGCAGGGCATCAAGTACCGCCTCTTCGGCGTCGTGTACCACCACGGCCACTCGGCGACGGGCGGGCACTACACGGTGTGCGTCGCGCGCCCCGACGGCACCGGGTGGCTGCACTTCGACGACGAGACGGTCCAGCCCGTGCCGACCGAGGACGTGGTCGTCAGCGACGAGGAGGCCGCCGACGGGCGCGCCGGCACCGTCGCCGGGCGCGAGAAGTGTGCGTACCTCCTGTTCTACCAGCGCGTGCGATGAGCGCGGCGCGAGCGCAGTAAGCACACAGTCCACGGCGGCCGCGTGTCCGAGCCCAGCGCAAGCCTGGACAGTGACAGCAGCCGCAGCAGCAGCAGAGTAGGCATCGCAAATACCCCGCGCAAGCACAGCATCACGATATCCACCCACCCACCCCCATCCCCACATCTCACCCCATCCCATCTCCATAGGTCCGGTCATCATCAGCATCGACGAGCATCGCGCCCTGTCCCACTAGCATGCACGCATCTGCATCCACTTGCGCCGTAGCGCACCTCGCATAGTTGCGGTCTTCTCTCGGTTTCCAGGTTGCGATGCCATGGGTTGAGCGTAGCGCCGCAAGAGCAGCAGCACAAGTCCTGGCTCGGGCACTGGCTGACCGCACTAACCAGAGCGCATCTGCCTGCTGACCGTACTAACCGGAGCGCGGCTCACTTCGGGAGACAGCACGCGGTACTCCGCGCCACTGTCGCCGGCAAGCCTGCCGTCCACTCAGCGCCCATCATGCGTAACCTAGCAATGTGCATTCAACATATGTTACAAACCAGACGCGGGACGTGTTCTATCGGGCACCAGAAACGCAAACTTTAGAATCGAAACGGAAAAATCTTAGGATAAGAGAAACGCCTATGCCTACACCACACTCGAGCCACGCTCCGCGCGCGCATGCACCTCGCAGCCCTCGCTGCGCTCGGGCTGCTCGGGCTACTCATGCACCGTCGGGACCTGCGACTTGCGGCCCGCGCCCCGCGCGCTCGCCGACGCGGGCGGCGGCATCGCGCTCGAGCGCCGCTTGGAGCGGCGGCGCTCCTTGCGCTCCTTGGACGACTGGGCGAGCATCTCGGCCCAGATCGGGTTCGACGGCACCTTGCCCAGCAGGCCCTGGAGCGTGTCCATCCACACGGCCTTGTCGTCGTCGCGGTCGGCCGAGAAGACGATCGCCTCGTTGTCCGTGAAGCGCAGCTGGAAGGAGCGCGGGCGCGCTGAGAACGGGTCGTAGTCGTCCTCGACGCCCGGCTGGTTGCAGTCGACGAGCGCGCTCGCCTCGCGCAGGTCGATCCGCGCAACCTCCTTCTTCGTCACCTCGTTGATCGCGACGAGGCTGCCGCCGATCAGCTTGAAGAACCGCCGTCGGGGCACGCGGCAGTCGCCCCCGACCTGCGTCAGGATGCCCTCGTGGTACACCTGGCTGTGCCACTTGTGGTGCCGCAGCCCGCGCAGCGTCTCGTCGATCGATCCCGGCAGGTTGTCCGGCCCGAGCCCCGGGAGAGGCGGCAGGCGCAGCACCTGGATCGTGATCTTGGCGAGCTGCTTGCGCGGCGCAGTTCCGTCCGGTAGCGGCGCGGGCTTCACCATCGCGAACATCGGGTACCGGATCTCGAGCACCTTGGCCTCGCATTGCTCCGCGATCGGCTTGAACGCGATGTGCGTCTTGGCCAGCGTCGTGTCGCCGCCCGGAGCGAAGAACGTCGCGATCGTGTCTGGCCGCGGTGCCGGCGGTGCTGGCTTCTTAAGCGGCGCCATGGCCTGAACGGGGACAGACTGCGTTCGCTGGTGCTTGTTCTTCTTTGGCGTACCGCCGAACAGCGCGCGCAGGCCGCGCGACTTGTGCGACGTCGTGCTCGTCGGCGTCACTGGTCGCGGCGTCGGCTGCGGCACCGGCGCGGGAGCAGCGGTAGACGGAGGGTTCGCCTTCTCGTGCATGAGGCGCAGGATGTGCGGGTCGGCTCGGATCTCCATCGCGATGGAGAACTCAAAGTTCTCGCTCTCGGCCATGACAAACTCCTGGTTGATCTTCGCGCCCTCCTTCAGCTCGAAGAACCGGTCTGTTCGGATGTAGTCGAGGTTGTTGTCGACAGCAATGCGGAAGTACGTCGTCTCCTTCGGCATCGGCATCGACAGCGACTCGATACCGAGCACCTTCACAAAGACCGTGCCACTGGCCTTGCCCTCGCGGGCCTCCCTCTCGCGAGCTGCTCGCAGCTCGATCGAGTGCTCGTGCATGTCGCTCGGCCTCCGGATGGGGCGCCACGCCTTGATGGAGTCGTTGTCTCCAGAGCGGGACGAAAGGCTACCAGATCCGGTGTAGGTAGCACGGACCTGGCGACGCTCCTCTCGGATGCGGTAGTGCTTCTCGCTGACCGAGTCGTCGAACGTCTCGTCGCGGAACGAGTCAAGGATACTAACCGCGTCGTCGTCCAGGCCGAGAGTGACACGGGGCGCCTTCTTGTTGACACTTCCGATGTTACCGGTGCTGTTCGAACGACGTCGTGACTTGCGAGCCGCGGCAAGAGCCTTCGGGTCATCGACTATGGAGCCGGTAGCCGAGCGAGGAAGGGTCGGCTCGGCCGGGCGGGTAGTGGCAGCAACAGACTGAGAGCGGGGAGGCGAAAGGGGAGGGGAGAGTGGCGGGGCAGACGAGGTCTCCGTGCTCTCATCCCCCTTGAAGACGCCGGCGATGCGGTCCAGAGCGGACTTCGGGCTGTCCATCTTCGACGAGGCAGCAGCAGCAGCAATGTTAGACACCGAATTCTTAGGTCGGAGCTTGACAGGCGTGCCGCTCGCCGAGTTTGGTCGAGCAGCCAGCTTCACAGGCGAAGCCTCGGCGGCCGTCTGGGGTTGGAATACAGATGTCGGGCGGCCGTTGAGAGAGAGCTCGCCAGCGGCAACTCGCTTGTTGACCTGCTCACGGATGGCGTCGCGCGAGATACGCTGGCGGATGCGCGTCGTGGTGCTGACCTCGGCGTCGTCCTTCGGGGGGACCTGAGGGCCGAACTCGCCAGCGCCAGCCAGGGGAACCGTGGCCATGATGGGAGCGGCCGACAGAGGCGACGTGACGTGAGCACGCGATGGAGTGGCTCTCAGCGGAGTCGAGACCTTGGGCGACGAAGAGCGCGTGGGGGTCGCGGGCGACGACGCCCGAGCAACTGCTGGCGAGCCGGAGCGAGGGGTCGTCGGCGGCTTGATGGCGGGAATGGTCGTGTCCATACTATCCTCGTGGTCGTCAACAGAGCCGATTGGCGTGGCGTAGTCACCCTGCGACGACTCCGAGCACATCGAGCTCCGGACGCTCGGCGAGTGCATGCCGTCCATGGACTGCATGCCCTCCATGAGGTCGCGGCCATCCGTGATCTGCATACCGCCGAGAGCGTGCAGAGCGCCGTCGACCGAGTCGTCGGAACCCACGTCGATGCTGAGGTTGGACGGCTCAAACTCAAACGAGGGAATCCGAGGGCTCGACTCGCGCTCCCTGGACTCTCCATGGGGGCGGGGAGGAGTGAACAGGTCGTCATCTTCTTCGTCTCGCACAGCTCTACGAGCGAAACGTTGGCTAGGGGTGAGAGGACTGTCGGCATAAGGAGACGAGGGGAGGTGCGTAGGCGTCTCAGGTCGGTACGGCTCCTCGTCGATGGAGATCTCCTGCAGCGACTTCTCCTCGAGTTCCGGCGATAAGGCGAGGCGGGGAGGAGGCGAAGGAGACAAGGCAGACTCCAGGTCCTCACCAAGAGTGAGCTTGGGAGGAGGGGCGTCGGAGAGGCGCTTGATCTCCTTGTCCTCGATATCACTGCCGGGAGCAGGCGCGACGTCCTGGTGGTATTCCGTCTCGGCCTCCGACGCAGGCTCAACCTCGGATTCGCTAGCAGAGCTGTAAGCGCGGTCGTGGACCGGCGACGGCAGACCGATAGGCTGAGGAGCGGGAGCAGGCGACTTCGGAGGCTTGGGGAGCGAGCGCTTGGATGGTGTCTCCTTCAGCGCGCGGAACTGAGCCATGCGGCTGGAGGGGCCCTGCAGCTCGGGCACATCCGACACCTTGCGGTCGAGGCTCTTGCAAGCAGCAGGACTGGGCTTGCGGGTGGCAGCGGGGCTGGCGATAACAGCTCCGAACACATCCTCCTCAGGCTGCCCCTTCTTAGGGGTGCCCTGTGGAACGGGAGTTGCCTGGCCATCCGATAAGCCGGGAGAGCTGGCGCCGGAGTTGCTACCACTCTTCGTGGGCGAGCGGGGTCGACCGGGGAAACCCAAACCGAGAGACTGAGTAGCGAGCACACGGGCCGCGTGCACGCGGTCGGAGTGAGAGGTTCGGCCAATAGGCACCCCGCCCTCCGAGCGCTCCTTAGCCTCGCCAACGAACTCAGTGGCGGTCTGGATCGAGATGAACGGGTCGTACATCGCGCCAACCTGGTGAGCGTGAGGCCCAGAAGCGTCGGGGGTCGACTCCTTGTGGGGTGACGGAATCTGCGGCTGCGAGACGTCGGCGTTGAGCAGCATGTGGTGGTCCTCGTTGTGCGGAAGATGAGGCTGCTCGACCGGGGGCGGGTGAGGGTGGATCGTGTGCTTGTGCTGCGGGCTGCTCGGGAACCCAATCTGCTGCTCCGGCAGGGGGGTGTTCTCCATGAGCGGAGTCTTGAGCTGGGGACCGTCGTTCGTGCCCTCTGAGTCGGGGTCGTTGTTGTCGGCCGGCCCCTCGAACATGGCCCGCTGCTCGACGACGGGAGTGTCCTGCTCCATGGAGTCGCCTTCGAACAGACCCTCTTCATACAAGGAGTCCATAAAGTCGGCGGTGGCGGATACATCTCCGGTGGGCGGTTCCTCCATAGAGTCGAACGAACGATCCTGGTCCTGCGCCTGCTGCTGCTGCTGGGGAGGAGCCTGGACCTGGGCGATCGGACGGAGCTCGAGGTCGACCTCATCCTTAATGATGCTGCCAACCCAGCTCGTCTCCTCGTCGTACCAGTCCTCGTTGTCGGCAACCGGAGTAGGCTCGATGCTCGTGTTATAGGAGACATCCGTGCTAGGGCACTCGAACTCGCGAACATCGGGGATCGGCTGGAACGACACCGACTTGCGCCGGGCAGGCGGGGAGGCGCTGCCGGCGGTGCGGGGGCCCTTCATGCGCTTCGAAACTAAGGACGACTTGGTCGGCGTAC
Source organism: Trichosporon sp. PB005A (assembly GCA_023630055.1). Taxonomy (NCBI): domain Eukaryota; kingdom Fungi; phylum Basidiomycota; class Tremellomycetes; order Trichosporonales; family Trichosporonaceae; genus Trichosporon; species Trichosporon sp. PB005A. The sequence goes on from JAMALZ010000003.1 coordinate 258,614, forward strand.
GGGCCGGGAAGTTCTCCTTCCCTGGGGACATCTGCTGCTTAATGGGGGACGTTTGCTGGTTGCTTGGGGACATTTGCTGGGTGGTGGGGGAAGCCTTCGAGGGGGAGGCGGCGGAGGACATGGAGGTTCTATTCTGAGCCAGGTTGGCGCTGGGGCTAGCCATGCGCTTCCTGCTGCCGCTCGAGGTGCGGCGAGGGCTCGGGGAGCCGATGGACGGCTGGATGCTCTTCTCCGTGTCCTCAAACTCGGAGTCGTCGGCCGAGTTGTTCGCGCGCTCCGTTAAGAAGGGAGAGTGGGTCACGTACTCGTTCTTAACGAGTGCCTTGTACGCCATGCTCTGTCGCGGCAGCTTCTTCTTGCGGATGCTCCCCTTGTTGTGGTTCTCGTCGTTCTCTTCCCGGGAAACCTTGCGCTCCATGCTAGCCTTGCGCTCGGCGGTCGAAGGAATGGAGACCTTGCGCTCGTTGGAGACCTTGCGGGTGCCGTTGACGGCCGACCCTGGCGGAGACCGCGACTTGCCAAGACCAAGGGCCGACTTGGGAGTGTTGGCGCTGCCAGCAGCGGCGGTAGGGGCTTGACCCAGGGCTCGGCTAGGGTTTCTTCGTTCGTGGATAACGTCGTTCTTGGAGCTCGTGGAGCAGTCGAGGCCTGCAGACATGGCACCCTGAACGGTCCTAATGTCCTTGAAAGGCGACTTGGCGACGAGGCTGTTGGTGGCCATGTGCCGGAACGAGTTGGAGGAGCGGCGAGCAGAGCCAGTCTCCTTCGCCGGGGTGGAGGGCACCGAGTCGGGGTTGCGCTTGGTGATCTGCAGCGGCGACCAGCCCTTCGCGCTGGAGCTCATGATGGCACTCCTAGTGCTCCGATGAGCTGGCGGCTGCGGGACTGGTAACCGGGACGGCGGCGGCGGCGGCGGCGCCATCACCTGGGGGCTCTCCTCTCCGCCAGAAGCCATGGTGGAGAAGGCTGGCGTCCGGGGCGGGGTGAGTACGAGGTGGTTAGAGTTGGGTTTGTTTGTGGATCTGTTCGATGGACCACAGACCACGGGGGTGTTGTTTGTTTTGACCGGGTGTGACGGGCGATGGCAGGGCAGTCTGCGGTGAGGGCCCGTGCAGTGGTCGCCGGCGCAGTCGTTGTTGTAGTCGGACGCCGCCTTGTCGGGGGTGTGCTAGTGGAGAGAGAGCACTGGTTGCCGGAAGGTCGATTGTTGTTGACGGAAGAAGGGGGTAAAGTAAAGAAGTTAGGCGGGGGCGGGTGATTGTTTATGTCAAAAGCAGGGAGAGGGGCAATGTTGTGGCCTGGGAGCTGGGAACGAGCGAGAGTGCGCGGTGAGGCTAGAGACTGGAGCTAGCTGTGCGCGGTGTGCCTCCGGCCGCAGTTGAGCGCCGCGGCCAAGCCCCAAGCCCAAGCCCGCTGGCCCTTGTTGTTTACACCAAACACTAAAAGAAAGCACTCGCGTGGCGTCCACTGACATCACACCTCCGCAAAACGCCGAGCCCCGTGGCACCTGGGGAATGCCTTTCAGTGACTAGGAACCAAACAACCATAACAATAAAGTTGGAGACGCAGTGCGATTACGCTTCGCATTGAACCATGCATCCACGCGTCTATCTGATCAATGGGCAGGAGGATGAGGAGGTTGCCGCTCGCTGCTGGTTCGTCGTGACACACCACCACGGCTGTTTCATCTGCTGGAACGAGGCTGCTGGAGGGGTTCTCTGCGCAATGGGTCGGAGAGTGAGACCCACTGAATGGTGGGTGAGGAGCACGTGACTGGCCCGGAACCATTTGGTGCATGGAGGCGAGACGGCCCCGCCACGTGAGCGAGCGTCACTGCCTGGAACGGCATCGAGGTGCATGGTCCAGACACGGACCGCGCACAGGGCCGGGCTAAAGCAGGCCAGACTAGCCAGAGCCAGAGCCAGGCTGACCCGACCCGCTACACAGGGCAGGGAGCAGGGAGGGGAGGGTTACCGGGTGGTGCCCGAGACGTCCAGCACAGAGCTCACTACTCCTCACGACCAGTGCGTCACCGATCCATCATTCTCTCCCCATCGCTCCCTCTTCCTCTGCCATCCCCCATCCCTTCCTGCCTCGCCCACGACCTCCCGAGCCATGAACTCGTCCCTGCTGGCCATCCAGGTGAGCTCGCCAAGTCCTCGCCTTAGCTAACCGCCAGAGCCAGTACTGGGCCGTCCGCGACTATCTTTCACCCGTACGTCTCGCCACCAGCACGCCACGCCCGCTGCCGTCCCACTCGATCACCCCCGCTGACCCCCCCCTAGGTCCTCCGTGAATCCAAGTTCAAGGAGCATGGACGGATCACTCCTGGTGAGCTACTGCATAAACTCATCGCAGCTGACGGCGCAGAGGAGTTTGTCGCAGCGGGCGACTTTCTGACGTTCAAGTTCCCCGTATGGCAGTGGTGCGTGCTGCGTGGCCGGGCGCGGCCGGGCGCCCGCCAGAGACCATAGCTGACGCGCGCAGGGAGAAGGGTGACCCGGGGCGTGCTCGTGACTTCCTCCCGGCGGACAAGCAGTACCTCATCACGCGTAACGGTGCGTCCTCCATGGGCGAGTGTGTGCGTGCGTCGTGTCGCATCGCCGCCGCCGCCTCGCACGCACCGCCCATCATGCCCGATCGCCGCTGACGCCCAGTCCCGTGCCTGCGCCGAGCCACTGCGCTGAACTACACCGATGACGACGAGGACGCCGAGAAGCTGCTCAGCTTCCTGGATGAGGTGAGCTACTGGAACGGACCCGAGCTGACAATGCAGGCCGAGGAAGCCGAGCCTGACGGAGAATGGGTCGCCACCCATCTGGGAAGAAGTGAGCTTGCGAGTCTGCGGACAAGCTGACAGCAGAAACGAACACGGAGACGGTCGCCGAGATCCCCGACTCGCCGTCGCTGACGGCGGCGACGCAGGGCCTGCACATCGGCGACGACGACGAGATCCCCGACATGGACGACATCCCGGACATGGACGAGGCGGCGGGGCTCGAGGAGGAGGACGACGCGGCGGTGCGGCCAAACGAGACAAGCTCGGACAACCTGCTGCAGGTGCGGACATACGACTGCTACATCTCGTACGACAAGCATTACCAGACGCCCCGTTTCTGGCTGTTCGGGTATGACGAGGTGAGTCACAGTCGAGCTGCAGTGCTTCAGCGCTGCCTCAACCACCTTGTTGCCGCTGGGCAGCTTCGAAGCCGTGTTTGAAAGCCAAAGCTAACACGCAGCACAAGAAGCCCCTGACGGTCAAGGAGATCTTCCAGGACGTGCCGGCGGACCACGCGTTCAAGACGATGACGATGGAGGCGTTCCCGCACAGCGGCACGCAGCTGGCGTCGGTGCACCCGTGCAAGCACGCGAGCGTCATGAAGAAGTTTATCGACCGCATGGAGGAGAGCACGGCCGAGGCGCCCCCGCCAGGCAAGGACGGCAAGGACAAGCGCCGCTGGCTGCCCGGCGTCATGCGCAAGGTCACGGGCAGCGACAAGAAGGGCGCGGGTGCGTCGGGCGGCAGCACGCCGCATGGCGACGAGGAGGCCGGCGTCCAGGTCGACTTTTACTTGGTTATTGTGAGTTGCCGCGGCCGCAGGCCGCGGGCGGAGGACTGGCCGGAGCCACTCATTCTCCTTCCACTCCCACCTCCCACGTCCACGCTTCCCCACTGCCGTTCTAACGTGACAAGCTGCTCAAGCAACGTCAAGCTGACCCCAGTTCCTCAAGTTCATCGCGAGCATTGTCCCCACCATCGAGGTCGACAGCACGACCTCGTTCTAGACGCGTGTTCAAGAGCTCAGCGCTCTCTGGGCCGCCCCCATTCATGTACAGAGCCCGCGTGGCACACCTTAATGAATCTTATACAGTTATGAGGGCTCGCCGAGCGGAGCGAGGCGGGCTGTGTGGGGCGGAGTGGACTGACGGACGCCGACGGGGCTGACGAGGGCCGAGACCGGCGCTGTCGTCGGAGGCAGGATGACGCTGATCGGTGGCTCAGTGGAGTGGCTCAGCGTCGGGCAGCTGCAGCCAGAGACCAGACTAATGAAAGTGTTACATTACATACAGGCGCGCCAGGGCGCGGAAGTACGGCGAGTACGGGGTTACAAGGCTTGTTGGGCTAGTATAGAAGGTGCGTGTAGTGCAGTCGTGGTAAAGAGGGACTAGAGGATGGCGCTGCGAGGATCCGAGGATGCGAGGCGCCGAGCTAGAATATAATAAGGTAGGAGAAACTTAGTCGTCGATGGTCTCGAGCCCGAACGGGCGCGACACGGCGTTGTGCAGCCAGCGCGCGACGCGGTTGTGGTCGCCGAGGCGCTTCCTGCGGCTGGGCTTGTAGTCGAGGGGCTCGTCTGCGGGGCTGGTGACGACGCGGGCGGCGTTGGCGGCCTGGCGCCTGTAGACGCGCGCGTGGGCGGCGGCGCTCGCGCGCAACGGGCCGCGCACCTCGCTGCTGCCTGTGAGCGTCGTCGCGCGGCTCTCGGGGCGCTCGGCGTGCCCGACGTGCCCGAGCCCCGGGCTCGAGTCGGAGCCTGACCCCGGGCGCGCGCGCATCGCAAGGTCCGGCATCGTCTGCCGGCGCTCGGCCCGCTCCGCGCGCGACAGCACCGGCAGCGCCGGCGCTAGCTCGGGCGGGTCCTGCAGGTCGCGCGGGTCCAGGTCCTCGAGGGGCGACTTGAGCGACGCGCAGTCGCGCAGGTCGGGCGCGCTCGGCGCGAACGCCTGCGCGTGCGGCGGCGGGGGGCGGATCGGCGGCGCCGTCTGCAGCGAGTTGCGCGCCGAGCGCACACCGACACCGCGGGGGCCAGTCGGCGTCGGCGGCAGCGACGCGCGCGCCTTGTCCTCGTACCCGAACGGCGGCTTGGGGTAGCTCACGTAGTGCCCCGTCGAGAGGCGCGAGGGCGAGTAGAACAGCCCCGTGTCGGTCGAGTTGTGCGTCAGCGTCGGCGACGAGGCGCTGCTCGCGCTCGACACCGGCGACGACGGCACGGGCGTCGTCGGGATCGTCGGGCTCGACGGCGTCGCGCTCGCAGCGGAGCGCACGCTCCCGGCGCTGTTTCTCCGCTCGCGCGGCGTCGGCGGCAGCGGCGAGTGCTGCAGAGGGGACGGCTGGGGCGGGGAGTGCTGCAGCGGAGAGCTCTGCAGCTGGAGAGATTGCTGCAGCTGGGGAGATTGCTGCAGCTGGGGTGACTGCTGCAGGGAAGGCGAATGCTGCAAGGGCGACTGCTGCAGTGAAGGTGACTGCTGCAGAGAGGGCGACTGCTGTTGGGAAGCCGACTGCTGCCGCTGGGCTTGCTGCTGCTGCTGCGCCTGGACCCACTGCTTGAGCTGGGGCGACGGCTGGGAGCGGGCCGAGCGCTGCGACCGCCTCGAGTGCTGTGACTGCCTAGACTGCCCGGAGAGCTGGGACGACGCCGAGCGGCGATCGGCGGGGAGCCTGGGCGTCGAGCCTGCGAACGCTGCTGCCGCGAACCCGCCTGCGGGCACGGGCGGCAGCGGGGGGAGGGGCACGGTGGGTGGGTGGGGAAACTGTGCCGCGAAACCCTCGACGCCGTCTTCGCTGCACGCGGAGCTTGCGTGGCCGGCGCTGGCGGCGCTGCTTGCGCTCCCCGCGTCGGGGAAGTGCGCGTGCAGCGCGTCCGGCACGGACGACTTGACGAGGCTCTGAGCGGCGCGCGCCATGGGTTCGACGAGCGAGACGAGCGAGCGCGAGCGCGGGTCGGGCCGCTCCGAGGGGGGGTGCGAAGGCAGCGCCGGGGACGAGCGCGAGCTGGGCGCCAGCAGCGCGCTGTATGCCGACGGCGGGGGGTGGTACGGCCGCACGTCCTCGTGCGACGGGAGGCGCGCGTAGTCTGCAGACTGCTGCAGGTGCGCGGGAATCATCCCCCGGAGCTGTGCGGGGGTGGTGGAGTCGGCGAGCGGGTGGCGCGGTGTCGGAGGTGCAGGGGCAAGCGGGCAGGTGGGTCGGGGTGTGCAGCGGGGCTGATGTGGTGAGCGAGTGTGCGAGGATGAGAGAGAGATGCGACGACGGCGAGTCGGAGTCGTGAGAGGGACAGAGGGGTGAGTATGCTCGAGGAAGACACCGAAGGCGAGGAGCGAGGACGTGGCCAGCACCTGCGAGCGAGCTTCGTACTCTATACTTCTGCTTTGGCTGCTGAGCACATTTTACCAGATCCACTGATGGGCAGGATGGCGATAAGTGCAGCGTGCCTGGCGTCCTGAGCTGCAGCACATAATAAAGGGAGCCACCAGGCACACCAGGGACGAGGGACCACAGAGGGTCAGGAGGGACGTCGTCAATTCACCCCCACATCTCCTCTGTGCGCTCGTAGAGAGCTGCAGCGCCGTCAGACGAGAGGGCCCTGCGCCGCTCTCGACATTGTCGACGTAACGACATGCACGAGACACCCCGGCGCACGTCCAGGCGACAGGGAGGCGAGCACCCGGCGCCATGACGACAGGCGTACGGCAGCGCACGCTAGCACGACCCGAAACTCTCTCCCTGCTCCCCTGCTCTCCGGTGGCCAGTGGGCCGCAATAATGTCCCAGGTCATGGGTCGTGTCCAGCGGGTCCAGCGGGTCCAGCGGGGCAGCGGGGCAGCGAGCGTCGTACATGCCGTTTCCGCGAGCATTCAGTCTCGGCTGTGTGTCGCCCTGCGCTCCTTGGGGCAGTACGTAACGGCTGTCCCAGAAACGCCCGGCGCACGCGCGCGCTGGAGCAAGGAGCTGCCTGCTGCATACAGCACATACTTTGCGCAAAACTGTAGCTCGCAAGCTCGCACACGGCGTTATGAAGCTTCGATTGCGAGGTACGCACAGGTACGGCGCCGTGTGTGCGGGCGACCGAACATTCTGCGAGTGAGACGCCCGGCGCCGCGCCCGCCCGCCCTGGTACCGGCGCTGTGGCTGCGTGCTCCTGCCCGTGCAGTGTGCAAGCGCCGCGAGGACGAAAAGGAGGACACGGCGACCTCGCATAAGGGCAGGCGCAGAGCCCAAGTTAGCACGCCCGAGCTTAAATGTCGCCGGTGAGTGGCCAGGCTCGTCGTGCCCACGCCGAATAACCGCAGCGTGCAGCGCACGCAGAGCTCGCAGGGCCGCCCAACCGAGACTGAATGCGATCGAAACCTTGTCGTCGCCGTACCTGCGGTACGCTGCGGGCTTGCTGGTCTGGACCGGAGGAACGCTGGAACGGCGTGTGCACGGGCATGGCGCGCATTCCGCCGCGCAATGCGTGGCTTGCGTTTCGTTTTCTCTGCTGGGTGTGCGTACTTGCCTGTCTGTGTCGTGTTCTGTGCTCTGTGTTTTGCTTCTTCAGGAGGATTCAGGAGGATTCCCAGGAGGAAGAGAAAGTGGAGAAGAACGCTGAGAACGCTGAGAAGAGGACGGAGGGCGTACGTGCGCCGCTCACAGGCACCAGGCCACCCGTGCACCGCTCCACGGCCATAACGCTAACGCACGGGGAGCTCCTCCAACGAGCCGGCGAGCAGCCAGCGCGGGAGCGCAAGCTTAAGCTGCTTAATGCGGCGCGGCCGCAGGCAAACGCGGGTATGCATATTCGTGCTCTTCGTTCCGAGGTGCACAAGTGGTGAAGAGGGAACGTGGAGATCGGGTGGGTCGCTCGTGCAGAGCGAGAGCGTGCAGCGAGGCTCGGGGGCACGGACGCGGCGGCATGATATCATCACGCGGCCGTCCGTGTCTCACCAGAACTTGCCCCGCGACCCGACATTGTCTTCCGCTCTTCCTCATCGTCCTGACAGCAGATCGCATCCGGGGCATTCACGCAGACAAGGTCGCGGACACTCGCAGCGGACACCAGAGGCCAGAGGTGGCCAGCGCGCCAGCCACCTCGTCGATCGGCCCAGTGATTCGAAATGACTGAATTGCAGCATCCCCGCGCCACGCCCTAGCGCCAAGATGGGCGTGCCTCTGGCAGCGCGTGTGCAGCGAAGAGCTCCGCCGGAACGCGCGCATGCGATGCACCGAGGGATGCACCGGCGCATCTCCGAGCCGAGCGCTCGGCGCCGACACAGGAGCCACCATTTTCGCACGGCCGAGCATGGCACAGAGTGTCGCGTGAGGAGAACAAGGTGTGGTGACACGCCCGGCGCCACGGCCCATTGGCCTCCTCCTGGCGTCTGGCGCCTACCTGGCGCTCCTGATCGAGGCTTGCAGAGGCTTGCCCACCTGACGCCTGTACACCTGACCTGACGCCTGAGCAGCCATGTGTCTCCAATGGCATCGATACAGCTGGCGGCCCGTGCGGAGCAGGTATGATATGCTCGCACCGAGCCTGGGATCTCGCAGCGACCGTGCTTGGCTGCCGGGGAGCTGGCTCACATCAGGCAGGATTGGCCCGCACGAGTCGAGCCCAACGAAAGCACGGCGCATTGGCCGTCACCCTGGTGGCTTCGGGCTGGGACTGAGACATGCACGAGACATGCACGAGACAGGCGTGACGACCACGGGGGCCACCCACGCCGCCTGCTGGCGAGAGCGCTCCGGTCGCGAGCCAGCTGTTATCGCGCCTCAGCCGGACCTGCCGTCAAGCTAGCGGCGACACGCAAGGCACGCCGACGGCCGAGCACAGCAGCGGTAAGCCTGAATTGCTGCGTCATGCATTGGGGGCGATCGCGGGCATGCTCCGCTGGCCGCTGTTCTGCTGTTCTGTGCCACATTCTGCTGACCTGGCCTGGCGTTCGCGTTCCTGGTCGGCTTCTGCACGCCGAGGCGCACGCCGACGGAAGAGGACAAGGGGTACAAACATAGTCCGCGTCCATGACTCTGGTATACTGATACTACTTGCACAACTGATGATCTGGCCGTGGCGTCGCGGCTCGTGGCTCACGGCGCACCGCTCGCTGCCCGCTGTCTCGCGGGTCACAACTTGCAGCCCACTACGCTGCCCGCTCCGCCACCTCCCTCGCTTGCTTGCGACTCGCGGCTCGCTGCGCTCGCCGCTCGCCGCGCGCCGGCTAGAGGACAAACTCCTTTGCGTCGTCGTGGTGCTGCGTGTCGATGCCGGCCTTGCGGTCGTTGAGGATCTGCTCCGCCTCGCCTCTCCAGTCGTGCAGGACCCAGTCGCGGAGCCTCTGGTCGACAACGTCGTGGGCCATGCGGCGCCAGCGCGTCGGCGGGATGGGCGTGGTGAGCGCGCGGCGGATCGCGCCCACGAACGCTTCGTAGTCAAACGCCTCGACGTTGTACACGTACGGCTCGGGGACGGGGGCGAGCGAGTCGTGCTGCGTGAAGCCGAAGCCGGGCTGGCCGTCCTCGCGCCGCTTGTGCGGATTCAGGAAGGGGACGCCGCGTGCTAAAGCCCGGTACGGCGAGGGGGACAGAGTAGGCGAGCCCATGCCCAGCAGAAGCTTGGCCTGCCCGAACTCGTGGTCGAACTGCGTCGCGTTCAGCTTGCCCAGGTTGCGCACGCTGCTCGGCACGTCGAACTTCTTGCGGTCCTCGTCGTTGCGGTTGTCCGTGAACCCGCCGACGAACTCAAAGTCCGGGAACTCCTTGCGCAGCTCGACCGTCGCGCGCTCAAAGTAGCTCAGGTCGATGCACGCCTGGTCCCCGTTCTGGAAGTACCGCGCGTACTTGGCAAGCAGGTAGACGCGGTTCGGCCGCTGCTCCCACGGCACGACCACCGTGTCCCCGATGTCCGGCTTCATCCCGTACCCGAGGTACGTGAAGGTCGCGTCCTCGGACCCGTGCGCGTGCAGCCCCTCCTCGCCGTCCGTAATCCACGCGATCCCGTCCTCCTCGTCGATGCTGACCGTGTGCCCCGCGATCGACGGCTCGGCCGTCACGACCCACGCGCGCCCGACGATGGTCGAGAGGCCGTTCGGGTAGTACGAGTTCCAGAAGAACTGGCGTCAGCAGGAGAAGCGCAGCGAGCGGAGCTGGTCGTGTGCCCCGGCGAGCGGGCGAGCGGAGCGAGCGTATGTCCATTCCGGCAATTGAGGAGTCCACAGAACCGAGCGCCACCGCTCGGCCCTTGGGCACCCATGACTGCCGCAGGTACCCCAGGACAGTCCTGGGCAGGGCGTGGGCCGCGCACGGACAACAGCCGTCGCTGGCGCACAGACATCCGCCGGCGAACCCGGAGCGATCGTGGGCCTGGCATCACGAAGCATCGCGACCCGCTCAAACCTCACGGCCAGCTCAAACCAGCGCACAGCTCAGACCAAGCGCCCCCAACGACGCATATAGCGGTGCGCCGTGGGGAGGGGGACTCACCTTCCACGCCGGAATGCCGTCCGGGCGCTCCTTGGTCTTCATGTACTGCTGGAGCGTGCCCTTGTGCTTCTCGTCGCCGGGCTCGCCGAGCACGAGCCGGATGTACGGCCCGAACTGGCGGTAGAGGTGGTAGATGTATTCTGGGGTCAGCGGGGGTCCTGGTGCGTGGGCGGCGGCCCGGCGCGGGGGACGGGGTGCGTTGTCGAGGCGCCGACGCTCCCACTCCCTCACGCTCTCTCGCGCTCACGCGCTCCCTCGCTACATTCGCTCGCCAGACTCACCATAGTCGTTGTCGCCGCCCTGGAGGACGGTGAAGCCCTGCCGCTCCAGGCTGCGCCATATGCCGAGGCACCACACGCCCTCTCCTCCGTGGTAGTCGTCGTGCAGGGCCCACTGGCAGTGCCATCCGCCGAGGATGACGATCTTGTCCGCGTTCTCGGGGCAGTCGCCGCGTGCGAGACAAGCGGTGAGCTGGCGGAGCTTGGCCTCTGTGATCCAGCGGTAGTTGTCGTTCTCGTTCTTGTCGTAGGCGCCGAACCCGCCCGGAATCGTCGTCAGCGCCTTGAGCATGACCTCGGCCTGGGACGGGTTCAGCTGCGGCAGCCACGAGGGGTAGTACGCCGAGCCGACCACGTTCGCCTTGAACCACGCCTTGGCGCGCGAGGGCGACACACGCCGGTGCACAGCCGTCGTCCACCCGCCCAGGCCGAGCAGGAAGGAGAGCGACACGAGGGACAGCAGGATGTACAGCAGCTGCCGGCGCGAGAAGCGCCGCAGCGGCGGGGACGTCGACACGCCCTGCGAGAGCGGCGTGTAGTGCGCGGAGCTCATGTGTCCGTGGAGAGGGGGGAGGGAGGGGGAGGGTGATCGAGAGTCGAGTCTCGCGAGTCGAGTGTCGAGCGCCGGTCTGTCGCGCGCGCCGAGTGCCGGTCGTGGGTGCGTCGGGTGTCGAGCGCGTCGAGTGCGTCGAGAGGGGGCGTGTGTCGTGCGCTGTGTTCGTGCGTCGGGCGCTGTACGCTGTGGCGAGCGCGCCGCTGTCGGTCGCGCGTCAGGAGGTCTCGAGCACAGAGTCAAGGTCGGGAGTCAAGTCAAGATGCTGCTTCCTTCACTCGCGTCTCTCGTTTCTTTCTGCTGCAGCTCCGGGCGGTGCCAGGCTCTACTGTCGCGCCCGGAACACAGGAGCGTCCGGCGGGCTTGGCTTCAAGCAGCGGGCTCTTGCGCAGTACCCGGCGAGCTCGAGCTCGAGTGCGGGACGGTGACACGGCAGGGGCAGGGGCCGTTCCGTGTCGTTTGCCGTGCTGGAATCGGGCTTGTGTTCCGCTGTTCGCGGGGCGTGCAGAAGGACACGGGCGGGCTCAGGGGCGGGAGCGCGGGATAAGGTTGGGGAGGATTTGTCGGGTCGGCTGGTCGTGGTCTGGGCTCAGTGCAGTGTTGCCCGCTTCACCGCTTCTGCGTTAGCTTGTTGCTGTCGGAGTAGTCGTGGAGAGTACAGTGCCAGAAGAGAGACGAGAGACGAGAGCATGGGCGCGAATATCTGCCGGGACCGGTGTGCCCGACACGTTGTGTTCTTCTGACATGGCATGGCAGCGAATGGGCCGAGGGCAGACATGGCCCCTTGGCCGATCAATCAGCCCGCGCCCCGGCCCACTGGTGCTTGGCCGCGGCCCAGTGGCGTCCGCGTTTGCGTCTTATATCCGCCCTTGCATTCAGCGAGCAGAGCATATCTGCACATCTCATGTCGTGCTGCCATCGCTACTCAACCTCGTCAAGTCTGAGCAATGAGCACGAGTCATCTCAACTCTATCGGCCCTATGCTTAATCGGCGCGGCCGTGCGACGGGCACCACGCAGGCCTGGCAGCCCCAGGCACCCCGTCCGGTGCGCTATTTCAGACACAGCGCAGCGCCGGCCCTCGTTTTCGCATTTTTCGCACGCACTCAGGCATAAGCACGCCTGCCCGCCCGGGGTCCCGCATCGCCGTGCCCCTCATATCTCCCCCACTTGCTCATACTCGTGGACATGTATCGTCGCTGTTCTTACACTTGTTTAGGCGTATACTGTACACGTTCTAATGACCCGCTCAACCCGGACAAGTCTAACCCCCCATCTGCTGTGACATTCTGCGCCGATTCCACTCACACACCACCTGGACATCTGCTGACCCGGCGCACTCAGACGGAGGCAACACACGTCCGCCTCCCGCCTCGCGCTTCGCGCTCGGCGCTCGGCGCTAGTCCTCGTCCATCGCGTCCTCCGCGCTCCCCCTCCTCTCGTCGCACACGTCGTCTCTGAGCATCTCCTGCTGGTCGCCATGCTCGGCCTGGAGGCTGAGCAGGCCGAGCGACCCGAGGCTGCCGGGCGCTGCGCCCTGGCTCTGCGCCGCGCTGACTGCGGCGCTGGCCCCGGGGCCAGTGGGGATGAATGCGCCGCCGATCTTGCCGTTCAGTGACGACGAGAGCACGCCCGACGTGCTCCCGATGCTGAGGGCGGGGGACGCGGCGCGCGACCGGCTCGCCATCGGGCGCGTGTACGGGTGGTGCGGCGGCTTGACGCGGCTCTGCCCGAGCGAGAGGTAGCCCGGCGAGCTCGTCGCGAGGCTGCTCGCCACGAGCGGCGCATGCGACGGCGAGCTCGGGATCGGCACCGGCGCCACGCCCGATTTCGACGGCGACAGCGCCTGGAACGGTGACGGCGACGACGCCCGCGGTCGCTTGTACGGGTCGAACCGGTCCTCGACGTTCGCGGCTGGTGTCAGTGCATGGAGGACAGTGAGCTCACCTTTCCGCTTGCCCGCGCGCGACCCCGGGTCCCGGTACTGCATCATGCCGGGCGAGTTGACGCTCGGGCTGCCCGCGCTCCCGGCCAGCTCGCTTTTCTCGACCGTCGGGCTGCCGAGCGGCGTGTCGCGCCCGCTCGCTCCGCTGGCGCTCGCGCTCGCCCCGCCGAGGCTGACGCCGCTGACGCCGCTCGCGCCGCTGGCCGCGCTGCCCGCGCTCGCGGCGAAGCCGACGTTGCCAAAGCTCGTGATGAGCGTGCTTGCGCCGGGCGACTGGCCGATGCGCGCGCCCTTCCATCCCGGCTCGAGGCGCTGCGGCGTGCCCTTGTTGCCCGTGTTCGTGCTCGGCGTGCTCTTGCCGCTGTCGCTGCGCGGCTCGCTCGCGCCGCTGGCGCCGCTGCGTGGGAACGAGCCGTTGCTGCCCGGCCGGTCGATGTCCATGACGCTCGCGAACGCGCTGTTGACCGCGCTGCTCGCCGGCGCGGGCCACTCGTCGTCCATCATGTCGTCCGAGTCCGTGTCGCTGTCGTCGCGCCAGCGCGCGCCCAGCGCGAGCGGCGCCGGGCCGTCGTCGTCGTCGTCCACCGACTCGGGGAACCGCCCCCGCGCCATCCGCGATAAGCGCCGCTGCCGCGGCGTCAGCGTCAGCGGGATCGCGCTCGGGTGGCTGCTGATGAAGCGCTGCAGCCGCGCCTCGGACCGCATCTCGTGCTCGAGCGGGGAGGACTCGGAGATCAGCGTCGCCAGCAGGCTGCCCGGGATGGGCCGGCCGGGGAACGGCGCACGCCCAAGACCCTGCCCCCCGTCGCCGCTCGAGCGCCGCAGCTGCCACTTCTCCTCCATCGACGTCGCGTTCTCGCTCCGCGCAGGGATCGGAGACGTGCTCGTCGTTAAGCCCTCGATGGGGATGGGCGGCGCAGAGCCGACGCGCGCAGGTGCCGAGAACGCAGTGAGGCCCCAGCGAGGCCCGGTCGAGGTCGCAAACGTGGGAACAGGTGCTGCTAACCCGCCGCCGCCGCCTGTTGACGCGGGCTGTGCCGGCCCCGCCGCTCCAGAACCCGCGCCGGGTTTGAGATGCGTCGCAGGCGCAGCTGAGACACCGTGCGCGGGCTCAGGCTCGCTCGCCCCCGTGCTCGGCACCAGCGAGAGGAGAGACGGGCGCCGCAGCTTGTGTGTCGCGACCGTCCCGTTGCTGGGCGGCGTGACGGCCGCCGTGGGCGAGACGGCGCCGGGCTGCAGGTCGCGCGGGGGCGGCGTCGCCGCCGTCGACACGGTCAGGTTGAACGCGCCCGTCGTCGCCGCGAAGCGCACCGGTGTTCCCGGTGCGCCGGTCGGCGTTCCGGCTCCGTGGTGCCCATGGGCGTTGCCGGAGTTGCCGAAGGCGGGGGGTAGGGCGGAGGGATTGGAGGGGTGTGTCTGTGTCTGCGCCTGGGGAGTGCGCGGCTCGTCGGGGTACGTCTGCATGGCGGTTCAACATGCCATGGTGCTGGAGCTGGTGCGCCGGCGGGAGGGACGGGGACGGGGGACGGGGGCCGGAGTCGAGACGGGGTGGAGGGAGTGAACAAACAATCGGCAGTGTTGGCTGGCTGGCGACTGGCGAGTGGCCGGGCCAGCTAAGGGACACGCAATGACGCTCGGGCCGATAGGGCTGGGTCGGTGCAAGGCGTGCTGAGTTGGATGGCGTCGCGCAGGCGCAGGCGGCGGCGTGCAGCGATGGTTCGATGGGCGGGGGCGATTCTGTGCTGTCCGCTGCGACGTGTCTCGACGTTGCTGCAGAGACGGTTGAGGACATCGATCCGAGGCTCGGCGCTGCACCGCACCGTCACTGTAGATTACACCTCCACCGCTCCACGGAGATCAGCCTCCGTCCTCTGCTAGCAGCGCCAGCCCCTCGCTGCCCTGCTGCCCGGCTGCTCCTCGTCACACCGAACCCAACCATGCGCACCACCTTCAGACCTCACCACGCCGTCCACGGCACCCACGGCACCCACGGCATCGGCCCCCCCGGATCGCACACCATGACCAACGGCCCCCCGCGCTCCGGCGCGCCCGCCCCCGCCGCGCCCCCCGCGCGCCCCCACAGCGCCCACCGCCAGATGAGCATCCCGTCGGGGCTGTTCCGCACGTCGTCCGGCGCCTCGGGCGCGCGGCCCGCGAGCGGCAGCCGCCGCCGCGAGCCCGAGTGGGAGGACGAGGACGCGTGGGACGCCTCGAGCGACCGCTCCGACGACGAGGCGGGGCCGAGCGCGCTGGGCCGCCGGGCGCGACCGCAGAGCATGGGCGCCGCGAGCGCGAGTGCCAGCGCTTCGAACAGCCGGCCGCCGTCGCGGCCCGCGCGCTCAGGCGTCGCTAGCCCCACAGGCTCGCGGCCAGCCAGCGGCAGCGGCGCGCGCTCCCCCACGAGCAACAGCAACAGCAGGGCGATCCCGACGAGGTCCCCCGAGCGCACCGCCGCCGCCCCGATACCGATCAAGGGCCGCCCGACGGCCGAGGACGACGAGACTGGCTCCATCTCCACCTCGTGGGTCAGCGCCAGCTACCGCCAGACGCCGCTCGACGCCCCCGCGGGCTACCAGCCGCTCCAGGTCGAGGTCGAGGCCGCCGAGGTCCGCCCCGGCAGCCTCTCAACCGGCGGCGCGTGGGAGATGGTCGAGCCGCGCGAGGCCGACCCGCTGACGCCCGTCGGGGCCGAGGCCCTGCGCGCGGATGCAGAGGACGTTGTGAAAGGTGAGTGTACCGTGGGCGCCGCGGTCGTCGCGCAATGGCGTTCAGCGGCCTCAAAGCGACTCCTGAATCACCAGAGCTACGGCAATGGAACAGCTGTTTGAAAGGTAGGGATCAGCTAACCCCAGACCCGCTGCAGGCCCTGTCGTCTCTGTCGCTCTCGGAGCCCTCGTCGCCGTCGGGCCGCTCGCCGCTGCCGTCCCCGGGCGTGTCGCGGCAGCGCTCGGTGCGCACCGAGCGCCGGCGAGAGCGGTGCATGCGCATCCTGCGCGGCAGCACCGCGAACGGGAACGGGGCGGGCGCGATCGACCTCGGCGCGCTCAAAAGCTTTGCGTGGGGCGGCGTGCCGGCCGAGCTGCGGCCGATCGTGTGGCAGCTGCTGCTGGTGAGTGGAGCAAGCGAGTGGACTACCGCTTTAGCTGCCGAGCCAGTCGCGCAACAGAGTGCGCACTCGCAGAGGAGCTTTGCAGGCGACTCGAGCTGACCGCAGAACTACCTCCCGCTGCCCGAGGCGCCGCGGCTGGCGACGCTGACGCGCAAGCGGCGGGAGTACGCGCAGTTCGTGCAGCAGTACTTCGGGACGGAGGGCGCCGCGCTGGACCAGCAGATGTGGCACCAGATCGAGATCGACGTGCCGCGGACGCGGCCGGGGGTGGCGCTGTGGTCGTGCGCGGCGACGCAGCGCGCGCTCGAGCGCATCCTGTACGTGTGGGCGGTGCGCCACCCGGCGAGCGGGTACGTGCAGGGGATCAACGACCTGGCGACGCCGTTCTTCGAAGTGTTCCTGTCGGCGTACGTGTCGGTGGACCCGGAGCGCTTCGACGTCGGCGCGCTGCCCGCCGGCGTGCTCGCGGCCGTCGAGGCCGACTCGTTCTGGTGCCTCACCAAGCTCCTCGACGGCATCCAGGACCATTACATCCGCGACCAGCCCGGCATTCAGCGCCTCGTCGCCCGCATGGGCTCGCTCATCAAGCGCATCGACCCCGACTTATCGGCCCACTTCGACGAGCAAGGCGTGCAGTACATGCAGTTCGCGTTCCGCTGGATGAACTGCCTGCTCATGCGCGAGCTCACCGTGAAATGCACGATTCGCATGTGGGACACGTACCTGTCGGAGGGCGCCGACTCGTTCTCGACCTTCCACCTGTACGTGTGCTCGGCGCTGCTCGTCAAATTCTCCCCAGAGCTCAAGCGCATGGACTTCCAGGAGATCATCATGTTCCTCCAGAGCCTCAGCAACACGACCAAGACCTGGGGCGACAAGGAGGTCGAGCTCCTCCTCAGCGAGGCGTTTGTGCTCAAGAACACGTGGCATGGCGCCGACAACCACTTTGCAAACCAGCGTAACGGCGGCCAGGACTTTGGCATGATGGGCCGGTAGCCCGTGGAGCCGAGCGCAGCGAGGCGAGACGAGTCGAGGCTCAGTGCAGCGAGGCATCCGCGACCACCACGAGAAGAACATCAAAAGCCCAGCGGGGCGCGCGACGGACAGATTACGACGAGGAGACGCAAAAGACGGAGCACGAGTCGGAGACGCAGGCCCGAGCACAGGGCAGACCCATCTAATCACGCGCATGCATCAGCAGGCGCGCACCCCATTCCCTTAGCACTAGAATAATCACACCGCAGTACCAGCGCTAGACAGCATCATGCAAACAGAACGTACATGTTTCCCTGCTAGAGTCGTACAGATCGCTACTATGTGTCTATCTTCTGACTGCTTGTTCGCCCTTTCACTGCCGCCCACTCTACAGTCTGGGGCTGTTATGGGCTGACGAGGAGGACGAACGAGCACAACATGAATTATTGATAGTCTAATCGGATGCTGCTAGTTGTCGCGGTCGCGCTGCTCGTGCACCTCACCGTCCTCGCCGCCGCCCATCTCGACCTCGCCGTCGCCCTCGGCGCTGTGCCCGTGGCCGTGGCCGTTGCTGGGCACCGCGTGCCACTGCACGTTAATCGGCGCTGAGAGGTTCGGGATGTCCTTCGTTCCGAGAGCGAGCGCCTGGCATTGTCAGCTGGAAATCTCACGCTCAGCTGCAGAGAGATACTCACCTTCTCGGCCATCTCGCGCGAGGGGTACGTGACGAGCACGCCGTCGTCGGCCGGCGCGAGGCTGCCGCCCGTGCTCTCGTACCACTCCTTGATCGCCTGCTGCCCGGTCTCCGAGGCGAGCGCCTCGCCCGCAATCTTGACCGTGCTGCTGCGGTTGTCGAGGCGCATCGGGCGGGCAAAGCCGCCGCGCCCGCGTCCGCGGCCCCGCGCGCGCGACCCGCCGCGCGGCGAGCCACGCCCGTACGGGCTGTAGCGCGTCGCGGGGATGCCCATGGTCGACGCCTTCTCGCGCAGCGCGCTCAGCTGCGCGTTCAGGCGCAGCAGCTCGTCCTGGTCCGACGGGCCCGTCTCCATGCCGTGCTCGGCGAGCTCGGCGTCGAGCCGGTCCTTCTGCGTCGGCTCGGGCGGCGGCGGGCTCGGCTTCGCGAGCTCCTCCATCTCCTTCGCGATCTCCTTGATGCGCCCCAGAATCACCACCTTGTCCTCCTGGCTGGCACTCGCCGCACGCGCGAAGAGCACCTTCTGCTCCGCGATCAGCGTCTCGCGCTTGCCCCGCCGCTCCTTCGCCTCGAGCTCGACCAGCGTCTTCCGCAGCCGGCTCTCGGGGCCCTCGAGCTTCGCGACAACGTCACCCTGCGGGTTCGCGCCACCCTGCTCCAGCTTCTTCATGTTCTCGATCAGCTTGGCGCTCTGCTCAAGCATCTTCTGGCCGGCCTCGCCGTGCCCAGCCCGCGGACGGTGCCACAGGACCTTCACGTGTCGGTTGCCGAAAACGGCCTCATCGCTCTTCCACGCCTGGTACGCTTCGCGGTTCGTCGCAAACGACACGAGCGCGCGCTTGCTCTTGCCCTCGATCGCGACGTTGGTAACGTCTCCGAACTGCCCGAAGTACTCGGTCAGCGCGCCCATCGTCAGGTGCTGCGGCGGGATATCGCTAATCAACAGCGTCGTCCCGTTGCGGTCAGACGGCGGCCGGCTGGTACCCATGAAGTCGGGGGGAGGCATCGCGGCGTGCATCCCCGGTCCGGGGAAGAAGGGCATGTTCATTCCCCCGCGGCCACGGCCACGTCCGCCTCGCCCTCCGCGTCCGCCCCGGCCACCGAACTGCCCGGGCGGCATACCCATCATCGGCGCCATCTGCGCGAACATCATCTCCGGCGTCGGGATGATCACGTCGTCGCTGTGCTCGTACTGGCACGCCGCGCCGCGCATGCAGTATCCCTTCTCTGAGTGTCAGTCGGTACGAGAAGCATCTAACGCACCGTGGTAGTCGCGGCATCGCGGGCGGCGCTGCTGCTGCTGGGGAGGTTGCGGCAGCTGGCCGTTGGACACGTCCGTCATCTCCGCGTCTCTTGACGGCCCCGCCTGCTCGGTCGCCATCGGGGCCGTCTCAGGTGCCGGCGTGGGCGGGGTGGCGCCGGGAACATAGGCTTTCGTCTGGATGACATCGAAGCACGCGTTCACGAACGGCTCGGTCTGCGCGCCGAGGAACTCCTCGAGCTCCGTCTTCATGTACGCCTTCCAGCTGGCCTCGTCCTGGTTGCTGTCATGCTTGAGCAGCGCAATGATGTAATCGGCGAGCACATCGGGATCCGCGTCACACCTGGGGTCAGCTAAAGTTCTGGGTGCCCGCAGCTTTTCAGAAGGGGGCTTCCCCCAGGAGGCGGCTCTAGACAGTGCAGCGACTGCTTTGTCATGAGGACGCGTCTGGCGTAGCATCGCGTCGCGAGGCGCCTTCCCTGACGAGACGAGGGGTCGGAGAGGCGTGAAAGGAGATACTCACAGAGGCTCGAGGGTGACGACGAGCCACTTTTTGAAGTCTGGGGACTCGCACGCTTCGTTGAAGGACATTGCGGGCGGAGTAGGCGAGGGGATGTGTTGTGAGCGTTGGAGGAAACGATCGGTGGTCGGCCTCCATCTCGGAAAAGATATTTGGACATGGCTCCGCGGCTGAACACCGTGCAGCGCCGCCGCTCGACGCGGAGGCAAACCGCGCCAGCTCCAGCGCCAGCGCTGGTGCCGCTCGGCGGCGATGGTGCTGGTGCTCGACACCGGGATCAAACCCACGTGGAACCCTCCTCCACCAAAGACGTCAGTGCGCTCAGTAACGGCGTACAACCAGTGGCGTGCCTGACTCAGCATATGCCGTCAGACGCCGTCCCGTACCAGGTCCTGGGTCGCTCCCATGCTCCCTCTCGCCGAGCAGCGCGCAGACGACGCCGAGCCAGGCTCGCGGCTCCTTGCGGCTGTTGCAGCACAGATAGCGTTAAGGTTTGTCTCTGCATTAAAGAATCCATCATGATAAGACGTTCGCGGTCGTTCAGACGTTCAAAACGTGCGCACCCGTGGAGACGCGATTCTACGGTTCAACTACTATGTATACAACGGTTCTGGCTGGCTGCCTAGCTGCTCTCGACCTTGGTGAAGCGCAGGTACGGGAACACAGTCTCGACGTTGTCGCCGAAAAGCTCCTTGACCTGCTCGCCCTGAACCGAAGGGTGGACGATCACCTTCTCGCCAGGCGTCCAGTTCGCCGGGGTCGTAATCTTCTTCTTGTCGCCAAGCTGAAGACTCGTGATCGCGCGGCGGATCTCGCTAAAGTTGCGCCCCGTCGAAGCAGGGTACGTGAGAATAAGACGGATCTTCTGCTGGGGGTCGATGACGAAGACGGAGCGGACGGTGAAGGGGATACCCTTGGCGTCGACGTTGGTGGCATCCTGCTGGTCCAGCATACCGTACAGGGTGGAGACCTTGCGGTCGGCGTCCGCAACGATGGGGAAGTCGACCTGGTTGCCGCTGAACTGCTGGATGTCCTTAATCCAACCCTGGTGAGACTCGACGTCGTCGGCGGAGAGACCGACAAGCTTCACACCAAGGGCATCGAAGTCCTTGGCCTCACCGGCGAGCGCGCCGAGCTCGGTAGTGCACACGGGGGTGTAGTCGGCGGGGTGCGAGAAGAAGAGGGCCCACGAGTCCTTGATGTAGTCGTGGAACTTGATGGGACCCTTGTTGGTCTGAGCCTGGAGGATGTCAGCAATGTTGTCTCCGACGGGGCCGGCGAGGTGGGCGTCGCCGCGGCCATTCTGATCGACGTACCTCGAAGTCGGGGGCGGTGTCACCAAGACGGAGAGCCATTGTGTATGCTGTGGATGTGTTTGTGCGGGTGCGAGAGGTTGTGGGTGATGGAGAAAGAGATGTGGAAGAGGCGAGAGGGTTATATATTGTATCCGGGGCGGCACTGGTGCGCTGGCAGAGATCGGAAGGGATGTCACAAGTTAACGCTGATAATGGTGGCCGCGGTACCGGTTCAGCGGGGTCTGGCGGTCATAGGCCGAGGATGCCGTATGTGTGATCTGTCATGCCGTGCTTGGTTTAGCGTTAGAGAATAAGGTTGCTCATATCGTACGCGCGTGACATGAGGTGATCATTGGGCGAGGTACGGTCTTACGCATGAATCACGCTGTGCACGGCGCACTCCATTGCTGGATAAGCAGCACAGCAGAAGCAAGGGGTGCAGGCCAAGAGCGGGCTAAGAGACCGATTTGCCAAAGGCATGCGAGATCCGACGACTGATCGGGCCCATCGACGTGCAACGCGGTGGCTTGATGGCGTGCTCAGTTGGAACAACCAAAAGTCGCGGCCGGCACCGGGTCCGGCGAAATCAGCCACGTGTGCCACAATTCGGCGGATCAATGACGTGGAGTACGCTGGCCCCTGGACAGCCAGGACCACGTGCGCTGCTGATAAGGGTCTTGCGGATGAACGCCGTGGTACATGGGCTGCTGCGGTCGGACATGACATAGAATTTTGAGCGGACGGGCCACTCGGCGTCTTATCAGTGACCAAATCTTCAAAGTTTCAACAACCCGTGTTGACAACGCAGTTCAACTCTGCTTGCCCATCTCCCCCTCCTGCGCCTCGGTGCGCCCGACACTTCCTTATAATCCACCAAAAGGCGATCGACCTTAAACGTACCGATCGCCCGATAGATCCTAGACCTAGACCGCCTCTTTAGACAAAAGCTGTGTTCACCACCCCGCCGCCCTCCGGCCTCCGGACGACACACCGCCAACATTACCCAACAATAGCGACAACCAGCACCATGGACCGCCTGGACCGGACGACGCACTCGGGCTCGCCGCAGCCGTCGCCGCACGGCGCCATCGGCGAGCGCGCCGGCACGCCGCTCGGCCAGCACGGACGGAGCTCATCGCTGGCGCAGCGCCAGCGTGCGGACGCGGACTCGCTCGCGGACGAGCTGGACCTGGCGTCGCTGATCCCGCACGACCAGCGGCAGGCGGACCTGGAGCGCGACGACCTCGAGGACCGCGAGCGGCAGGGGCGCGCCGGCTTCGCGCGCTTCAACCTCGAGGCGCCGCACAGCCGGACGGCGTCGCCGGCGCGGCAGTCGCGGTGGGAGAAGGACTTTGTGTCGCGCTCGCGCGAGACGTCGATGCGGCGGCAGGCGTCGACGAACAGCGTCTCTGGCGTTGGCGTCGGCGGTGTCTCTGGCGTCGGCGGCGTCGGGGGCATGCCGCCGAGCATCCCGAACATTGCCGTGCCGCCCGCGAACCTGGCGTTCATCGAGCAGAGCTTTCCCTCGCCGCTGCGCCCAACGCCGCCGCGCCACATGAGCCCGCACCCCGACAACATGCCGCACAGCGCGCATAGCACGCACGGCGCGCACAACCCCAACCCGGGCGCGGCGGCCAGCCACCACCTGCAGTCGCTGACGAGCCTGCTGACGCCGCTGCTGAGCGCGAGCGACGACGTGGCGCGGCTGCGCGCCGAGGTGGACATGTGGCGCGCCGAGTGGCAGCGGTGCGACCGGGAGCGGCGCCGGCTCGAGACGCTGGTGAGCGTCGGCGACGCGGGGCCCGTGTTCACGGCGGTGCTGCTGGACGGCGACAGCCTCGTGTTCGACGACGCGTACATCCGCAAGGGGTACGCTGGGGGGCAGCAGGCTGCGCGCGCGCTGCAGGCTGCGGCGGCGGGTGAGGGCGACGGGGCGGTGCTCGTGCACGTGTTCGTGAACAAGAGCGGGCTGGGCCACGCGCTCCTCAAGGCCGGCACGTGCAGCTGGGCCGTGTACGAGGCGTTCTGGCAGGGCTTTGCGGCGGCGGACCCGCTGTGGACCGTGTGCGACGCCGGCCACAGCCAGGACGCCGTCGACGCCAAGATCGCGGCGCACCTGCGCCTGCTCGCGCAGAACAGGCAGTGCGTCTCGGTCGTGCTCGGCGCCGAGGCGGCCGAGCCGTCGTCCAAGGTCGTGCCGCTGCGTGCGGCGCCGGGCGGCCGCGCGCTCCACGTCCCCGACCTGTTCCGCACGACGCGCCTCGCCATCCCCTCGTCGCCCGTCCAGGTCGGCCCGCCCCCGGTGCCGGGCATGCCGGGCGAGGGCGACTCGGACCCCGAGGGCGCCGAGGAGTACCAGGCGCACAGCCACAGCGTCGGGCAAGGGCTCGGGCCCGGGCGCGGCGCCGAGAGCGACGAGGACTGGGACGAGCGCAAGAAGGCGGCGGCGGGCCAGGGCAAGAAGTACAAGCCGGCGCAGCGCGCGGCGTCGGTCCCGACGGTGCGCAACCTGAAACCGCGCCCGTGCCACACGTTCTACCTCTCGCCGTGGGGGTGCAAGAACGGCGACGGGTGCGAGTACGCGCACCACTACAAGCTCAACGAGGAGCAGACCGAGGAGCTCGCCCGCCTCGCCAAGGAGATCATCTGCCCGTACGTCCGCTCCAAGCGCTGCCACTTCTCCGAGGACGAGTGCGTCTACGGCCACCGCTGCCCGCGCGGCGAGCGCTGCACCTTCGGCGACACGTGCCGCTTCAAGGACCTGCCCAACGGCCACGGCGAGGACAGCCCCGCGCCGACGCCGACGGCGACGCGCCCGTCGACCCCGGCGCCGGCGGCTGCGTCGGCAGTTGCCGAGTCGCAGCCCGCGTCCCCCGTCGTCGCGACCAACGCCGCCCCCGCCGTCCACGCCCCGGCGCTGACCCCCGCTGCGGCCTGAAAACAATCCTTTAACCACACCTAAAACGGCGGCAACCAACCGCCCCCCTAACTAAGCACTAGCAATAGCACCACCGCTCTAACCCGCATACTCATTAGATAGAACACTTAAGTCTTAAGTTCACTTAGATGCATTCGTGCTGATCCGCGTACGAGCACTGCGAGCGAAGCGAGCAGTGCGCAGTCTCGAGAAATGTACAGTCTCGAGCGTAGCGAGCGACGCGATAGATGCGAGCACCGAGGTACTGCGAGCGTGGAGCCGGTTCTCGAGGAGCAGATAGCGATAGCGCAAGACGCCGAGGGTGTGCGCCCGCAAACGGGAGCGTGACGTCCCGAGTCTGAGCTTCGCGAACTGGCCGTGGTGCGAGCGGTGTGCGAGCGATGTAAATTCACGTGCGCGGAGCCCAGTCATGTGAGCTACATGAGTTATGCAGGGCGTAATGATTCCGGGCGCTGGCCCGGATTCGCATGCGGCCCGATCGTCTGCGTCCTCCCTCTTCGCCTCACCGCCTGGGACCTGGGTGGGCGCGCTGGAGCCGGGTGAGCGAGGCAAGACTGGCGCGAGTGCGCGGGGCTGCTGCGTGATACTGTGTCTCAACGCTGCGCCAGGAGGGAAGAAAGCGTGGGTGAGACGTGACTGATTTAACTCCGGCCCAGAGCTGTGACGCGTGACGGAATTCTCACATTCGGTCGTCAAGTGCGTTCGGTTCGGGGGTTACGAGAGCGTACGAGAGCGTGTGCTGGGATGTTCGTAATGTTCGGCGCAAGTGTTCGTTATGCTTTCTGTGCGTTCGTGATGGCTTCGGTGGAGCGGTGAGCGGTGAGCGGGCTGTGGGCTGTGGGCGGGTGAGCGAGTGAGGGCCAAGGCCCAGGGACGAGGAAACGAGGGAAGCTTAACCCCCGACAGAGTTTCCACTAGCTGAACTGTGTCTCTAGCGCCTCGCACTCGCACGGTGGGGACCAAGACGCAGCAGCGATTCCAGCACTCGTTCCGGGCCCCGGTCCGTCCCCAGTGCCCTCAGTGCTCCGGGAACGGCGCCTGGCATGGCAGAACTCAGAGCAGAGTGCACGATCGGCCTACACACCGCGCGCTAAGCTCCGGGCCCGCGACGCCGATGCCGACACCGATGCCGAGAGACCGTGACGGGGAATAAATCTTGGACAAATGCTGCTCCGGCATGACGTCGGCACCCCTCCATATGCGGAGCTGGCCGGCGATCGTGATCGATCGCTCAATGATCCGGGGCTTGTGGACGATGAG
The DNA here is from genome assembly GCA_023630055.1 of Trichosporon sp. PB005A. Taxonomy (NCBI): domain Eukaryota; kingdom Fungi; phylum Basidiomycota; class Tremellomycetes; order Trichosporonales; family Trichosporonaceae; genus Trichosporon; species Trichosporon sp. PB005A. Next base: position 283,677 of record JAMALZ010000003.1, read on the forward strand.
AAGACAGGATTCGGGGTCCCCTCGTCTCGAGTACGCCCCCTTCCTCACCTCGCTCACTCCTTTCTCTACTCGGCATGACCTCCCGCGCACTCCAACTGGGCCGAGTGACGCTCGATGAACAGCGACAGCGTGAGTACAGCAGCGACGGTGTCTACATAGGAGGTGCAGGGGCACAGATCACAACTTCGCAAGACAAACGACTGCATGTATGGCAAGACGGCTATTACTGGCTCTACTCTTCTTCGCTTCTTCAATTATACTTGTTGCGTTCTGAGCGCGCGCCTCAGCCCCAGGCCGAGCTGCGCGGCTCGTTCGAGGACGGCGCGCGCGGCGCTCGCGAGCATGGCGGCTCTACCGCGCGCCGCGGAGCTCGGCGTCGGACACTGCTAGTTCCTCAGCTTGCGGAGCTCGTCGCGGAGCTTGACGGCCTCGTTGGCAAACTCGACATAGTAGTAGTCGGCGTACACGAGGCCCGTGTCCATGGAGGGCTCCTCGGCGTGCTCGTTGCCGTTGATCGTCGAGTGCATCAGGATCGGCTCCCAGCCGCCCTCGCCCCAGTTCACGCGCCCGTCCTCGAGCTTGGCCGGCGGCGCGCGGCACTCGCGGTTCGCGGCGTCGATCAGCCCGAACGCGGCCGACAGATAGTGGTCCGCCGCCTTCGGGTCGCGCTCGCGCAGCGCGCGGTAGAAGATCAGCAGGCCCGACGCGGTGATGGTGGCGGCCGAGGTGTCGTACACGAGCGGGTCGCGCGGTGCGTCAAAGTCCCATGCAGGCAGGCCAGACGGCTCGAGCCGCTCTAGGAACGCATCCGCGACCTTCTTCGTCGAGTTGATAAAGTCCTCCCGGCCAGTGCGCAGAGACATCTGCGCCCAGCCGTAGATTGCCCACGCCTGCCCGCGCGACCAGCACGAGTCGTCGTTGTAACCTGGGGTCAGCGTCGAGTCGGCGGCGAGCGGAGCGAGGCGCCGTGAAGCCTTCGCAGCTGCAAACCGGGGCGACGGTTGCGGCACACAAGACCCCTTAGGACTTGCGACACCACAACTCTTGCCCGTACTCACCCTGGTGCGTCATCCGCTCCAGCACCTGCCCATCGTGCCCAAAGTTGACGACGTGCCACGTAGTCCCGTCGGCGCGCACATGCGCCGTCTGCATCTTGTCCGCCTGCGAGATGGCCATGTCGCGGAACTTTGCGTCGCCGGTCCAGTCCGAGACGTCAAACAGGAAGTCGAGGTTCATCAGGTTGTCGACAATCACGAGGAAGTGCTCGTTCTGGTTGTCGCGCCGGTACTTGTCGGGAACGCCGACCTTTTTCATCTGGTTCCAGGAGCGGATGCAGCCGATCTGGGGTCAGCCGCGAGCGAAGGGGGCGTGTGCTGGGCGAGCGAAGCGAGACGTGCAGGTAGAGAACACCAGCGCGCTCTTCCTGGAGGACGATCTTGCCTCACCGCATCTGCGCTGCGCCGCGGCACTCACCTTCGGGTCATAACGGTCCCACAGGCTCTCAGCCGCCTCGACAAGGACCTCCTTGTTGCTCTGCTCGCCGGTGAGCTTGAGGTCGCGGCCGAAGGACGACGCGAAGCGGAAGCCCTGGTCGTGGTTGATGGCCTTGCGCGCGTGCTGGCGGAACCCGGCCTGCCACTCGCGCGCCATCGACTCGAGGTCCTCGACCGTGTACGGCCAGGGCAGCGAGCCGGACAGCAGGCGCTCGCGCTCCAGGTACAGCCACAGCAGGCCGGGGAAGAAGCCCTGGGTCCAGGCCTTGTTGACTGGTGTCAGCGAGGGAGGCCGAGCGGATGAGACCGAGCGAAGGGAGGTTTCCACTGCTACGCAGAGAATGCCCCGTGCTGCACGCTCCGCGCGTCGTGTACTCACCGTCCTTCATGACGTACGAGTTCGGCCCGCCTGGGGTCGTGAACTCGGGGAGGCCGGTGATGTTGTCAACCTGGCGTCAGCTCGTTCCGGTCACTGCTTGAGGCCGGCGGCTCGGCGAAGAAAGTATGTCCGAGCACTGAGCCCCTAGCCCGCCCGTCACTCCGGGGCCGGCACAGAGCCCGCGTTGCGCTCACAGCGCGCCGCGCGCCAGCCATACTCACATTGGGCGGCCCGGGGGGCAGGTACTTGTGGCTGACCTCGACGACGCGGATGGGGTCGCTGGGTGTGAAGCTGTCCGCGAGCGAGTCGGGGAGGCCAGCGACGCGCGCGAACGCGGACACGTTGTGCGCGGGCAGCGCCGAGGGGACGGCCGAGGGCACCGCCGAGGACACGGCGGGGACGCATGCGTTGAACATGTCTATTCCTGTCGCTGCTGGGGCGGCGGGTGGCTTGGTGGCGTCTTGGGGTTTTGGTTGTGGTTCTGGTTGTGGGTGCCGGGCGTCGGTCGCGTCGTGCAGATGTCGGTCTGGGCGGCCGGGGCAGTCTGGACGAGAGAGAAAGGGATGTTGGGGATGAGGCAGCGGGGCCAGCGCCGGCGCCGGTAATGAGGGAAGCATGGTGGGGCTCGGCCCGCTCGGCGCTGGGCGCCGGGTTGGATCGGGCTGCGTGCTGGGGAGCTAGCTAGTGCGCGCAGTGCCTCGGCGCCGGCTGCGCACTAGCGACTAGAGCGTCGAGCAGAGCGATAGCGTTAAGCTCGGGCTGAGCCTGTGGAAAGTGCACAAACAACCGGCGTGTGCGCACACTAGGCAGCGATCGGCGCGATGCACGTCTGGTGATCTTGCAGGCGCCTGCTGTTTCTGGCCGGGTGACTCGGCCCTCGGCCCTCGGCCCTCGGACCTAGCGGACCTGGGTGCCTCTGGAGCTAGCGCGTGCTGGTCGTCAGTCGCGGGCCGCCTGTCGGTCGCCCGGCGTTCCCGGTATTCGCACGCAGCAGGGTGTGAGCAAGCGTCGCCGGCGTGCGTGCCAAACCTAGTCGGGGCGTTTGAATGCGAGGGTTTCCGGCGTTCCCAACACACGGTGCGGCGAGGAACGAGGAACGGGTGGTGCGTGGTGAGCGCGTGAGCGCGTGAGTGTGAGCGAACGAGCCGGCGAGAGCGAGCGAGAGCGAGCGAGGCAAATGCGGAAGCGAGGAAGCGAGGAAGGAACGGAGGAACAGAGGAACGAGTGTGCGTGTGCGAGTGCGAGAGCAAGAGCGTGCGAGTTTAATGATGCATTTCGGCTGCTTTATCAGCTGCACCTGCACATGCGATGCGTAGCACCAGCTGCGGCTGCGGCTGCGGCTGCGGCTGCGGCTCGGTCACCTAAACGAGCAAACGAGCGAGCGAGCGAGCGAAAACAAGCCGCCCTACGTCCTAGTTCCGGACTACTTCCAGTGTTATTTCCGGCATACATGCGGCCACCTCTCCGCCCATCCCCATCCCCATCACTTGGCCGGTGTATGCCTGGCGACCTCGAGAGCATGACAACACCAGCCTACAGTAGCGCGAGCTGCTGAGGTATTTTCTCTCGCGAGGCAGCTCCGTTGGAGCGACAAGCAGCTGACTCTAACGCCGGATACTCCCACACAAGAGGTACTTCCACACACTTACAGAACGACGGCAGTTCAGCCGCTGCATACCGCCTAGCGTTCCTGGCGTCCCCACAGTGCCCACTCTTACTCAGCCGTGCAGCCGTGCCATGCCATCGTTCCGAGCACCACACGCGCGACAACACAAGGCAGGCTACATCCATCTCCGGCGGGCCGGCACTCAGCTGACTACACGATTCCCAAACGCTGCACATCACCAGCTGCATACACGCTACGCTACGTACGGGGCAGGTGACAACTCGGCTTGTCCATCCACCTGCCCTGCTTGCAAAGGCGACGCGTGCACCTTGCCTCCTGCGCTTATCGACGCAGCGGCGCACGGCACAGCTTAGCGACTCATAAGTCCCAACAGGCCGCCGCCGACGGGTGGACGCGGCACGGGCTGGTGCACGCTCGGGCTGGGGGGGTTAGGCGGGCCGACGTTCGGCTGCGGCGCGTTGTGCTGCTGCTGCTGCTGTTGCTGCTGAGGGGGAGGAGGCTGCTGGTGCTGGGGAGGAGCCTGGTACGCGCCCTGGTACCCCGCCTGGCCCGGCGGGCTCATGTAGCCCATCTGCTGGCCCGGCGACGGGTACGGCGCGTACGCGGGCCCCTGCTGCTGCGGCATCGGGTACGCCTGCTGCCCCTGGGTGCTGTAGGGGCTGCCGCCGTGCGCATTGTAGGGCATGTTGCTCGGCATGCTGTTCGGCATGCCCATCGGCGGCGGCGGCGGCATGTGCGGGGGCGGCTGGCGCTGCTGCCCGTTGAAGAGCGCGCCAAGAAGCGCGCGCTGGTGCTCGTTCTGCGGCTGGGGAGGGTGCTGAGGGGGCTGAGAGTGCTGGGGAGGCTGGGGCTGGGGCTGGTGCATGGGCTGGTGGGGCGCCATCGGCTGCTGGGGAGGCGCACCCATGTGAGGCGGAGGGGCCGGGTAGCGCTGAGCGTTGTGCAGCTGCGCCGTCTGGCGGAGCTGCTGCGGCGCGTTCTGAGGGGCGTACCCGCCGCGCCCCGGCGAGCCGGGCATGCCGCGCGGCGACCCCGGCATCGGCACCCGCTGGTACCCAGGCGTGCCGGGGGGACCGTGCAAGGCCGACTCGGGCTGGCCGTACCAACCTCCTTCGGCGGGCGGGAGGGGCGGCATGGGCGACATCATACTCGACGCGGACACGGCGCGGGGCGGGGGCGTGGCGGCCTGCTCGACGCCGCCGAATGAGGCCTCCAGCAGCGCGCGCTGCCGCGCCATCTGGTCGTCTGGCTGCTGGGCATGCTGGGCCGGCTGAGGCGCCGACGACAGCATGTTCAGCAGGTTGCCCTGGTGCGACGATGGGGGCGGGGTTGGGTCGTGCTGCGCGATCTTGGGGGGTGACGCGAGCATGGAGAGAAGGTTGGTCTGGTGCGTCGAGCGCGGCGGCGTCAGGGGCGCCTGCACCGGCGCCGGTTTCTGGTTCAGGACGGACAGGAACTTGCTCTGCTTGTCGGGTAAGGCGGGCTGGAGCTGGGGCGCCGGGGGCTGCGGCGGCGGCGCCGAGACATGCCCGACGCCTGAAAGGAGCTTGGCCAGGGCGTCGTCGTCGCTGCGCTGCTGCTGGGTCTGGGCCGGCTGGTGACTGCCGCCCGAGACCTCGAGCGAGCCGAATAGGCGGTCCAGCGTCCGCGCATTGTCGCTCTCCAGGGCAACCGCCGTCTGGTCCTTCTCGATGAACTTGGCGAACAGGTGGTCCAGCGCCGTCGTCGGGGGCGCCTTGGTCTGCGCCGCCGGCGCATCGTCGAACGCGAAAGGCTTCAGCTCACGCCCAACCGGCTTCTCCTTCCTGCGCGGAGGGTGCGGGTTGTAGCCGTGCTTCGAGAGCCACTTCTTCAGCGGCCCGACAAAGGGCGTCACGTTGTAGAACCGCTTCTGGCCCTTGCCGCCGGTGCGTTTCGGGCCCTTCTTGTGCGTCCACGTAGGCAGGTCGGAGAACGGCACCCACTCGATCGCACCGATCTCCTTGCGCGTCTGCGTCTCGAACACGGTCGACTCGTCGATGCCCGCGACAATGAACATGGTGATCTCTTGCGCATTCACCTGCGTCTTGATAAAGTCGTCCTCGTTGATGAGCCCCGACAGGTCAAACCCAGTCTCCTCTTCGACCTTTGCAGTGTCAGCGTAGCCCTGCACGGGGCCGCGTAGCTCACTTCTCGAATGGCGCAGGAAACGTCCGACTCCTCAGAGTTGATCTTGCCGCGGGGGAAGCACCAGCCGGCGTTGCTCTTCCACCCGCGAACCATCAGGACCTTGTCCGCCGTGTCGTTTATGAGGATGCCGCCGCAACACGGTACCATCTTCTTGTACGCGCAGTACTCCTCCCACACGGCATCGTAGTCGATCTCGGTGTCGGCGTACAGTGGCGAACTCGCGATGATGAGGTGCGTGAACTGCCGCTGCCCGAGCGACGGCAAGAGCGGGTTCAGCGGCCGGAGGTAATCCTCGTAGAACCAGTGCGCCTGCTCCGCCTGCCAGTACACTCTGACCAGAGACATTTCTTCCTCAGGGAGATTGACGAGGAACCGTGCGTTGAGGTCTTCCAAAACCTCTTCGAAGGTCATGTCGCGGAAGATGTTGTCCTCGCCGCCATCCTCGTCCTCTAACGGCGGTTGTGACGGAGAGGCAGTGATTGGAGGCGTCGGCCCCGGAGCGTAGTGTGACATCGCGGTGAGGCGCAGGGCGGGAAGCTGGGAATCAGAGGAAGGAGGATAAGAGTGCGTTGACAAAAGTCAAAGATGAAGGCGGCGGTTCGGGAGGTCGTGGGCCACGCGCGCGCTTGATGGTTATGGTTTAGGTAGGGTGTGTCTCTATCGTCGTAGCGGAGTGTCTAGGGGACTAGAGGGTGCGAGACAATTGCTGGATTGAATGATGACAGGAAGGTGACACGACGAGAACGGCGGCGACGAGTGATCGAGCGAGTCGCGCGCCGCCGGGTGCGGTGGTACGGTGAGAGCGTGAGTCAGTTAGCCGTATCTCAGGCACGGGCTTTCGCGTGCGGCTCGCGTGGCACTTTCGGTGTCGCGGATCATGCCAGAAGTCAGACGACGCGACGATGCAGCGATGCTGGAGTGAATGAAAGTGAATGCATATGCGAATGATCGAATGACAGTTGATGCGAGGGAGTGGTGGAAAGTGACGGGATTACAGGAGAGACGCGAGGCCAGCCGCGAGCGCGGTCAGCGTGAGGCCGACGCTCGCCTGGAGGCCGAGGGCGCCCGAGTCGTTGTTGCCGGCGGCGGCGGCCTGGGACGCAGAGGCAGAGGCAGCAGACGCGCTAGTCTGACTGGCAACGGCCGAGGCGGAAGAGGCGTCGGCCTTGCTGTCGTTCTCGGCCTTCTGCTTGGCCTCCTCGGCGACCTTGTACTCGTAGTTGAGCTTCTGCCACTGGGCGTCCGAGTTGACGTTGTACCTCTGGACGGCATTCGTGATGTAGTAGATCTCGCCCTTGTTGTTGATCTGCACGACGTCGTTGACGCTGGCAGCGTACGCGGCGTCGAGGTCCTTGAGCTCCGGAGGCGGGAGCAGCTGCGTCGAGTTGATCAGGGCCTGGCCCATCGGCGAGCCGGTCGTGTTCAGGTAGTCCATCGGGCTCGTCCAGTGCGTCACGACGTACGTCTGGCTGAAGTCGTCCGGCACGTAGAGCATCTGGAAGGGCGCGCTGTCGTCCGGCGACATGAAGTTGGTGGCCTGGCCCGCGCGGTTCGGGAAGCTGACGCCGTTGTTCTGCGTCGGGTACGTCTGCGTCTCGTTCTGGAAGTAGGCGTAGTGGATCACGAACACCTCGGCGGTGGCGTCAGGCGTGTCCGGCACACCAAAGTAGTCTGCTGTCAGCTGCGGCCTACAGTTTACCTAGCTGAAAACTCACTGATGTGGTTGGCGGCCTGTGCAGCAGTGACCTTGTAGCCCCCCTTGAACCACGCAGGGGTGCGGACGTTCTCCCAGGGAACGGTGCCGCCGGCGACGTTCTTGATCGAGCTCATGTCGGCCTGCCAGCACTGGCCCTGGGCGGTGATCGTGAAGATGACATTCGTGTCGTGGTCGAGGATGGCGGAGGAGCGCGAGTTGCCGATCGACTCGGGGGCACCGGTCGTCTCCTGCTTGCTCCAGGCATCGCCAGCAAAGTCGTAGATGTAGATGGACTGGATAGTCAGCTAAGGCGTTCACTTATGAAGCTGCAGTAAGGGGCGCTGATGCTGCGTGTTCTGCCCAAAGGGGGCGTGGTCTGTGCATGGTGCAGTCAGTAGGCTCCACCGTGCGCCGACGGGTGTCCTAGCACATCTTGGGCGTGCCAGAAATAGGCTGTGGTGGGGCCACGGCCGGGCTGCAGCATGTTCGCGAGAACGCCACTCACGGTCTGGTCAGCCTCGTCTGCACCGTAGACGTAGAGGGCGTTGGCGTTCTGGGAGAGGAAGCACTGCATGTTCTTTCCGGTGTAGGGGGGGCGACCTTCGGCCTGGAGCGTACGGGGGCTTGGCGCTGTGCGGGTCAGTGGATAGAGCTCCCGGGTCCTGAAATGTCCGCCTCAAGGGGCAAACGCTATTGAGAGCTTGCGAGTGGCACCCTGCGTGTGCCGGCCTGGGCCATGGGACAGCGCCATTCCGCGACAGGCCAAGGCAGCACAACAACAGCACACGAGCACGGCAGCAGGCGACTCACAGCCCCAGGTGTCGGCGGTGCCGAAGGCGACGTCCTGCTCGCCGCCGAAGGCGTAGAGGTTCTTGTCCGAGTCGAACTGGACGCAGGTCGCGGCGGACGCGAGGGCGGGGAGGACGGAGACGAGGGCGGAGAGGGCGAGCATCGTGAAGAAGGAAGGAAGGAAGGAAGGAAGGGTGAGGGGCCGGCTGCGGGAGAAAGAAGGGAGGGTCAGAGGGGTCGGTGTCGGCAAGAAATCAAACAGAGGACAAGACAGAAGGATAAGGAGAGTGCTCTGGAGAGAGTGAGTAGAGAGTGGAGTGGGTAGGGATGACAAGACAAGAATTTGGTGCAGCAGAGATGTGCGATGCCGAGGAGGCCAAGGCTCTGCTAGTGAGAGTGAGAGATGCATGGGCTGGGCCGGGGTCGCCTTACGAAACGACGACGGGGACCTGGAGGACAGGACAAAAGAACGAGCAGGAGCAGGAGCAGGCCGTGGGCGCGTATCGGCGCTAGGACGCTAGGTCCACCCAGGAGCATCCCAGGGTCAGCAACGTCACCGCTGCGAGCGCGGTTCCTGGCCACCCAGCACAGGTGGAGGTGATTCCAGCGGCCAGCGGCAGCGGGCGAACGCGGCGTCAGCCTCAGCCTCAGCCTCAGCCTCAGCCTCAGCGCAAGCGGGCGTCGCCGGGCCCGCCGGGCGTCGAGGGCGTTTCCGAGTCAATTGTTATCGCACCGTATCAAGGGTGCGCCCGGCGAGCACACTCACCGCACCCCGCACGCACACGCAGACGCCCATACGCTGCACGCTGTGACAATTCCCCGGCGGACAACAGGACGACAGGCGCCAGGATGGACCAGCCCGCGTAGGCAGTGCAGAGCGAGCGCGAGCGGTGCAACCACCGTAGCCAGTCGCGCGCGGGCGACTGTCACGTTTAGGCTTAGCGTGTGCAACCTTCTGCCCGTTTGAGCCCCCCGCTGCGCCCTGAACATGACTTGGCGTGCCTGCCAAAAGTCTTTTCGGCAACGGCGCGGGCCTCCACAGCCCGCACGCGAGACCCACGCGAGCCTATCCCCGAACGCCGCGCATGTGGCGCCCTATGGCGTCAGCGAACTTGAGCCCCTTGTTGTGCACGGCAACTCGTGCGCAGAGCAGGTCGAGTCCAGCTATTTGGTTCGCAAGTCAAGACCCCCGCCCACACCCACCATGGCCGACATCAACGAGATCGCCAAGCAGGTGAGCCTCTCCGCGGCGCTCTAGCTGACAGCAGTTCACCGGTGCGTGCCCCGCCGCGACGCAGCTTGGCCAGCTCCCGCAGCGCAGCTGACACCCAGACTACTACTACAGCACGTTCGACCAGGACAGGTCGCAGCTGGCGCCGCTCTACGTAAGCTTGCGGGGAATGGCTTGAAGCTAACCCCAGCGCGACCACTCCATGCTCACCTGGGAGCAGGAGCAGATCCAGGGCGCCCCCGCCATCGTGCAGAAGCTTGCTGTGAGTGCGCGCCGGGCTAGGTGCCGATCGCATTGCGCCAGGCGGTTGCGGACGGCGAGGGACGGCGGGCCGGACGGGGCGACGACGACAGCTGGGGAGCGGGCATCGTGCTGGGCAGGCAGTGCGCTGGGCGGATAGCGTGCTGGGTGGCCCAGCGTCCTCGCGGTGCGAAGGCAGCGTTGCTACGTCCGCGACCACACTGGCCTCCACCGCTATGGCCGCGGGTCTCGGCCTCGTGCGCTGAGCCTTGCGGTCTGCGCGGGCGCCAGTTCTGTGTGGCGCGAGTCTGCCGCTTGCCTGCTTGCCTGCTTGCCTGCTTGCCAGTGCCCGCGGCCAGCTGCCCTCAATGGCCAACTGCCGTCGCCATCGTCCCCATCGCGGAGCCACTAGCCCACCACCCCGCCCAAGGACTACGCTGACGCCAGGGCCTCCCGTTCACAAAGGTCGCGCACCGCGTCGTGACGCGCGACGCGCAGCCGGCGAGCGCGACGGTCGCGTCGATTCTCGTCCTCGTCACGGGTCAGCTCATCGTCGACGACGGACAGAACGTGCTCCAGTTCTCACAAATGTTCCACGTGAGTGATTCGAGCCCGAGCTCGAGCCCGAGCGAGGGCGAGAGCAAGGGCGAGGGCGGGCGAGTGACGGTGCAGCCTGCAGAGCGGAGAGAGAGGGTCGAAGAGAGGAGGGCGGAGCGCTGTCCCTTGACGACTCCGCGGCTTGACTGGCAGGTCGGGGGGACCCGCCTCTGGCCGCCTTGTGGGGCAGATTCTAGTCCCCGAACCATGCCAGAGCGGGGTTCAGCCCGCTTCGTCCTCCGGACCCAGTCTGAGCCGCCTGAGCCGCCTGAGAGCTGCGCCGCTCCACCCGCCATCGCCCCGGCCCCCGCCATCGCCCAGCCGAAAAGCATGCTAACGACCAGCTTGTCCCCGACGGAGGCTCGTACTTTGTCCAGAACGACGTCTTCCGCCTCGTGTACGGCTAGAGGATTAATGACGGATGATGCATGATTATATTACGGCACGGCGCCGCGACGCTCCGCAGGAGCCGAGCCAGCTGGCGGGAGCTCAGCGCGGGCAGCTGCTGGAGAGCTGGGGTGCTGGGGTGCGCCTGCGTGCGTCGCGGGCCTGCCCGTCGCCGCGCCGACGTTGGAGCAAGCATAATTTACAGATCTAGTGAATATATTGAGGTATCAAGGTGTCGGCCAGCCTGAGGCGCGCTGGCCGCCTGGCCGCCTCCGGCGCCCATCGCGCAGCTAGTGCACGCCCTCGGCCCGGTCCTTGGTCCACTGCTGGATCCACGCCTCGATCCGCCCAACATTCGCCTCGACCTCGTCGTCGCCGCCCGAGCCGTCCGACTTGAGCTCGACGACGATCTGCTCGTCGTACGACTCGCGCGTCTCCGTCAGACACGTCAGCATGATCTCGGCCGTGATGTTCTCCTCGATCTTGTTATCCGCGTAGTTCCTGGGTGTCAGCGGGGTGCGGAGCGAAGCGCAGCGCAGCGAGGCGAAGAACAAAGGATGGGACACAGTGAGTGCAGGAAAGCGGAGTGCAGGACTGGGGTTACAGCGGAGCCAGAGCAGCGGAGCCCGCTGGCGCTCGCTTCGCTGTCCCTGCTGGACCGCGATCTCGCGGCCTTCGTGGCCCTCGCTTCGCTCGGGCTGCAGACTCACCTCGCCTTCAGCCGCTCGTACAACACCGAGTTGTCGCACGTCAGAACGACGGCCAGGTCCACCCAGCGTTCCGGGAACAGCGACGGGTCGTGGTGGTCGAGGATGAAGCCTGGTGTCAGCGTGTGGGGTTGCGAGCGGGGCGAGCGGGGCGAGCGGGGCGAGCGGGGCGAGCGGGGCGAGCATCGGGAGCCAGCGAGCAAAGCGAGCCTCGTAGTCCCACATTGAAAGCGCCTGCCTCTAGCCTTGGAGCTTGTCGCTCGCAGACCCCTGGCTCGCAGCTCCTTGCCCTCGCCGCCTTCGGCGGCTCAGCGGCTCGGCACATACCCGTCTCGGCCGGCCCGTCCTCCGGGTTCACGACCTCCTCAAGGTAGTCGAGGAGCCGGTCCTCGTCGACGATGTACGACTTCCACTCGTCGTCGAAGCCGTTGTGGAACCCGTGCTGCTTGACAATGTCGCCGATGTTGAGGTGCGTCATGCGCACGTCGCTGTCGGCCGCGAGCACCTGCGAGTGCAGCGTCTTGCCGCACCCGGGCGTGCCCGTGACCAGCACGACGGGGAACTTGCGCGGGTGGTGCGTCGTCATGGCGTGGGGGGTTCTGGAGGTGTGGTATGGGGGTGAGAGTCGCGATCGGCCCGCTTGTTGACTTTTATCAGATGCCGCGGGTGGCGACGGGGGCAGAATTTCAGGCACGCACAGAACTCACCACCTTACTCTGTGCGATACCCCACAGTCTCACGCAAGCAGTTCAGATCACATTTGAGCAGCCGTGGACGCTGATGAAGACTGTAAACGTTTGCATTGTGAAGCTGTCTGCATATTGACGGCGGACAATGTTGTCAACGCGAAGGAGGTTTGTTATTGCTGTCGCTGGTGAGAGTCACGTGATTGGGTTGTGTGTGGCGATTCGGCCAAGCGCGACTGACTTTCTGAGACGAGCGGACTGATGATGGAGGAGGACTTGCAAGCGTCCGCCGCCATCAGAGGTGTCGTCTGCATGTACGATCTAGTACAATGCATCCACTAATCTGCATTATCAATACCATGCCCCTGTCTTCTTATCGTCACGATCCGTCGGACAATGCGCTCGAGCACCGGGGCCACGCCGTCATTCGTTTCATCCGTCTAGTTGCTGACCGCGCTCGTGGTATAAGACATGGCCTGCACCTCCGCGGATTCTCAGTGGGGCTCAGAGTGACTCGTGCTCAGCACAACCTCAGTACAACCTGAGCCCCCGCCCGGTCTTGTCCCGGACGTCCGCTGCCGCTCCGGCCTGCGCACGCCCGCACGCTCGCACGCTACCAGAGGGTGGATCGCGTGCGTCAGTGGTCATCGGCAGGGGGTGTACGGCCCCGGAGGGAGGGAGGGCAAATAGAGTGCGGCAGTGAGGCAGCACCTAAGCGGAACGACGGGAACAGCCGGGCACGAGAGGCAAGTGCTGTTGGCACGCCGCCTGGACCGGCGGTGGTCGCTGATGGACTGCGCAATGGGGCAGAATCGCAACACCGCCCGCGCAATCTTGCACCTCCGCACTCTTTGTGCGAGTGTGCAGCTGTGCCAAGACCGACGCGTACACCTTACAGTCGTCTCTGGGCCTGTCTGACGGTGTGAGGGGGGACAGGAGCAGTGCCGCCGAGGTCACCTGCCCCGCGCCGCCTGCGCAATTCTGCACCTCCGCACTCGGAGTGCGAAAGCGCGAGCATGCGAGCGCGGCGACGCGCTCCGGGCCGCCTCCTCATAGGCGCGTCTCTGCTGTTCCGCCGTCGACCCGGTGACCCTCTCCGCACCGCTCGTAGCGCTGCTACACAACACACACGCTTTGGGCTTGTCACATCCCCACCGCGCTCGGCAGCTCGCACGGCGTGCGCACCGCACACATCCCCGACGTGACTCCTCGGCGGCGCACGCACCTTGCAGCACCGCCGACGCTGCACATTTAAGCCGCTGTGCGTTGCGGCCTCGGTCTGTTCCCCATCATCGATTTTACATCGACATTTCCACCCCCGCCCCCTCACACCCCCCACACCCCCACACCATGACCAAGTCCACCAAGACCACCAAGCGCTACCAGCCTTACAACAGGCCGGAGCGCGTGCTCACCCGTTCCCAGGCGCGCAGCTGTAAGTTCACGCTCCACGAAAGAGAACTGACGCCCAGCTGGCGCGGTCGCCGCTTCTGGGCCCGCCGTCTCCTCGCTCGCCGCCGGGAACTGGGGAGGGGTGCCCATGGCGTCTGCTTCTGGTAAGCTGTCTCTGGTTAGCATTTCTGACATTTAGGTGCGCAGCCTGGCAATCCTGCCGGCGGCAACGGCGCGGCGCCCTCTGGGTCCCCCTCGCCGTCCTCGTCCTCCGGGACTGAGGACGGCCACAACAAGTCCCCCGGCGCCGGCTCGGGTGAGTTTCGATGTGAAAACGATGAACTGACCGCAGACCACGAGTCGCGCGCCACGCCCGCCTCCGACGAGGACGAGGGCCAGTCGCCTGCCGGCCATGGTGAGTTATGATAATCCAATACGAACTGACAGTCAGTCGGCGGCGACAAGCCCAGCTCCTCCGACGAGGACACCAAGGACGGCGAGGTGAAGGCCAGGGACGGTGAGTTCGATAGTCCAGCGAAAATAACTGACAACCAGGCTCCAGCTCGCGCTGGTCGCCCACCCCCGAGCCGACGCCGGCCACCCTCCCCGCCGACTTCTTCGGCACCCTGCCCCCCTCGTCTGGCGCGATGCGCACGGCGCGCACCTCGCCCCGCTTCGTCCCTTATCGCTGGGACGAGGGTGCCGAGGGCCGTGCGCGCCGCCGCGCCAGCCGCTCTGGCTCAGGCGCCGGTCCGTCGCGCTGGCACGCCACCAGCGAAGACGCGCCCGCCTGGTCCCCCGCCGACCCCGCCCAAACCCCCGCCCAGGAGTACACCGTCGCCGAGTACTCCCTGTACTCCGACGGGCCGGCCGCAGACAAGGGCTCGGGAGACAACGTCTCCGAGTCCGCCCTGGCCGGTTCCTCCGCCGACGGCGACGACGAGGACGAGGGTGAGTGGGAGGAGTGGGAGGAGGAGGAGTGGGAGGAAGGAGAGGAGAAGGAGAAGGAGGAGGACGACGAGGAGAAGGAGGAAGAGGAGGTCGAGGAAGAGGAGGAGGAAGACGAGGAGACGGAGGAGGAGGAGCAGGCGGCTGGGTACTCACCCACGTACCAGCCGTACTCGCCGTCGCCCGAGTGGCAGCCGCCCTCGCCAACTCCTGCTCCTGGCGCGGTCACGCCAGGCCGCGCCGAGCCTCCTGCGCCGCCGCCGTCTGCTGCGAGCTCGGCTCGCCCGAGCCGCAAGCGGAAGCGGTCGTTGTCGTCGTCCTCGGAGGAGGAGGGGCGGAGCACGCTCGCGAAGCGTGTGCGCGTCGCCGGCCTGCTAGCGCCGGTGACGCACGCCCCGTTCGCGCTGGAGGGGGAGGGGATCGAGTTTGTGCCGGGGTGGACGACCCTGGCGACGCTCGAGGAGGACGTGGGGGTGTACGAGCGCATGCTGGTGCACCTGGGGGAGGACGTGGAGGCGGCGTGGGAGCTGGCGTACGCCGGGGACGTGGCGGAGATTGCGGCGGAGCGCGACGAGGCGTTCAACCACGCTCTCGTCGCCGCGGGGCAGCTGTGGGGCTCGGCGCAGGGCGCGCTCGAGGCGCAGCTCGACGCCGAGTTCCCAGAGCGCGCAGCATACCGCGCCGCCGAGGACGAGTACGCGCGCGCCTGGGACGCCCTCGGGCGCCTGCGCGCCGCTCTCCGCGCCGCACGGCCCCACCTCGCACGCCTCGAGCGCCTCAAGCTGCTCGCCGCGCGCATCCCCCTCGGCGTCTGGGAGTGGCACGCCCGCCGCGCCCAGATGGCCGCCGCCGTCCGCTGCGCCTTCGACGCAGCGGCAAACGCCATCCACCGCCGCTTGGAGGCCGACTAGGCCTCTGGGCCGGTGGACCCTCCCCGCTCCCGCCCTTCCACCCCACCGTCTTGAGCCTCGCCGCCCTCCGTCGATCGCCGAGTGCCGCTCAACCGGCACTCGAGCTTTCGACTTTCACACCGGTTCGCCCGGCGCCCTCGATGCGGCCGTCGTCGGCACCGCCTGCACAAGCTGCAGGTCGGCGGCGGCCGCGGCGAGCGGCCTTTTTTCGACCACGGACGCTGGACGTCTGCTCCGACGATGCTCCGACGATGCTCCGACGCGACGAGCCACAACGACGCGCGCGCCTGACTTGCCCACTCGCGGGCTGGAGATCATTGACTGGTCCACTCACGTACTGCGCCGACCGACTCTGGCCTCTCGCCTTGCCGACGCGGATTACACCATCGTCCCCGCGATCAGCCCGCGGTCGTCAGTACTCGTCAGTCGGTCTCGCACTCCGCCCACTTTCTGCCGCCTCATATACCCCGCACCTTGGATACCCCCGCGCCGAGCACGCGCCAGTCGCACTGCCTCGCCTTACCTATACCCCGCGCGACACATCTCTCTGCGAGCTTCCCCGCGCTCTGGATACCCCGGTCGGCATACCCAGTCGTGGACACGTCACGCCCACACATCCGCCCCACCGATTGGCACGCGGCACCGGCCCTCGCCTGCACGTCGACCGCGAGGCGACAGTGCAGCAGGCCGCACGAGGGACCGATAGGCACATTCGGTCCCCCCATCGACACGACGGATGAGCGGATGGAGACACACCGGTGGAGACACACCAAAGCTCGCCCTTCCCACGTCTCGACAAGAGCCAGCCCATGCACACGCACATCCGCCGACCGCCTCGACACAGCATGGCCCCGCCGCCGACTCCAAGCCACATGACACTCAGGAGGCACTCGGTCAAGCGCAGCACACACACAGCTTCCGCCGCGGCTACCACAGCAGCCCTCGGCACACCCCGCCGCAGCGGAGCGCAGCGCAACTGGAG
Organism: Trichosporon sp. PB005A; assembly: GCA_023630055.1. Lineage (NCBI taxonomy): Eukaryota > Fungi > Basidiomycota > Tremellomycetes > Trichosporonales > Trichosporonaceae > Trichosporon > Trichosporon sp. PB005A. The sequence goes on from JAMALZ010000003.1 coordinate 299,911, forward strand.
GAGGAAGGGACCGTGGCTGCCTATCGGCCCCCACCCCCGGGATCTCCTCCACTCGAAGCGCCGGAGGAGGGACGAGGCGCTTGGCTGCCTATCGGCCCCCACGCCTCCGCGACGTCCTCCTCCAGGCTTGACCGATCCAATCAGCAAATTCGGCCCTCCAGTCCATCGGGTAGCTAACGTCTCGCGGGGCGAAATCGAGACGGCGGTCCCACCACAGCCAACAGGACTGCCGTCTAGACGGAGGAGGGACGAGGCGCCCGGCTGCCCAACGGCCCCCACGCCTCCGCGAGTGTCCTCCTCCACGGCTGGTCGAAGTAGTGATACATGGGTAAGTCTAGCTTGGGTCTAGTAGATCTGGACGTCAGCTTACGCTCAGCACTGCGAAGCGTCTGGCCTACCATCCTGGCCACCACAGACGGAACGCCCAACCAGCAGGCCGCCCAGACATCCCAAGAACCAAGCGCTCCGACTCACCTCATCGAACGGTCGCGTGTCGCGGAAACACGACTCCCAGACCTCGTTCACGGCGCGCTCGGCTGCGTCCTGGCCGTCGCAGAGCGGGTGCTGCATCACGCTGAGCACCGCGCGGCGCTTGACGCACGCCTGGTGCTGCTTCGAGAAGGCCCAGCGGCCGCGCTCAATCTCGCGGCCCCACCTGCAGTCGCCGGAGAGGTTTGCTGCGCGGATCTGGGAGTCAGCTCTGTTGTAAAGTTGTTGTTGTAGAATAGTGTAACTTGTAGCCAGACTGTATGTAGTGTATAGCAGTGTACCACTATCCTAATCAATGTATCAAGTTACTCACCTCGGAACACGCGTGGTGGCGCAGGTTGCCCCAGTCGACCTTGAAGCGGCAGTGGTCGAAGGCGTGGATCATCTCGTGCGCGAGCGTGTCCTCCATGTGCTTCTTGTTCATGAAGCGGTTTTGGCACATGAGGATGCCGTGCTCGGGCGAGAAGCCGCCGACGCGCGTCTCGTCACACGGGTGGCACTGCATCGCCGACGCAGGGAACTCGCACCCCGCCAGTCGCAGCTGCTTCAGCATGAAGATGATCATGGGGCCTGGCGTCAGCACTGCCTTCCTCCCCGGCACTCTGCCTGCAGTAAAGCCAGGCGACACTCACTCCTCGTCATGAGCTCGGCCTTCCACTTCTCGCAGCGGTCCCAGTCAGTCGCGAGCTTGAGCTGCTCGTCGTGCTTTGCGCGCTCCGCCTTGTCCTCGTCGCTGAGGCCCATGCCGGTGAAGCGGGCGAGGGACTGGCGCCAGCGCTCGAAGCCGGCGGGGACCTCGTCGGCGGACTGGGTCTGCGGCTGCGGCGGGGCGGAGTGTGATGAGCTGCCAGCCTCGGTTGCGGACATTGCTAGGGCGATTGGTGACGAAAGGCAAGCGCGATCCAACTTTGTGTCGCCCTCCACCGAACCTCCGGGCCGAGCGCTTCTCTCTCTCCGTCCGTCCTCCGACTTTGTGACCTCCACCGGGTGGATGCCGGAGCCGAGGGAGACGCGGAAGCAAATGGCTATCAGGCCACGTGGGGCCCTACACACGCCTAAGCCGCCGCCTATCAAGCGGCGCCTGGCTGGCTATGACTCAACGCTGGCTGCGCGCTGGCGCTGGACGCCGGACGCGGATGCTGCCAGAGCCCTCTGAGCCCTCGACCACTCGACGGCGGCCGCCCGAGCGTCTTTCCTGCGTTCTCCATGTACAAACGCACCATCCCCTGCGTCATCACCTCGCACCCTCACCCACATCCAGCCTCTATCGCAGGCTCTCCTCTCACCTCGGCTCACCCTCACAAGCGAGCTCGATACCCCCGCCCGCACGCACGCATACCCTTCGCAGGCAACGCAACGCTCCCAACCGCGGCTGGATCCCGCTCCGACTCCGCCAGCCGAGCCACTCAAACTATCAGCGCAAAGACGCGACAACCTCGACTCGTGCTTGTACTCCTAGTGTAGCCTTTGTCCACGATGGGTGAGTTTCTGCTCGCGATCTCCAAACTGACAGCCAGGTGTTCCCAAAGTATGTCCTCGGCACCCAGAGCGCGTCGCCTCTGATGCGCTTCGCGACCATGACCTCCTGACGCGTCCAGTTCTTCCGATGGATCTCTGAGAGGTATCCCCTCACCTCGCAGCTGATCACACCCAACTCGATCCCGGTGTTTGATAATCTCTAGTGAGCTTTCACTTCTCTTCGTTTAGCTAACAGCAGCCTGGATATGGTACGCCGCCATTGACCACCCGCGAAGACTGACCGCAGAACGGCATCATCCACAACTGCTCTCACCCGCCGTCATCGGAAGATGACCCGCACTTCCGAATCACCGAGGAGCAGATGATCCTCGCCATCTTCGCCTACATCGACTTCCTGTTCACCAAGATCAAGCCCCGCAAGACGTTCTTCATGGCCATCGACGGCGTCGCGCCCCGCGCCAAGATGAACCAGCAGCGCTCCCGCCGCTTCCGTACCGCGCGTGACGCCCGTGAGAAGCGAGAGCAGGCCGTCCGCAAGGGAGAAACCCTGCCGGAAGAGAAGGCCTTCGACTCTAACTGTATCACCCCTGGTATGTGTTTCGGCTGTTCGATCCAAGCGTCAGCTGACGGACAGGTACTCCTTTCATGGCCAGGTTGTCGGAACACCTCAAGTACTACGTCCGCAAGCGTATCTCTGAGGACGCCGAGTGGCGCGGCGTCAAGGTCATTCTCAGCGGCCACGAGGTGAGCTGAACTTCTGTCGCCCGAAGCTGACGTCCAGGTCCCGGGAGAAGGAGAGCACAAGATCATGGACTTCATCCGCAAAACCAAGGCTCAACCCGGCTACAACCCCAACACCCGCCACTGCCTTTATGGCCTCGATGCCGACCTTGTCATGCTCGGCCTCATCAGCCACGACCCGCACTTCAGTCTGCTCCGTGAGGAGGTCACGTTCGGCCGCAAGGCGAAGAAGAATGTCTCGCTCGCCAACTCGAACATGTTCCTGTTGCACCTGTCGCTTCTGCGCGAATACCTCGACATGGAGTTCCAGTCCGTTGCCGAGTCCATCTCGTTCGAGTACGACCTCGAGCGCATCATCGACGACTGGATCCTCATGGGCTTCTTCGTTGGAAACGACTTCCTGCCCCATCTGCCCGGCCTGCACATCAACGAGGGTGCGCTCGAGACGATCTGGAAGATCTACAAGGAGATCCTGCCCGAGGCAGGCGGCTACCTGAACGACAAGGGCACCATCTCGCTCCCGCGCCTGCAGCTGCTCCTCGACAAGCTCTCCGAGTATGAGAAGCAGCGCTTCGAGGAGGAGTACATGGACGCCAACTGGTTCAAGGGCAGCCGGGAAAAGGAGATTGCCGCGCTGGAGAAGGCCAAGAAGAAGGGCAAGCTCATCATCACCAAGGACCAGGCGAAGATTCTCAAGCAGATCCAGGCGTTCGTCACCAAGCACCAGTCTCGCCCGAGCTCCAGGGACCGCCTCGAGATCGTAAACACGCTCCCTGAGCGCGACCGCAAATTCGTCCAGGAGCTTGCCGACAACCTTAACCTCCGCTGCACGTGGGACGAGGAGGACTCATATGGACAACCCCTCATTGTCCTCGGGTTCAACGTTGATCCGGCCGACGACAGGCCGGAGAAGCCCGAGAAGACCGGCGACGAGCAGGACGGAGAAGACGCCGAGGAGAGCGAGGGCGAGTGGGAGTCCGAGGAGGACCTCGAGAGCCAGGCTGCCATTGCCCGCGTCTTCAACAAGTACGACAAGGCCAAGGTCGTCGACAACGACATTGAGGACTTTGAGACGTCGTACGAGGACAAGCTCAACGAGAAGCTCGTCGAGACCAAGAAGAAGTACTACAAGGAGAAGCTCGACATCAACTGGGACAACAAGGAGGAGCTTCATCCCATCCTGTACCGCTACATTGAGGGCCTGCAGTGGATCCTCTACTACTACTACCAGGGCGTGCCCGCGTGGGGCTGGTTCTACAACTACCACTACGCGCCCATGATCTCGGACCTGAAGGACATCGCCAGCTTCAAGTTCGACTTTGACATCGGCAAGCCGTTCCTGCCCTTCCAGCAGCTCATGGGTGTGCTGCCCGCCGACTCGCAGGAGCACGTCCCGCAGGCGTACCGTGACCTCATGTACGAGGACGCGTCGCCCATCATCGACTTCTACCCGAAGCTGTTCGACCTCGACATGAACGGCAAGAAGCAGGACTGGGAGGCTGTCGTCAAGATTCCGTTCATCAACGAGGAGCGTCTCCTCCGCACCATGGCGCAGCGCGAGCAGCGCCTGACGCCCGAAGAGAAGAGCCGAAACAGGGTCGACACGCCTGCGACGCAGTTCACGCACGACGACCAGACCCTCACAAACTACCCCTCGTCGCTGCCCGGATTCTTCCCCGACCTGGTCGCGTGCCAGTGCAAGGCTGAGCCGTTCACGCTGCCCGCCATCGGAGACGGTGTCGAGCTCATCAACGGACTGCTCGAGGGTGTGCGTCTCGGCGGCGAGCTGCTTGCCGGCTTCCCGTCGATGGACACGCTGCCGCACCAGGGCTCGCTCGGGTACCACCACGTCAACGTGTTCCAGAGCGACAGCAAGAACCAGTCTATGGTCGTCACCATGCGCGTTAAGCCCGACAAGGACTCGACAGCCGAGATTGCCAAGAAGCTGCTCGGCCAGAAGACCTTCCACTCGTGGCCGTACCTGCACGAGGGTATCATTGCCGCCGTCTCAGACGACAGCTGCAAGTACCACCTGCAGGCGTCTGGACGCAAGATGAACATTGTCTCGAAGCACCACGACGGCTTCGGTGCCGTCAAGTGGCGCAAGGAGGCGGACAAGATCGAGCACCACTACTCTAAGAGGTATGGTGTCATCACCGGCAGCGTCGACGTCGTGCTGCACATTCGACCCCTGAAGGGGCTGAAGCATCTCGACACTGGTGCCTTCGTGAAGGACTACGATGGCGCCGACAAGGAGATCCTGCAGGCGCGCCAGATGGCTGTCGACCGCATCGCCGTCGAGGACGAGCGCTTCACCGAGCAGCCCGCGCCGCCCATTGCCGAGGAGTTCCCCAAGGGCACCAAGGTCATCTTCCTTGGCGCCATGGCCTACGGTGTCGCGGCCCAGGTCATTGACACAACTGAGAACGCGCTCAACATTGAGATCGCTTTCTTCCCTAACGAGCAGCGCGAGAACGTTCAGTTCACCAGCATCGTGCTGCAACGCCCCAGCTCCCACTACTACCCGTCCCATGTGCTGGCCCGCCGTCTCGGCATCTCGCCCCTCGCGCTGTCGCGCATCACCTCGACGCTGATGGTGTCGCTCAGCGGCAACCAGAAGACGAACATCGGTCTGGCGCTCAAGTTCGAGTCCAAGGGCCTCAAGGTGCTCGGTTACTCGCGCAAGAACGACCGCGGATGGGAGTTCTCGGAGAAGACCTTCGACCTGCTTAAGAGGTACAAGGAGGCGTTCCCTGAGCCGTTCAGGCACCTCGACAACCGAAGCGGTGATATGGTCACTGCGGAGGAGCTTGCGCCTTCCGCCGAGAACCCGATCGAGGTCGTCCGCGCCATGCACAAGTGGCTCAAGAACGAGGGCCTCAGCGACCTCGAGCCCGTCAGCCTCTTCTCGGAGCAGCTCGAGAAGGAGGCCGTCCAGCAGATCCAGCACGTCGAGGACCTGTTCCGCCAGCAGAAGTCGCGCGAGACCATCAAGCGCGCCCTCGTCAAGGGCATCCCCCGCCAGGCCGTCTTCAAGCCCGAGCACTCGCAGTACCGCCTGCAGGGCCAGCAGTTCTGCCTCGGCGACCGCGTCACGATGGCCCAGGACCGCGCCGCCGGAGGCGTGCCTCTTGCTATGAAGGGCGTCGTTGTTGGCATTAACACTCGTGACATCGACGTCGTCTGGGACGTGCCCTTCATGGGCGGCGAGACCCTTGGCGGCCGCTGCGCCGAGTACCGCGGATCGTCTGTGCCCTTCACGGCCGTCCTTAACCTGACGCGGCCGCAGCTCCAGGTCTCATCCAACACCCAGCCGCGGGCTGTCGGAGAGCAGGCCGAGTTCAAGCCCCAGCTCGGCCCGCGCCCCGTCGTCGCGCCGAAGAACTACCAGCCGGCGACCGCCGCCGCGCAGAACCCCGTCAAGATTGCGAAGAACCCGAAGCACAACATCGCGCCCCCCGTCGGCGAGCTCAAGTACGGCGCCGCCGCCAAGGGCCAGAAGCCGTCGGAGGCTGCGCTCGCTGCGCAGTCGCAGCAGAACCGCCTGCAGGCTACTCTGCTTGGCAACGGCGGAAAGGGCCACCACCCCCAGCCTCGCCAGCACCCGGCCCCGATCAAGTACGTGAAGCCCGTCCCGCCGAAGGTCGCCGCCAGGCGCCTGTCGGGTGGCGGCAACTTCAACCACGCCGCCTTCGCGCAGGAGCACGCGACGGCGCACCCGCAGCCCCCACTCTTCGCTCAGCAGCCCCCGCCCCAGCAGCCCCAGCCTCAGCAGCAGCAGGGCGGTCCTGTGCCGGGACGAGGACGTGGCGGACACCGCGGACGCGGCGGCCACCACATAAATGGTCTTCAGAACCAGCCCGGCCAGCCCGGCCTGGCTGGAAGAGGCGGCCCTCCCTTCCGCGGCGGAAGGGGCGGCGGCCGCGGCGCTCACCAGGGCGCTGCCCGAGGAGGAGCGCACAACGGCGCCCCCCGCGGCAATGCTAGGGGCGGCCGCGGCGGCCACCGTGGCGGCCGTGGTGGTGCCCGTGGCGGACACGCCAACCAGGCGGAGCAGTCGGGTGAGGCCAAGGAGGGCTCCTCGGCGGCTTCTGCTCCTGCTCCCGCTGCCGAGGGTCCTGCTGCCCCGGCTCCGGCCCCGGCTCCCCAGGCCCCGGCGCAGGCGTCGACGAGCGACTAGTACTCGCATCCCGCAGCGGCGACAGCCTACTACCCGTACCGCCCGTACCAGGCGGCGGTGCCGGGCCACTACCCCCACCAGCAGAACGGGTACTACTACCCGCAGTACTGGGCGCGGGGCTACTAGACTGTGAGGACGAAGTGGACGTGTGAAGTTGTTGAATGTGAGGAGGACGGAAATATAGCATCTGGATCTGAAGCTCATTGCCATTGCCATTGCCATTGCCACTGTAGGGGCGACCGTTGTGCCCGACTTGACATGCACCATGCACCGATGTAGAGATAGCTAGCTAGCATGCAACAATGGCATGCGTGTTGCTGGTCGTGGTTGTGGGCGGTAAAGTAGTCGCGACTGATGTGAGAGCTGCACAGAAGCAGTTGGACGATGTCGTCATACGGTGAACGCTGTGCCACACACGGCGAAAGGGGCTTGTATGAGGTTGAGTCGTTGCAAATTTGATCCCGCTGTCGATCCTCCTGGTCGTCGCTGACGGATGAGGCTTGGTAGGGGTTCTGTGGTGGGTGGGACGGAAGCAAATGGGCTGGGCTGGGAGGACGCTGTGGCCACGACCACGGTGTCGACCCGTCGACTGAGACGCGGTCGGGTGCACCCCGTCGCTTTCTTTCTCTCCATCGACTGGCCCATCGACCGGCCCTTTGCCCCCTTCTACCTTCTCGACGCACTTAGATCCGCTGCTGCCTCCGCGTAGACAGCAGCGCCGGTAGACTCCCCGTCCTTCCGCCCAAAAACAAATCTTCATCACCGCACCCACCCCGCGAGAAGGCAACCGACAGCCCCAACAATCAAACGACCACAACATCCCCTAGCCCCTTCTCCCGTCCCGCCCCACACCCAGCCCATCCATCATGTCCTCCAACGACGAGGTCGACGGCTGGATCGCCCAGCTCATGCAGTGCAAGCCCCTCAGCGAGACTGAGGTCAAGAAGCTCTGCGACAAGGTGCGTGATCTGAGCACAGAGCCCCGGACACCCCCGCAATCTGCAAGCACGCGCGCACCGGCGCAAGCGGACAATGAGCGCAGGGGACCAAGCTCCACTGGCCGATGCCGCCAGAGGCGCGGCGCTCGCTGTGCTTGTTGTGCCGGAGAAGCGCGCCGGGCGTGGGCAGAGCCATGACGTCTACGGAGCAGCATTAGTCATCGTCTCCGGATCGCGAGCTCCGCCTCCTGCTCCTTTTTCACGGCATCTCAGCTGACATCAGGCCCGCGAGGTCCTCATGGAGGAGTCGAACGTCCAGCCCGTCAGGTGTCCCGTGACTGTCTGTGGTGACATCCACGGTCAATTCGTAAGCTGTCGAACGTTCAGCTTCAACTGACATCAGCACGACCTGTCCGAGCTGTTCCGCATCGGCGGCAACTCGCCCGACACCAACTACCTGTTCATGGGCGACTACGTCGACCGCGGCTACTACTCTGTCGAGACGGTGACGCTGCTCGTTGCGCTCAAGCTGCGGTACCGCGACCGCGTCACGATCCTCCGCGGTAACCACGAGTCGCGCCAGATCACGCAGGTGTACGGCTTCTACGACGAGTGCCTGCGCAAGTACGGCAACGCAAACGTGTGGAAGTTCTTCACGGACCTGTTCGACTACCTGCCCCTGACTGCGCTCATCGACAACCAGATCTTCTGTCTGCACGGCGGCCTGTCGCCGTCGATCGACACGCTGGACCACATCCGCTCGATCGACCGCATCCAGGAGGTGCCGCACGAGGGCCCGATGTGCGACCTGCTGTGGTCGGACCCGGACGACCGCTGCGGCTGGGGTATCTCGCCGCGTGGCGCCGGCTACACGTTCGGACAGGACATCTCGGAGGCGTTCAACCACAACAACGGGCTCACGCTCGTCGCGCGCGCGCACCAGCTCGTCATGGAGGGCTTCTCGTGGTCGCAGGAGCGCAACGTTGTCACTATTTTCTCGGCGCCCAACTACTGTTACCGCTGCGGCAACCAGGCCGCCATCCTCGAGGTCGACGACGCGCTCAAGTACACCTTCCTCCAGTTCGACCCGGCGCCGCGCGCGGGCGAGCCCCTCGTCTCGCGCCGGCCCCCAGACTACTTCCTCTAAGCGGCCGCGCGGAGCGCGCGTGGAGCGCAGCGACGCGCGAGCGGGCGGTGCGCATTGGGTCGTGCGGCGCGTGGCCGTGTGCGAAGCGCATCGTTGCGCGTGCTGGCGCGTCACACCATCCCCGGCGTGCACACCAGCGCTCCGGCTTCGTTTCATTTCACCTTCCCATCCCCTAGTTGAGTCGCGGCCCCGCCGAGCTAGACTCGTTAGACGTCTCCCTTCATTTATCAGTAAGACTTGACTCTCAAGATCCAAGACCCAGACCAAGACCAAGACTCAGCACGGAGCAGGACGATGCCGCTGGCGATGGAGCGGCGGCCAAGTTAGAAATATACCTAGTAGCGAGCAGATGTAGTCAACATGGCAGGCAAGCGGGAGCAACGAGCAGCGAGCGGAGCGAGGTGCGCGGGGAGCGAGGGCGCGGGTCCGAGGCAGCGTAGTGACTTGCGACAGGGCGGAAGCGGGGGACCAGAGTCAGGCGGAGGTGCCAGAGGGGCTGCATCACATCGGCGGGCAGGTATGGATCGGTGCAGTGCATCAGGTGTCCAGAGCGTGCTCGTATCGGCGAGCACACTGGGAGTTGCATCAGCTCCTGGTACAGGCCGCAGGCCGTAGACCGTCGAAGGCGGCGACGCCGCGTCGCGTGTCTGAGTGGAGGTCCTCCATCCCTGAGCCATGGGCGCAGGCAACAACAAAAACAAGGCTTCGGTCCGCTCACTCAATTCTGCTCGCCTCACTCACACTCTTCTGCTCGCTGTCCGCTGTTCGCTCTCGTTACAAGCCGCGCACCGAACTCTCGGCACCAGCGCCACGCTTCGCCCCTCAAGCCGGGCCAGAATCAGCACACCGTCGCATACCACCTAGGCCGACCGCGCAACCACAGCAACTCGACGGGCCACGGGGCAAGCAGGGCCCAGACGCACGATGGTGGGAACAAGACGCAGCGCCCGCAGCGCGCTCTTCACGCCCACGGCGGCGCGCACGCGCCAAGCGGCGCGGTACGACTATCGGTGGTTATCCTCGGGGCGCCCCGACGCAGAGGGCAAGACGGAGCACACGTCGTTCGCGCGGCTCAAGCGGTCTACGGCGCTGCCGTCGTCTTCATCCTCCTCTTCTTCGTCCTCGTCTGAATCCGAATCCGAATCCGAAGCTGGCGCGGGAGATCGGGCCGGGTCTCCGACGCCGAACGCCCGAAAGAAGAAGCTCGAGGTCGAGCTCGCCCCCGCGAAAGGCGCCGCCAAGGGGAAGGCGAAGGCGAAGGCGAAGAAGGGCGACGAGGCGCGCTTCGCGGTCGGAGACGGCGTGCAGGTCGCGGTCGAGGGCGGGAAGGAGGGCGTGGGCGTGCTCGTGCGGCTGTGGGAGGAGGCCGTCGAGGACGAAGAGGACAACGGCAAGGCGAAGGCGAAGGAGGCCAGGGAGGAAAGGGAGGAGACCAGGATGATGGCAAGAATACACTGGTGCTTCAGACGGCAGGATCTGCCCGGCGTCATGCGCAATCTGGACTTGGAGGATGTGAGTACACTTGCATTGTGCTACAGAGGATGTGATACACGCGCGATCGCTTGCTTTTCGGGGCTTCGTCCGCGGAACAAGTGTGTCTGGTCCTTTGGCTCTGTGCTCACCCGGGCGGCGGCTCGCTTCGCTTCGCTCGCCCGCTCGCTCGCAGTGCTAACGGCAGAACGAGGTCCTCCTCGCAGCCTCCCCCACCCGCCCGGTCACGACCGACCTGCCGCTCTCCTTACTCACGAAGACCGTGCCGATCTACTCGCGTGCCGTGTTCAAGGAGCAGTTCCCCGACGAGGAGCGGCAGACCAAGTGGAAGGGCTGGAGCTACGTGCGCAAGGGCGTGTACTGGTGCGACCGGGCGTACGACATGGGCGCGCGCGGCGGCAAGGTGTTCCGGGTGGACATTGACGCGTGGAAGGGGCGCGGGCGCGCCGAGGGCGTGTGGGACGTGGGGCTCGCCGAGGTCGCCGAGAAGGCGAGCTCCGACGAGGCGTCCTCCGGCGACGAGGACGAGGGGAGCGACGCGTCTGCCGGCGAGAGCGGCGGCGAGGACGACGACGAAGACGGGGACGAGGATGAGGAAATGGAGGTCGAAGCCGACGACGACGACGACAGCAAGCCGAAACGCAAGCGGCGGACGGCCCGCGCGACCCCAGCAAAGAAGGCCAAGACAGTCCCGCAGAAGCGCAAACGCAAGGCGCCCGAGCAGGCCAAGGAGCCGACGCGCCGCCGCCGCGCGCCGCACGCCAAGGCGTCCGCGTCCCACCTCCCGCCCACCGTCGAGATCGACACGCTCCCGACCGACCCGTACGAGCGCGCGCTGCGCCTGCTCCACGTCGGCGCAACGCCCGAGAGCCTGCCGTGCCGCGAGGAGGAGTTTGTCGACGTCCTCTCCCGCGTCGAGGAGGGCATCGAGGGCGGCGGCGGCGGGTGCCTCTGTGAGTTTACTCAGCGAGACGCAACTGACGCCAGACATTGCCGGAGTGCCTGGCACGGGCAAGACGGCGACCGTGCACGCCGTCGTGAAGGAGCTGAAGCGCAAGGCCGAGGACGGCGTGAGTTGCTCACTGAGGACCCTCACTGAGGACTTCCAACTGACCGCAGGAACTCGCGCCCTTCTCCTACGTCGAGATCAACGGGCTCAAGATCCCGTCCCCGCAGCACGCGTACACGGTGCTCTGGGAGACGCTGTCAGGGCAAGTCGGGTGCAGCGCCAAGACGGCGCTGCGCGGGCTCGAGGCGCACTTCGGGCGCAAGACGGGCGCGGGCGGCGTCGGCGGCGTGCGCGGGCCGCGCGGGCACACGTTCGTCGTGCTCATGGACGAGCTGGACCAGCTGCTCACGGCCAAGCAGGACGTCGTGTACAACTTTTTCAACTGGCCGACGCTGCGCGACAGCCAGCTGTTCGTGATTGCGATCGCGAACCGTATGGACCTGCCGCAGCAGCTCGCGGCCAAGATCAAGTCGCGCCTGGGCCTGCAGACGCTGCTGTTCCAGCCGTACGACCGCGCGTCGCTGGTTGAGATCGTCCAGAGCCGCCTCATCGCGCACCCGCGCAGCACCGCCGAGCACAAGGTCCTCACGCCCGACGCGATCACGCTCGCCGCGACCAAGATGGCGGGCACGAACGGCGACGCGCGCCGCGTGCTCGACGCGTGCCGGCGCGCCGTCGAGGTGGCGATGGGCGCGGGCGACGGGACAGAGGACGCGGCGGCCTCCACCAAATCCAAGGGCGCGGCGAACGGCGGCAAAGAGCGCAAGGAGCGCAAGCCGGTAACTGCGCGCGACATGGTGTCCGTGCTGAACGCGATGAGCTCGTCGCCGGTCGCGATGTACCTGAAGAGCTGCAGCGTGCAGCAGAAGATGCTGCTGGCGGCGCTGGTGCGCTGCGTGCGCCGCGAGGGCGTGCCCGAGATCCCGTGGCGCGCGCTGCGGCAGGACCACGACGCGCTGACGCGCGCGCTGCTGGAGAGCAACGACCTCCTTTCAGACGCCGAGCTCGCGCTCGTGCGCACCAGCCTTGTCGCGGCCCACGCGTTGACGGCCGCTCCAGACAGCTACCGCAGCATGGAGGACCGCCGCCTCGCGCTCGGCATGGAGATCGGCGAGGTCGGCCGCGTGCTCATGAACGAGGGCGAGGCGTGGCGGCGCGCCCTGGCGGGCGTCTGAGGTGGGTGCCTCGACGGGCGAAGCGAGCGCGGACGCGAGCAAGCTTGCGCCGATCAGCCGGCGGCAGCGGGACCCGCCGGGCCGATGCGCATGCGCTCGGCTGGCAAATGCCTCTGCGGCCGTTGGTCGAAGCGTGCAGGCGTGCGTCAGCCGCGCCCCAACGACGATGGCCGCGCGAAGATTTTAGTCCTCTCGACGTCCCGACAACAAAGCAAGGGCGATGGCGATCGAAGCGCGCCCTCCCCTGCCCGCATCGCCGTCCCGACCACAATCGCGCTGCTCGCCGCAGCCAGCTCACCGCATTACACCCACTGGCACGGCGCGTGCCCACCTTCTTCTCCAGTACACCGCATGCCATAGAACAACGCTGTGACGATATTGCATGTCAGGACTGCCGCTGAGCCCTTTGTTGCCGGTGCTGCCCTTTGTTTCATGTCGGTCGCACGTTTTATGACGCAGCGGAGCAAGGGGCTGGACGTAAGCGGGACAAAGCACAGCGCGCACAGCGCAGGCAGAGCACCGCCCGCGGGCAGACGCCGATGCGCCGGCATGATACGGTACGCTGGTGTGTCTCGTCACTGCAAAATTACCACGTGTGGGTGTGAGAAGCAGCAGACACGGTGCATTAGAAGTGTCGGGCATGCCGTGATGCGCCAAGATAAGCCGGCGAGCGTGCATCGCAAAGCAGCGTGGTGCGGCGTGGTCTGACGTCGTCTGACGTCGAGTCAGTTCGGCATCGGGAGACAGCGGACGCCCGGCCAGATCGGGCGCCAGACGAACGCGACCGAAGAAGCACCCCGTGCCGTACCGCCATGCAGCGCGCATGCTCGCATGCCGTTGGCATTGCTTCGCCACGATTAATTCTGCCGACACATGAATGGGACCTGGCTTGACGTCGAGCGGTTGAGGAGTTGGGGCCGGGCGGTTCTCCGATGCGAAAAGGGGAGAGACCGGCTGGCGCCGGGTGGTGACTCATAGGCTTCCTTCCCACCTTGGCCACTTTGGCTGGGACCTGGTTGCTGGTTGCGTCCTATGGCCTGGGTACGTCCTGATTGTGTCCTGCAGTATCCTGGCCCCCTCGTGTCGCCAGCCCCTCCACCTGCGGACGGATCAGGAGACGATGCAGTAATGAACGAATGGGCCCAACGTCATCCCGCGCCGAGTGTCCTGAACTGCTCTGACATGTCCTGGCTGGCAGCCTGCGAACTCCTGCGAATATGGGGGCCGTTACACAGGGCCACGAAGCAGCCTGCACTCGCGAGGGACGGGGGTGCGCGGGCACGCCTGCATGCCCGCGGTGGCCCGCATGGTGTTCGCAGCTGCGCCAGCTGCGCGAGTAAGCATACAGGGCGGCGGCACTGCTTAATCGTCGATAAGGTTTAGTCTTTGTGGCTGCATGGCTGCTCCTCGGCCCTTGGCGCCGCTGCTGCCCGGCGAGCGACATGACCGTTTCAAGCCGCAATTCATCAGCAGACCTCCTCAGTACAATACCAGCGGCCCAGCGTACGCAAGGCGGTGGCCTGCAAACTTTGTTCTGCACGCGTGCCTGCCCGACCTGGCGCTGCTTTCGTGCGGTGTACCTGTGCCTCTTGTGTCCCACTGAGCAGCAGTTCCGCGAGCTTCTGTGTGCGCGCTCGTGACCGCTCTCTCCCTCGCGATCCCTCGTTCGCTCCCGCTGAATGCAGAAGGTCGTGCGTCATTTCGCCACGCACAGACGGACGGATGCACGCCAGGATTCGAGTTCCTGGGCCTGGCACCGACAGGCCCGGCAGGCCCGGCAGCAGGCAATTAAGCATTCATGAAGGCGTGGTGGGAGAAAGCTTGAGCTTGCCGGCGCGGCGCGCACAACAACATCGTCATGAGGCCCAATCGATGCACCGCCCGCGACGCTGCCGCGCAACGCTCCGCGCTGCACTCAATGCGCGCCGCTGCGTTATGAACTTTGTCTGCATGCCTGCGCGCCTCGCCCCCGCGCACCCCGCACCCCGTACGCGCGGCCGGCCATCCGGCGCCTACTGCCCGCTGACCTTGAATGCGAGGCATCCTTCTCGCCCGCTTCTGAGGCGGCGAGAACTACTGACTGAATGGAAAACGGCGGTCGAGCTGACCACCACCGTGCGGCCAGCGGAGCGGTGAGCGCTGGCCAGCGACTAGCGCGCATCCATCACAGGTCACAGGTCGCAAGCATCAGAACTCAGGTAAACCCCGTCGAAAACCTGGGTATTACGCGATGGCCCGCTCTCCACACTGGCTCGCTCTCCACACCCTGTGGTGATGGCGAGGCACACAGGCACCGAGCGAGGCACCGCCGCTACGCACTAACGAGACGAGGGTCGGAGCGTGTCCAGGCCATGTTTCGTTTCGGCACTGCTTCTGGTGATCAGGCGCAAGTGCTCAGAGCGCAGAGCTTCTCGACAGGGCCATGCACGGCCATGGCGATACACCGCCGCCATCCACATGCGATGATTGTACTGTGCCCCGCCTGTTGCGCTGCTTGCGCCGCCTGGCCACCACAGGCTCGAGATATATCAGCCCAACAGCCTCTTCCCCCGCTCGCTCTCCCCCATCTCCCCACTGACCAGACTCTCATACCTAACCCCACACCTCGAGGCTCTCTGAGCTGCATCGCCGCCAGGCCGCAGCCACCCCGACACGCCCTCGCCGATACCCGCATAGCCCACGGACGTGGGACGCATACACGAATCGCTGCCAGTGCCACCGCGCGAAGCTGGCAACCACCCTAACCACCCCCGCTGACCTGACTGTCTGAACCAAACCAAACCTACAAAAAGCAATACCCGCCACAATGCTGCGCAACACGATGATGAGTCTCGCCGAGTTCGAGGCATTCGTGCGCAAGCGCTTCACGATGCCGACGACCGAGGAGGAGGAGGCCACCTGGGGCATGCTCCCCGAGCAGGAGGAGAGCTTCCGGGAGGTCAAGGCGTTCTCAATGTCTTCGGACAACGTGACGTCGCCCGCGTTCGAGTACGACACGGACGGGGCAGAGGAGGAGGACGAGGACGAAGATGGCGACGAGACGGCATCGGAGGGCTCGGGCTCGGACTCTGGCAGCGAGACGGAGACGGAGACGCGGTACGGCGCGCACAGCGTGTCACCGCCGGACACGCCTCTGCACTCGCCGCCGGACACACCGCAGCTGCGTGCGTACGCCGCTCTGCCTGACGCTCCCGACGAGGCCGTGTCGCCGCTGGACCCGGCGCCGCCGCTGCCGCTGCGCATCCTGCCGCCCGCGCCCGGCGCGCCGCCCACCAAGCCCCTGCCGCCGACGCCCAAGGTCGCGCCGCTGTCGCCGCCGACAATCGTGCTGCAGCGCGGGCTGCCGACGCCGATCGAGGCGTCCCAGCGCGAGCTGCCGCTGCCTCGGCCTCCGCTGCCGACCAAGCCGGCCGAGGCGCGCGAGGAGCGCGAGCTCCCCCTGCCCCCGACGCCAACGACGCCGACAACACCGACGACACCTACGCCGCCGCGGCGCCTGCCCGAGGCGCCTGCGGCCGAGCCTGAGCCCGAGCCCGAGGCGAGCTCAGTCGAGCTCCCCGACCTGCCGGTGACGCCGCGTGCGAGCCCCGAGCTGCGCGCGCCGCGGCGCCGCGTGCACGAGATCAAGCAGGACCACATTCCGCGCCTGGGCGTGACGCGCGAGACGCGGCGGGCACTCAAGCTGAGGCCGACGCGGGCGGCACCGACGCCGCCATCGTGCCCGCCGGCCGTGTGGGCGGGCCCGGTCGTGCCCGAGGAGCGGCGCGTGGGACGGGCGGCGACGCTGATCCAGCGCGTGCCGAGCCTCAGCAAGCTGACGGGGCCGCGCGCGCCGCGCTCGCCGCTGCGCTCCAACACGACCCAGCTCACGCAGCGCAACCCGTCCACGTCGCGCGGCACGCGGCCGAGTGCGCCGCTGCTCACCATCCCCAGCTTCGTGCCGCTCGGCTCGCACCTGATGCTCTCCCCGCTCTCGCCCCTCGCCGGCGACAGCCCCACGACGCCCAAGGCCGAGGAGAAGACGCCGACGGCGTGCGTGTCCTCGTGGACGCGCGCCAGCCTCGCCGCATTCTACCGCTCCGCGTCCCCTGCACCCACCATCCTCCACTACCGCCCGCCCGCAGACTGGGTCTCCCCCGTCAACGGCGCCGCCGCCCAGTGGCCCCCGAACCACAAGCGCTCCGCGTCCGCCCCCGAGCAGCGCCGCCACTCCAGCCCCACCTCGCCCACCGACGGCGGGAGCGCGCGCCTGTGGCACCCCGCGCCCGTCGTGCACTCGGGCGCCAAGCACCGCGAGGCGAGCGTGCACATGTCCCGCTGCGGGTCGGGCGATTCGGGCTCGGCGTCGGACGCGCGCTCGTCGTACCACTCTGCCGAGGGCGGGCCTAGCGACTCGCTCGACACGCACGGGCACGACTCGGGTGTCGACTCGGGCGTCGGTCTGACGGACGGCGAGAGCGAGGAAGACAGCGAGTGGGACGCGGCGAGCGACGCCGCCAGCGACAGCAGCAAGCGCTGCAGCACGATCCTCGGCAAGGTCGACCTGGACGTAGGCCGCGACCAGGTTGCGCTCGTGACGGGCCTGACGGCGCAGCAGCAGCAGGCGCTCGAGGACACGCTCGACGAGGCGCTCATCGAGATGCTGCAGGACACGGTGCGCGAGATGCTCGAGTGCCGCTCCGAGACGCTCGACGCGATGCGCGCCACCTCCATGGTGCCGTCGCGCCCGGCCCCGCGCCCGCCTCTCCCGCCGCCGTACTCGCCCGAGGCGCCCAAGCCCGTCCACGCCCACGTCTCCGCCGCCGCACCCCAGCTCCCGCCCCTCCCCCTCTCACTCCCGCTCCCGCCCGTGCCCGAGAAGAACCCCCTGCGCTGGCTGCACGACGGGTACGACGAGGACGACGCCGACGCCGACGACGACGAGGCGCACATGCGCGGCGTCGTCGGCATCCAGCGCGGCGCGTCCCCCGCCCGCTCCGTCACCATCCACGAGGTCGACCTCGGCACGCCCACCGCCCGCTTCTCCCTCCCCGTCTGGCGCAAGGTCAGCGACGAGTGCAGCTGGGACGAGCTCGAGGCCGAGTGGCGCGCGCGCGACAGCGCCTACTGCGCCAACAAGCGCCTCGAGCAGCGCCCCCGCGGGCCCCGCTCCCCCCGCGGCGGCTCCCTCCGGGTGTCCCGCTCGCCGCGCCACCAGGTCGCGTGCCAGTCGTTTGCCCTGTGAGCTCGGAGCGCAGCGACGCGCGATGAGCCAAAACCCGGCCCAGAGCCACCAACCACCACCACAGACACTGCTTCCGGACTCCTCGGCACCACACACGGACGTTAACCCCCTCCCCGCATCCCGCAAAATTGTATCCATAGCCATCCCACTAGCACAGCACAGCACACCGTAGCAACAGCACGCATTCGAGATGCACCTGTATTCCACCTTGGCTTTCTGCTTCGCGGTGCACCATGGCACTGACGCGCTCTCCGGCTGTTAACGGTCGGGCCCCGATGATGCCGCCCGATCTGCCCGATCCGACTGCCGGCGCGCGAGTCTTGTGATTACCAGATTCCGCCATCAAACGCCTGCGATCAATCAATGCAGTGTCGAAACGAGCATTCGATCGAGGAATGTGCATAAGATTTAGGCCTGTGCTGAATTCGAGGTCGTGCGAGCGGTCCCGAGAGCGGTACAGGACATGTCCGTTACGAGCGACGAGGCAGCATCAAGTCTCGTCTCATAACGTGGCTCAAACGCATTCTCGACGAGCGCCTGGCTGTGCCGTGCTGCGCATTCCGCCAGTGCATGCACAGGACGTGCTTTCGTGCTCTTCGCTACCGACTTGCTCGTGCAGAAGGCATCGCAGCTCTCCCCCACAACCACAGGGCGCAACTTGTCACTCCGAGCCGGCAGCTGTCCGCCTGCTGCAGCCCATGTCTATGCTCCGGTACTCCGTCGTGCAGCCCCTTAGGCATGGCATCTCACGGCATCTGCTGTTGGCTGCATGCAAGAGCTCCACTGTGCACGCAAGTGACGTCTGTTCCACCTACGAGCTGCGCTTCGATGTGCAGCCAGCGGGCACGCATGGCCGAGTGCCACACACCCAGGCCCGGCAGGCCCGACAGAAGCTTCTGACGCAGGAGCGGGCGATCGGAGGCGCCCACATGACTGGGGCCGCCCCTGTCGCCGAGTCCAGAAGGTACGAAGGTAGGCGGGCATGAGGGGTGCCCGCGCTCTTGCCCGCCACGCTGGTGCCACAGTCCACCTGTCCTCGCTACCCATGCTGTCGCAATGGCTACTACCTGACCCGATGCGGAGCGTGGAGCTGGAATGCATCGTGCCGTGCAACGCACTACATGACGCACAACGAGCACAGAGAGAGGGAAGCAAGAGGAGGACCAAGCGTGAGACGCGGCGTGACACCCGCACCGCCGCGGAACAAGGTGCAATCAAGCCGCACCGCCCCGGGCGTGCCTGTGACATCCTCTGCCACGCACGCTGAGCGCAGCACGTTGCACCGCCCGGCGTGCCGGCGCCGGCGCGGCTGAAACAGCCTTCGATGCCGTTCGGCTTCGGCGCGGCGTCACATGCGCACGTTTCAGCAGTGGCACGTACGAGAGAGCGATGCCGGTGACTCACAGAGACTATCTTCTGTAGCGCGCACAGCTCATTCATGGACGGTGGTGCTCCGAGACAAGTAATATGCTGTGACGGCACGCCCGGGCCGGCACGCCGGCTCGTCGCAGGTCGCATGTGCATGGCACATGGCGCAATCCGAACGGGCCTGGACTACAAGTTCAGATGGCATGCACGGTGTCAATGGACTCTCGAGCGTCACCTTCCGGGACAGAAAGTGGGCACCAAGGGGCCTTTAATCATCCTTGACGCTCGCTGCTCTAGACTGGCAATGTGTTATATCACCGATAACGACGAAGCTCCCTGTCGGCCACCCACTGCCGTAGACCCTTGGGTGACTAGGTTGCTAATTCCTCCGATATCAGTCAGCGTCCTCTGCGCTGACCGTCTGTGCTGCCAGGCGACGACTGGATTAGGTCAAGTTGATCAAGGCGTGTATGTTGGCGGGCGGGGTCCGGCATTGGCATCTGCCTCGTTGTCCGCCATATCGGGGCCGGGCTTCATGACAGAATCCACCGAGGTATCGGCTGTACGGTCGTCCGCCCAGTCCTTGCTGTCGGCCGGTAGGTCGGCCAGTTTGCGTCTCGGGAGGAACGCAGACACTGCCTCGCGCGGCGGGTAGCCCTTAAAAGCCAGAACTTCCATCGCCGTTCCCTCGATCTCGTCTCGGAGAACGCGGACCTCTTCGGGCGTCTGCGACGAGAGGAGCACCTGCGCCGCGCGGAAGGGGTAGTCGTCCATGTTGCCGCTCCAGAACAGGCGCATGCGCTGCTCCGAGGCGGGGAGCCGCACCGCGGCGGCGGTGACGGGGTGCGGGTAGCGTTCCCAGGCTGTTGCCGGGGGATGGCGATTGTGCCGCTCGCACTCCTCGAGGAGGTCGAGGTGCTCTGCGAAGAGCGCGGCGCCCCACAGCAGGCGGGGCAAGATGCGCGCGCCCCGGTGGTAGATGAGGCGGAGCCGGCTGCGGAAGCGCTCTTTGCACGCGAGCTCGCGCTGCACGCTCATGCTGTCGTTGTCGAACGCGCACACGCGCGCAAGGCCCGAGAGCGCGAGCCGCAGGCCGTCGTACTCGTCCACGAGGTGGCGGAAGGCGCGGCGCAGCTCGGATCGCGTGCACGTCTGCCACTCGCCGCCCTCGTTCCACCGGAACGAGGTGTAGATGAACGGCCGGCCGAGGAGCTTGTCGCGCAGCCGCGTCGGCAGCGTTGACGGCCGTGGTGGCTTTACGACTGTTGCCGTCCATTTGGACCGAGTACTAGCCGGCGAACGGGTTCGGCGGTAAGGGGCATACTCGACGAGGCCGAGCTGGCCCGCCTGCTTGCTCACGAAAGCGGCCGCGCCTCGCCGAAAGCGAGATGCCTCGAGTTCGTTTTCAGAAGAAGGGGCGACGGACATTATGGGTTAGGGGTTGGGGAGGCACTGACGCAAGGCTCGCAAGGGTGTGCGGCCCCTTAAGTAGGCCAACACAGCGCGACAGGACTTGGAAGCGTCACGGTCCAAGTCATGTACTACTTCGCCTCCCGGTGAGAGCATGTGAAGGACGGATGCCGCTCCCATTGAACCCGTGTTCTAGCGCCCATCGCGTGCTGGAAGTGCCCTGTACATGGTAAGCCATCAACGCATACCCTCGGAGGCTGACTACCCATCGCGGGTCATCTGAGGCGCTGAGGCACTATACTTGATCACACTACTGCTCTACCTAGGCAGAAGAGTGGAGCAAGCGACGTCATTATCGTGACTGAAACGGTGTCTGCTCCGGCATGCTCTGACCCAAAAGTAGAAACCTACACTACAGATACAACCGAAGCTCTGCAGCCTCGTACTTTATCGCCTGTCGATAGACAATCAGGTCAAGCGACGGCGTGGTGGCTCTCGAGCGTCGCCTTGACGCGCTGCAGCGCCTGCTCGACCATATCGGGCGTCTCGCCCTGGACGAGCGCGGCGATGAGGCTGCCTGCGAGCGTGTCGCCTGCGCCGGTCGTGTTGAGCTGCCCCTCGACGGCGGGCGCGGGATAGTGGCGGATGTTGAGCCACTTGCCGGCGTGCGTGCCGGTGGGGACGCGGTGGCTTGCGGCGCTCTCGTCGCGTTCGTCCTGGAAGCGGAGGGCGAGCACGCCGTCGGCGCCGGCCTTGAGCCACACGTTGTCCACGAACGCGCTGAGCCCGACGAGCTTGCGCAGCGCGCCCGACTTGCTCACCCAGGCTAGGGAGCGGAAGCGCGCGTCGGCCGCCGCGCGGAACTCGGCGCCGAGGTCGAGCGCGTTCACGGCCGCCCACGCTGCGTCGCCGGCTTCTGTGTCGTCCAGCGCCGGCTCGAGCGCGCCGTGCAGCGCGTCCAGCTCGGCGAGGTTCGGCGCCAGGTGCGTCAACGTGCCCCCGCCCGCCAGCAGGCCCGGCAGCAGGCGCGGCGTCTTCGCGACCGACGTCGGGTCGCAGAATGTCCGCAGGCCGCGCGCGGCGCACGCCCGCAGCAGCGCCGCGACAGCGTCCGGCGACAGATTCAGGTCGAACACGACGAGCGGCGCGTCCCCAGCCCCCTCAGGTGGGAGGGCGCCCGCAACGTCGTCCGCGGTCAGCGCCTCGACGATGCCCATGTCTGCGACGCCGTGGGCGAGCTCGCCGTCCGCGAGGAAGAGCACGCAGCTGGCCGTGCGGCCCTCGCGCGGGAGCAGGCCGTCGGTGCGCAGCGTGTCTGCCATCTCGGCGCGGAGGACGCCGGCCAGCGCGTCCGCGCCCACTGGCGAGACGAGCCGCACCGCGTCCGCCGGCAGGAGCGCCTGCGCCGCGCGCGCGAGGTTGCGCCCCACGCCGCCGGCCGTGAGGCGCACGCCGCCCGGCGCCGTGCTGCCCGGATGGCTCTCGCGGGCGCTCGCCGTGATGTCGACGGCGGCCGAGCCGAAGACGATCACGCTCGGGGCCGGGAGAGCGCGCGGGGCCTGCGGTGAGCAAGCCGGTGAGTCGGGTAAGTCGGGGATCTGCGCGAGCGACGAAGGGACCGCGCCCGCGGGCGTTGCGGCTGCGGAAACGACCGCACTGCCCGCGCCAGTCGCGCCCGCCATGTACGCGGAAGAGGATGCATTCTGAGCCCGCTGCAAGTCCTGCTCGCGCTGCGCCCAGATCTCGCGCACGAGCTGCGCGCCGACGTGCGCGTTGTTCTGGATCAGGGCGATGTCTGGGGTTAGCTTCGATAGCCAGGTCAGATGCTGGAAAGGGGACTCACTCAGCTCGAGCGCCGTGCCGCCCGTCAGCTCGCCGACGCGCTGCAGCAGCCACGGCGTGACCTCCTTGCCGCGCCTGTCGATGCCCTGCTCGATGCTCTCGTGCACGGCCTGCTCGACTGCGCGCTGGACCTCGTCTCCGCGCTGCGCATACTGCTGCGGGATGGGGACGCCGACGAGCGTCGCCTGGGGCTGGGGCAGGGAGAGGTTGGTGTGGACGACGCGCGCCGCCTCGCGCACGTTGCGCAGGTGCCAGGGCGCGCGCTCGCCGGACGAGGGCGAGTAGAACGCGGGAAAGTCGGGCGACGCCTCGCTCAGCGCCGCGACGCACACGCCCTGCGTCTCGAGGTACTCGAGCGTGCGCGGGATGTCGAGGATGCTCTTGGCGCCGGCACACACGACGCCCATGGGCGTGCGGCCGAGCTCGACCAGGTCGGCCGACACGTCCATGCTGTCCTGCGCGCCGCGGTGCACGCCGCCGATGCCGCCCGTCACGAAGTGGCCGATGCCGACCGAGTGCGCGAGAATCATCGTCCCCGCCACCGTCGTGCCGCCGTAGCGCTTGAGGCAGAGCGCGGCTCCCAGGTCGCGCCGCGAGACCTTGCAGCTCTCCGCGCGCGGCGCGTTTGCGAGCTCCTCGAGCTGCGCCGCCGAGAGACCGACCTGCACCCTCCCGTCCATCAGCGCAATCGTCGCAGGCACGACGCCGTGCCCCCGGATAATCGTCTCGAGCGACGCCGCCGTCTCCGCGTTCGCGGGGTACGGCATGCCGTGCGTGATGATCGCAGACTCGAGCGCGATCACCGGCGCGTCCGTGTTCAGCGCGTGCTCGACCTCCTCGGACAGCGAGAGGCGCCCGCCCTGGGGTCAGTTCTGGGGGTGGGGCAAGGGGAGCGGGGCAGGGAGGGGGCGGAGGATGAACGCACCCACTTGGCCTTGGCGGCGGAGAGGCTGCTGGCATAGCGCAGATGGCGCAGGGGCGCGCGGCGGACTCGGGACAGCATGTCGTCTTGGTGTGGATGCGAGTGAGACGGGCGCGGATGTCTGCTTCATGCTATCATATTTGGTTCCTGGCGCTTTCCCACGGTGCCACAGGCCATGGCATGGCGTCATGACGACGACGGACGACCTCTCTTTCCGCTACATCTCTGTTGCTGGCGAGAGGGCTGCGCCCGGCTGCTGACGAAAGTGACGTGCCTCCAAGAGTGGGGATCGGGCGCTGTGTGCAGCACGACGCCGGATCTCGCTCGGGCAGCGGGCAACAGCGCAGCGCCGAGATCCAGCGTGTGTGCAGACGCGATGCGGTGTGCCCTCTGACGAGATCTCTGGCTCGCTCTGAGCCCGAGTTGAGCCCGAGTGGAAGTGATATAAGCGGACAGGACTGGCTGCGAGACTGACCACTGACCCACCACTCGCCATGTCGCCCATGCCCAACACGCTCAGCCTGCCCGTCGCCCCCGAGTGCGACCACCCGGCCGAGGGCGAGGACAAGGCTGCCGCCAAGCCAGACCCCACGTCCGCTTCGAGCACGCAGTCTAGCGCGAGCAGCGGCGGGAACCTGACCGCCGTGCTGACGTGCTACAAGACGCTGGTGCTCGAGGACCGGCCGGTGCCGGAGCCGGCGAACGGCGAGATCCTGGTACGCGTGATGGCGACGGGGATGTGAGTGCCCTATGTTCTTCCGTCTCCCGCTATCTCCAGCGCCATGCTGACACGCAGCTGCGGGACGGACCTGAACTTCTACCTGGCCAAGGGCATGCGGCCGCTGTCGGCGCCGCACGTGCTGGGCCACGAGTCGTGCGGCGTCGTTGTCTCCACTGGGCCGGGCGTCAAGAGCATGAAGCAAGGCGACCGCGTCGCGATCGAGCCGGCCCTGCCGTGCCGCGTGTGCCGGTACTGCAAGCAGGGGCAGTGGAAGTGAGTGGCCCGCCGGGCGCGCTGGCGCGCTGACGCAAGCTACTGCGTGCACGACGGGTACATGGCCACGCCGCCCACCTACGGCACGATGGCGCGCCTCTTCGTGTGCTCGGAGCACAACGCCGTGCCGCTGCCCGCGTCCATCTCCTGGCCCGAGGCGGGGTGCATCCAGCCGCTGGCTGTGGCGGTGCAGATCGCGCGGCGTGCTGGAGCCTTGGCACACAAGTCCATCGCCGTGGTGGGCTGCGGGCTCCTGGGCCTGCTCACGCTAGCTTTGGCGCGCGCACACGGCGCGCGCACCCTCGTCGCGGTCGACATCAGCGCGGCGCGCGTCGCGTTTGCGCGCGGCTACATCCCCGGCCTGAAGGCGTTCGTCATGCCCGCACACGCGCCGACGCCGTCCCCGGACGCAGCCAGCGCCGAGCAGCTCCAGAGCCACTGCATGGCCTTCGCCGCCAGCGTCGTGAGGGAGGCAGGCGCCGCTCACGCACACGGCCTCGACGTCGTCATCGAGGCCAGCGGCGCAGAGAGCGCCATCGTCACCGGCCTCCACCTGCTGCGGCACGGGGGCACGTACGTCCAGGCCGGGCTGGGGCGGCCGCTCACACTGTTCCCGACGTTCGCGCTGGCCGACAAAGAGCTCACAATCAGGGGCAGCCTGCGCTACACCGCCGGCTGCTTCGAGGACGCGATCCAGATGGCAGAGACCGGCGCGGTCGACTTGAAGGCATTAGTTACGCGCACCGTGCCCCTCAGCCGCGTCGAGGAGGCGTTTGACGCGTTCGCGCGCGGAGACGAGGTCAAGATTGTTATTATGAACCAGGAGTGAATACTTATATACCGCGCGTAGTCCCCAGAACGAATGTGATCATGCCTGTCTATGTTACTACCACCTGGCCGTACGAGTGCGCGGAGCACCACAGAATGCAGGCAGCAGGCAGGGTGGTAGGAGAGGTGGAGGCGGAGAGGACCGTATAGACACGTGAACTGACGGAGGAACCCCGGAGGATCGGAGAAATGTGCCCGCTCGACGACGCTGCCTCCGCTCAGCTGCCGCCCACGGAGAGCACGCCCGCTTACCTCGTACCCGCTGTCTCCTCGATCAGCGCGACCACGCTGCACTGCTCGCTCCATCGCAGACACAGAGACTCGCTGTCGCACACCTGCTCGCTCCCTCGCAGCGCGCTTCGCGCGGCGCTCGCTCGCTCGTTACGTCAATGTATACATCTTATTTCTCTACAGTTTCCTATACTTAAGACTACGCCCACTAAGCGCCGTCCTCGGCGTCGTCCTCCTCAACGTCCGACTCGTTGGCCGCCTTGGGCTTGGAGGGGTCGCGGGGCTTGTGGGGCCTGTTGCCCGAGACCGAGATGCGGCGCGCGGGGTTGGACGGGAAGAGCGCAGGGAGGCTCGAGACGTCCTTGGCCTTGGGCTTGAAGCCGGCCGCGTCGCCCTTGGCCGACTCGACCCAGTACAGCAGCGCCTCGAGGACAGTGGGGTCCTTGGCGTCGTACTTGAGGATGGGGCTGGTCCAGCCGTGGGTCATGTCGTCGTTGAAGCAGCCAAAGATCCACTTCTGCCAGTCGGTCAGCACCCACCAGCGCGTCTGCAGGCGCTTGCACGCGCCCCACGTGCGCGACCAGTACCACGACGCCTTGGACTTGGTGTTGTAGTTGTACGGGCCCGTCACGATGAACTCGTTCCAGTCCTCGTCCGTGAGCGCGCGCGAGTTGGTCGTGCGCACGACAAGCTGGATCTTCTCCCCCTTGTCGCCCTTGACCAGCAGGTGCTCGCCAGAGCCCATGGGCGACTTGGAGTAGCGCCAGAACCACGCCTTCGAGTCGTCGCGCGGGATCGACGGCACCTCGTCCTCGCCGCCGTCGCTCTCGTAGCCGGCGGCATCGATGCGGCGCGGGATGTTGCAGCCCGTGGGGCCGTCCTCGTACGCCGTCAGGACAGACGCGACGCTCTTGAGGGGGAGGGTCGTCAGGGCTGCGGACGGGCGTCAGCAAATCGCATCGCGCGTGCGCTTCCTGTGGCTTGGGCTTGCGGGCTCGCCGACTCTAGCCGCATATCCCATACTGCGAGCCAGCGAATCGGAGCCCGCGGCCGCACCACGGTCATGACTGCTGTCGTCATGCCAATCCTCGGGCCGCATGAGCCTGCGAGTGCTGCGACGGACCGCCGGGTAGAGTGACGGGGCGCACCGACGCCCCCTCTGCTCGTTCCCAGCGGTTCCCAAGCTTCCCAGCGCTCATTGCTCGCATCTACCACCGTGCGCTGATGGGCTGCAGAACCAAAAACGCGGACTCACCCTTCTGGAGGTCACCCTGGTCGGTGATGGGGTTGGGGAGGTCAGACTGGACCTGGACAAACTTGGGGTACTTGTGGTACGGGTTGGTGGTGAGAGGCTCGGTGGGGAGCTGGTCGATGACTGCGAGTCAGCTGGATATTCCTCGCGTTTCGCGTCCGCCTCGCTTTCGCCGGCAGGGCAGCCGTGCGATTGCCGAGGTGGGGCTGGGCTCGGAGCAGCCGTGCCCATCGCAGCTGTCGCCGGCGACGGCGAGGCCATGTCAGCGGCGAGTGGGCTGGCTGCGAGCAGCTCGCAGCTCCCTCCTCGCTGCTTGCCCAGGCCCCAGATGGCAGGTCACTCACACTTCTTGACGTCCTGGCCAAAGTTGTCGATGACCTCGACACCCTTGAGGTTGCCGTCCCAGTTGACACGAGGGCCGGTACCGCCGGTTCCGGGCGGGTACTTCTCGTGGATGTGGGGCAGCTGGAAGGAGAGGTACTTGCGAACGTCGAGAGGAGGCTGGGGCATGGTGGATGATGTGTTGGGTGGGTGAGGGAAGAGAGGATGAGGAATGGGTGAGATGGGACAGATATAGGGGGTGCTGGTGTGGGAGGCAGCGAGCGCCAGCGGTGCGGGGGAAGGGCGCCGGGAGGCAGGGAGATGCGGTCGGTCGGGCGGTCGGTCGGTCAGTCCGGGCGGATTGGGCGGATTGTCCACAGGCACACGCGGCGCGGCAGGCGGCAGCAGCAGTGATCAGTGACGAGGCAGCACGGCCCAGCGATTAGCTATTAGCGCCCAACGTGAGCAACGTGTGCAGTGATTGGCCCGCGCGCGCCAGATCGCCCAGCCAGCCAGCAGCCAGCAGCCAGCAGCCAGGCGTGACTGCACCACTGCGGTCTGCTGGATCCGGCACAGGCATCGCACTCCTTAGCGAGCGCGCTCGACTCGACCCGACGTGTCGAGTGTCTTGCTGTCCGCTGTCCGCCCCGGGCCTGAGCCTGAGAGCTGAGCTGTGCCTCGCTGCTGTTGGCTGCCCGGTTGCTCAGAGCCGCTGACATGCGACATGGCTGAATAAGGCTCCGCCCAGCGCCCATACATGCAGCTCACCGCACGAAGTGTGCGCCGGCGGCACGCTTTGCTGCGCCCAGATGCACAGACGAGATGCGCACCCCTTGCTTGCCTGCTTGCTTGCCCATGCCGAGAATCCCCGACCACCGTAGCAAGGCGCCTCGCTGGAGCCTGAGCTGAGGCTGAGGCGGAGCCAGGCTGATAGCGCGACCCTTTCATTTGCCCCTGATCCTGAGCTCAGCTGGCTCGCTCGCTCGCCAAAGTCCGTCCTCAGACGTCATGGCGATCAGTCCAATCCGGGGGCTCCGCTTCCCCTTTGGGGTACACCCGCCTCCCAGAGTGGAGATCACAGAGTGGAGAACACCTCCCCCACCCGGGCCACCCTCGACTAACTCGCTTATCTGTCCTTCGACGCACAAGCATTGGTCCGCTCAACCTACTGCGGACAGCTGGACGCTCCCTTCCCCCGCGCGCCCCCGCATCTCTCCCTGCAATCCAATCCTCCTTGGCTATCCATCGTCCCCCGGATCTACGCCATCGCGCCTAACACTTCTCCCCTCTAGCCGGCCCACGCTGGCCACGCTCATCATGCTGCCCACATGGGCGGGCCCTCACCGGCACTCGTCGCTGTCACACCCGGGCCCCTATGCCGCACTCGGCACATGTCGCCGTCCCTCGGCACCTGCAAGCTTCGCTCCTCGCGTGCACAGAAATGTCTATCCATCTCATAGCTGCAGCTACAGCTCACTCATATATGTACACGGAACGCCTCTATTCTACAAGTCTTCCCCCCTAGAACCCAATGTCGGCCAGGTTGGCGCCAACCGCGCCGCCCACGCGCAGCTCGGCCCCGCCCTCCCCAGACCCCATCTTGCCCGCCGGCTCCTTCTGCTTCTCCTTGGCCTCGATCGAGCGCACCTGCTGCAACGCCGTCAGCCACTGCCCAGAACGCGCTTGGGCCAATCTGAGACACTCACCTTCTGCAGCCACTTCGGGTGCAGCCCGAGCTGCTGGTCCGCGCGCGTCAGCTCGGCCAGAAGGCTGCTCGCCACCGTCTGTGCGTCCCTCAGGCGCTGCATCGCGGCCGGCGAGTCGTAGTCGTCGTCGTCCTCGAACGTGACAATCTCGGGCGACCCCGACACGGACGCCCGGATCTCTCCAGAGGCCACCATCCGCCCGATCACGTCCTTGACCGTGGCCGCTCCGGCTGCGTCTCCGAGGCCGACCTTCTTCGCCAAGTCGGAGAGTGCTATTCTCGAGTAGGTCGGTCGCAACGTCAGGATGCGGCGCTTCGGAATCGACTCGACGATCTGCTGCACGAGACCGTTGTTGGCGTCCTGCAGAGTCAGCTAAGGCAGCAAGGTGGGTGAGCTTACCTGAGTGAACGTGGACTTCTTGGTCTGCACAATCTTCTGCACGTCCTTCCACTCCTGGGCCTCGAATGCCTTTGCCAAGTCCTTGTAGTCCTTGATCGTCTTCTCCAGCATGCGGTTCACGGCAGAGGACGTGTCTTTCGGCAGGTGGAGCCACTTGCCCGTCTGCAGCAGCTCGCACAGGATCGCGCGCTTGACGCACGCAAGCTGGATTGCCGATGCGACGACGGTCGGGGCAGCCGCCGCCTGTGGTTAGTCGTGAGCGCAGCGGAATGACGCACGAAAGTGAACATCTGGGTGGCGAGGGCATAGTCTCCGTTCGCAGCCGCCACGAGGCCAGCGTGGTGGTGATACGTAAGCACATCGAGGTAGGACGTCCCCTGTTCGTCAGTCGCCGGTTTATGCGGGGCGCACTCACCTCGTCGACGGAGAGATAGGGCGGGGTGAGGGTCGGATACGGCGCCTGGAGCTGTCGCGTGATCAGGCAGGCCTGACGGTTAGCGATAACTGGCACACCAACCCACCTCCAAGAGAGCAGCGTGAACGCCGTTGAACTTGCGGGGAGACAGCGCAGAAGTTCCCTGCAGAAGCTCATGCAAGTGCTGGATAGAGTCGGGCACCTGCAACGTCAGCTGATCGACTATTGGCAAGCTGCTCACCCTGTTAGCCTTCTTCGCCGCTCGAAGGAGAGCCCAGGCGAACTCGGAGACTGGTGTGAGCTGGAGAGTTGCTTGGAGTCAATCTCCATCTGACAACTTACCCAGAGGAAGGCACATCGCCAGCTGGCGTTTGTCGGACACGGTGATCAGCCGTAAGGCCGTCGAAACGTCCTCCTCCTTGGCCGTAGAGCCCGAGTTCAACTTCGCCAGTATGCGAGCGGTGCTGGAGGTACGTGAGCAGCTGATGCACGCGGCAGCACTATTGACTCACATGATACATGTGTAGGCCAGTGACAGCGCTCCGAGAGCGGCATCAGAGGTGTCGAGCTCGGTACCGTCGAGCGTCAGAAGGTCCGGCCCTCCCTGCTCGTTGCGAAGCTTCGTGAGGGCCATGAGAATCGGAATAAGCTTCTCCTCGATGTCAATGGGAGTGATCGTGGTCATCATGAGGCCATGGAGCTCCTCGGCGGTTGAGGGAAGGTTGACCGAGCCCTGCTGCGCCTGCTGACTCTGGCTGGAGCTACCAGCAGCGTTGGCTGGCGCGCCAAGCTCGGCTGCGGTGGGGAAGGCGGCATGAGGGGGGGAGGGCGAGTTCGGCGGGGGCGTCTGAGCCGACGGGCCAGCTGATGGCGGTGGGTGTGCCATCTTGCTTAGGTGTTGGTGAGCCGTTGGAACGGATTTGTTGTTGCGCGGTGACGTTGTGGAACGGCTGTCTGAGCTGACGACATTGGTAAGGGGGAGGACGAATTAGGGGTTGGGCCCGCTCAGCGAACCACCACTTTGCTCCACCTCCTGACGATCACGATGTACATCGCTCTGAGGTCAGGTTGACTGGACCGGGGCGCACAATGTGCTGCACGTGAGCGTCTGGGATGGAACGGAAGCCAGTTTGCTTTCGCTTTGAATGCCAGACGTTGAACACCATAGCCGGGCCGGCCTACTTTTCACGTATCGGTGAGCACCTCCGGCGGAGGCCGACGCGCTGGTGGCCGAGAGGCCGAACGATGCCACCGCGAGTAAATGGACCGGCCGCAGCTCGGCGCGACTGGGCGCACTCAGTCGCTGATGGCCGGGGCCCTTCCCAGCTAACCAGCACAGTCTGATCCAGCTGACTGGAAGGCTTGGGACATGCCTTGATGCCGTATCCCGAAGACGATCGGCTAAGAAGCAAGGCCGCGGTGACCCCACGCATGCTTTGCGGTATGCAGCAACGCCGTATCCCGATGTTCTGGCGGGATATCGCAGGCGCGCGTATCCAGAGGTTGGCCAGGCGGGAGGTCTAGGCACTTGGGCTGCGCGCAGGGGCAGGGCTCCAGCGCGGCGAGCCAGGTGCGGAAAGCGGACGTCGCCGCCGGACTCACGGCCGCGGACGGTTAATCCAGCTTGGCGCGAACGCGCGGTGGCGCCCACCTGATTAGGAGATTAGGCTGCGTCCTAATGCGCCATTACAACGTGCCCGGCCATGGGTCGGACATCACCGTCGAGACGTCAGTCCGGGGTTCGGCGCCTGTTGTGGGGCATGCCTCGATGCCCATCCCCGGCAAAGTGTGACCGGAAGCCAGCTCATATATAGCGCTGGTCTCCTCCCACTCGAGCCCTCTTCCAGCACTCGCCCCGCACCACCACACTCACTCAGCATGTCCGTCATCTCCACCCCCCTCACCCAGCTCTTCGGCATCGACCACCCCGTCATCCTCGCGTGAGTACGGTCCGGCGACGTCCCAAGCTCCACCGCCACCGCGCGAGCTCTGTTTGTGCGGCGCTTGCTTGAGCGCACGATGGGCGCTTATCGGAGCTTTTGGTCGATGTAGCTGTAGCTAACCTCCAGGGGTATGAACGTCGCTGCCGGCCCCCGCCTGGCTGCTGCCGTCACCAACGCCGGCGGTCTCGGTGTCATCGGAGGTGTCCGTCAGACCCCCAAGATCCTGCGCCAGAACATCCGCGAGCTCAAGGAGGGGCTTGACCGCAAGGACGCTCCCTTCGGTGTTGACCTGCTCCTGCCCTCTGTCGGCGGTTCCGCCCGCAAGACCAACTACGACTACACCGGCGGCCAGCTCGACCAGCTGCTTGATGTGATTATCGAGGAGGGCACCAAGCTCTTCGTCTCTGCTGTCGGTGTTCCCCCCGCCTACGCGGTCGAGAAGCTGCACAAGGCCGGTATCCTTGTCATGAACATGGTCGGTCACCCGAAGCACGTCAAGAAGGCGCTCGACGTCGGCGTCGACATCATCTGCGCGCAGGGCGGCGAGGGCGGCGGCCACACCGGCGAGACGCCGACGTCGATCCTGATCCCCGCCTGTGTCGACGCGTGCAAGGGCCGCACCTCGCCGCTGACCGGCAAGCCGGTGTACGTCGTCGCGGCCGGCGGCATCTACGACGGGCGCGGCCTCGCCGCCGCGCTCTCGTGGGGCGCGCAGGCCGTCTGGGTCGGCACCCGCTTCGTCGCGTCCGTCGAGGCCGGCGCGCCCAAGAAGCACAAGGAGCTCGTCGTCTCCGCCGGCTTCGGCGACGCAGAGCGCACCCTCATCTACTCCGGCCGCCCCATGCGCGTCCGCCGCACCGACTACGTCAAGCAGTGGGAGAAGCGCCAGGACGAGATCGAGAAGCTCTGCTCCGAGGGCAAGATCCCTCACGAGGTTGAGCTCTCCAAGAAGCCCGAGCTCTCCATGCCCGGTCGTGCTTGGTAAGTCACGTGTCTGAAATCTGGGGGCGGTGGGCGCCGCCGCGCCTGCTGCCCCGCCTCCACCCCCACTTCCCCACACCAGACATCCACCGCCGAGGTCCACCTTCCTTCCGCAAGCCCTTCATCCACCTCCTACTTCCTCTCGAGTTCTCTACTCAACCTGCATGCGTTCAGAGCTGACTTCTCAACAGGCTTATGGGCTCTGTGTCGGCTGTAATTGATGAGGTGCTTCCGGCGAAGACCATCATCCAGAACTTTGTGAACGGCGCGAAGGACGTGATCGAGGCGAACAACGCGCTGCTCGTCGGCGGCGCGCGTGCGCGTCTCTAGGCGGCGCCGCGGGCGGCCGATAAAATGTAACACGGGGCGTGCAGCGTGGTTCAGCAGTAGATATCCATTGGGAATGCATTTGTTGTCATCGCACAGAGCTTGGTTGCAGAGTTGGTCGGGCGTCTGGTCCTCGAGGGGAACTGTTTTGTCTCGAAGCACGCTGCAGGGGGGGGCCTCTGGGGCTGCTTAAAGTGAGGCCCGAGCTCAACGCCGATCAAGAAGCACACATTCGCTTCCGCTGCGACGATCCGCACGGCCCTCTGCGCCTTCCGAGTCGACATGCGTCGTCTCGTCGACGTACGAGCTGACATCGCACAACCAGTAGCCAGTCCACTGAACACTCCCCTCGGATGGTGAGCTGTACTTCTTCTCACTCTCCACGTAGCTGACACTCAGCACACTGATTATGTGTACCTCTGCAATCCGATCGGAAGCGTAAGAGCTATGGATGGTTCTTCGAGCTCACCACAGTCCTGAACGCTCTTGGACTGCTGCGCCAACAGATGTAGCTTCTGCCACCGAACACTCTGCGCCAGAGGCGTGAGCTGGAGTGAGCCGTTACAGAGCTGGCACGAAGAACCTACAGCAGTCGTGCCTTGCAACCCAGGCTGGTGGTGAGCTGCATTGCCAGGAGCTAGCTGATGACCAGAGACCGGCACTCGTGAGCACATCGTTCTCCTCATGCGCCAGGCGCAGTCGCGTCCAGCTAGCAGCCGTGGCTACACTAGCTGTGAGCTAGATAGCCCCAAAGAGGACTGAGCTAACGGCAGCTGTGCTTTCGGCCATTGTCTGCAGCGGTGCGTGGCGCCCGGGGTGATGCAGACGCTCTCTCACCGCCGGAAGGTTTGGGGAGCTCAGCCCCGAGGCGCGCAAGCTGACGCACAGCCTGCTTTCGACTCTAGTTTGGCTGTTTTCGACTTGCTTTCCTTCTGCTGGTGGGAGCTTTGCGTAGGTTCTGTCGAGCTCATACCCAGTC
The DNA here is from genome assembly GCA_023630055.1 of Trichosporon sp. PB005A. Classification (NCBI taxonomy): domain Eukaryota; kingdom Fungi; phylum Basidiomycota; class Tremellomycetes; order Trichosporonales; family Trichosporonaceae; genus Trichosporon; species Trichosporon sp. PB005A. The sequence continues at coordinate 333,702 of JAMALZ010000003.1, forward strand.
TCCCCACGGATATTAGGGCGGTGCGAGGCTCCAAGAGTGCCCGGGTTCAAGGCTTTGCCAAGACTTGCGGGATGCTGGATGCTTAGCAAACACTGCAGGCCTGGAAGTGAGCTGGCTGGCCCTCCCTAAAGCTGACCGCAGGATCTCGGGCCGATATCACGATACTTGAGGTAGCTGCGGAGTTCCCACAGAGCTAACAGACAGGACAGGAAGCTGACAACCCCAACACAAAGCACGGTAAGTCCTACGATGCAAGAAAGCTACATGGTTTCTGGAACGCTTGCTAGACGACGGAGTGAATAGGACTCGCGAGCGAGAACCTAGCCGGAGGGAAGCTCTGTGCCACATTCAGCACGGCACTGTGAGTTGAGCCACGTTCACACGTAACTGACTGCAGCTGCCATGCAAGTTCAGCTCTAGCCAGCTGGCATGCATAACGGTTACATGTCGCGTCAGTGAGCTCTGTCTGTTGGTGGTGGAAAGCCACCACTCGCAGGATCCCAGCGCTGGGGCACGATCCGACATGCTTCTGGCAGTAGGCAGCGTCTGAACATCGGCCGCAAGCTCACTCCCAAACGACGTTTCAAAGCATACAGTAAGGGACGATGACGGTGGCACAGCGGCCCCGTGCTACAATATGGAGGGAACCAGTGAGCTACGACGACCTCGCGGAAGCTGATGACAGACCGTTCACACAGTACGTCCTCAATGGCGATATGCGTAGCTGTTGTCGAGTGCGACTTAGTCAATCATCAGGCTATTGGCCAGCACCCGGACGGGACTCTGTACCCAGAGCCAAAGACAGACTGACAAGACTGCTGGCATCGTACAAGTGGCGCACTCCGAGTCTGCGCCCAGCCTGCGCCCGGTGCGTACTGTAAGCTCGACTACAGTCGTGGAAAGCTGACTTCACAGAGGTGCTTCACGACGTGTGTCGGCAGCGCGATGCATCTACCAAGTGCTTCGAGTGAGTCTCTTTCGCAAGTAAACGCTCCTTCAAAACAGAGGCAAGGAGCGGCATGAATTCGTGTACTTATAAGCGAGCTAACATGCAGACAGAAGCATGTGAAGGGCTGTACCATCCTTGGTCCCCTATGCTTCGACGCGGAGGCGGAAGAAACTGATTTTAGTGAATCCTTCGGGCGAGAAGCTGCACTGGTAAGCGCTCCCTCTATTTCCCGAGTGCAGTCAATAAATGCAGTACTGAAGGCGGACAAACAGTATCGAGAAAGGGTGGTCTGCGCAGAGGGGCGTGTCTAGCCTGATGCCACTGCCGGGGGCCGCCTCAGTCGTGCAGTATCCAAAGCCAAGCCTTCGGCCGCCGGGCGTCTCCATCGGAAGCAAGCAAGGTGGGTCCGACAAACAATCCAGCGGACGACAGCGCAGGAAGAGGTTCATGCGCAGTGCATGAGTGGTGAGACAGAACCTGCGGGACGGCTGGCAGCTGGTGCACATGTGCGTGCCACTCACGTCCTGGTCGGTTACCCAGAGACGTGAGCACGGCAAAGGGCGGGAGAGCTACTGGCTGCCGCGAGTGTGACAGTGGTGACACGGTGCGTATGCATGCGCTGCCTGGCGGAGAGGTGCTGCGAAGGTAGCGGCTATGAAAGGATCACGAGGTGGGGAGAGCATGATGGCGGGCCGTGATTTCGGCGGCCGTGGCGCGTGGCCGTGCAACATTGCGCACTAGGCACGCACGAGGCCGTAGGCTGGAATTGTCGATCATTGGGTGGCACCGCTAGTAATCGGGGAATGTATGCAGCAGCGCGTTTCCTTACGAGAGGTGTGCCGCGCCGGGGCTTAGTCCAGAGTTTAGGCCGGTATGATGCATGCGCCTGGCGTCGTCTGCCGGGATGCCTGGTCCCGCCCAGCCGTGCACGGCTGGTTAACTGGTTGGAGGTCACGTCTGCGTGTGCTCGTCCAGCCTGCAGCGTGCCGGCCGGCTGCCATGATCCGCCAGGAGGCGCCCACCATTCACTGCGCTCACAGCGGGCCTCCACTCGGGCAGTACTGGCCGCTGGCCCACACTGCCCGCACGCTGACCGCGACCGGGAGCGCAGCTGCGGTCGCACGTACTCGCTCGCGCATCCTCGCCGACTTGGCAGTCACGTCTGCTCGCTGTTCCGCTGCGTTGACGTCAGTTTTCGGCGCCCGGCGGACCGATCGTCCACCCGTCCTCGTCGTTGCATGCGTGCATGCGCCGTGCGAACTCCACTGCATACGCCTGCTCCTGTTTCGGCACCCCCGCGCTCAAGCGGAAAGTTGGGGTTGCAGCTTAGCGCGAGGGTTGTCGCGACGCCCGGCGTGGAGCAGACGGGTGAGGGGCCGGGCGGGGCCTAGCGGGTCCGTCGTGATGGCGAGCAGAGGGGTGCGCTCGTACCGTCCGCGCCGGCCGGTGGAATGAAGGCACCGAAGCACCACTTTGCTCCATGCGTTCGAGAGCTTCGGCGCCATTGCACTAAGCGATCACAACAACTGTGTCACCCGGGTCAAGTGACGAGGACGACGAGCGGCGACCGGACCACACTGCCCGCTAACGCTGACACGCGTCCGACATGCGCTTGACGCTTGACGAGAAGCTGGCAGGCGCCGATGCACGAGGCGTGGTGGGCTCCGAGTCTTGCTGTCGTCGTCGCGCACGAGCGCTGCACGACTGCCGCCGAACTGGTCTGGAGCAGCGTCCCGCCAGGAGATTGGGTTTCGGCCTCTCCAACCTCACGCTCAAACGCTCAAACACTCCAATCGGCTCCAGGTCCGATCAGGTCCCGCCAGGCGTACCAGGCGTACCAGTTGCGCGAGAACGCAGCCCTGCCCCGCGTGTTTGCGCTGTGGCAACCGCCGGAACAAAGCTACCACGCCCGGCGCGCAGCGTTTGGATTGCTCACGTCGGCCTGCTTGTTACCCTTTGAGGGGCGGCGCACACGCCAGGTATGCCTGTGGAGCGTGTGTTTCAAGCTTGTTTGCTGGGTGCTCGTCATGCTGTAAGCTTTTGGCGTCGCGCAGATTTCAGTTCTGTTAATTGTTCATGGATCGTGCCGTGCTGCCCGCGGCACGGTGTCGGAGGGATCCCCGGTGGTGACAGCGGTCCCTGCGGGCACGCCGCGGGCACCGGGCCACTGTGGATTTCAGTCACGAACGGGCTGTCGTCACGGTTTGCCCACATGATCTGGAGCTCCTGGAGCATCTTTCTGTTGCACGAAGGGGTAGATCCGGGCCAGACTCGCTCACACTGGACGAGATCGATGACCGCTGAGGTCATTTCTGGGGTTCATCACGACCGACGCTGACGACAGACACCAGGCAGGAGCTCAGAGCTTGGAATGGATGTTTCAGGTGCCGCCTCCTTGGACAGGTGGTGACAGCTGCTGTTTCGTCCTCGGCACTCCTCACCTTATGCACGCTCATGAAGCGTCCCATCTTACTCAGCACGCCCACCGCCGCCCGCAGCCATTGGATCGTTCCGATGCCAGCTGCGAGTTTCAAGGGAGAGAACCCCTCCTCCGCACCTTGCTGCTGTCGTCCCGACGTGATGACATCGCTGGACATGGTGCTGTCGGACCGTTCCAAAGATCTCGGAGGCCCAGGGTCGCCTGAGCTTCTAACGGCGCGGAACGATGATCATCAAACGGGGAATCTAACCTGCGTCTTGTCGCCTTGTACACGTTTTTCTCATGCATGAGACACAAATCGACGGAGCTAGGAGCAAATAGCCTCGACTGCGAAAGCTTTCAGCAGCAGCAGTCTTGGCGGATGGTCTGCGTCGCCGCTCTGCTGCATACTACGACTGCGTGCTCAGCGAAACAGACTCACTACCTTCAGCGGAAGCACCTCCCAGCCATTCTGCAACCTTGTTAAAGGTGACCCGAAGCGTTTCATAATGCCAGTAAGCAGCAAGTCATACAGCTCGGAATGCATGGTAAAGCCAATACGCAAGTGCGTGAAGTGGGACCGGAGTTTGCCTGTGCACTGTCTCGGCCTGGTCGTCGCGAAGGTGAACAGCCTCGTTAGGTTTACGATTCCGATAACACTACGACGACGTCACGACAGCGCGCGACACCGATGGGTGATGTCTGCGAGAGAAGGTTGATCATTATGAAGCATATCGCGTGCTGAGGTGTGCTTGCGAAGCCGTGAGACGGCGAGACGGCGCTAAAGACGGGTTTGGCAGCAGCAGCAACCAAAACGTGAAAACGTCCCGCGGTTGCTGAAAGAAGACCGGTAGCTCGGCAGGATGGCACGGCGTGAGGGCCTCGCTCAGAGTCTCCTCGGGGTTGACCCCAGCGAGGCACCTGGTTTTGCACCTTGGTATCTCGTCGGAACGCACCTGGAGGTGGTGGTGGTGATGGCTTGTGAGATGTTTCGGGTTCGAGTACCAGCAAACTATCGTTAGCGCGAGTCGTGATAGATAACCAGGCGACCTAGGCCAGCGGTGACGGCATACCACGACCCGAGGCACCGTCCCGGAACTCTGGCTTAGATATCTGATACGAGCTATCCGTAACTTTAGTACGGTGAAACATGCCTACGCTAAACATCACTCACGCCCTCGAGCAACATGCGCGCGGTGGAGCAACCCTATCCTCTGTCCTCGGCCTCGACTGACCACACCGTGCACCCAGCACACGGCGAAGCCGCCGCCGCGGCGTCGCTGTGAGACATGAGACGTCGGTCGCTGCCATGCAATCAGCGCTGTGGCACGCCGTAACATTGGCAGTTCACACGCTGTCGTCTCAGTGTCGAGATCGAGATGCGATCTGGGCCACAGAAAGATATATAAGGAGGCCTGACCTCGACTTCTTTCAGATCCATCAGCAACCGCTAACCACTGCTTGACGCAACACACTCTTTTCTCCTCTTCACTCTCTTTACTTTCCGCTTTTCTCAGCTTCACCACTTCCACATCCGACACGATGCTCACTAGCTCGCTCTTCACGGTCGTTCTCGCTCTCGGCGCTGGCGCCTTCGCTGCGCCCGTTGACAACGGCGAGCAGCCCTGTGACTCGTGCCACGTCCAGGTCTCCCACAAGAACGGCACCGCCGCCCCCGGCGGCTGGGGCAACATCGACCACTGGGCCGGCCTCAAGAACGGCACCTGGACCAAGCCCGACTTCAGCAAGGGTGCTGAGCAGTGGAAGAAGCTCTCTTCGTCCTCGAACCAGGCCTCTTCTTACAAGAAGACCTGGACCTGGAAGTGGGTCAAGACCTCGTCGTCCTCCTCGTCGAGCTCTGGCGGCCTTCCCCAGGGCAACCTCGTGATCTCCGCCCCCGAGGGCAAGGGCAACGTCACCCTCTCGACCGGCGCCGACAAGGACAAGGCCGCCATCCAGCTCGGCCCCATTGGCGCCATCGGCCACATCAACATCGAGGAGTGGAAGGTCAAGCTCGCCAACTACTTCACCACCGAGAAGATCACCGAGATCAAGGACAAGATCGCCGAGTGCATTGCCAAGTTCAACGACCAGAGCCGCGCCGACGAGTTCAAGAAGGTCTTCGACGGCTACTTCACCGCCGAGAAGATTGAGTCCTTCAAGAAGGACTTCAAGATCACCTACGTCGCCGAGATTGTCTCGACCTTCAAGCAGTTCCGCCCCGAGTTCCTCAAGGTCGTCGAGGGCACCACCTACCAGGACCTCAAGGCCAAGATCGACGAGAAGATGACCACCGAGAAGATCAAGGAGTGTGCCTCCAAGTTCCAGATCGAGCTCAACGACCAGCAGATCGAGGCTATCCAGGGTCTCTACAACCTCTACTTCACTGAGGAGAACTTCGCCAAGCTCAAGAACCTGGCCATCCGCTTCCTCAACCGCAACGGCCCCGTCGGCGGCGGTGACTCGGACAACGACTCGGACTCGTCCGCCACCTCGTCCGCCACCTCGTGGGTCTCGTCCGCCTCGGGCGCCTCCACCATCGCCTCGGACTCGATCTCGGGCTCCGCCACCGGCTCCGCTTCGGGCGCTGCCTCCGCCACGGCCTCCCCCGCTGGCCCCGGCACTGTCTCGGACTCTGCCTCCGCCTCTGGCGCCCAGGGATCGTCCACCGCCTCGGCCACCTCCGCCTCGGCCTCTGCCGCCGCCACCTCCGGCTCCGGCGGCTCTGACAACCAGGGCACCGGCTCCACCGGCGGTGACTCCGACTCCTCCAACACTGGCTCCTCGCAGACCCAGTCTGGCAGCACCCAGTCGCAGTCGCAGGGCTCGCAGACCCAGCAGCAGCAGCAGTCCCAGACCCAGAACCAGGGTGGCTCGCAGGGCGGCTCCCAGGGCGGTTCGCAGACCGGCTCGCAGGTCGGCGGCTCGCAGTCCGGCGGTGACTCGAACTCGTCGTCGCAGCAGGGCTCCGTGACCGGCTCCAACTCTGGCGCCAACAGCAACAACCAGTCCAACACCCAGACCGGCGGCGGCAACACCAACGTCCAGTCCAACAACCAGGTTGGCCAGAACAACCAGAACAACCAGTCGTCGGTCCAGATCGGCAACAACAACACCTCGACCCAGACCTCGGTCCAGAACTACATCAACGGCATCTCGTACGACCAGATCAAGCAGTACCTCCAGTACCTGCCCGCCAAGTACCAGATCTCGGAGCAGAAGTTCGAGCAGCTCAAGCAGAAGTACGTCACCCCTGAGAACATCCAGCGCTTCTCCGGCCTCGCCCAGGACCTCCAGGGCATCAAGTCGTCTTCCGGCTCGTGGAACTGGTCCAAGCTCATTGAGCTCAAGAACAAGTACTGGACCGCCGAGAACAAGGCCCTCTTCAACCAGATCAAGGCCGACATCGAGTCCGGCAACTAAGCGCCTCGTCACTGAGTGACTAGCGCCCCGGGCAGCTAGGAGCAATCCTGGCCGCCTGCCGCCTAAAGCTGAGAAATTATAAGTAAACATAAATAGTAAACACTTCTTCAATATGAACCTTTAGTCTCTTTTAACAACTGTTTTGTATCTTCTACCCCGCTATGAACATACAAAAACTAGAAAGTTAGTTTTTCTGTCTTAACCCCCCACTCTACCTGCTTGCATGGTGCAGCCTGACGCGAGCGCGAGCGATCTGGAACGGGAACTGACGCGCCACTGACAAGCTTCAGCGGGTACGACAAACCCCCGCCGCGCTCGCAGCTTGTTCGCGTTAACCTTTGGTGCCTCGGGGAATAAATCTGGGATTTGGCGATTTCGCGACTTTTGCGCGATTTAGGGTTGCTGAAACGCGACGACTGGCCCAGAAGCTCGAGGCGCTGACAGTGACACGGCGCGTGAAACAGCACCTCCTCGAGCTTGCCTGCTCTGCATCAGCCATCGACGATACCCGCGCCTTCCCGCGTGTCTCGCCCGGCGCCCCGGGTCCACTACCCAGTGGCCTAGGCCATGCAGGTCAGGCTACTGCAGGCGCATGCATGCACTAGCGGCAACGTGATCGATAGCTGCGCAGCATGCACGGCTAGTGTGTCTCGAATGCGTCATTGTGCGCGCGCTCAGCGAGCTGCTCAAACAGATGCAGCGGCAACCTAAACCTAATGGCGATGCTGGGGCTGCCTGGCAACATTTAGTACGGGAGCCAGCTGTACAGGAGCCGCGAACGCCGGACCTCACGTACCTCGTGTCTGGCGGCGGGGTGGCTCAGCAAAGGGCGGAGATCGAACACCTCGCATTCTCACTCTGCCAGTGTGCACCAGCGCATCGCAGAAGGCAGAAGGGCACTCAGTTGTGATGTGAAGGGGATTGGAGGGCAGTGGTGGGAAGGGAAGGGGCTGGCCATCCTTCTCCTTCGACGCGGTGCGGCAAGACCGTTCCAAGACGTCGTCGTTCCTCGAGGGGCGGAGGCGAGCAACGCATTTGGGTCCGGCCCGGGTTTCCCAACCTGGGTGACGTGCGAAGATTCTGTATCTTCCACGACTGCTGATCCGGCTTCAGTGCATCTCTCACTTCAAGCTGAACGCTCTACCCTACGTCTCCGCTGTGTTCGCAGTGTTATGGAGCACTGGACTTACCAACAGACATGGAGTCATCATCGATCCGTCTCGCCAGGGCTGACCAGGGAGGACGAGCTAAGATGCCGAGCGCTGGCCGAGATACCGATCTCATGCCAGCTAGCACCGCCTCTGCCGTCGTTACGACTCCAGCCGCGGAGGACATCTGCCCTACGCTAGTCGGAGGCGACAGGTGCATCCTGCGTACCGCTACTGTGGACCCCGGATGCCTTCGACCCGCGATCCATGTGCGACGCTTGGCCCAACACCGCTCCCAGTTCGGCGCGCACGGGCCAGTGCCGGGGTACATCCGCGACCGGCACCGAGGGAGCGCCAGCATTCCACCGAGATAACACTGACTGCACTGACCACGACCACAGCACATGGCTCCGCTGCACTACCCGGGAGCGCGGCGCACGTACAAGCGAGGTGGGCGTGACCATAGCGGCGCGAACCCAATCTCGATCCCAGATTCGAGTGGGACACTGGGGCGAACAGCGGTATGCAAGGCGCCTAGCATCGTCCTCGACTGTTGCGTAGCTGTGGGCCGGATCCGGGAACCGACTTCACACTGGCGTGGCCGAGGGTCAGCGACAAGGCGGTGAGAGTGTCTCTGAAGGTGCTTGCGAGCGGCCAAGCTGCTCGCTGGATCGCTGGGCTATTAAAAGCCATGCAATGTCGCCAAGAACGTCGACCCACTGCGCTCACTATCACTCAACCCGCGACGCACCACCTACTCACGCACTAGAACTATGTACGCTCCCACTACAGCTGCTCTCGCCCTGCTCGCGCTCCTGGGCTCAGTTCAAGGGCAGGACGTCTACACGGCGCGCCTGATGCAGGACGGCAGGTGCCTCGCACCCGACACGCCGGCGTTCAACTCGCCCGTCAACTTCCAGGACTGCAACAAGAACCCCTACCAGTGGTGGGAGGTGCGCAACTCGACGATCCACCTGGGCAACACCGAGTTCTGCCTGAGTGCCGGGCGCAGTGAGTTGCCCCTGCCGCCGCCCCCGTCACCGCGCTGACACCAGACCCCCGCCACCGCTGCACCGGCACGATCAAGCCGGACGCCAAGTTCTTCCTCATTGGGTGCCCGCGCGACGGCACCGAGATGGTGTGCGAGTCGTGGACATTCAAGGACGGCCACATCCAGAACGCGCAGAACAGCGCCGTGTGCGCCGCGGGCGGCGAGAAGCCCACGGCCCAGACGTGCAGCAACGACTGCGACCAGGTCTGGACACACTCCTAGCCCGCGCAACGGGACATACCCCAGCTGCGGCCAATGCACAACGGATACTTGTAGCCTGGTAGAGCAGCCCAGAATAAGAATGCTGTACATTTTCATCGTTACAACGGGCCCAGGGGGCCGACGTCCTCGGTCTTCGGCGCCTCGGTCTTAGCAGCGACGTCGGCCGAACCCGCGCTACCCTTCCTGTCGTCGACGAGCGTGCCCTTGCTGCTCTCCTGCGGCTCGTCGTCGTCCTTGTCGTCCTCGTTCAGCGACTTAACAGCCTGCGTACTCTTCGGCGAGGGCGGGACGTCGACAGACTTCGCCTTGGCCGGCGATGGCGGCTTGACCGGCGACGATGGCCACTTGGGTGTGTCGGCATCGGCGTCAGGCTCCTCCTTCGGCTTGGGCGTGCTCCGAGGCGAGATCATGCTACCGCCCAGCGGGTCCATGCCGTTGCTGGCGTTGCTAGCCGGCTCGCCGAGCGGGTGCGACGAGACGGGCGTCTCCGAGAACGGGCTGTCGAGGTTCAGCTGACCCATCTTCGGGCTCAGCGGGTTCGAGCTGCTACGCGCGCTCATGCCCGGCGAAAGCGGCTTGGAAGGGCTGCGCGCGCCACCCATGCTCAGGCTGTCGCGTTTCGATGGACTGGTGATATGAGCCTGCGGCTGCGACGAGTTGCGCCGAGGCTCGTGGTCAGGCACAGGCGGCAGGTCGCGGTCACGGTCGATCGAGGCCACACGGGCGGCTGCATCTGCAGGCACCTTGTTCGGGTGATCCGGGATCTCGTCGATGGCAGCCTGCGCCGCCTTCCACGCCTCCAGGTTCGCCTTGCACCAGTCGCGGTGGATCGTCGAGAGTTGAATGGTCAGCTCGCGCAGGTCCGCCACCTTCTGGCGCTGGAACCTGTCGAGGTCGGCTTGTAGCGTGGTCGACGCGTACTTCAGGTCCTGGGCTGACGCTTGCAGAGAGTCCTCGAGCTGAGAAATGTTATCCCGTGTCTTGGCAATGTTGGCGCGTCGCGTCGCTTCCGGGTCGACGTCCATCATGCCGCTCAGGCTGTGCTTGACCGCGGAGAGAAGACCGAAGGACTGTCCGGAGCGGCGGACGGACGGGCGTGCCAGCTCGGGGATATTACTGTCTTCTTGAGCCGGTGGCGACGACGGAGCCGAAGACGAGTTAGAGACGACGCCGCCCCTTTCCAGGGCTTGTTCGAGTCGCCGCGCTTCGCGCTCCGCTGCCTCCAGAATTTCGAGCTTGTCGCGCTGGTTCTCCAAAGCCTCTTGAACGAGCTCGTACTGAACGTGCTTCTGGTGACGGAACGACAGGCGCGACTTGATCAGTTGGGCGAACTGGGTATACGTGTGCAGAGGTTCAGACGCGTTCTGTTCCCAATCTTGCAACTGGGAGTTAGGCATTGGGCAGTTCAGAGCAACTTACCATCTTCGTCGTCGCAAGGAAGTCAGCGTCGACCGCCTGTCCGACCTTTTCGATGGCCGTTCCCAATGGTCCGCTCTCCATCAGACTGAACCCATTCCATTGCGCTCCGAGCTCGCTCATGTCGCTCGCGTGCTCAGACCACCTCTTCGTGGCTCTCCGGTTGACCTTCTCCATGTTATGAGAGAAGTGCTGATGGAATTTGTCCGTGAACGCTTCCGACTCCTGGAAACGGAGGTCCGGCCGATGCAGAGGGTGACTCGGCGACGGGTTGGGTAAGAGGTGATGGGCAATGTAGGATGTGCTCGATGTGCTCTCCGAGTCATCATTCCCGTTCTCGTCCTGGAACGTGGGGTTATGCGAGGGCGCATGAAGCGGGTTCTTCGGCAAAAGCGAGATCGGAGGCGAGTGCAGCACCTCGGACTGTTGTTAGCTTGAAACCGGCGGCCGTAGCTCACCCAGCTGACACCGTCCTCGAGGAAACGGTGGAAGACGTGCTCGCCTCCTAGAATAGGGTGCCGGCATACGCGACGGAGGAAGTCTTCCAGAAGACGCTTCCGAGTGGCGATCGTAGCAACATCCTCCTTCGTCTTCGACTGGCCCTTGACAGCATAGTCGGTTATGCTCTGCTTTGAGGGGATCGGAGGAATGATCAGGACGGGGTACAGGCCCTGCAGCGCCTGGTGCAGCGACAGGAACGCAGAGTAGCGACGTCGCACGGTGTTGGTCTGCCAGTCAGCTTGGTTTGACAACCTCAGCTCACCCCAATTCGGATCACATAAGTAATGTAGGAGGACTTGCCGCCCTCCGTCGTCTTGAACGCATCGATGATGGAGATCTCCTCTCCCTGTGCGATCTGCCGGTCGCGCTCACAGCAGAAGCCCTCTTTGGGTTTCGGGCCTGGGAGAACGCCTGTTCCGCGCCTAGGCTCCTTGGAGGGGTCGGGGAAAGACGCCCGTTGGGTGGGCGGGGGGCTGGACGCGCCTGCGACTGATCCAGGTGCCGACGGTCGCTGGTTAGTGGACGACCGGGAGGTGGTGCGCGACAGGACGGGCGAACGCGTCGGCGTAGCCGAGGGAGAACGGGACGGCGAGGTCGAGAAGGGGTTGGTGACGTCTTCCATGGTGGGGGATCGCTGGCGCGAGAGCTGAAGCAAGGGGTGTTCCTAGCTCACTCTGTGCTTCGCTGGACGTCGTGACGGAGAGGGGGGAGGTCGTGCGAGGAGGACGAGAGAGATGAGAGGGGATGGGCAGTGGTTCGGTCGTCGGGTGAGTGCACTCGCTGGGTGGTGACCGGGCAGGCACCTGAGCTCTGGACGGCGGCTGGCTGCGTGCTCAGCGTACCGTGCTGCCGCTGCCGCCATGACGATGACGACTTGGTGGCAACACCATCCCCTTATCACTCCTACACCTCATAAAAGTGTGTTACGTAACCACCATCGATGTGTGACGCCGCGCGTCCAGTCCACCATCATCATCGACTTGAGACTCGCTGCCCAGCTCAGCTCGAGGAAGCCACTGCATACACCTTCATCCATCATGGCCGCGACCTCAGCACAGCCGGCAAACATCGGCTTCGACTTCTCCAACTACGCCCGCAACGAGTTCCTCGGCGCCAAGCTCGGCGGTCAGCCCAGGGGTGAGTCGACTCTGACGAATGCTGAAACTGACAACATCAGCTACCTCGACTGGTACCACCATCGTCGGACTCAAGTTTGGAGGCGGTGACTCGGGAGAAGAGGAGGGAGTCTGTCTTGGTGCCGACACCCGCGCTACCGGAGGAGCCATCGTTGCCGACAAGAACTGCGAGAAGGTGTGTGTCATTCGGAGCGTATGCCACTCATGTGGTCGCTTGCACCTTCAAGCTGCAGAGATCGCGATGCTGAGCTAACCCCAGATCCACTACCTCACTGAGAGCATCCGGTGTTGCGGAGCCGGTACTGCTGCGGACACTGAGTGAGCTTTCACTTCGATTGCGCGGCTGACAGACAGGAATGTGACAAAGCTGATCTCGTCGAACCTCGAGCTGCACTCGCTGTCGCAGGGGCGACCGGCGCGCGTCGTGACTGCGATGACGATGCTGAAGCAGTACCTGTACCGCTACCAGGGCCACATTGGTGCCTACCTCGTCGTCGGTGGTGTGGACGCGACGGGCCCGCAGCTGTTCACGGTGCACGCCCACGGAAGCACGGACAAGCTGCCGTACGTCACGATGGGATCCGGTTCGCTTGCCGCCATGGCCATCTTCGAGAGCGCGTACAAGGAGAACATGACGCGCAAGGAGGCGATTGACCTTGTCGCGCGTGCGATCCGCTCCGGTGTCTTCAACGACCTGGGATCAGGATCCAATGTCGACGTCTGCGTCATCACCAAGAGCGGAACGGAGACGTTGCGCAACTACGAGAAGCCCGTGAGTACGAAATAGAGCTGAGCGGAGCAGCCCATTTCTGTTTAAGCAGTTGGACTTGGTCAACGCAGACTCGGCGGAGCTGGGCGCTTTGTGCAGCGACGAGGAGCTGCAGAGCCTGCTTCGATGGGGGCTGCTCCGTCCTCTCTTTACCAAGTCCCACAGCTTAGCGTGTATTTGGCAGGAGCTGACCGCAGAACGAGCGCGTGCACAAGAACCGGGACTACAAGTTCCGCCGGGGCACGACGGCGTGGCTGAAGGAGAACGTGCGCGACCTGATCGCGTCCGAGACGGTGCACGTCACGACCGGCGCGGGCAAGGCGCAGGCCGGCTTCACGGACAAGGCGGTCGGACGCGGCGAGGGCCCCGGCGGCGAGGAGGGCATGGACCTGGACGTGCAGGTTTAGACGTAGAGAAGAATATGCAGTGTGTACAAGTACAGCGGGCAGCACAAGCACGAGAGGAGCGAGTACGAGCTGCAGAGAGCGACTTCTCCTCTCCTCAACAGTGTGCAGGGCAGCGCTGGGAAGTTGGCGAGAGAACGGCGTCAGGTAGCTCTAAGAGTGCGTCGTGCATACACCGAAGGCTGGCTGTCTGTCCGGCTGCGTTCAGCAAGCCTAGCATGGTAGGCGTCAGTCACCACCTGGCCGATCGGTGCGACGAATTTGCTTCCGCGTCCATTTCCTCGCACCCAACCTGTCTCTCGCAGGCATAAAAAAGTCGGTCGTCCGCTCTTCTACTCTTCCCATCCACCCGCCGCTACCCCTTTCCGCAGTGTAAGTCTCTCTTCCGATATCCTCCTTTCCACGAGCTTGTTCTCTCCGGTTCACTGCCCTCGGCTCTCAGCGCTCCTTCAGGAGCGCCGAGTGCCAGAGCAGCGGCCCGGACGACGACGGCTTGGATGATGAAAAATATTGCTGGCACCAGTCTTACCGTTATTATGGTGATTAGTTCCCGGCGCCCCATATACGCAGGTGGCGTCTCTGACCATTTCCCCTTCTCCGAGCTTTTCTTGAAGGGATGGAAGCTGACAAGACACAGGTTTACATAGTTTCGATGTGTTGTATGAATTTGCTTTGATTCAACTTGGGTTGCGGTGCTTGGCGGAGCCAAAGGGGGCGGACAGGAGACCGAGGCCGCGGTGAAGGAAGCACAAGTACTGACTCTGCATGGAGGACTGACCCAGCTATCCGGCTACCGGGCAATCCACGCGTGAAAGCCGGTGAGGCGGCCACTCAACGGTGACTGAACAGCGCGAGGCGCAGCAATCGGCTCACGAACAGCGTGCGGTGTGGGTGGCAGATGCCGTGTGCGCTTCAGCCGCTGTGCTTTGAGCGCTTGACCGTTATGAGTGCGCAGCAGGCGCAGCAAGAGCATGTCGAGCAGCAGCCGGCCGCAGCCGAGGCTGGCCGCCATCGCAGTACTAGTCACTTTGCCACTGACTTCACTCGTGCAAACAAGTTACTGTCTCCCTCATCTCATTCCACTCATCTGTCAGCATGTCCAGGGTGAGTCCAACGTTCGGTGGCGCAAATGGCCGGCCGAGTCGCTCATACCACCAGACCGTCGTCATCGAGCTCCACCCGAGTCTCAAGGGGCGGATGTCGTACGCGCAGTCCTTGCTGTTCAAAGCGACGGGTGTCCGTGTTCCGCTTGGCCAGTACAGAGTTGAGTGGCCCGCCCTGGCCGACAGTTGCGACTGGGGCGATTTGGCCCCGGCCGATGTCGGGCGTTGCTTCGGCGCCGTCTCGGTGCAGCTGTCCGAGGCGGACGCGGGCCGCGTTATGGCCCTCCTCGACAACACGCGGATCGGACTGCGCCTCTTCCGTTCTCCCGAGCGCAACGGATGGAACTCGGAGTTCTACGTGTGCGTGATGACGCGCGACGCGGTGATCCCGGGGCGGCGAGCGCGCCGGGAGCGCCGAAGGCGCCGCGCGCCCACCTCACGCAAGCTGTACGACACCCTGCTGCAGTGGACGACGCCGCGCGCGCTCTGCGTCACCCGGCACTGCCGCGACGTCGAGGCGCAGAGCGACGACTCGACGCCCCGCGACCCAAGCTGGGACCCCGACCCCGCCGACGACGCAGTGTACGGCTGGGCGGCGCGCGTCAGCTTCGCCTCCGCGGCCGACTACCAGAGGGTGCGCGAGGGGTGTGCCGGGCACCTCTGCGGGTGGGACATGTGAGTGCTCGTACTGGCGGGTGGCGAGGTGGCACGCTGACTCCCAGAATGTGGAGGTGGAACCGGGAAGATGAGGGCGAACTCGGGCCGGACCTCGAGTTCGAACTGCAGAATCGCGCTGCGGTGCGATCCCAGATGCCCACAGATAGGGCTACCTTGGAAAAAGCGCTGCACGCGCAGCGCTTGTTGTGGCCGAAGTGGCATTCGAGTCCCAAATCATCCGGTGGCAAGTGCGAGGCGGTCATCCCCCCGCTGCGCCAGCACGAACAGGGCCTATCGTAGAACTATCCACTATCTACCAGCGGTGGCTGACACCACCTCGGCTTTCACCACGACAAGCGGCGCTGCTCCAACAACCGGCTGCCTGACTTGGAGTGGGTGGGACGGCGGGCAGCAGCAGCCGATGAAGCTCGCGAAGTCTTATGATTCTATGCATTCGCGTTGTACATGTTAGTCCCTGAACCGCCTACGGATGGCCGCGGTGGGCTCTGGCGTTGGCGGCGTCTGAGCGCTTCTCTAGCGTCTCGCCGTCGAGCTGACCCTCGCTGCAGGGCAGGCAGGGCGCCGCAGGCTGCGCCGTGGTCTGCCTGTCAGCTTCGGCGCACGGCGGCTTGACGTGTTGAGAGCTCCGGGGGCTGGGCGGCAAATGGCGGGAACTGGCGGGGATGCGTGAGAGAACAGACTCACACGCTGGCACGGGCGCCACCGGATGCAGAGGCACGAGACGACCAGCAGCAGCACCACAAAGCCGAACGGGAACGCACCTGCTGTCAGCTTGGTCCCCTGCTTCCCGGGTCGACGCACCAGAGAGCGCGATCGTGCCTGTCGTTCGACACCCCGCCGCGGCGGCTAGTCCTGCGTCAGTGGCGAGCCCAGGGGCAGGAGGGAGGGACGGCGTGCCCGAGCTCGTGCTGGGAACGGAGGACGTGGTGCCGTTCGTGATCATGGCGCGGCGGGTGAAGCCGTTGAGAACGGCAGAGGAAGGGGTGGTGGTGAGTGGGGCATGGACCAGCGCGAGCGCGTAGGTTGTTAAGAGCACGCCGGGCATCGTGTCCTCAGGGAGGTAGTCAACGCCTTAGACGCCGCCATCGCTGCGGGCTGCGCGGCGTGGGGCCGGAGCGCAGGGGTGTCTCACCCTCACGGCCCAGCTGTGCGCCGATCCTTGGTGCATCGCGCCGCGTCGCGCCGCGTCGCGCCTGCCGCGTTGTGCGTTGGCTGCGGAGCCCGTGCCTCCGTCGTCAGTCAAGTGCTGCTGGCGCCTCAGTTGTCCGCTAGGTTCAGGTCAGGTCCAAGAACGGATCAGTCGTACACGGTGCAAGACCGTACAGTCATCAGATCATCCGGTTGCATCTCGAATCGGCCGCGGAGATCATAAGGCACGTTCTACCGTGGTCGAGTTGTGGGGCGCGCGTCCTGTCTCCAGACGGGTCGACATGGTAGCCTGGGCGTCTCACCGCACTCGATTGTGCGCTGGCGCTGCGCCGCAGCGAGGGGGTGCGGCTCAGTCCGTGTCGCGGACCAGCGCGCCCAGGTCTGGGGTCAGTTCGTACGCGGTATGCGTTCAACCCACGACTTCCACCCAGATACAGATGAGCAGCAGACCGACGAGCCAGAACCCTGCCAGGCCGAGGATCACTGAGGTTTAGCTAAGCGCACAGAGCTTCCAGCTTACCGTATCGGTATATTTGAAGGTCACGCTGCGTGATGGGCTCGTCCAGCCAGTGAATCTTCAGCTTGTGGTCAGCACACATTGCGAGTGGGTGAGAAGTGTAACGAAACAGCGTGCAGTGAGGTCAGTAGAAGTCAATGAAGGACACGTGAGAGGCTACTAGCGCGACTGATTTCAGTACGTGGATCTCGCCACTCGGCTAGAGCAAGTTAGTTCTGATAGCTGCATTCGGCGCGATCTGGAAGCGGCGGTAGCGTCATTGATGATCGACAAACTACGGAAGGCTGAGAGTCAGTTCAGACTATACCGAGGCTACTCACTACTCTAGACTCGCCCAGATGCCGACTGAGTAACCTACTCCTGCTTCAGCAGCCACCCTCCGTCAATAGCCACGACATCGCCGGTGATGTACTTGTTCTGAACGTCAGTTCAACGCAGCATTCCTCAACTCACGACAGCGAGGCCGATGACGAGCTGGGCGTAGTCGATCGCGTTTCCGACACGACGCAGCGGGATGCCGTACTTCTCGAGCCAGTGGTCCTCCTGCCCCCAGCCGTGCTGCATGAAGTCGGACGTGGACATGCCCTGCGGCTGTTAGCTCATGCGGTGATTATCCAGCCTACGGATGGGAAGTAGCCCGGCGCGATAGCGTTGACACGGATGTCCAGCCCGCGGCGCGCAAACTCGGTCGCCATCATGCGCGTCAGGTGCGACGTCGCTGCCTTCGTCGAGTTGTACGAGAACTGCCCGCCCTGCGCCGTGTGCGTGATGCCGCTGATGGAGGAGATGTTGATGACGTTGCCGGGCTCGGCCGCGCCGCCGACGTCCTTCGCCGCCGCCAGGAGAGGAAGGAAGGCGAAGGTCGTAAAGTGCACACTCGTCACGTTGATGCTGTACGTCTCATTCCTGCTGTTAGCTGCAGGCGGGCACCGCAGCTCACCAGTATTCGAACGTCTCGCCCTCAAGCGCCGCGTCGGAGAGACCCTGCGCCGTCTGAGGAATCTTTGACAGAGCGATGTCAGAGAGGTACACGCCGTGGTCTGGGGTCAGCTTCACGCGCAGACTGGCAAGCATACTGTTCACGAGAAGGTTGATGTACTTCTCCTTCTCCTCGATCTTCTTGCGGAACTCTGAAGGTCAGCTTTGAGGGGGAAACTCAAGAAGCTGCATACCGAGAATGGCCTCCTTGCTGTTCAGGTCAGCCTGGATGGCGATGATCTGCCCGTTGCCCTTCGTGGGCTTGAAGGTGGCCGCCTGCTGCAGCACCTCGAGACGGCGGCCGGAGATGTAGACTTTGGCTCCGTTCTGCGCCAGAGCCTGGGCCGTCACGAGGCCAAGCCCAGTACCGCCCCCAGTGACTGGTAGTTAGCTAAGCTCTCCAGCGCAGACGAGCTTCCTCGTCGCGCCGACGCACCGATAGCAACGCGGCCGCTGACATCGAAGAGGTTGGCGACCTCGAGCTCCTCGGGCTTGATCGAGTCAGTGAGAATGTTCTGGTGGGCGTTGGGCATGTCAGCGGTGGATAGTAGATGCAGGAAAGTGACCAATGTCAAGGGGGGGACGGTGCATGGCGCGATGCATCAGCTGAACGACGTGCTGAGCAATCTGACTCGCACTCGCAAGGTACCTTCCCCGCCGCCGGACGTGGGCATGATTGTGGAGGTGGGGCCCCGATCCTCACGCGACTCAAGCTCTTCCCCCTTGGGGACCTGGCATGAGACAGCGTTGTACCGAAGGGGGAAGAGAAAAGTGAAGAGCCAAAATGCAGTGCATAAATCTATAATATACATGACTTAGAAGTGCTGTCGCCAGTCGTACGCGGCGCCGTCGGCAGAAGCGGTTCCGTTGGCCTTCTGCTTGTCGGCCTTGGACTTCTTCATCTTCTCAGGCGGCTCAGGGGCGGGGGCGGCCTTGGGCTTGATGATGCCGGCGGCCTTGAGGGCGGCCTTCTCTGCCTTCTTCGCCTCAAGCTTGGCGCGCGCAGCAGCCCGGCGCTCCTCCTTCGACATCTCCGACTTGTCCTTGGGGACGACAGCGACCTTGGCGCTCTTCTTCGACGGCTTCTCAGCCTTCTCGGCCTTCGGGGCCTTGAGCGCGCTCTTGGGCTGCTTCAGGATGGGCCGGAGCTCGACGACGCCCTTAGGCCGCGAACGAGGAGCCTCAAGCTTGGCAGGGAACTGCACCGTCTTCGCCTTCTTGCGGACAACGGGCGCAGGGCCAGGCGCCTTGCGTTTTCTTGAGGGGAGCTCGATCTCCTCCTCGGACTCCTCCTCGTCCTCCTCATCGACATCAGAACCGGATGACGGCTCAGATCCGTCCTCAACCTCAGCCTCAGATCCCTCGTCAGAACCGATAAAGGCAGCCTCCTCCTCCTCCTCCTCCTCGTCGTCGTCGTCGTCGTCGTCCTCATCGAGCTCGTCAAGCTCGTCCTCGTCAAGCTCGTCCTCCTCGTCCTCGTCATCATCGCCTCCGTGCGAGCGCTCGGGGTTGACGTCGGTATAGTCATCGTCGAGGAAGATCTCGCGGGTGTCGAGCTCAGACGGCGTGAACTTGATGATACCACGGGCCTTCCTGAGCTCCTTGCGAGTCGGAACCTGAGCGAGAACGGCGGACATGTCAGGCTGCTTAGCAGCAACCTCGACCTCCATGCTGCCCTTGACAGGCATGGTGTAGTAGGGGAACTCGTTGGCGGCCCAATCCCTCAGGAGGATGCGCGCAGCGCCCTCGTGGTTCGGCTCGCCAAACTTGTTGACACGCTGGTTGACACGAGCGAGCGACGTCAGGAAAGCCTCAACATCGCCCTGCTCGAAGTACGGCACGTTGTACTTGAGCATCAGGTCCTGGGCGGCACTGCGGGTGACGATGTAGTTGACTGTGGTTAGCTAGTGCATTGCTAATGGGAAGCTCACTGAGAGGGAAGACGTCCTTGACACGGTCCACGCGTCCGAGGTTGCGTCGGAGCAGGTCACCGGCAACCTGGGCCTCGAGCATGTCCCACTTCGCGGCCTCCTCCTCGTCAAGCTCGTCCTCGTCGATCTCCTCAACGTCCTCATCTCCCTCCTGCTCATCCTCGTCCATAGCCTCGTCATCGTCCTCATCCTCATCCTCATCCTCGTCATCATCGTGGATGTGCTCGTGGTCATGCTCGTCACCGTGCTCGTGACCGCATCCGCACTCGCTTCCCTCCTCCTCAACAAACTCCCATCCCGGCGTGTCGATGACACGGATGGATCCGTTCGGAGTGGCGACCTCGACCTCGATAGGGGCCTTGGTCGTAGGCGCAGGAGACTTGGCCTGGTTGGCGGTCGGGAGAGTGGGGGCAATCTTGAACTTGCCGTTTCCGAGAGCGTTGAGGATGGAGGTCTTGCCGACATTGGGCAAACCGAGGAGGGCAACAGCCGGGGTCTCCTTCTTGCCCTTGGTGATCTTGCCAAGAGCAGCGAGGAGCTCCTCCCGTCCAGCACCGGTAGTGGCGGAGAAAAGGTATGCGGGGAAGGGGAGAGTGGCAATCCAAGCCTCGAGAGCCTCACGAGGAACAAGGTCTGGACGTTAGCTCATCGCACTGGCGCTGCCGTCGTACGCACCAATCTTGTTGACAACAATGAAGACCTTCCCGTCGGCCTCAGTCACCAGGTCCTCAACAGCCTTACACCGCGTTCCAGAAATGTCACGGGCGTCAACAACCTCGAGGAGAACGTCCGCAGCGTCAAGCGCTGCCTGAAGGGTAGGAAGATCGGAATCGAGGAGGGCGGGGATGTCGGAGTCGTCCGAGTCGTCGTCAATCATGTCTGCAATGCCAGTCATGGCTACTCGCGGCATCACCGCAGAGTTCACAAGGGTCTGGATCCCCGGGGTGTCCTCCTCCTCCTCCTCGCGGTGCTGCTTGCCCTTGAGAGCTGCCCGGGCCTCGGCGACCTGCTGTCAGTCATGTGTGGGATTCAGACATGCTTACCTGACGCTTCTCCTCCGCGAGCTCAGCCAGAACCTGGTCCTTGAGGTGGAACGAGCTAGGCACTCCAGGGTCGGCTTTGTGCTCTGAGAATGTTAGTCGATGCACACATCTGCGGCACTATTGCACTCACTGGACTTCCACTGAACCTCCTTCTTCGAGTTACGCTTCTGCTTCCTCTTGTGCTCGGCGACCTTCTTGGTCACCTTCGCGCGGGTGCGCGTGTTCTGACGGGCAGATGTCTCTGTTTGTTAGCTTATACCATCTCTATTCAGCTACGCACTCTTCCTGATACGCGGCATGGCTGGCTACGCAATGCGATATGTTGTGGTCAACAGCAAAGCTTCTCAACGGAAATTCTTGAGCGCCCTCCACCGGCCCACGTGCCGATCCTGATCTCGCGAGGCACGTGATAGCCGATGGGATTAACTCACAAAATTGAGACGGAAACAAATAAACCGCCCATTGTCCACCACGCGGGCCCTCGCCCTGGCAGCCGCTGGCTGGGCAAGCCCTGTTTACGACAACCGTGACTGATTTCGTCAAAACAAACAATCCTCTCCATCGGTCTCCTGTATCATCATCTACCACCGACCGCCATGGCCGCCCCTGCATGGCAAACCGACGAACTCGGAGAGGAGTGGGTGGAGACATCGCCGTCACCGCCCTCTTCGCCGCCCCAGCAAGCAGCGACAATCGACAATGCATCAAGTCTGAACGCGAAACGGGGCTCCCTTCGAAGTCTCGGCCAGGGTGCCGCCCGTGCACTTCCGCCCAGCCGCAAGAATTCGCTCGGCCCCGACTACGCACGAAGCCCATCCAACCCTCTCATTAGGAACGTCAGTGGCATGCTGTCACCGCCGACGAGCGTCAGCGGTGCCAGCTCCAGCGGCGACGAGGGAGGTGCGACGACGGCTGCGGCGGGCACATTCCAGATCAAGGATGGAGAGGACAGCCACGGGAAGGCGTTCCCAAAGAGCAACCCCTTCGGCCAAGGCAAAGACATGTTTTCGGCTCTCGCCCTCGAGCGCATGTTTGAGCCGCCGTCACCGCCAGTACAGACCTCCAGTGCTCCCACGTCACCGCCAGCAGCCGATAAGACCGGCGACGCCATCGCGGCCGACATCTCCACCTCGCCGCGCTCTGTCTCCGCGCCGACCAAGACGTCCACCCCAGCTTCAGCTCCCTTTGCCGGTCAAGATCGACGCGTTTCTCACCCTTACGCTCCCACGTATCCCTCCCGACTGAGCAAGTCTGTGACACCCATGGACTCGTCCTTCGCAACCGCTACCGAGTCTGAGCAGCGCAGCACCCTTCTGCCGCTGGACCATTCAGGCGTGGAGGACGAGCAGCCGAACCTTCCGAATCTTGGAGAAGACTTGGAAACGCGGTCCAGCTCGAGTCACTCTGACCGCTCCCAATCGCCGTCCCCGGCCCTGACGCGATCGCGACCGCGCAGCCAGTCGCCATCTCGGTCGCCGTCTCCGACGCCCCGAGGACCATCACCGGCCGAGTCACTGACACGGTCACCGACGGGTCACAGCTTTGGAACAACCCGCGAGATCTCTACGCAGTCTGACCTCGGGGCTTCCGAGGAGCTTGAGGACGAAGAGGACCGCCGGCCGTCCCTCGACAAGGATGGATTCGCCTTCACGTTCACGTCGCCCGTTCGACGCGACTCCGCAGTGTCCCGTCCGTCCTTTTCACCCGACTTCAGCCCATTAAAGAATGGAGAGCCATCGCATTCGACTCTTCGCTCTAAGGAGAGCAGGGGAAATGCAGCCGGTTTACGGTTATTCCGCAACACCTACGACACCTACACCCGGGAGCATTTAAGTGCTCTCGTGGACAGCATTGCTATTCGGCCGTCGCCTTCACCGCCCTCGATGCCCAACGCCAAGGACCTCAGAGAATGGTCCCCGGAGGCAACCAGGAGCCCGGCGATGTCCGGAACCTCGTCAGAGTCGCGCTCGCTGTCCTTGACTCCCGGCTCCGGGACGTCACTTTCCGATGATAGATCTTCCAAGAGATTGAGGTTGTCGCCTGTGTCTCCGCGGCCACGCGGCCCAGCAGTCGTAAGGGACTGGAAAGCGCAGGGTGCCGCTCTCATGAACCGCATTCGCGTCAGTGAGCCCGACTACAGCTCTGTCACCAGCGACAGCCGAAGCTCTCGCAGCCGGAGCGAGACGCCCAGTACGGCTGCCGAGCAAACGAACAGCGGCATCGGCGGGCCAACTGTGGATTACGACGCCATCCCCAACATTCCGACCCCTGTGGAGTCGGAGGCGGAGGACAACGGTCGAGGGACTATGCGCTCTACCAAGTCTTCGCAGCGTGTGGTGAACCGAGGGAGTGTTCGCTCTGAAGCCAGCAAGAATGTCGGTAGTGTCGGCTCCGATGGCAAATGGCGCTCCAACCCTTCCACGACGAGCTCGACCTATCTCCACAAGGCTGAGGACATGATGGCCCGCATCAAGTCGCGCAAGGTGTCCGACTCGACGTCAACGAATGTGGTCAGCCCAGAAATCGGCTGCGAGCAATCCCTGTCGACCAACTCGTACTCGTCCGAGGCAGAAAGCCACATCCCGCGATGGAGGAGCCCTGACGATGACAAGAGCAACAACCAGGACGGTGCCAGGTCGTCAAGTCGGACCTCTCGAACGTCTGTGGAGGGCGCTGGTCGCCCGGCATCCGTCAACCGCGACGACCTGAACCGGTTCATCTCGTCGAGTACCATGGCCACAGCCACGACTGCCTCGACGTCCTTCGTGAAGCACGCTGGACCGCGGGATCCCTCCAAGATGCGAGCAGGTATGACTATGATCCAGCCTGGAGACGTGCAGAATCTCATGTCCGACCGCATAGGAAAGATGCGCTACGACCCGGCGACTATGCGCTGGGTTCGAGACAGCAACGATTCCTTAGGCCGCGTTGACGAGGCCGGCGAGAGCCGTCTGGGCGCCAGTGACGACAGCGCAGACCCCTTCGCAGGCATCGACAGTGTCAACTCGGTATCACCAGAGACTCGCATCACTGCGGCATTTGCCACGCTGGCGGACGAGCCACTGCTGGGCCCGGAGGAGGACCATGTTTCCGACAAGAGCAAGTCTGAATCCGAAGCTGAGCCTGAGGGGTCTATCGAGCTTGAGGACGACGACAAGACGCCAATGGCAATCGAGCGGCCGGTCCTCGGCCAGAGCAGTTCGGCTCCCTTGCTCAAGACTCCCAATGTTGCGAATGCCCGAACGCCTAGCGGGGCCGTTGGCACTCCAAACGGTGGCTTGCGATCTGCCCTGCGGAACCCCAACGCTACTCCAGCTTCAGCCATGAAGAAGCGAACGGCATGGCATGCCGATGTCACCCCCCGACCGGCTTCTGAGAGCCCTTCGATGAAGCAGCGAAGTGTAAGCTTCTCGGACGGTGTTATGATCGCCGAGCACCTGCACTATGAGGAGTACACGGAGTACGAAGAACAGCCGACTGAGCGCAGCTGGATGCCCAGCGCTCGTACAAAGCGCATCCAGGGTGTTCTGGATGACATGGCTGAGCTCACAATCGAGGACTCCAGCCCTAGCAAGGCGCGGTCCACCAAGGCTCCCTCAGCGAAGGGACCTTCGGCCAGCCAGAACCCCGCCGTCGTTGTTGATCTCGTGGACACGACCGCCGACGACAGTGAGGACACAGTACCCTTACCGACCCGCTCCTTCCGCAGCTTCCGAAGCCGGGGTGGGCGCGGCGACCAGACGTTCCTGACGGAGTGCTCATTCGGTGTGGCTCACGACCGGCTCGTTCAGCTAATCACCGACGTCCAGCCCTTCGAGCCCTACTGGGAGCAGCTGAGGACGATTGACCTGAGCCACAAGGGAATTGACTCTTTGGCCCGCCTGAAGGAGTTCTTGCCTGCTTTGGATGAGGCGAGGTTGAATAACAACGCGATCGAGTACCTGTCTGGCATTCCCTCGACTGTTAGGACGCTCCACGCCTCCTTTAACCGCCTGACTAGCCTCACGAGCGTCAACCACTTGCGCAACCTGCAGTACCTCGATATCTCGCACAACCAGCTGGACGGTGTTTCGCAACTCAAGTGCCTGACGCACTTGCGGGAGATGAACTGCAGTCACAACGGCATCACGGATCTTAGTGGCATCTTCGACATGGACTGCCTCATCAAGCTGAACGCGTCCGGTAACCAGATTAAGCGCGTGGATCTTGAAGGGTGCAAGTGGCAGCGTCTGGAGACCCTCGACTTGTCCAACAACAGCATTCACTCGGTACACGGCTTAAATACTCTGAAGTCGCTCACGTCTCTGAACCTGGACCACAACAACCTACACAACCTGGAGCCGCCTTCGCCGATGACGAGCATCCGGGTGCTGCGGCTGTCCGACAACGAGATCAACTACCTCGACTTATCGTTCTTCCCTCGCGTCCGTACCCTGTTCGCAGACAACAACGCGATCCCCGGCCTTTCTCGCAGCTCGACGGGAGGCCACCGCATAGAAAACCTGTCTCTCCGGAACCAGCGCGTGCAGCGGTTCTTCCTCGCGCCCGAGGACCTGCAATCGGTCAAGCGTCTCTACGTTAGCGGCAACAAGCTGGATGCGGACTTCATTCCGCTCCCCGTATTCTCCCTCGTGTACCTCGAGGCCGCCGCGTGCGGGCTGACATCGTGGCCTGCCGATTTCGCCGCGCGTGTGCCGAACCTGCACATCCTGAACATAAACTACAACTTCCTCAGCGACTTGGACGGGCTGTCGGGACTTGTGCGCCTGCGGAAGCTGATGGCTGTAGGCAACCGCCTCGGCTCGCAGCGGTACGCGGACGGGTTGCATAGTGCGCCGCTGGAGGAACTCGACCTGCGTATGAACCCGGCGACGTTATCCTTCTACTTACCGATCATGTTGCCGAAGGCGAAAGCCAAGTCGGGCGCGAAGCGCGACGCAGACGGCACGATGACGAGCGTCGCGTCGCTCGAGGCCGACGAAGGTACTGTGCCTGAGAACTGGGCCGCGCTCGACAACCAGTTCCGCAAGCACCTCCCGGACGAGTGGTACTCGAAGCGCCTTGTGTACCGCGGCCTCCTGATGGCCTCGTGCCCCGACCTCCGGATCCTCGATGGTGTCCTCATTTCGAGTGGCGAGCGACGCAAGGCGGCCCTGCTGCTCGAGTACGTCGCTGCCGCTGGCGCGCGATGATCCTCTATTACAACAACTTCACGACAATAATCAGACCAGACCCAGACCCAAGACATAGATATTCACTACTTGCTTTGCCGTTGTCATTCGTTTCGTTGCCACTATTTCTGTATGAATACGTCATTCCGGACATGCCCGCGTTCCTGCGAGTGATCAGGGCTCCTGTGGCTGACGCCCGGGGCCATCGCGAGCGAAGTCGCTCCTGACGACGCTTCCGTCCTGCACGGGTGCCCTTCAATGTCAACGTGAGGTGCAGAGGCAGGTTCGCATGCCTGAAGGCTGTGCGCGTTGCAGGGTGACAGGCTGGGTATAAAGTGGATCCGGCGTGAATTCATGTCCTCGATCAGATGATGGCATAAGATGGGCCGCCGGATCCGCAACTCGGACGACCCTCGGTGGCGCCAGGATCGTGGAATGCCTGGCTCCTTCTCCTGGCTGCGTCATGACCTGGGGTTCGTCGTATATATTCATCGTGACCGTGGGCCGTAACGCGACGACCCTGTACTTGCAGGACTGCATCTCTCATCGACAAACCTCGGGCAGACCTCGGACACACTCGGATACACCAGCCCGACACCTGACGAAATGCTCCTCGCAACAGCCCTCACGACGCTGGCGCTGCTCGGCGGCGCGGACGCGGCGCGCATCCGGTGGCGGCACGCGGGCGACGGCGACTCGCGCCGCTGGGTCGTGTCGTGCAACGGGGCGCCGTATGGCCCGGCCAAGATCGGGACGCCGTTCGCCCTCGCGCACGACTACGCAAAGTACTGCTCCGTCGACTGGAAGCTGACGATGGACAAGGTCGGCCAGATCTCCACCGGCGGCGACTACGGCAGCAAGAAGTTCTGCATGGACGCGACGAGCGGTGAGTACCCCGCGTCCTTTTCCCCTGCCTCTAATCGGGGCGACTCGAGACCGCTGGCGACAAATGGAGACCACTCGGACACCGCTGACCCCAGACCCCGCAAACGGCGCCACGCCCCACCTGTGGGACTGCTACGACGGGCTCGACGTTCAGCAGTGGGTGTTCCACTCCGACGGCCACATCGAGCTCGGGTGCACCGGCCTCTGCCTCGACGTCAAGGACGGGTACAACGGCGACGACATCGGCCGCCGGTCCGTGCTTCAGCTCTGGGACTGCATCCCCGGAAACCGCAACCAGGAGTTCGACTACGTCACTCAGTACCCCTGAAGTACACCTTATGATCTTGAGACGCAGGTTCAGCGAAAGAGTGATGGACAATCAACGGTGACAAAGTGAAATGCCTGAATGAAAGCGATGTTTATAATGATGAGGAAACTCCGTAGCAGGACAATGAACTATGCACAACAACGTTAGGAAGTACGAGTTCTGCAGCCGTTCAGGGGAGAGCTGTGAGCATACTAGGAAACGCGGAGCGTGAGGCCCGAGCAGACGTCCCGAAGGTGGGTCGGTTGGATGTAGTAGCCAGCCAACCTACTGTCGGAAAGCAAGTGCCGCACTCTTGATCTTGATCCCTCGCTTCTCGGTGTCCGTCAGCCCGACAAAGCTCTCCGCTCTGTACCTCCGCAGTCGCACACTCCGTCCGACGAGTTCCGGTGCGGTGCGACGTGTGAGTTTGCACAGCGGTGAAGTGGGCGTGCGAGTTGTCACAACCCACTGAAAGCTTGGACGGAAATCGACGGGAAATTCGCCCAGCAGCGGCCATCGGCAGGAACGGAGCGGAGCCTCTATGCTCGGTGTTTGCTGCGCTCGGCGCTGACTGCCGCTGCCCTGGGTGCTGTGCCTCTTGGCGGCCTGCAGTGGGGAATGTTGCGCAGCGCATGACTCCGGCGGCAAGTGTCTCGGCGCTGAGCGCGGTACGTGAGCACGACGAGACGCTCGGTCTAGGCGAGGAGGATGTGGGTCGGCAAGAGACGGCAAAGCCGGCTCGCTCGGAGCCGTGTCGACCCTTATCAGAAGGAATGGAGCGATGACGGCGAGTGAGCGGCGCGCTCCTGTGCGGCGCATGCGCGGATATGCTTGATGTCATTTACCTGGCCTTGGCGTCGAGTTGAGCCTCAACTCTCCAACATTTCATGCAGCGCACATGAGGTATAAAAATGCTCCTTGCGCCCAGTTCTTACCAGGCACTCACCACCTTAACTCAACACAGCAATGCTCGCTCCGCTCCTCGCGATTCTCACCGCCGCCATCGCTGCCCGCGCCGAAGGTCAGGGCCTCCAATGGACCACGTACGAGGACGGCGACTGGGCACTCATCAGCGTCCCCGCCCCTGGCGGCCGGTACCCGTACGAGGGCTTCCAGAATGGCCGCACGGTTGACCTGTGAGTGAACGACAGCCGACCCCACTCGAGTCTGTAGGCCCGGCAACCAAAACCTAGACAGGCGGCGAACAGCACACTCGCCGCTCGCTGAGGACGCAAGCTGACAACGCAGGGCCTACAGCCGCACGCCTGACCAGACGCGCTCCTGGATCTTCACCGAGGGGCAGTCCGGCCCGATCCGCTCGACGCACACGTGGGAGGGCGAGTTCTGCATCGACGCCGGCGAGAGTACGTATCCATTCCCCCATCCCTCCGCCCGAAGCATCGACTGACGCCCAGACCCCCAGAACGGCGGCAGCGTGCACCTGTGGCAGTGCTACGACGGCCTGATGCAGCAGCAGTGGACCGTCATGAACGGGTCCTTCATCGAGCTGACGGGCACCGGGCTCTGCCTCGACGTCACCGACGGGCACGCGGTCACGACCACGTACCCGCCCGGCGGGCCGCCCAAGTACGAGACGGGTGGGCTGCAGCTGTGGGACTGCGTGTGCAACGCGAACCAGAAGTTCATCACCGTGCCCATGTGAGCGCCCGCGGACGCACAGCGGACGCAGAGGAGCTACGGGCGACGCCTGCGCTTGCCACACATTGCCGCGCGCGAAACCCGGATCAAGAGTTACGAGTGACAGATGGACACTTGTAGGACGCTTGTATGTAGTAGAGGGTATGCACGGACTTTCCAGGGGGCTTTCACTTCTGTACCACGCCTTCGGTAACTGCAGTGCCTAGTGATCGGTGATCAGTGCGTGAGACTGTAGCGGGATGGCTACCACGGTTCCGCGGACAGGCCAGATCTATCCAACACGTGATTAGACTCATCACTGGTCTAGCCCAAGCAGCGCAGTATCTACCATGCCTGAGGAGCATAAACACGCTGTGGTACAATTTACGCATCACACTTTATCGCTCCGGCGCACGACCACAGCGCCGCCATGGAGGCTACCGTGGACGCCGCACCCGCATACAGGCCCCGCTACCACACCATATGGGTCGTATAGCCGTAACAGCCCAATTGCTCTGTGAGCAACACTCCGTCGAGGAGGAGCTGTGGAACGAACGACTGGAGGAACTCTTTGACAGTCGGTACTTCATAACCAGCCCCGCCAACCCGATATACGAGCTACAGTCCCGAGTGTCTCTCAAGACATCAAGATAGACTGAAGAAGGCCCAAGCTATCCAGCACGCACACAAAGACGATCTTTCCTCGCCGCCCGAACTCGGCACGGCCGAATCGGCCATCCATCGCCCCATTACGGATCGTGAGATCGTCGGCATTCTGAACCGGCTTCCATTCGAAATCATCAGGGTCTCGAGTCAAACCATGGACTTGATGATGCAGGAGGCCGTTGAAGACGCGCCCAGACCCACGGTGCAGTCGATGCCGTGATGGTTTGCGCTACGCAGCACTCCGCTCAACGCGTCCTCCTGTCTTCTTTGCGCGGTTTCGTTGTACCCTGCACGAACTATTCGGAACGATCGACTCGTCGTGACACTTAGTCGCAGCCGTCGAACTATAGCCTAACGCAGGTCGCCTCGATCACCGTCGCCTCGTATCCACTCGTCATGACCTCTTGTGCAGTAGTCAGACAGCCCTAACAATCTGCCGCGCACTCGACATAACAGCTTCTCACTCTGCAAGTCTGACCCCAGTGTGAAAGCTCCCACTTCGACATGTCTCCTACGTAGGACCCTCTACAAGAAATACCTTTACTAACTTAATCATTGTAGTGATGTATGGTACCGACGTTCTGATGGTGGGAACGGAAGCGGACAGTTCAGACCTTCGATTGATGCCGAGTACGTCTGCGGAGCAGTAAACCCGGACGGAGGGGCGGTCTGAGGCGATGGTGCTTGCTATCGCCCAGAGGTATGTTTGGCGACGGCGACGCCGCCATGAGAATGTCGCCGGCATGTCGTCAGGAGTGCTAGGCACAAAAGGCGGTGGATCAGCTCTGCGGTGATCGGCACCGCTGTTCGAACCTTCCAGCTCGGCCGTTTGGCAGTGGGTCACCTGTCGCCGAAGATTCGGCGCGGAAATCCATAACCGCCGTGGTTGGGCGGCAGTGGAAATACATGGCCGCCGTGCACTTCCGATGTGGGCGGAATGCTCGGCGGAGCATTGAGATCATCTGGTACGGGACAAACGCTGCTGCCTATAGACCGGGAAGATCTCTACATCCATGCGACGTTGCAACCGATTTGTGTATAAAAGAAGCCCTCTTGAACCGGTCAAACCTCACAGCTCCCATCGAAGCAGACCAACCAGACCAGACATGTTCGCCTCTCTTCTTTTCGCTCTCGCCGCCTCTGCCGCTGCGGCTCCTGCCCCCCATGCCGCCTCCAGCTACAGCCTGCAGTGGTCGGCCAAGGAGGACGGCGACTTCGTCCATGTCTCCACCGGCGCGCGCCACGGCCGCTTCCACGGCACAAGCATCTTCGAGAACGGGCGCCCAGTGGACCTGTAAGTGGCTCCGTACCATGCCTTCCCCAGGTCGTTCCAGACGCTGACTCCGTAGTACGTACACCCGCACGCAGGACAGGGAGTTCAAGTGGACCTTCGTGCCCGGCGAGATGGGCGCGATCCGCCGAGAACTGAGCGGAGAACTGAGCGTCATGTCTACCCCGATGTACTGATGAGCACACAATAGCATCACGAGGCGCCCAGTCACCGGCCATATTGCCGGAAGACGCCTGGTGCTCTTGGGTTCGTTGGCTCCCAGGGCTGTGCGATTCCGCCTTTCGGTCGTCTGCCATGGCCTCCCCGAAGCTCGGTCTCCCAGACCCCATCGATGAGCTCTCTCCGTTCACCAGTGCCGGGCGCTAACGGCTGAGTCGCTGCGGATCGTAGGAATACCGAACGCCGCTTCGACCTCCGCACTGCTTCGTGCGTCACCGCCGGTCAGTATCCAAGGCCGTGGCCGTGGGCGTCAATTCCTACTTTATCTCAGCGCAGGCACTCCATTCCATTGGCACCCGCAAGGCACGGCCTACCACTGCCCTGGCTCCCCCCAGTGGTTCCCATCGGATCGCCTGTCCGCTGGAAACGAGTCGTTCCGCTGTCAAAGGCACTGCACAGGACACAGGACGGCAATGTGGTGGTACTAATAGCCCTGATCTCGTCGGAGGCGACGATCCCTGGCGGCCCTCATCTGCCCCTTCCCCGACCTCGATGTCAGTGGCTTATGCTTAAGCTTAAAGTTCACAGATGATGTCAAGGCGCCTTCCTCCAGCGGGCACGGAGCGCTGGCCGCTGCTCCGAATTCCGGCGCTAGCGTTCTAAACGGAGCGACGTTCATGGCAGCAGAGTGCACGAGGAGGACCCCAGAGGTGATGTGCGGTGACGTTGACATGGTTCCGCGTTGCTGTGGTCTGCAGAGGACGAGCGGTTCCGAGGTCGCATTCAGTGCAGGGCTCTCTCACCCTCCGACTTGCGGCGAACTCACCTCGCCGCAGTCCTGCTGAGCGAGCCTGTACGAGGAAGTTGGGGTCTGTAGTGTTGGACGTGGTCGACGTGAGCCAGACGTTGCCCCAGCCGTTCCGTCACGAGCTCGGCGGCGGTCGGCGGTGGAGTGATCGACGCGGCCTCCGCCGAGCCTACGTTTTGAAGCTGAGATCGAGCGCGGAGTGAGACAACCCTGGCGAGGCCTTCACGACGCGCACTTCGGCACGAGATGGGTGTTGACGTCTGAGCATCTGAGGCCGGCGGATTCCAAGCGTACCCTGGCGGGAATGCCTTCGATGACCCTGTCCATCACGCGCATTCTGTGCTCTCCTGTCATCTTCTCCCAATCGAGACCTTCAATCCCTGGCAGCTGCCGTGTCAGCTTGACGTCGATCTCCTTAATCACCGGCAATCTGCCCGCCCCGCTTCCACCAGCTTCGGCACCTCGGCGCGTCACGCGTGCACGGGTGACGACGATGCACCGCCTCTCGCGTCCGAGCGCAAATTGCGTTCCAACGGAAGCCTCACTCCGAAGTCCGCCAGGCCCGCACCGTGCGTCCGCGAGCGGCCTGCGACGACGCGGACCGCATGCACGCACGCATGCACGTGCTTGCTGCCCCAGACATTCGCGCCCCCGACATAGAAGCGTGCACGAGGGATGCCACGATGGTTTGCCCCCGGAGGTCAGGAGTATCGCACGAGGGAATGACAGAGAAGCTCGAGCGCCGCCGTGACGCTGATCACGCCGACAGATGCCGCACACGCACGCCCGACGTGCCGCGGTGGGCATGCCGCACCTCGTGCACCGGCGGGATGGACACCGATGGCCGCCATCCGGCGGGTCCGGCATGATGACATGTGACGGCGCCAGGCTGCTCCGATCGCCCTATATAATGGGCTCTCCGCCCGGCTCTCTGGCTTCCTCACTCACCCCATCGCACCATGCTCTTCTCCACCATCACTGCTACCCTCCTTGCCTCGCTCGCCGCCGCCGCGCCCGCCAAGCGCGACACGCCCAGCTACCGGATCGAGTGGCGTGCGAACCCGGCCGGCCTGCTCGGCGACGTCGCGACGCTGGACCCGAACAACGTGCGCGGCACGCACGAGAACGGCAACGTGCTCGGCATCTCCGTCTCGCCGAACCAGCAGGGCGACGAGATGTACCGGCGCATCCGGACGTCGTTCGCGCTCGACCCGTCCAAGCCCGGGCCGCTGCGCAGCCTCAAAAACCACTCGACGCAGGACAAGGGCCCCGAGCACTGTCTCGACGGCACGTCGGACCCCAAGAACGGCGCCGTGCCCCACTTCTGGGACTGCTACGAGGGGCTCGCCGTCCAGCAGTGGGTCGCTCGCGAGGACGGCCTCGTCGAGCTCGCCGGCACAGGTCTCTGCCTCGACTACAAGGACGGCAAGCCCACTCCCGACCAGCTCAAGGGCGAGGACCAGGCGACGATCCAGCTCTGGACCTGCGACCCCAACAACACCAACCAGCAGTGGAACGTTAAGGCCCTCTAAGCAAGAGCAGGTCTGTTCCAGCCGGCTTGCAACCAACAGGACAATCAGCAGTGTCATAAAGAACCACAGCAATAGAGTATAGTAGTAAAAGCGTCACTCGTTAGTAATCTATGCAGGGCATTCGCCTTGAGAAGAGAAACTGGGAACGTATCGGGCATGGTAATGTGCCGATGCGCAGCTGATCCGCGGCAGGCCGCAGTCTGTCTAGCATGTGTTCTTATCCATCCGCAGCCAGCCGAACTTGGCCGGGATCGGCAGTGCCATCCATAACCAGGCCGAGGCAGGACGGAAGGGCGACAGCTGCCTCCTCTGCCTGTTCAGCTGTTCACCCGAGTGCCTGGGCCAGGTTCTCCAGGCTATTGTCAGCACGCCGCCCCGTTACGACCGACCGATACGAGCGGCGCCAAGTGTCCACCCATCGGGAGCAGTTTCTGTTTGCAGAGCGCCGAGGCCGTAGCCACCCACTGGCAAGCAACGAGCAGAGTGACACGGATCGAACATGTCGCCGTCACAGGAGGTGAGCAGGAATTACAGCAAGTGCCTGCGTATCGGGCGGCAGAGGGGGGCGATAAGACTGCCGGGTCCGAGCTCGTTCTCGTGCATGACTTCTGCGAGCACTTCCCTCAAGAGCCTGCACGTACTTGTGCACGCTTCATGGGGTCGGTGTCAAGCGGGGCAGGGGTGTCCCATCGCCTGCTTCCTTGCGACACAGTCAGCTGGCGCCCGGGGTGCTTAAATGAACGTGACTCGGGCCGGTGCCCTCTGTCGTCAGCAGGTCAGCGGTGGAGGAGCGGGGCCCAGTGTGCCTGCGGAGGGACAGGAACCCTGCAGGAGCGATAAGATTGCCGGATCCGAGTATGAATTAAGCAGGGCGCTCGCCTGCCCGCTCCTCCTCTCGCCGGTCGCCGGGCAACTGACGCACGCAAGCTGTCGTCACAGTGGGACATGTGCGCTCGCTCCAGCAGCACCCGTCTGTTCCTCGCTCGGCCCACTGCGTGACCTCCAGGCATCCTGCTGTCTGGTGGGCGGTCCCTAGAGCCTAATATAAGCCGAAGGCGCAGGTGCCTGTTCGCCCCCAGTCCCCCTCCGAGTAGACAGACACTATGCGCTCTCTCGTCGCTGCCTCTGCCCTTGCTGGCGCCGCCGGCGTCGCCTCAGCCGCCGCGACCTGGCACACGATCACTCACCGCGCGTCGGGCCTGCGCCTGCAGGACTGCCCGCCGGCCTCGGGACACCGTTCGGCGGACTGGTTGTGGCTGGACACGGACGACCTTCCCCGGCGCGACGAGTGCCTGCGCGGCTGGCTCCTCGACCCCAGCCAGCCCGGGATCATCACGTCCATGCCGAACCACTGCATGGGCTGCTTCTATTGGGGTGAGTGGTTCCCGGCCTTCCGGGTCCCGCTGCTATGATCTGGGGCGTGGTTGCGTCGTCCGTCGGCACCCCAGCGCACGGACGCACCCGTGCACGGCGCACTGAGACGACCACCCAGCGGTCGTTGACAGAGCAGCGCAAGCGCCAGAGGCAACACTGACGCCAGACGTGCCAGATTACAACGGCGCGCAGGTCAACCTACTCGACTGCGCCAAGTCGATAGACCGGATGATCACGTGGAACTTCCGCGAGAGCGGCCAGCTCGAGCTGAACGGCACGGGTGGGTGGCCCTGTTTCCCCCGCAGATCAGCAGAGGAAGGATGGGGTGGATAGCTGGGCCGCTCTCAGGCACAGAGAGCAGGCGTGCGAGATATCCCGCCAGCGCTGACACGCAGGCCGCTGCCTCGACCTCTTCAACGGCCAAATGACGCACGGGGGCCATTTCCAGACCTGGACCTGCTTGGACGACAACCCGAACCAGATCTTCGACATGTGAGTGCCTCGCGGCCGCAGTTGCGCTGCCTGCTGACCCCAGCGAACCGACGACATGCAAGTGAGCGGGGAACTGTTCATCTCAGCACGGGCTATGGACCATGAGGCAGAGTCAGGATTGTCAATGTCTCGCTATGCACAAGTCTTCGCAGTAGTGTCGAATGTCCTGGCGCCCGACTCGGTTTGAGCAAGGGTCGGGAGCGGCTGTGCTCACACGCTACTCGATGCAGGTGTGGCTCCAGCAGAGGCCAGGGTAGAACTGCTGGTTGAAATTGTTCGCCGCGCACGGCCACAGCTGCAGCCCCGTGCCCTCGGCGCGGCTGCCGCCCGTGATGTCGGCGCAGAGATAGTCTGCGTCGCGGTCGTTCAGGATCCACAGGCCCGAGTTCGAGACGTACCACGTCTGCCGCGCCGAGCCGTCGCAGCGCGCCACGCGCAGCTTGGAGCCCGCGCGCGGGTTCCGCCCCGCGTCCAGGCACAGGTCCGTGCCCGCCAGCTTGACCTCGGGGCCGGACTGGATGCCGTACGCCCACTGCTGCGACGGGGCATCGTTGCAGGACGCGCTGGGGTCAGCTTTGGTATCGCGATCCGACAGTCTCACGCCGCCTGTCCCAAAGACACGCAGCCTGGCAGCGGAAGCCGAGGAACCACACTCACATAACGACCTTACCGTTGCGCCCCTTGCGGCCGCGCCCGCAGCCCTTCGCCTCGACACACATGTTGTACAGCGGGTTGCCCTCGGGGCGGTAGAGCCAGACCGGGGTGGACTCGAAGTCGCCGAAGTGCTGAGGGTACGTCGAGGGGCGGGGCGGGAGCCAGACGCTGGTGCTGGTGTAGGGCACGCCGGGCAGGGAGGACGGGAAGCTGCTGGGCGGAGGGCCGAAGTCGCTCGTCGGGGTCGGGCGGCCGTGACCGTGCCCGCGCCCGCGCTCGACGTTGGGCTCGGCGGGCAGGCCGAGGGCGGCGGTGGCGCACAGCAGGGCGGTCAGGAGCCTTGCAATCATTGCGATGGGAACCCGTGTAGCGGAAGGTTCGGGTGGGGCCGTAACTCGGCGGAGGAAGGCGTGGGAAGTCGAACCCAGGGGTCTGGTAAGAAGGGAACGGCGGAGGCGAGGAGAGTGGCGTGAGCTGATCAGTGGGAGTGAGTAGGGAATACGGAGTGAGGGGGAGGCGAACAGTGAGGGGGGGCTGCTGCTGCTTATATGGTCATCGGGCTGAGGAAGTTACCTGTTGGCTGTTGAGCCTGGCAAGCCAACTAGCCACCCAGCGGTTTGAGAAGCATACCCAACGACGGGATCTCACACTGACCCTCGGGTGTGCGCTGTGTGCACTGCGTGGGCTGGGATCTGGACCCAGGTCAAGTTCCACCGAGATGATCGGCAGGCCTGTTGCTCGTACGTAGTTACGTACAACGCCCGCACGTTTACGCTCGCTCGACGTTCTCGGGCTGTGGGGCTAGTGCGACATGGCGGCAAGTTGAGACTGGGAGTGCGTCTTGTGACCTTGCGTGGGCGTGGGAGGTGTCGGATACCGACCAAATGTGCGGGAAGGGAGAACTGAATGGGCTCGGCTGATGACGGGGTATGCCGATTGCACAGCACACGGAGAGAGCAAGACGAGCGTCGCAATGGAAGCCTATTCCTTTGCTTCCTCTGCTCTCTGCGCGCTGCGGACTGCTTGGCCAGATCCGCTTCGGTTCCGAGCTGGCGCACAGACCCTCTCTCGCACAGTGGGGTTATGCGGACCGACGCTGTTCCGAGCGAGCGTCGCTTGTGCCTGCATGAGGTCGACGGTGCGTCCGGTGGCAGAGCGACCACGCACAGCAACAAGGGGTGTATTTACATGCAGGTAGGTATTGACAACTAAAGACCAGGAAGATAGAAGGTAGACACCGAGATAACGCTCTGCGTTTTCATTCACGTCCACGACTGCGGATTCCAACCTCCTCTCCGATTTGACGATTCCCCTGTTCAATCCGGGATGGGGGCTGAGACACAGCGACCTATGCGGAGCGGGCACGGCTACGGGCGAAACCCCAGTCCTTCAGCAGCGGGTTCAGCCATTCAGCCTTGACGTCGCTCAGCTTGGCGAACTGGTGTGACTGGCGGAGAAGCTTGCGCAGCGCCGAAGCTGACGGCTCGAGCAAGTATGCGTACTGACCGGGATCGGCGTTGGGGTTCTTCTTGCGGAGCGCCATATACTCGCTCAGGTTGACGTGTACGGTGCTGAGGAGTGCCTTAGCCTGAGTCAGGCTGGTTGGGAACGGGTTCGCCTGCGTGGGCGTCACGGAACGCGAAGACGTGGGCGACTCGTCGGAGTCGGAAGACGACGAAGACGCTGACGGAGGAGAGGGCGCAGATGAGCGCTGTGTGCGCTGAGGCAAATCGGCCAGGTCTTCAGCTTCAACCAGTCCGAACTATCGTCAGCTAACAGTGCTGTCCTGTGCTTACCTCAATGCACAACGCTTGCCACAAACGCAGCTTATTCTCTTTCTGGCTCGTAAAGCTTGCGGTGTCACTGAAGAACCTGATGTCAGTCAAATGACAGCCAAAATCCCTGCTCACGCGTCGATGGCACTCGCAGCAACTTGAGAGCTCATGGTGGACATCGTATCGGAGGAGTAGCCGCTCTCATTTTCCAAGTCGTTATCTCTGTTGCTGTCATCGTCGCTGTCGCCGTCACTGTCGCCGTCGCCATCGACGTTCTTGTAGTTGGCAGAAGGGCAGCGGGGATAGTTGAGACCTTTCTTGGGAGGCTCGGCGGCCACAGTGCAACTCGCCTGCGAAGAGTTGGCGGACCTTGTGGCCTCAAGGAGATGACGACTGAGTGCGAGCATCTGCCCCTTGGTGAATCCAAAAGCAGCCCGTTCAGGGGTCCTTGCGCCGGTGAGGACGGCTTTGGCAGCAGTCTCCACGGCCCTGTTCCTGCGCTTCGCCCTATCGTTCTCGGACAGCTTCGAAGGATCAACCGCCGTTGAGCCGCCAAGGGCTTTGGAGTTCTTCGTTGCTCTATCCTTAAGGGCCTGCTGGACACTGGACTTTTCAGGTCCAGTCAAGTTCACGGAGGACTGCAAAGGAGTTTGCCAACCAGCTTGAACGGCTGTGACAGCAGCGCTTACAGCTGCCTTCCTGCGGCTCTTCCCATGCGCCTGAGAAACAGAATCGTCGAAGCGTTGATTCTGCGCCTCAGTGAAGCCGATGGTGGCCTCTGCGGGAGTCTGCAAGCCCGCCTGAACAGCATTCACGGCCGCCTTCACGGCCGCCTTCCTGCGGCTTTTACGCTTCGCCTTGGGGAGAGCCGAAAGGTTGAAAGTCTCGACTTTCAAGGCCCAGGCGTTGGCCACTTGAGTGGCTTCATGAATGACGCGATCGAAGTGTTCTTTCTGTGGATCCGTGAAGCCAGCGATGGCCGATTGCCTGGGTCGAGTTCCCCGCAGGACTTCGTGAGCTGCGGCCTTTGCCGCCGCCTTCCTCATACTCGTGCTCTGAGACTTCGAGAGGCCAGTCATGGCACAAAGAGCCAAATTGACGCGGGGGATTTCCGTCATCGGTGCAGCGGGTGCCGGCAGCGACACAACTCGACTGGTCGAAACCTCCTGATGTTCAGGTGGCGGGGATGGAGATGGCTCGATGGAGACTGATGACTTGACTGATGAAAGGTGAAGAGGAGATCCCTTTAGGGAGGAGTCCTTTGGGCGCACTGGAGCCTGAGCCGAGCCCGCGGAGGACAAGAGCGCCGATCTGTGGGATCTCCCTGACGCAGATTCGGATGGTGAGTCGTCTGACTCCGAGTCCGAGTCTGATCTCGAGCGGGCGCCATCATGTGAGTCGTCAACAGAGCTGGGGATGGACAGCACCGAGAAGAGTGACAGTTCCGACTGCTCAGAGGCCGGCGACACAGGCATGACGACAATCTCGAAGCTGTCGTCTTCGGATGGCGAGCCTGCAGAGTTGTCTAGGTTGACCTGCTCCATGGTCGCGGTCAGAGAATCGACCGGATCGGTGGGTGGCGACAAGATCGAGTAGTCGGTCGACACGTCCGAGGACGAAAGGGTGTTCGAGCGACTTCTCATGCTGGCTGCCGGAGAGTTAGGGTATGGGTAGCGCAGGCTGAAGAGGTCCAACGCGGGTGCAGGGTAACAAGATACGGGGAAATGAGGAGAAGAGCAAGCAACCGAAGGGGGCCTACCCTCTACCTTGCCTTGGTGGTTTCGCGAAGAGACTGGTGAGTGAAGCAAGAGATAGGTGAGGAGCGAAGAGGAGATGAGAGGTGCTGAGAAAGAACAGAGGGCGGGTGCACACCAGCGTTCTGGCGCTGCTGCGCTAGATCAGCCGTAGAGCTAGTGCGACTCGCGAGCCGACCAACATTCTCCTTGTAAGCAAGCGCAACGCGCAGCCTGGAACGCGAAGCAGCACAACAACCGTGCCTGGGTGACAAGTATTCAGGCACAGCGCCATGCTCTTACCACGTTGCCATCAGCAGCACGTGACCCTGCCATCTCGCCTCACCAGTGACCTCACGCACCACAGGAAGCCCAGCAGAACCTCGCTTCCTTCGCACGCATTGTTATCCTGACCGTCCCATAAGCATTCGCATAAGCACCATGTCGCGTCACCTCTTCTCGGTGTTCGATGTTACTCGGCAGGGTATGTTGCTTGAGCCGCGCACTTGGGACTGACTGCTAGTGTTCTTCGAGACTCCGTCATCCCTGGGCATCGTCAACCTGAAGCCGCTAAGGCCCGGGCGTGGGTTGCATTTGGCGGCGGACAACTGATGTCAGACGTGCTCATCATCTCGAAGCGTGTGGTTCCGCGGCTGGCAGACCTGCGGCCAAACGAGGTTTCCGATCTCTTCAACAGCGTCCAGAATGTTGGACGAGTGATCGAGAAGGCGTACAAAGCTGAGGCGCTCAACATTGCCGTCCAGGTGAGTGCTCATTGCCAGCTTATCTCATCTTTGTGCTAGCTGACAGGACAGGATGGAGTTGCTGCTGGCCAGTCGGTGCCCCATGTCCACGTGCACATCATTCCGCGGACGTCGAAGGACTTCGGAGGCGACACGGACCGCGTGTACCCGGCGTTGGAGAAGAGTGAGAAGGACCTGAAGGGCGACCTGAAGGACCACGCGGAGGGGAAGACGCCCGCAACGATTGCCGAAGCGGCCGAACGCGTTGCCTCAAGTGCGAGCGGTGATCGCGACACTCCGGAGACTCACCGCGAAGCCGCGATCGCTGCCGCTCGCAGGAAACGGGAGACGGAGGGGTGGCAGGTGCCCCGCGACGAGGACCGGAAACCGAGGAGCCACGAGGAGATGCAGAAGGAAGCTGACTGGCTCCGTGGGCTCATGGACGTAGCCAACCTCCCCAACTAGACTGATAGAGCGCTGCCGAGCTGTGTTGTAGGATTCGAGAAGCATCAAACAGAGCAATCTTGCACGCATATCGCACTCGGTCCAGTGCACCGCGTATCGTTATATGACAGGCCGGGCACAGAAACTGATAACCACAACTTGGGCAGAGCAGACAACAGGCCCTCGGCATAGTCGGAGTAGAGGTCAAACCTCAGGTTGGATGGGATGCATATGCCCGCCTGCACCGCAGGCCCATAGCACCGAAGGGCGTTAAGCGGGGCAGGGATCGCAGATGAGCGGCGGTGATCGGCTGTGGGATCCGTGCCTGAGAATACCTGCCGAAGGCTGAGTGTCGCTTCGGCAGGTGGCAACGCGCGTCGTCGTCTGAGCTTTCGGCACGGGCTCTTCTCGGCCTCCAATCGCCCAGCGTCATGTATATCTACGGTCAACGAAAGCTCTCGCTGGTCTCCATCGCACCACTCACCCAATATGCTCTAACCGAACGATGATCGGACGCTACACAAGTACCTCGGTGTCGACCCTCATAAAGAAGGGGGCCGCCGCCCTGCGTGCGCCACGCGTGCTACGGCAGGTCGCTAAGCGGCTTGCTGCCGTGCAGCGCACGATCACGACGGCACCGCCGCCGCCGCACCCCGTCCTCCGCGGACCGAGGAGCACGCGCTCGCTCCCCCCGCCCAACTTCGCCCACGCCCGCTCCGTGCGCTACGGCACGCCCTCCTTTGCCTCTGCTGCCCGCCCCCGCGGTGGCGTCCAGAACGTCGGCCTCGGCAAGGCGCGCACTTTCGCTACTGCCCCGCCCGTCGGCAGCGTGCCCGGCGGTGCGCAGAATGTCCCCGTCATTCTCCGCGCCTTTGCCCAGCTCCTCGACGACGACGACCTCCCCAAGCCCACTCGCTACACGCCCTACGTCCGCCGCCCGACCCGCAAGGCCGCCGCGCAGCGCACCAAGTCCCGCCTCCAGCGCCGCGAGCGCCGCTCCTGCGGTGCGTCGGCCACCTCGTGCTCGACCGAGGGCAAGATCCGCGACCTCGCCGCCTACTTCCCTCTCCCCTTCCAACGCCAGGAGACCGAGGTCCCCCTCCCTCCCGTGCCCGAGGTCCTCCTCACGCCCGGTCACGTCACGACGCTCAGCCTCGCCCTCGCGCCGAGCCTCGATGCACTTCTCGATCCAACGCCCCGTATATCGTACGCGGATGCTGAGGTCGGCGTCGCCATTCTAGCGGGTCTCACACAAGGTCTCATGCCGCTGCACGAAGCGTACGCGGCAGCGGGTGCTCGAGTCATACCCCTCCTTTCAAGGCTCGATGCACTCGGCATCCTCGACCCGCGCGGCTTCCCGGCTACGACGCTCGAAGTCTCCCTTGACGCTGATGGAAACCCGGAGATCCTTCGTGTCGTGTTCGCCGAGAGGTGTGCGGACGACGTGCGCGAGCTGCTCGGAGAGCTCGTCGACATCGGCGTTCTCACTGAGCGTGCGGTGCTCAGCGCGAACGAGGTCGACGCCATGCGTGCTCCGTGGGGCGAGCGCTCCTCCGAACGCCCCAGGCAGCAGCGCACCCTGTCGTACGAGCCGGAGCGCACGACCGAGCTCGTCATGCCGAGCATGGACATGAGCCGCGTGGACCTGAGCCAGCCAGACGCCTCGCAGTGGCTCAGCGAATCCTTCCCGCCCTCGTCTGGGACTCTGACGCCCGACACGCTCGAGATCGAGAGCCTCGCGAGCCCCTCTTCCCCGAGCGACTGGGAGAGCTCGCCTCCCGGCTCGCTCCTCGGCAGCCTTGCGAGCCTTGAGGACCAGAGCCTCGAGCGCTCCTACGCCTGGAGCGTGTACCCCAGCGAGACCGACAGCGTCGTCGAGAGCTGGCGCGAGGTCACGCCTACCGTGGTCCGCGAGCGTGAGGTCGAAGTCGGATGGGTCGAGTTTGGTCTCATGCAGT
Organism: Trichosporon sp. PB005A; assembly: GCA_023630055.1. Lineage (NCBI taxonomy): Eukaryota > Fungi > Basidiomycota > Tremellomycetes > Trichosporonales > Trichosporonaceae > Trichosporon > Trichosporon sp. PB005A. The sequence continues at coordinate 376,169 of JAMALZ010000003.1, forward strand.
CGTGGTAGTTGTACTTAGCCCAAAAAAGGAAATGTTATTTTGTGTTCTACGCTCTCTCTGTTCTGCGATGCTGCCCTCACTTTTTGCACGCTGTTTGCATTGTCTGTGCAGAGCTCACTGTGGTCGCCGCAGGTCGGTTGGACGCTGCTGGGTGCTGGGTGAGCGGTCTGGCTGGCGGAAGCATCTCGCAGAGCCCACAGCCTCCACCACCGGTACCACTCAGGGCCCCGCGTCATCAGCAACTGCTTCGGTGCTAGAACAACTTCAACTACCACCTCATCCGCTGCACTGTCGCCATGCGTGCCAGCACTCTGTTGATATTGTAAGCTACCCGTAGTTGGTTCAGCTAACTCCAGGGCGTCTCCCGTCTTCGGCTACAAGCTGACAGGCTCGATCCTGCCGAATGCCGTCCTGAGTGAGTGTCTCCTGTCTTTCTTTGGCGGAAGATAGCCGGGGTCAAGCCTTAAAATGTTCGCTTGCCCCGAAATCCTCATATGCCGATAAGGAGGCTGGAATGGTTGCTTTGTGTGCGTGACCAAAAGCTGATATCAGACTCAACATCCGCGCCGCTCGAGTCGCGCGTCGAGGTCGACTTCGAGAAGCGCGTGCCGTTCCGTGCTGACGGGAGCTTCGAAGTGTAAGCTATCGAGAACCAGTTCGTTAGCTGACGGATCAGTGAGGTCTCCCCGGGACAGCATGTCATTCAAGCCATCGTGCCGGGATATGACATGAGCGGGGTGAGTTCACGCGTGCCCTCCGAAACTGACCTCAGTTCATCGTGACGGTTCCCGATGAGGCGGCGCTGAAGGCCGCCAAGGCCGCCGAGGCTGCTGAGCCGAAGGATTCGGAGGCTGAGAAGAGGGACGACGACGAGCAGCCCAAAGAGAAGCCGGCAAAGGCTGCGGTCCATGTCCAGACGTACTACCCGAACCGCCAGGCGCTGCCGACCACGAGCGGCAGCCTCGCGTACCCGCTCCAGGTGCAGGCCGTGCACAAGGAGGCGTACTACACGAGCGCTCCCAGCATGCAGATTCTCGGCCTGCTCAAGAGCCCCATGGTGCTGCTCATGATCGGCACGACGGCCATGGCGGTGCTCCTTCCCCGTCTGAGCGTAAGTCTTCCGATAGAGGAACAAGCTTTGTCTGTTAGGGTTCTTAGCTGACGACAGGCTTCACTCGAGAACGACCCCGAGATGGCGAAGGACCTGGCCGAGGCACGCAAGAAGATGAACAGCATCATGTCTGGGGATGCTGGTGCTCAGTGAGTATTACAGGCCTCGTCCTCAGCCCCTCTCGAGGAAGGCGGTGTCTCTATGCTGCGTCGAGATGAGCGTCTCGCTTGCGGGCTTGTGGGCTTGTGGCAGATTGTGCCCTATATCATGGGAGTACCTTGCTGACCATCCAGACTCGCCAACCACCTCGTCGGCGAGAGCCCGAAGCCTGGCAGCCCGGCGCCCGGAGGCGGTGGCGGTGGCGGTGGCCGTGGTGGCAAGAGGGGCGGCAAGCGGCGGTAGAGGAGTGACGGTGCCGGCAGAGGCGATGGCGTCGCAGAGCTGTATGCATCTTAGAGCTCGTGTCACGATCTATCAACAGCGACGGGGACCTGCCCCACCTGTTCCTCATTCGCAGATCGCGACTGTACCTCTCATCAGTGATCGCACATTCATTAAGTGGAGAGCGTGTTTTCCCAGCTCAAGCCTGCTGAGGATCCCGGCATCGAGAGTCTGGCCAAGGCAATGTACGATCGAGTCAGCACAATCGGTGGCGGAGGCGATGGCCTGTCCGTGCCGAGGGCGGCCGTTCGTGACGCCAGAGGCACTGGTGCGCGTTACTTCGAGTGGAGGGGTCGGAGGCGGAGGCGATGTCCGATCGATGTGTCCGTCTGGGTGCCAACTAGCGAACGAGACCACGACATGCCTCAGCTCCAGTCAGCAGTCGGCGGCGGGGGCCGGGGGCTGGCCATGAGGCTGAGGTCATAAGCTGAGAGCTGAGAGACGACGAGTCAGCGCTCTGCATGGCGATGCAGGCCACAGGCTGCGGGGGCGCATTCATGTCTGCGCAGTCTGCGGCCTGGTCGATTGGTCAGACTGGCAGCGGTGACATTACTCCGAGCCATAGCATCCAAACAACGGCATTCGATGCTGCAGGAACCCTTAACCCTTAAAAAGCGCGATTAGAAACCTTGGGACGCGTGGCTAATGGCCTCGATATTTCGGGGGCCGGAGCAATATAGATCTGGCCCAGTGGCCAGATTAGCGGAGCCAAAGATGAATACAGCAGCTGCGGCATGAAAAAGTTGAGGGCAGCAAGGGCTGTGGGCCGGGGCTAAGGGGCGTTCGCGTGGACGCAAACACCCCCGGTCCCTGGCTTATTGCTCTGCTCTCTGGGCTCTGGGACGATGGACGATGCACTGCGGCAGGCACCACCGCACAGCAGGTGCTTGGCCCTGGAACCGTGACCGTACGCTGGACCACCGGCCAAGCTGGGCTGACCGCCCATCGATCCACCTGCGAGCCCGGTCAGCCCGCCAGCTGCCAGCCCGGCCAGGCCAGCCAGGCTGAGCCTGGCGCCCGCGCGCTCAGCTTCCGCACCCCGCCTGTGCACGCCCGTACCACCGCGCACACCCACTGCACAGCGCACCGCCAGGCGTCCTCAAGTCTCCACCCGGCCCGCCCCTTTGCTTCTGCATCCTCTGTCCGGTCTTCTGTCTGGTTCACTGCCTCCTCACTCTCTCACATTCATTCCCTCCCTCTCTCCTTCGAATCCGCATTGCTCTTCTCCGGAACACTCGATTCGCATTTCTCTGTTGCCTCTTCACCCAATCTAATAATTCAACCCCGCCCCTCCCCCGTGCCCTCCCTCTGTCGACGACACGACATTCGTGGACCCTTCGCCATTATCTGCCCCTCACCCTCTCCCTCACATTACTTTTTCTGATCGCATCAACCACACAACACCCATTCCTGCATCCATCTCTACCACCCGCGCTTCCCTCGACCGCTATCCATACCTCGTCCTCGACCCCCGAAGCGCTCGCATCGACCCCCTCAGCACTCAGGATCCAGGTCTCCTCCACCGCCCGTCTCTGAACCCCTGATCCTCCCAACAAACTTCCGCCATGGCTCGTAACAGACTCCAGCAGCCTGTGAGTTTCACTGCTGTGACGCGGTAGCACAGCGTACCGGATGGGACGGGCTTGTGCGGGCGGTCTTCGGGAGAAGCTGCTTCGCATCGTTCTTTCTGTGTTTGCGTTGCGCGCGATCCGCTGTCCCAGGCTCCAAACAATGCATGCGCTGACCAAAACAGTCCTACGAGTACGTTTCTCAAACAGCCGCTTTAGCTTCCCCGACCCTGCTTTTGTGGCCTCGAATACTGCCCCCGCGAGTAGCACGTCTCTGACAGCACAGGACTGACCCCTCGATCCCCGCCCAGGGCGGCAACCCGTACGCTCAGGCCGCGACCGGGTACCCTCCCCCCCAGCAGCAGGTACCTGTCAACGGCGGCGGTTACGGCGGCGGCAACGCTTACGGTCAGCAGGACCAGTACGCGATGGGTGGACTGAACTCGCCGAACCCCTACAGCGACGGCGTTAACGGCGCCGGCGACTTCTGGTCGCAGCTGAGCGCGACCAACGCCGAGCTTGATGCCCTCCAGCAGAAGATCCGATCAGTGGGACAGGCGCACCAACAGATCCTTGTGAGTGAGAAACGATGGCTACATGCCAGGCCTTGCGCTGCTCGTGTCAGCGGAGAGGGCCTCTACGGGCTTCGGATGTCGCTCGCTGTACTCAGCAGCGGAAGGCTGCCCATCGATCGCATTCGGGTCCGAGGCCTCGTCTGCGCAGAAATGGTCATTGTTGTGAGGCTGTGCTGACGATAAGAACTCAACGGACTCGAACTCGATCGCCTACGCCGACCAGCTCGCGGAGGAGGCCCGCCAGGCCCGTAACTCTTGTCAGGCCTCGGTCAAGCAGCTCTACAAGGTTGCCAAGGGCAAGAACGAGAAGACCCAGGCTGCCACTGCCAAGCAGAAGCTCCAGAACCTCCTCCAGGAGCACCAGCAGATCGAGAAGGAGTACCGAGTAAAGACCCAGGAGCGGGCAGCCCGTCAGTTCAAGATTGTCAAGCCCGATGCGACCCCCGAGGAGATCAAGGAGGTCACGGAGAGCGACAACCCGCAGGTGTTCTCGCAGGCCCTCCTCAACACGAACCGGTACGGCGCTGCGCGCACGGCCTACCGCGAGGTGCAGGAGCGGCACGCCGAAATCCAGAAGATCGAGAGGACGATGACGGAACTCGCGCAGATGTTCAACGAGCTCTCGATGCTCGTCGAGCAGCAGGACGAGGCGATCACGGAGATCGACAACCAGATGGCCGCCGTGCACACCGACATGGAGGGCGGCAACCGGGAGCTCGACGGCGCGATCAAGAAGGCCAAGGCTGCGCGCAGGAAAAAGTGGATCTGCTTCTGGATCTGTATCATCATCATCATCATTATCGTCGTGTGTGTTGCCGTCCCCCTCGCGGTCAAGAACAACGACGGCAAGTAAGCCGCTCCCGCGTCGCGCCTCGCTCTCGCCTCGGCCTTCGCCCCTCTGTGGCATGGTGCTGTGCACGGCGGCTCCGGCCTCCCGCCCCACCCAACATGATGACGATTCCCCATACCCACCTTCCAACTACCACCCGTGCAGCAGGCCGAGCGCGGGCCCGCTCCTGGCCCACGCCTCGCCTGCGTGTCTCTCGTGCTATCCCTCTCTCGCTCTTCTCACTAATTCATACGTGTGTATTCCTCCCACGCGTGTGCGCGCTTAACGCGTCTTAGATGGCTAGGTAGCTTTATGCAAATGTCTACGTTTATGCGGTCGTTCGAGCGGCTGACTGGGCCGGGGCATGTCTTGAGTTTGAGCGGTGCCCCATTCGGCTCTTCTGATGCGGGGCCTGCTGTGATTCTGCGACTGGACAGTCGCATGTTCTGACGTTCTGTTCTGTGTCTGTTGTTCTCTCTATGGCTGTCTTATCTGCGATTTGAGGAAAACTGTGACGGGCGGAGCAGAGTCGCATGTGCAGACGTCCTGTCTCGGCGATCGAGCCGCAGCCGCAGCCACAGCCGCATTGATTGACGCCGTGACGGGCGCGCGCGAGACAGAACGCGCGTCTAAGGGCTCGCCCGGATGCTCCTGCTTCTTCCGGTATGCCCGGCTGGCCGGCACCGTGACGGCGCGTCCCGCTAGTGCCCGTAGACGCGTATCGGACCGTCCTCCTTCCCCTACGGCGCGTACAGCGCACGGCGCACGGCGCGCGCACGGATGCACACGGGTGCGATTCATGCGATGGGATGCGCGTGACCCACTGTTCTGGCGTACTGGCGTAGGTGCTGGATTACTGGCCACCCACCCTTCGGGCAGGCTAGCAGGCTAGCAGTGCGATGCGCTGCGCGCCGCGGGCAGCCCCGCTCGCGGTCGCCCGCCGCACTCGCCGCCTGCGCCGCTCACGCCGCCTCGCGCCACGCCAGCAGCACAGACCTGGGCAAGTGCGCACACGCTTGGTACGCAGTCTTACACCTGCATGCCTGGTGGTAGGAGTCGCCTGGCCTGCAAGCCTGCAGCCTGCAGCCTGTCTACGGGCGTTCACTGAACAGTCCGAGCGTACTTGCTTCTCGAGACCAGCTAGGGGTACTTACGCCGGTGCGCCAGCAGGGCCGGCAGGGCGGCATGCGGGCGCGCGGCAGGGTGATCCTGACGCCCGACGCTCCGGCCGCGCACTGAGTGCTGAGTGGGACTACGGGACTACGGTCTTGCAGCCCCTCTATGCCCTGCGCTCTGGGTAGATCATGCACTAGCCTGGCAGCTGGCAAGCCGCCAGTCCAAACTTTCTTCGCCCGCGCACGCTTTTTGCCACCCAGGACATGGACATGCACGAATCGAGCGCAACGCGCTACAGAAGGCGCAAGGGCTATTTTGGCTGACCTATCACGCTGCGATATGCTCCCGCCCTGGACCGTCGGCAACTATCTGGTTGCATCATCGCTCTCTGCTCGCCAGACCACGACCACCCGTACCACCCCTGGTGCTCGAGCGTTGCGCGTCCATCACCGACACTGGGCCGCCAGTCACCAGTCACCTCGAACTCACCACTGCCCATCGCACCACCCCATCTCCACTACCACCCAGAACCAACTCTCCAACCAGCGATCCCCCGTCCCCAGTCCCGAATCCCGGCGCCATGCCCCACGCGCTCGAGATTCTGCATGTGGTGACGCCGTGCGTCACCCTCCTGCCTGCAATAGCGCTTGCGTTCCCGCCGCGCGCGCCGCCTCCGCCGCCCGACGGCGTCCGCGCCATCACGGTCAAGACGGTGACGCCGCGCCGCAGCCTGATCCTCACCGTCCTGTGCTTCCTCGCCGTCACCTTCTTCGCCGAGGGCGTCGTCCTCACCCTCGACCTGCTCACGGCGCCGTACCGCCCGCACGCCGGGCAGCACGCGCGCTGGTGGGTCCTGTCCTCGGCCTGGTGGGTCGTCGGCGGCCTGTCGAGCTACGCGCTCGCCGCGCTCTGCGCCGAGTGGCGCATGCGCTGGGGCGATGCCTGGCTCGTCCTCCTCGCCCTCTTCGGCTTCGGCCTCGAGGTGCCCAACCTCGTTCTCTCCGTCCGCCGCGAGATCGGTATCCGTGAGTTTTTCTGGCTTGTTTGCGCAGGTTTGCGCGCCGAGGGCGCACATCTCATCGCATTGCACATTGCACCGCAGGCTGCAGGCACTGCAGGGGCGTGGCGCACGCAGGAGCGAGAACAAGGAAGGCGGGTCGATCTGGCCTTCACGCCTAGGGTGATCGAGGAACGTCACAGGGAAGACACATTCGGGTGGAGGGAAGGAAGGCCACTTTCCTGCCTCCGCCATCGCAATCGCCAGCTAGCGTAGACCTGCGAACTCCAGCTGACATAGCAGCCTACGACAACGCCGACAAGCTCTGGTCGATCCTCGTGCTCCCGACGTCATGCTTGCGCTTGCTCGCGTTCCCCGTCCTCATCGCACTCGTCTTATCGCCCATCGTCCGCTATGAACCCGCCTCCGAGTCCACGGGCCTTCTCACCGCAGGCATCGAGGCTCCAGGAAACGGAGGATCCGTGTACGGCACGTTCGACGCCGACTCGAGCGCCGACGCTGCCTCGACCTCGACCCAGCCTACGGAACAGGGCGGGCAGGCGTCGTCAAGCACGCCCGTGCTGCCGCACCATCTGTCGCACGCCAAGTCAGGCGGTGACGCCACCCCCGTCCTCAGCTCGAGCAAGAAGCCGATCAAGATCACCAAGCAGCTCGGCCAGAAGAAGGAGGAGATCCAGGGCCTCTCATGGAAGGCGTTCATGAGCCGCCTGTGGAAGCTGTGGCCGCACCTGTGGCCGTCGACGAGCCTGCCCCTGCAGCTCGCCGTCGCCTCGTGTGTCGTCATCTTGCTTTTCACCTCGTTCGTCGTCAACCCCGCCGTGCCGAATGTCTTCGGAGAGTTCGTGCGCCGTCTCGCGCGCGTTTCGAACGGACGCCCCGTCGGGTCCATCTGGACGCCGTTCGTCCTCTGGATCGGCCTCAAGTGGATCCAGGGTAACGGCGGCCTCGCCATCGTCCAGAACCTCCTGTGGATTCCTGTCCAGCAGAACGCCGATCGCGAGATGCAGATGCTCCTCTTCAACCACCTGCTCAACCTCTCGCTCTCGTTCCACACGACGCGCAACACGGGCGAGGTCCTCAAGATTCTCGACCGCGGCTCCTCTATCAACAACCTCCTGCACACGCTCCTCTTCTCTGCCGTGCCGACCGTGCTCGACATCATTATCGCGTGCACGATCTTCTACTTCCTTTACGGCCCGTACCTCGCGACCTACATCGCGTGCTTCATGATCATCTACGTCGTCTTCTCCGTCGTCTTCACTGGATACCGCACCAAGCTCCGTCGTCTTGCTGTCGACAAGGACGTCCGCACCCGTGGAATCGCCAGCGACATGCTCGCCAACTGGGAGAGCGTCAAGAATTTCACTTCTGAGAACCGCGAGGCGAACCGCTACCACGAGTCGATCCTGTCCTACCAGGAGACCGAGGGCCAGGTCCTCCGCAGCTTCTCCCTCCTCAACCTCGGACAGGCGTGGATCATGAGCATGGGCCTGCTGACCGGCTCACTCATCATCGCTAACCGTGTCCTGCGTGGCGAGGCCGACGTCGGTGACTTCAGCGCCTTCCTCGCCTATCTCTCCCAGGTCTTCGGCCCGCTCGACCGCCTCGGTACTCTCTACCGTGTCCTAAATCAGAACGCGACCGACGCTGAGAAGCTCTTCCAGCTGCTCGGCCAGCCGACCGAGATCGAGGACAAGCCTGGAGCCAAGGACCTCGTCGTGACAGACGGCGTCATCGAGTTTGACAACGTGCACTTCTCCTACCAGGGCCGCGAGGGCGTTACCAACGCGCTGCGTGGCGTTTCGTTCCGCATCGGTAAGGGTGAAAGCCTTGCGCTCGTCGGCGAGTCCGGCGCTGGCAAGTCGACCATCCTCCGTCTTCTGTATCGCTTCTACGACATCGATTCGGGTACCATCCGCATCGACGGGCAGGACATCTCCCAGGTCACCCAGAAAAGCCTGCGTCGCGCCATTGGTATTGTCCCTCAGGATAGTGTGTTGTGGAACGATACGATTGGCGCGAATATCGCATACGGCAAGGAAGGTGCGACCGACGAGGAGGTCATCGCCGCCGCCAAGGCTGCGCGCATGCACGACCGCATCATGTCTTTCCCCGAGGGCTACGAGACAAAGGTCGGCGAGCGAGGTGTCCGTCTCTCGGGCGGTGAGAAGCAGCGTGTGTCCCTCGCCCGCATGTTCCTGAAGTCCCCCACGATTCTTGTCCTTGACGAGGCCACCAGTGCCCTCGACACGGAAACCGAGCGCGAGATCCAGAAGGCCATCGCCGACCTCTCCCGCGGCCGCAGCAGCCTGTCCATCGCCCACCGCCTGTCGACTATCATCAATTCGGACCAGATCGTTGTCATGAAGGACGGCCTCGTCGAGGAGCATGGATCTTACGGACATCTTATGGACCTCGACGGGCATTTTGCGTCTATGTGGAGGAAGCAAATCCACACCGAGGCCGAGATGGTCGCGTCTGCTGAGGGCGACGAGAAGCGCAGCCTGAAGAGCAGCAAGAGCAAGGGCAGCATGAAGAGCAAGAGCAGCGGCAAGAGCAAGGAGCCCGAGACCTTGAAGCCGACGTCGATCGTTGAGAAGGACGACCCCGCACCTCCTGCCGCGCCGACTGCACCTGGCTCGGCTCCCGACGCCGAGGACGACGAGACCTACATTCCGCGCGCGAGCCCTCCCAGCACCGTCCACGAAGAGGACGACGTCGCGCCCAAGAGCGACTTCCCCAAGCTCGAGGAAGACACCGACGCGAAGGCCACGACCTCGACGCCGAGCAAGCCCGAGTCCACCGCAGAGTCCAAGGTCACGCCCGAGCCTGAGTCCTACGCCGACGCCATCAAGTCTGCGCCGCCAGCTGCGCCCAAGGCTACGACCCAGTTCCCGGGCAGCAACGACGACGATGCCTCGCCCAGCTCCAGCAAGAAGGCTGAGGGCAAGAAGCCCGAGAGCAAGGCGTCCTCCATCCAGACGACGCCGAAGCGCACTGACAGCCCCGTCGGAAAGTCCCCTAACAATGGCTTCCCCGGCTCGAGCTTCCCCGCGCTCAAGGACTCGGGCGGCAGTTCGTCCAGCCCGTCCCAGCAGGCTGACACGCCGCCGCACAGCACGAGCCCGTTGCAGCGCGCGTCGTCGCCCGGCTCGCCCGAGGACCAGCCCGAGGGTGGCAAGCGCCGCAAGCGCCTGTCGTCAATCCGCGCGTTTGCGCGTCGGATGAGCGACAAAGAGGTGCCGATCCTGAGCCGCAGCAGCAGCACGCGGGAGCCCCGGGGGTCCACCGATACCGGTCGTGAGAGCCTGGACAAGAAGAAGGGAAAGGATTGATGAGTTAACCGTGTGGCGCAGGTCGATCGAGTTTCTACGGAAGTGTCAACTTCACCAGTCGCTGAGAAGTCTTCTGTTTTCTGAATGTGTATATTCCCATTTCCTTTTGCAAGACATCCTTCCAATCCACCCAGCACCCACGAGGCTGGTAGAATACGTCGTCCCTCCAAGTCGCCACAGTTATCACGAGTTTCCAAAGTCTTTTTTCTTTTTCTCCCACCAAGTACAGTCGTTCGAAAGTCTCATACGCCCCAGCCACCGCTAGATCTAGACGGTATCCGACCTCCCATCCAGATTCCTCCCCAGTCACCACCACATCGCAACGAAACATCTTTTCTGACCCCACCACCGTCTCGGCACTGTATCATAGGGTAGTTAATGTCATGTAAATGTTCCTTCTGAACATCGCAGCGTGCAAAAATGATTTCATGAATTGTCTCTGAATGCTATGGAGTGCGGGTTAGATGGCGATGGAGCGGAACGTGCGCTTGACCTTCTGCTGCGTGAGGGCGAAGACGGCAACGGCAACGATGAGGCCGACGTCGACGACGAGCATGGTGATGCCAGCGAGCATGAAGCGGGGCGCGAACACCTTCCACACCATGAGGTGGCGCCTGAGCCACGCCGCGCAGGTGGCGCTCGCGAGCGCGATCGCGGCAAAGTACGTGCCAAACGCGAGGCAGACCTGGAGCACGTGCCCGACGATGGGAACCGTGTCGTTGGGCCTGGGGCTGACGTTCCAGATGGCAAGGAGCGGAACGGCGAGGGCCGCAAGAAGGAACGGGCCCCAGGTGTTGAGGACGACGAGCGCCGGGCTCCAGGGGTACGTGACGGTGTCGAAGCCGACGAAGGCTGACTTCCACTGGATGGTGGCGAGGACGGCCTGGTGTCCTGTGGCGAAGAAGGCGAGGGTCGCGAGGAGCGCGAGGGGCACGACGTCTGTGAAGGCGGGGCGGACGAGGAAGCCCTCGCCTGCGCCCTGCAGCTCGAACGTGGTGTGCATGCCCTTGCCGCCGGTCGCGAAGGAGCGGCGCATGACGGCTGCGTCGCGCTGCGCGTCGACGAGCTCGAGATGCACCAGCACCGCGGTCAGCATGCCGATGAGCACCATCTGGCCCGGCGTCGGGGACACGAGGTGCACGAGCGCGAACGGCACGAGCAGCCACAGCAGGTAGCTTGCGCCCCACGCGTTGCCGGCGCCGAAGACTTTCACGGCCTCCTCGCCCGTCGCCTGGTCGACCTCCTTCTCGGCGCGGATGCACAGGCCCGAGCCCCACCACAGGTACGGGAGCGCGCCGAGGACGGCGCCGAGCGACAGGCGCGCGGCCCACTGCTTGAGCGCGTGCGCGAGCGGGATGCGGTCCGGGTTCAGGCCGTCCCACGTCTCGCAGAAGTCGAGCACCCAGTACAGCGTGTTGACGACGATGACGACGCGCCAGAACAGCGCGACGAAGAGCGGCGCAGGCCCAGCGTAGCTCTTGCTCCGGTCCAGCGCGAACGCAATCAGGCGCGGGAAGAACATGACCGCTGCCAGGAACGCGAACGCAAGCGCCCAGTTCGGCTGCCCCGCGCCCTGGCTGTAGAACGTGACCTGGCAGTACGGCTGCTGCTCCTCGCGGCAGACGGTGACGAGCGACATGACGCGCGCGAGGATGGCGAACCCGAGCGCGAACAGCAGGATGCGCAGGCGCTGCGACGCCGCCGGCGCCACGAACGACTGCACCATGTGCACGGCCAGCACGGACACGAGCAGGAACAGCACGACGCGGTCCTCCCACATGATGAAGCTGTTGGACGCGAACGACACGCAGTGCAGCAGCAGCACGAGCGGGCCCGCGCTCTTGCCGAGCCCCCACGAGAGCGCGCGCACGTGGCCTGCAAACAGCGGCGCCGCCAGTACCACGCTCTGCACGACCGCCAGCGCGACGAAGAACACCTGCAGCGCGACCGCCGGCTTGCGCGTGTACACGCCCGCGAGCGTGCCGGCGACCGAGCCGAGCCCCGCACCCGCCGTCAGCGCCGTGTCGAGCGCGACGCGCACGTACGCGTCCCACCGCGGTCCGCTGTTGCGCACGCCCAGATACAGCGCGACCGATGCCAGCACGCCCAGCGCCATGACGCCCAGCCCGACGACGATGTGCAGCACGCTGAACTGCGCCCACAGCGCGCGCAGGCTCGCCAGCGCCGACGCGCACACCGCGTAGTTGTGCCGAATCGCGCCCTCGAGGCTGTCGTCGGCCGCGTTCCGCCGCAGCCGCAGCAGCGACGCCGCCACCTCCCGATTGCCGTACGCCCGCACGTAGCGCTCGATCTGCGACGCGGCGGCGCCGGACGCGGCAGCGAGCGTGCCGAGCGACGCGGAGAAGGGCTCGGGGATCGGCGCGCCGATGTTGTTGAACGGGATCGGAATGCCCAGCAGCAGCGCCAGCGTCGGGACCAGGTCGATCTGGTTCACGTGCCGGATCGCCTGCGTCGAGCCGGGGAACGTGTACGTCGGCCAGTCAAAGTCGGCCGCCGCCGGGCCGGTGAGAGCGGGGCCCTTCGAGTAGAGCCACAGGGCAGCGGCAGTTTCAAGGTCGGAGTCGCCCCCGTGGTCGCCCTTCGGGTTCATGCCGTGGTCGCCGAGGACGACGAGGAGCGTCTTGTCGTCGATCTTGTCCACGACGTCGCGCAGCACGTCGTCCATCTGCTTCAGCTTCTGGCGCATCGTGTCACGCTCGGGGCCGACGCGGTGCCCGACGTGATCAACACCGAGGAAGTGCCCGATCAGCACGTCCCACTCGGTGCTGTTCTCCGGCGCCAGGTACGGGAAGATATGCTCGATGACGCCGTTGTCGACCGTGTGCAGGTCTTCGACGTTGAACGAGTCATACGGATGCGCATGCTTGAACTTGCCGGGGAAGAGACCCATCCACGTGTCATCGCCCATGAATGCGATGCTCTTGTTGACCGCCAGCAGCTGCTGCACGAGGCTGTCCTCCTCGATCGCTGTCGAGGCAAAGTTGGAGCCCGCGTCGATGAACGTCGGCAGCGATCCCGTCGTGATGCCCTTGATGCGCTGCATTGTAGTCGTCGGCGGGTCCGAGTAGCTGTTGAAGATGAGCGAGTGCTGCGGGTCCTTCTCCGTGAGCTCCGTCGGCAGCGTGAGGACGCCGTGGTGAAACTCGCTCTTCAGGGTCGGGTACGCCGGCGAGATGAAGTCGGTGCGCAGCGCGTCGATGATGACGACGACGGCCTTCTCGAAGCTCGGTGCGACGGGCGGCGGGTTTGTCGCGTTGTATGCCGGCGACACAGACGGAATCGACAGGCGCGTGAGCAGGAAGCCGTTCGTGAAGATGAGCAGGCCAACGAGGTGGATGACGAACACGGTGCCGAGTGCGAGGAGCGCGAGCGTGATGCGGCCGAGGCTGTTGATCCAGCGCGAGGCAGCGCGCCGCGCCGCGGCCTGCACGACTGGCTCCTTTTCTCTCTGTTCCGCCATGTCTGCTGGCGTCTGGCGGATGGGGGTGAGTGCGATGGAGAATGACGCGGGTCGTAGCCGCAAAGAAATCACTCCCCCGCCCCCATTCGAGCCAGAGCTGGAGCCTCCACCCTCCACCACAGCCACGTGATGTCCCTGGGTGGTGCCTGACCCAACGCCCAGAATTGAGGACAAGAGCGGCGGCATCAGCCGGGTATTTCGCGGACACGCGCCCTGGCCGCCGGGTACCACAGGACAGATGGGCAGAGACTTCTGTCGGCTCGAGTTGCCGTTCTTCTCCTCACACTCGCACACATCATGTCCGCTCCTCAGCCAGCGGCCGCGCAGCCCGCGCCGCAGCAGGAGGACACTGGCCACAAGCTCCTTGGGCTCGCCAAGAAAATGGCCATGTTCATGGCTATCCAGTTCGGTGAGCAAGCCGTAGAAGGGAGGCGCTGACGACAGCGATGAAGTACGGCATGGAGCAGGTTAGTCTCGCAACCAGTTGGCTTGTGGCCTGCACAGCAGAGGCATTTGCTTGCTGGGGCTGGTATGCAGCGCCACTCTTGTGGGCTACAGCAACGCAGCTTCACATTCCTGAACGAGAGCTGACAGCAGATGGGCTTCAAAACCCAGATGGCGCCGAAAGCCCCGGCCACGACGAACGTTGCGGACGTCCCCGCTGCCGATGACGCTGCTCCCGCCGCCGCTGGTGCAGGTGCCGACAGCGCAGCCCAGGGCTCCGTTGTGGAGGAGAACAAGCCTGCGGAGGTCGCCAAGCCGCTCTGGCACAAGGGCACGCCGATGGCCATGCACCTGTACTCGCTCGTGGGCGACAAGCAGATCGTGATCGGCGAGGACACACCGCTCGTCTCGTGGGATAATCTGACGTACGGTGACTGGAACGACGTGCGCGAGGCCGACTTCATCCTCGACGTACCCGACGCCGTCACGCACAACAATGCGAGCTGGTACATCGGCATCGTGCTCGAGCCCAAGGACCGTGAGATCAACTCCGGTAACCTGAACGAGCTCCCGGTCTACAAGAAGGGTGAGCTAGCAGTCGGTGATTCTAGCTGACTTGCAGAGGTGACCCGATGGATGCCGAAGCGCATCGTGCGCAAAGAGAAGTCGCTGCTCGGCGGTGCCGATGAGGAGGACGAGGAGGAGGTCGATGAGCAGCTGCAGCTCACCAAGGCGAACCGTCCGATTGTATCATACTGGGCCCCTAACCTCACCGTCAGCGTCGTGACGGATACCCCGGACATTAGCCTGCAGCAGGTGCAGCCGATTACGAGCGAGTACTTCAACTTCCGCCGCGGTGAGGACGGCAAGCTTGGATATGCGCCGACAATCTTCACGAACGACTTCTGGCTGCTGAAGGAGCACCTTGTCGAGCTGAACGAGACCGTCTCCAAGGTCCCGCTCCACGTCAACTACAAGGCTATCAGCATGATGAAGTTCAACATCTTCTCGTCGCTGACTGCTTCGTTCGAGCAGAGCGCGGCGCAGCAGGGCTCGGGCGCTGAGCTCGACGAGGTCAAGCGCATGCTGACCGAGACGAACCCGATCCTGCTGATCACGACCGCGATTGTGACAGTGCTGCACATGCTGTTCGAGTTCCTCGCGTTCAGCTCGGACGTCTCGCACTGGCGCAACAAGGACAAGAACCAGGACCTCGTCGGCGTGTCGCTGCGCACTATCCTCACCAACGTCTTCGTAAAGTTTGTCATTCTCCTTTACCTCCACGACAGCTCTGAGGAGACTTCGTTCATGATCCTGTTCACCGAGGGCATTGGCGTTCTGATCGAAGCATGGAAGGTGACCAAGGTTGTCAACATCCGCGTTCGCGAGGACCCCTCCTCGATCATCGGTTACCGCATCACGTTCGAGGACAAGCACGAGCTCAGCGAGGACGAGAAGAAGACGCAGGAGTACGACAAGCTTGCGTTCAAGATTGTGTCCATCGGTGCCGCGCCCTTCCTCGTCGGATACGCCATCTACTCCCTGCTGTACCTCACCCACCGCAGCTGGTACTCGTACATTGTCACGACGCTCGCGCAGGCCGTCTACCTCGGCGGCTTCATTCAGCTCGTGCCCCAGCTCATCATCAACTACAAGCTCAAGTCGGTCGCGCACATGCCCATGAAGGCGATGGTCTACAAGACGCTCTCGACTGTTGTCGACGACTTCTTCGCATTCTGCGTCAAGATGCCCATGCTCCACCGCCTCGCGTGCTTCCGTGACGACGTCGTCTTCCTCATCCTCCTGTACCAGCGCTGGATCTACCGCGTCGACTACTCGCGTGTCAACGAGTACGGCCAGGGCGGTCTCGAGGAGAAGGCCGTCGAGGACAAGAAGACGGACGGCGACGAGAAGGAGAAGGAGAAGCAGAGCTTCGAGGCCGTTGGTACCAGCTCCGGCGTCAAGATCACCGCGACCAAGGCCACGAAGAAGGGTGGCAAGAAGTAAGGTGGCAAGTGGTAATGTCACCCATGTCTTCCCCAAAACGCAAGTTCGCTGTGGGAAGCAACTCGCCCAGCGATTGATTATCTCGGTACTCAGATGCATCTCTTGGATACCCCTGTTTCTGTATTCCTAGCGAGCCTGAATATGAAGCTTGGCGTTCTGTTTGGCTTGCCGTACCGAAGACGTCGGGCGCCGCAACACCGTAAACTGGAACGTTCGCTGACCAGACACGCCCTGACATTTGCTGATGTTCGATAGTTCCCCGCTTGGACCCGCTGCTCACCACAGCTCAAGAGCCCGATGACACCTGCCAGGCCGCTGCACCGCCGCGGGTACCAAGAGATCTGCTGGCAGCCACAACGCCACGCCCGAGGGTCTGTGCCCAGCATCGGGTGTGGCCGACGCACGCCGACTCTGATCCGCAGGCTGGAGATATAAGGCAGCGGCGAGCGGGCAAGTCTGGAGACAAACGCACTCACCGAGAGACCGAGATCACCATGCTTTTGCTCCCTGCTGTACTGCTCGCTGCGCCGGCTCTGGCGCAGACGCCCACGAACGCCGACCCCGCCCTGGCCTCGTGTGTCAGTGAGTGCCTCTCCCCGCCACTACAGTCTCCCGGCGGCTGCCTCCGCCACAGCTGACGTGCCCAGACTTTGACGCGTGCCCCGACACCTGGACGTGCGTTGGCGTGAACTGCTGCCCGCCGTGGATGTCGATCGAGGACTGCTCCAAGTTCAGCGGCATCGGGCCCGGCAAGAGCGACGATTGGGACAAGGACGACGACTGGGAGAACAAAGATGGCGACGATGATGATGGTACGTCGCCCGTCGCAAACATGGCTGATGCAAGCCCTGCCGGCTTTCTTCGAGCCGTCGCTGCCCGCCAACTTGACCGCGGTGCCCTCGGCTACCTCGACAGGCTCGGACGACTCGGACGACGACGCCGACGACGATGATGCCAAACCGACCTCAAACGCATCGGGTAAAGAGACGCCCGCCATCGCCCTCAGCTCCAGCCCCGCTGCTCCCACGGGTTCTGCACCAGCGAGCTCTGCTGTTGCTGCTTCCGGAGGAGCTCCCGGTGCGCCTGGCGACTCTGGCGTCTCAAGCCAAAGCAGCATCAGCCTTGTGCTCACTGCCGCCGTGCTTGGTGTGGCCGCATGGCAATTGTGATGAGCCAGGCCACGAGGCCCATCTTGAATATCGAAGTCAAATGCATCAGCTGCTCTAGATCTACTTGGCCCCGTCGCGGACCTTCTTGAAGTTGTCGATCCACTCCTTCTCCTCCTTGCCGCGCACGAGCACGACGAAGCTGAGCAGGCCGTCGCGGAGGATGATGCCGTCGGTCTGCTTCCCGTTCTCGCTCTTCTTAGCCTTCTCGATGACGTCGCGAAGCCAGATGCCCTTGCCGCACTTGAGAAGGCGCCTGTCCCTCGTCTCGGCATACACGGCGAGGTTGGAGACGTAGTACTCATGCTTGATGTCCCAGTCGGCCCAGGGGACGCTCGTGTCGTTCGCATCGGCGGGGAAGATGGCGCCGAGCTGCTGGTCGAAGCTGGTCAGCTCGTGGAAGTGCGTGATGAGGTCGGACATGTTGTGCTGCGGGTAGAGCAGGAAGGTGGGGAAAATGAGGGGCGTGGTCTGGGGGTTCGGCGGCGTCCACTTCTCGGCGACGGCCGGCGGGGTCAGCGGCACGTCCTCGACGCCGTTCGGGTCAAAGTCGAGCGGGTGCGGGTTGTCAGGCGGCTCGGGCGTGTTGACGACGACGAGGCCGCGGTCGCGCACCGCCGCCTTGAGCGCCGCGTCGTACAGCGGCTTGCGGCGCTCGCGCTCCGTGCGCTCCTGCGCGCGCTTCGCGCCGAGCTCGACCTGGCCCTTCAGCACGCCCCACTCCTTCTTCTGCTCCTCGCCCGGCAGCGCAGAACCGCGCTTAATCGCATCAAGCGCCTCGTCCCACTTCCCCAGCGCAGACAGCGCCTGCGCACTCCGGTACAGCGCCTTTGGCGGCGGGTTCACTGGCGGGTCGGCCGATGCGGCGAGCGCAATAATCGCAGACGTGTCCTTCAGCACAGCACCAAAGTTCTTCAGAGCAACATTGCACGCCGCCCGGTTGTTCAGGAGCGATGTCCGGAGCGCAGCGTCCTTCGGCCCGGCGTCAATGCCCTGCGTGTACGCCTGGATTGCGTCCTTGTAGCTTTTCTGCGCATACAGCTCGTTGCCGTGGTTCTTGAAGTTGAGTGCGACCTCTGTGGGTTAGCTCATCAACGACCATTCAGCTTCTTATCGCCTCTCCTAGGTTTCCCTCGGGCGCCAGGCGTACTCACCGTCTCCGTCGCCGTCGAACATCATCGACTTGAGCGCCTCGAGGACGTAGTTGTCCTCGCCCGACTCCTTCGGCGTCTCGCGCATGAAGAGCGGCGTCGAGTCGATCATCTTCTGGAACTCCTCGTACGTGACCTCCTTCTTCGGCCCCCGGTCGGCGGCGTACTGCGCCGCGCGCGCCTTGGCCATCTGCTCGAGCGCGCTGTTCAGGTCCATCGGCTCGTCGCTCTTCGTATCGAGTGCCGGCGGCGGGTCCGCCGAGGACACCTTGACCTCGGGGGCGGGCTGTGCCGGTGTTGTCGGCTTGGCGTCTTCGCTCATCGTCGGTGCTGTCTGCGTGAAGGTGGCGATGACGAAAGCAGGCCGATCGGTCAGCTCGATATTTTCGTGCTCGCGGTTCGAGCACTCGATGGAAATCAGGCAGAAGCCGGAGCCCCGCACGCTCACGTGACCACCGCGTCATGTCGACCCCCTGTCTCTCTGTTCTCAAGCTGCGCCTTTCTCGCAGCTCTCCAGCTCAACAACAACTCCCCAAAAGCACAAAATGGCCGCACTCGCAGCGCGAACCCCGATCCAGCTCGTCAAGAAGGTCTGGGAGCGTATCGCTCCGCTCTCGCTTGCAGAGACGAGCTGGGACAATGTACGCTGTAATGCCCTCCCTTCAGCTGACACCAGGTCGGTGTCATCATGGAGGCGCCTTTCCCGAACGACAACAAGCAGGTTCTCTTGACCATTGAGTAAGCTTTTTGAACCATTCTTACAGCTAACATGACAGCCTGACGCCGTCCGTGTGCGCCGAGGCGCTCGCGAGCAACGTCTCGGTCGTCATCAGCTACCACCCTCCGGTGAGCTGGTTTAGTACGGTTGCGAAGCTGATGGCAGATCTTCCGCGGCCTGAAGAGCATGACGATGGACGACCCGCTGCAGTCGTCTCTGCTGAAGCTCAGCGCGAAGGGCATCTCGGTCTTCTCCCCGCACACCTCCCTGGACGCGACGCCGAAGGGCATCAACAACTGGTATGTCGTCCTCACTGTGCGCTGTACCAGCGTCTGCGCCCCTCCTTTAGGCACCTCTAGCTTCTTCGTCAGATTTTATGATCAGCTAACAACAGGCTTGTTGAGCCGTTCCAGGGCTCTTCCGAGGTTGTCGACAGGACGGAGAACCCGCCTCCCGGCTTCGAGGGCGCGGGCATGGGCCGTGTCATCAAGCTCTCGTCGCAGATGACGCTCGCCGACATTGTTCCGATCGTCAAGAAGCACCTCGGCGTTGACTCTCGTGAGCTTGCCTGGCCTTCGTATAGCTAATCCACAGTCCAAATTGCGAAGCCCGCGACCGAGAAGCCGATCAAGTCGATCGCCGTCTGCGCCGGGTCTGGCGGCTCGGTGCTCCGCGGCGTCGACGCCGACCTCCTCCTCACCGGAGAGATGAGCCACGTGAGTTTTCCAGCGGCTGCCTTTTCAACTGACGACCAGCACGAGGTCCTCGCCACCATCGGCCGCGGACAGGCTGTTCTCCTCGCCAACCACACGAACACGGAGCGCGGATTCCTCCGCGCCGTGCTCCGCGAGTGGCTCGAGAAGGAGCTCGCCAAGGAGGAGGCCGGATGGAAGGTCGCCGTTTCCGAGAAGGACCACGACCCGCTCCGCGCTGTCTAGACTCAGATGTACCGGTGTCAACTTCGCACGGCTCGGTTGCGGCGGCACGGTTCCGAGCATAACGCATTAAACGTGGGGTGACATATCACTACTGACTGCTCGTACCCCAGCGACTGCCTACCGCTGAAGCTTGCGCCTCTTTGGCGAGCGATGCTTGCTTGGGCCCTGACTGGTGTTCTTGGTGAGATAGTACGTGAAGCGCTCCTTCGGGCCCATAGGAGGCGAGTGCGGGGCGGCAGTCGCCTTGCCGGTGAGCCCGTTCTTCTGCGTCTGCGTCAAGGCCCAGAGGTGCGGCCCGGGGATCTGGGAGAAGATCTCGTACGAGAAGCCGATTGCGTCGAACGTGCTGCGCTGCTTGTCGACGCCCTCGGGGATCTTCCACTGCGAGCACTCGTTCCAAGTCTGGGGCCGGAGGGTGAGGGCGTCGCCGCACACGTCGGGGCGGTCGAGCTGGATGCCGAGGAGGAAGAGGGTGAGGGGCGGCCAGTCGTTGGGTGCGGCGACGCGGTCGCGGCACACGAGGAGCAGCACCTCGATCGCGGGCGTGCAGCTGAAGCGGAGCAGGAAGCTGCCGAGCGCGAGCACCTGCCCGAGGAAGGACGCGTTCGGGCGCGGGTGAATCGCGAACGTCCCCGTCTCGACGATGCTGAGGAAGTGCTCGAGCGTGGACGAGTCGACGTCGAGCTCGAGCGACGCCTCCCCCGAGCCGATCTCGATCGTGTCGCGGAACACCTCGCTGCGGGTCAGCTCTGGACTGGGGACGGCCAGCTTACGACCACGACTGCAGATGGTACGGCGCGACGTGGAAGCGCACCCGGTCAGCAGACAGGATCTGGAAGTACCCGGTGCGGGGCGGCCACCTCGCGTGCGTCGTCTCGGCGGGTGGCGTGGGCACCGCGATCCAATTAAGCTCGTCGTTCCCGCCAGAGCCTAATGGGCCGAGGTCGACAGACTCTTGCGACATGTTGCCGGGGACGGTGAAGTGAGGGATGTTGAGGACAGCAGGGAGTGCAACGTCGATGGTGGAGGCGAGAGCGTCCAGCGCAGTCACACACACAGGGCGCGAGCGATCGTCTTGCGCCCTCGTTAGACATGAGGTGAGCTAGCAAGCGTGTAGGACACTAGCTTTGAAGAGCAGCGCTGCTGCTGCTCGTGACACCTGCTCACGGATGCTCCAAGGCTTCGGAGGGGGCTCGCAGATCGGCAGTCGCATACACCCTACTGGTTCGTGTCTACTGACTACAGAGTGACACCACCCAAGCTCATCACTGCCAGCCCCAGCCCGAGAGACCGCCATGTCACTCACCGAAGACTTGGACTGCACCTCTTACCTTTAAGCTGACTCCCTGTCGCTGTTCGTGTGCCGTTGACTTGCGGACAGCAAACCACTAGCTGGGAAGCCATGTTCCATACCCTGCCACGATCCGCTCAGCACCCAACCCGCGCTGGAGCACATCCCACCACCGTTTCCCCCCTTCTCTCACCTCCATGTCCAGATAAAGCTGGAGTCAGCTCAAGCAGCACCATCCTAGCTTACCCGGATGTCAGCTCCGTACTCGGGTCTGAGCATCCCTTCACTTTCCTCCCCTCCCCCCAGATCAGGCGGCAGATCGATGCCACCTTGAGCAAATCTGGGCGTCAGCTTGCACAACCAGTAGTGAGCTCACCTCTCAGTGGTACAGATCCCCGACCTGGCAGTTAGCTATATTCGATCAAGTGCCGACCAGCTCACCTCTCAGTGACGTCTGCATCGCCTGTTTGTCTGGGATCAGCTCCGCCAACTTCGCGCCAGCTCACAGATTCGCCTCGGGCAGTGGAGGGCAGCTACTCGCCGCGCAGCTATCTGTTCACCTCCCGTTCAAGCAGAAGAGGTGACCTGGTGATCAACTGAGAACCAGAGCATCGGACAGCTCACCTGTCCAAACGGACTGCGCCGTCTGTCCTGGCTAAAGTCCGCCCAATCGTAACCGTTCCAGCTCTCCCAGACCTGTCGGTTAGCTCGCGTGGGTCTATGGTGTAGCTCACGATGTCCCGGCGCCTTCTCGGCACGAACACGGAGGGCTTGTAAAGGCGATGACACAGCTGCTGCGTTGTCCCGCAAGCTGAGCATGCTCTGAAATCAGCTGTCATGGACAAATAGCAGCTCACCGTTTCACACTCGGAACTCCATGCCTAGTGGGGTCGAGAGGTGGCGCTGCTTGTCAGCTGGAACGAGATCTCACTAGCTCACCTCTCGCCTCAGCCGCCACAGCTGCTGCACTCTCTTTCACTAGCCCGCGAAGCTCGCGTCCTGGACGCTCATGTTGCGACAATCTGCCTGTCAGCTGTCCAGACCCAGGGAAAGCTCACTGCCAAGGCTCGTATGCCCCGGTGTGGTGGAATCCAGCCTCCATATCAGCGATAAAGCTGGCCTCTTGCTGCCTGGATGTCAGCTAATCTAATACTCTTGAAGCTCACTGCCTCCCACTCTGCTTCTTGTCTTGGACACCGACCCCTGTGCAGAGAAAGCATACTGTGGTAAGCTTTGCGTCCCGGACCGAAGCTCACTGTCAGCCCGCCATCCTGCTTGTCCCATCTTCGCTGGGATTGATGGACTGATGCTGAGCTGCTTGCGCGTGTTGCAGCTCACCTCGCTCGACGTGCTGTGCCGGGGTTGGCAGCCGCTGGTGTCAGCTAATGGGTTCTCAAACAGCTCACACATTCTCTACTTTGGACCTGTACAGTCTCCAGCTCAGGTCTGCCCACTCCAGTCGCAGTGTTCCTCAGCTTTTGGATTCACGTGTAGCTCTGCCTCAGTCATGCCTCCAGGCTGGTGTCAGCTCAAGAGCAATGCCGCAGCTCACGTTGGAGTGGACGTGTGCCCGTCTTGCAGCGCTCGTTCTTCATACATATCCCAGAGCATCTGATATCAGCTAAATACCTGTTGTAAAGCTCACGCATCAGCTCCGGCAGTTGTCAAGACGTGGTGGTCTGCTGTCAGCTTCAAACAAGAACACATCGTAGCCTACTTCTCCCAGCTCAGAGCCGGTGACTGTCGTCAGCTTGACAGAACTATCCCGACAGCAGGCGACTCACTGAGTGGCACTCCCCTCCCGTCCAGCCCCTCGTCGAAGCTGGCCACAGACAAGCCTCGCCAACGGTCTGCTGTCAGCTTACCGCGAAGAACGCCCCAGCCTGTTGATTTCACTCACCGCCTCAGCTCTGCTTTGCGTATTGGGCATTGTGGCTCCACTGCCGTCAGCTTCTAGGACAACCGTTGTGGCGGCTCACTTCATCGGCACGGACTGCCGCTCGCGCGGTCCTTCGGACGGTCCTTCGTGGTCGCCCATGGCTGGTGTCAGCTGTGCCTGGAGCCTATGAGCTCACCTGCCCGCCAGAACGCTGCCACTGAGCACCCCACGAGCAGACTAGCGACTGTTGTCAGCTTGGATCGACGACGCCTAGCTGTTCCTACCTATGTCTCGCTCCTGCACGCCCGCGATCTTGCGTACTGTCGTCTAAGCACGGCCCACCCCCCGCGTCGGCCCGCTCTCCTCCCTTCAGAGCTGCATAAGGGCTGGTGTCAGCTCTACCTCACGCAAAGCCAACGCAGAGCTGACGAGCACAGACTGCCATCAGCTTTAGGAGATCTTGGCCAGCTGCAGTGCACTCACTGGTCTCCGCTTATGCGGCATACAGGACCATTCGGCCAGCTGCGTCAGCTGGAACTTTGACGGATGCTCACCCTGCCATGCTGGCATGGAGGTCTCGCTCTCGCCACGGACTGCTGCGTTCAGCTGACTGCGAGAAGAAAGCTCACGCCCACCCTTCAGCTTGGAGAGGGCCTGCTGTCAGCTTCTCATGACCCCTCTCAGCTGCCTGCTAACAGCTCACCATCTGCGTGCTGCCTCTTGGGCGGCTGTCGTCAGCTTCCATCACAAATCGAAGCTCACCTGCCCCAGCGGCCTCTCTCCCGCCACGGCGAGCGAACACAGCAGTACCGCCTATCGCAAAAGCCTGCTGTCAGCTTGCAACAAGTGGCTGGTGGCAGCTCACAGCCTTTGCATTGTGTCGGGCGTGTCGGGTCTGCCTCAGGACTTGCAGGCCGCTCGAGGCCTGGACCAGCCAGCCCGCGGCGCTGAACGCATTCCGTGCACCTTGCGCAGAGACGAGGAGGCTGCCGTTAGCTCCAGACACACCAAATTAGCTGCCCACACTCTCGCCTGGGCACAGACCCAGGCCGGCTGTCATCAGCTTAAACCCCATGCGCAGCTCACTGTGTCCTGGACTCGCTGCACGCAGCAGAAACTGACTGGGTCAGCTGAAGACAGAAAGTGAGCTCACCCTCGCCTCGATGAGCACCCAGGTAGCTGCTATCAGCTCACGCGGCCAGCAAAGCTGCTCCCACTCACGCCTTCTGGGCCCTCGAGGCCGGCTGCACCCATGCCCGGTGCGCCCGCAAACCCGCCTCGCACGGCAAGCCTGGGTCGTCAGCTCGCGCAGGAGCCCACGCCCAGCATGCCCCCGCACCCGGTGTGGCTGCTGTCAGCTGCTCGGAAGCAGCTCACTCGACTTGCGGCTTGCGGCTCGCCGCAGCTCAGCTGCCGTCAGCTGCAGCGGGCGCGCTCACGGCCCGGCTCCGCCTGTTCTCGCCAAGCTGAAGCTACGCCGCACGCAGCTCACCCCACCCGTCCCTCTGCCAGCTTCCCAGAGGCGGGCTGCCGTCAGCTCTCCGCGGCACGCTCTAGCTCACACTCCTGCCTCACCCTCTCCTTCTTCCCCACCTCTCGCACGGAACGCCCGACTGGAGTCAGCTAACCAGAGGCGAGTCAAGCTTCCACCCACCTTACAATGTCGAGATGACAACGGACAGAGTCAACCAAGCAAGTGAAGCGGCGTGACTCGTCCTCGTGCACCCCACTCGTCCACCCCTGCGCCCCCTACGCCCCCGTGCACCAAGCCACACCCCTGCACACCCCTGCGCTCCTGACGATCTGCGCCCCTTGCTTCCCTATCAATGACGTCGAGCCTACTCCCCGGCAACGCAGTGCTAATGATACATCCTAGTCATACAGTTCTATTCTTCTCTCGGCTCATAGATCGCTGGGTCGGTGTAAGGTAGAGGGTGTGCTTAAGGCCAGCGGACATGGCGCACGGCGCAATCGCCTCGCGCGATCGCCTTACCGCCTCGGCGCCGCAGACAGCGGCGGCGGCCCCGGGCGCGGATACGGCGGCGGCTCGCGGTCGTCGAACAGCACCCGCGCATTGCTCGCAATGCTCTGCACGTGCTCGCGCTTGCCACGGACGGGGCTCGGCGACGTCGCGAGGAACATCATGAGCTCGGCCGCCGCCTTGTCCTCCTCGCCGCGGCCTGCCATCGGCTCCTCCTCGACGCGGTACTGCTCGTAGCCCCCGGGGCCGCCGGGCGGGCCGCCAGCGTGCGCTCCTGACGGGGCGCCGGGAGCGCCCGGCGGAGGCGCCGCCGTGTTGTACCCAAACGCCGCGCCGTACCCGCCGTACCGCTCCGGCCCGCCGAAGCGCTCGCCCGGCCCGTAGCGCTCTGCGCTCGGGTAGCGCTCGCCGTACCGCTCCGACGACCCGTAGCGCTCGCCGCGCTCGCCGCTGCGCTCGCGGTAGCGCTCGTCGGGCGCGCCCTGCGGCCACGGCGGCGGCGCGAAGCGCTCGCGGAACGCCGCGCTCGAGTCCATGCTGAGGCCGCGCGAGTGCGTCGGCCCGCCGTGCCGCCGCAGCGGCGGCAGGTACGGGCGGTACTCGGTGGAGCGCTTGCGCTCGTGGCCGAGCGCGTGCTCGAACGGCTCGCGCGACTCGGCCGCAAACGACTGCGCGCGCGGGCGCG
Organism: Trichosporon sp. PB005A; assembly: GCA_023630055.1. Lineage (NCBI taxonomy): Eukaryota > Fungi > Basidiomycota > Tremellomycetes > Trichosporonales > Trichosporonaceae > Trichosporon > Trichosporon sp. PB005A. The sequence goes on from JAMALZ010000003.1 coordinate 401,903, forward strand.
GCGGCGGCATGTCCGGCGCGAACGGCCCGGGCAGGCTCGACGTGTGCAGCGGCGGGAGCTGCATCGCGCGCGGGTGGATGCCGCCGCCTCCCCGCTCGCCTGGCGGCGGGAACTGCCCGTCCGTCGGCGAGCGCACGCTGCCGAGCATTGAGGTCAGGGCCCGCGCGGCGTCGACGTCCTGCGTCGTCGGGCGGTGCTGCGGCTGCGCGGCGACCGAGGCCTGCTGGTTCGCCTCGCGCAGGTTGCTGTGCGACTGCGAGCGCTTCTTGCCCGAGCCCTTCTGCTTCGGCCGCAGGGGCGAGCCGCCGCGGTACGGATCGTTCTGGAGGAACTGGAGCGACGAGATCGAGCTCGATGCGCGCCGATGGCCTGAGCCGTTCTTGCTGCTGTGCCGCAGGGGCGACGCCTGCGGGCGGTTCAGGTACTCGTCCATGCGGTGCCGGCGCGGCGAGTTGGGCGGGTGCGCGCGCTGCGTGCTGCCGTTCGCGCTCGGGAGGTGGCCCGGCAGCGAGTGCGACGGCGCGTGGAAAGGCTGCCCCGGCGGGCGCGACACCTTGGACGGCACGCTGCGGCCCGGCTGCGGCAGCGGCTGCCACAGCACGTCGGCGAGCTGCCACGGCCGGCTCGGCGACGGCGGGTCGTAGCGGCCGCCGCCGTTGACGACCTGCGTCCGCTTCGCCTCCTGCGGCGACGGCAGCCGCGTCTCGATCTCCTTGATGCTCATGTCGGACCAGCCGTGGTTCGTTTTGAACGACGCGAGCTCGAGGCGCTGCTGGAGCTGGGAGATTTTCTGTGTTGTTAGGATCACGCGCGCGCGCACACGCCGAGCGGCTACACGACACAGATGTGTGTGTACGTGCACATCGGAAGCGTCCGTGACGCGTCGTCCCTGTGCCGTGCGTCCGTGGTTTACGTGTAGCAGTGCTTTTGACTCACCTTCTCCATCTCCATGCGCTTGATGAAGCGGTCCATGTCCTCGGCCGAGTCCTCGGGGTTGGCGACGGTGACGTCGATGGTGGCCGCGCCGCTCGCGACGCTGCTCATGGGGCAGCTGCCGGACGAGCTGCTGGTGGCGTCGTGGTCGGCAGCCTCGTCGCCGTTCTCGGTCACGTCCATCGCGTCGTGCCCGTTGGCGGTCGGCGTCGGCTCGGCGGCGACGTGCTCGCTGGCGGTGGACGACGGGGTCGCGCCGCGGTCGCGCGCCTCGGTCAGGCTCACGGGCAGCGCGGGCGCGAGCGGATGCGGGGCCTGCTGCTGCTCGGAAGGGCCAGCCTCGGCGGCAGCATCGGCGGCGGGCGCCTGCGGTGCATCCACGGCGGGCGGGGCGGCAGCATCCGCGCCCGACGCGCTCGGTATCGGGGACGCACGCTGGGAGGCGGGGTTGGGGGTGCTGGATGCGGCGTGGGCGGCGGGGGAGGCCTGGGAAGTGACGGCAGGCGTCGGTACCTGGTCGGCGGGGTGCTGCTGGGGCGACGCGGGGGGTGCCGGCGAGTCGATGTCCATGGTGGGGTGAGCGGCGGGGGGACGCGCGCTAGAGGCAGGGAGAAGGGTGGTGGATGGATGGGTGGTGGTGGTGGTTGGGGATCCTGTCACGTCGCGCCGACGCGAGTGCGGGCGGGCTGGCTGGGCGCGGTGGATGGGAGGGTGTGTGGGGTGCGGTGCCGGCGGTCTGTCTTTTCGGCGGGGGGAGTGTGTTGTGGATGGGCGCGGGGGCGGTGGCAAGACTAAGGCTTGCCGGCTGGCGGGGCGGGGCGGGTGTCGAGGAGGACGTAGATGTGGACGATGGATGAGTGATGAGCGAGGGGGTGGTTGGGATAGGGAGAGGTATTGAGAAGTGAGGAACGGATTGGGTTGCCAGTAGGTGCGTCGCGAGTGAGCGTGAGTGAGTGAGTGAGTGAGCGGTGGTTGTGCAGGCGGCGAGGGAGCAGGCTGTTGGGTGAGGGTGTGGGTGGTGTGTGGTGACTGTGAGGTCGGCCTGCCGAGTGCAGCGTTCCCTGGCCAGCCAGGGAGCAGGGAGTGAGTGCAGCCAGCGCGCCTCGGGCCGCGCGCCCACAGCCAGAGCAGCCAGCAGCCAGCAGCCAGCAGCCAGCAGCCAGCGCGCAGGCGCCAGCCGATGCAGACGAGACGTCAGCTCTGCCAGTCATGCTCCAGGGTGGCTTCCCTGATCCCTGAGCGCGGCTCCCCCGCAGAGCCAGCAGAGCCAGCAGGGCCCAGGGCGCAGAGCTCGCGGGCGCCCTCAGGGCTCAGGGCCGGGTCAAGGTGGATGGGACCTGGACTAGCTTCAGGCTCCGGCCAGCGCGGCCTGGGGCCTAGGGCCAGCGCGCAGCGCGCCTCTCCCAGCCCTCCTGCCGTGCGTCATGCCTCGAGCGCGCGGCGCCATGCACGCCCACACCCACATCCACACCCACACCCACGCCGTGCGCGCCGGGCGCCATGGGCCGTGCCGCTGTGCCGCCGTGCCGCCATGCCGCCCAGCCGGCCGCTTACGGCTGGCTGGCGCTTGTACACTTCCGCTTCTGGCGACTGCCTCGTCATTTCTCAGTCGCGTCTGCGTCGCGACACTCATCGTCCAACGCTAGCATGCACTGCGTGACTCACACTGCACTCGGCCTGCAACTTACGTACGACGCCCGCCGCCGACGCGTCGCCGTTTCTACACTGCGCCGTGACGTGATCCACCCTGCGTGTCTGAGGTCCCTTTGTATTCTGCCAGCCAGCGCAAATCTGAGTCGCGTCCAGACTCGGTACTCGGCCGTAAGCTCGCAAACTTCTAGCATGCAAGGACCAAAGGGTCGCTCGGAGAATACAGGCGCCCAGACACAATGCGAGCAAGGGGGCGCCATAGGGCGCGTGTCAGTACATGAGCTACATGAGTTTCTGCGGGCGCGCTTCGTCCCGAGGTGGCTTGTGGGACTGTCCAGTGAGCCGGCGAGCCGGCGGCGAGCTGGCGGGCAGCGGCCTTGGCCTTGGTCTTGGGGTAGCCCCAGCCCATCTCTGCGCGCGGCCAGGCCAGCATCCGACGGCCCTCGGATCCGCTGAGCGGGTCGAGGGTCTGCAAGCAAGGACGAGGGAACGAAGGAGCGCCAGGTCAGCTGCCCGCATGCCCGTGCGCTGTGCTATGTGATCGGGCCCGGCCAGAGAACAAGCATAACCAGATCCAGCAAGAGGCGGCCGAGGCGGGCAGGTGGAGCATCGTTGACGCTGACGCTGACGCTGACGCGAATCTGCGGGCTCGCGGCCTGGCGCGCCTGGCGGCCCGGAGATCCCGAGGCGCGAGGCGCGAGGCGCGAGGCGCGCGGCGCGCGGCGGAGATCCAATTGACCCTTGGCTTGCCTGTCTTGGATGAGCGCGACACGCGTTGAGAACATGTTAGCAGGCAAAGCGACAGACAAAGGCAAGGTATACGAGGTACCAGAAACGGTATTCCCAGGCATTGCCGCTGGGAGCAATTGCGAGGGACAGCAGAGGAATCCTTCAAGGACGCAGCGCTGGATGAATTGCCGATGACGTCCTTCCCTTGTCTGTCGTCTGTCCCTCCGTTGCGCGGCGGAGAGGACACTGGACAGGCGCGTAGATCCTTGGTCGTGTTCTGCACGGACCTCGGCGCTGGGAAGCGGCATGCCCGCTGCCCGCTCCGTGACTCGGTCCGACCCACAGCTCACAGCTCACAGAGCACAGGTACGCTCCTGCTCGCCTAGCTTCCAGGAGGGACCTACAGCGCGCGCAGCACCGCCAGACAACACGGCCCACTCCTGGGCCGAGAGTGAGGAAGGCACGCGGCACGTCCATTCCCCCACGGCCCAATTCACGAGCACTCAGCACTCGCGCGCATTCGGTCGTGCGTGTCCCCGGCAGCCCGGAGCCCGGATCGTAGCGTACGTGCCACATCGCCGCTGCGTCGCGGGCCCAGCGCCAGCGAGCACCCGGCGCGGATAGACCTCTGCGCGACTCGAGTCTCTCACGCGCGCTCCAGCACCAGCTGCCAGCTGCCAGCAGAGCAACTGCTGACCGCGGCTCGACCCGCCCTGGCACCCATTCAGACCCTTGCCCTCCCTGATCGTCCTGAATTACCACTATTAGTAGTCATGTCGCCTGTCCAACCGCTGCACCGGCCCTGGCCCAGACATGCACTGCAGGCTGCCGACAGCGCCGACATGAGCGCGCAGGTCCCACCACCGTACCGACAGCCGACGCATTCAGTCATTTGCATTCAGTCATACAGCACACGCTCCATATTCACGCCTGCCCGTCCTCGTTCTGCGCGCGGATCACGCGTGCCGTTGCCGCCGCGCGCAGCCCGTTCGGCACCACACGGTGGTGGTAGGCGTGCTGGATCTGGCGCCCCTCCATGATCACCACGTCCTGGCGCTTGTCAGCGCGTGCAAGCACGGCGAGGAACTCACCCCGTGGCCCAGTGTCAGGTTCAGGATACTCCCACCGCTCACGCCGTCGCTCGAGCGCGCCTGCTTGATCGCCTTCATGTGGTTGCTCTTGCTCGCGCTTCGCGTCGCCTTTGGGCGGAACGACATGGTCGCCGGCGCCCCGAGCGACAGGGCGGCGACCACCGGTCCCAGGCCTGGAAATCGATCAGCACTACTCCCCTCGCTCCAGCTGCAGGTGCCACCCACCCGGCTCGCCATCGTCGTGCCAGGCCATCTTCTGCCCCTCCCGGTACGTCACAGACAGAATCTCATTAAAGCCAACATGCGTGCCCAGTACACGAGTCACGCTCTGCTTGATGCTAGAGTTAGTTCAGCCGTGCGCTTAACTCTACTCACAACTCTAATGCCTCCGTCACACACCGAGGACTCTCCTCGAACGAGTAGCTCAGCGTCTCCACGATGTACTTGTAGCTCGCGCCAGAGTTGATGGCGTACTGTTGAGACAGCAGGTCGCCCTTCACCTGGTTCGACTTGAGAGCGCGACGCTGAAACAGCGGTTCGGTCGTCGTGATCGCCGAGCGCTGGTACTCTTCCCAGATCGCGTCGACGGCGTCGACGTCGTGCATGACATGGTGCACCCTTCCGCTGCAGGTCAGCGCACAACCGTCAGCCGTTGCTTACGCGTGAGGCAGCACGTAAGACGCGACCGTAGCCCCGGCCACGCGTCGCAGCTCCGTGCGCAGGGCAGACTCGTCCTGTTCCCCGACCACATCGTCGCGAGGGCGACAAATGTCTGGAGCTAAGAGTATGTCGGCTTCGCCAAGCCTCCCGACCTGCCGGCCACACGATCGACACTCGCACACCTCCCATCGGTACCGGCAGTTTGCTCTGCCGCACGAGCACACCCAACCCCGCCACAAACTCCTGGTCCCGGCCTCCTGCGCTTTCGTCAGTGGAGGTTCCGGTACCACATTGTAGGGCACGCCGTTCGCCTCGCTGGGTGTGGGTACGTTCCTCAGGAAGGTTGGGCGATAACGTAACTTCATTCCTGGCGGGATCGGCCACAACCCGGTTGGCGTCTCGAGCATCCAGTATTGCTTGCAGTCGACGTTCAGACATGTCCATCCTTCGTTGTACAGATGCGCACTCGAGACAGAACACGTTGGGCAGCTCTTGCATGCATGAGTCGCGTTAACCGAGCTGTCTGTCAGTTTTTCCGGTCGCAAGTGCCTGAACCTACGCTCGTTCCTCAGACCCTAGCTTCCGAGCGAAACGATCCATGAGGGACCCAGATCCGGGCTCACTCTCGCGCAGCAAGCACGGACTTTGGTACGTCTCTGCGTGAACAGGCTCTCGCTCGCCATCCTCGGAAGTGAAAGTGCCCTGCCATAGTGCCTCCTGCACCTCCCTCTCGCTTAACTTGACCTCCGGAGTCAAGGGGGGCGTAGGCAGGTTGACGATGTCTCTCCCACCTGGCCCCTTGAACCCCGATCCATGTACAGCGTTCACCTTCCACTTGGCAAGCTGATCGACCAGAGCCTCGAGGGCATCGTTGCTGTCTTGAGAGCCCGTGCTGTTCTGGCTTGGCTCACTCGTAGGTTGCTGCCTGTCGCTTGGCGGATTCCAGCTCGTTCCACCTCTCGCCAACCACCACGGCGTGCCTTGCGATTGCACCCAGTCGAACCGCACCTTGAGGCGACGGAAGTAGTCGCGTCCTGGTGGTGCCTTGACACCTGGAGCACATGCTTCTGGTTCATACCAAGCCGCCGAGACCCAGTACCTGCCGTCAGTCAGTGTCACACACGCGAGTCGAGGTGCGCACCAGCCGAGCACTGCGTAGGAGCAGCCTAGATCCCAGGGCAGGAGTGCGTAGCCGTCTCCAGCGATGAGAATCAGCGGATACCTTCTCTGAGCCGCCAATAACAGTGTGGCTATTCGAGCATCTTGCGGCGAGTGGTTTGCTGATAAAGTCACGTATTCACGCCCCCGGCCGTCCAGCGTGCGCGCCGCCTGTCCTCCTCTGTTATCAGCTACAAGTGGCCTGACCCTAGCTGGGTGTGCAGTCTTACCCATGTGAGATGATGACCTTTCCCTCGTCCGCCCATAAGTCTCGCCTGTCCGTCAGTATTGTGGCTGTAGGTTCTGCCGTCCGACTTACGGAGTAGGGTACCCGTCGAGGAGGTATCCGTACGCTACGCCCTTGTACATGTACATCCCCGATTGGAAGGCGCGGTAGTACGGCAGCGTCTCACACAGCTCCTGTCTAGTCTGGACGGTAAGCTTAACCGAATCCCGACTTGCTCACCTGTGCCCATACGGGCGGTGCCACAGAGGGCCGGCTCTGCCGGTCACACCTCGGTGAGGAGTGGAGCGGGCAAACACCAGAGATGATCCGCATGACCGAAGCAAACGTACTTGATCGGATGCCGGGCACCCTGACCGGTGGCAGATCATCGGTCTTGGATGTTGCTTCAGCAACTTCCGTGGCTGTAGGCGGAGATGAGGCCGCTGCAGCTACGGCAAGGGCTGCCCGTTTCGCAGCTGGCATGATGTCCTGCGGTCCGCTGTTGAGAGACACCTTACTGCTTTTCTTGCTAGCGGCTCCCGCTCTCTGTGAGTTCTCACCAGCTAAACCCAAGCGCGCCAAGAGAGCTGCGGTTATCGGTTTGGACTTGCAGACCTTCGACGGCGCACGACGTTTCTTTGAGAGACCCAGAGGGAGAGACCCAGGCTCCTCGGCTTCCTCGGCCACGATCCCATGCTCGTTCGGGGCCGACAGTTTTCTTTCCAGCCCTGGCTTCTTTTTCTTTCGCTGTGGCTCCTCTGGTTGCACCACCTGGAGGTCTTCCTTATCATCAGGGGGCGACTCGATTGAGGTAGGCGTGGGCGGAAGAGTATGCAGCTCGCCCGCTTCAACCGGTCCATTGGCCTCCTCGAGCTCCTCCCACAGCCTTTTAGGCGGTCGCCTGCTCCGCAGAGGTCGTCCTTTGTTGTCATACCTCAACGTATCATCGTCTATGCTGTGAAGCACTAGGTGAAGAAGTTTGGAGTCGGCACGACATACTCTTTCAGGAGGCTGCGGAGCAGTAACCGAATCGCTAGCACCGTCTTTCCCGAGGAGAAGCTTCGGTTTCCTCCGCCTTCGCGGTTGCTTGCTGCGAGGTCCTTGGGTTTGCACACTCTGAGGCCGTTTCGCGTTCCCAGCTTCTGAGACGCACCCAAGCGTTGGCACGGAAGCCCTGCCCGCAGCCGCCGTTGGTCGGTCTTTCGGGCCAGAGTCCGTCAACCGCGTGCCATTCTTCTCAGTCTTGCGCAGTCTTTTGCGTTTCCTTTGGCTGACGTTGCGCTCGACTAACGGGACTGACGCCAAGTTTCCCTCAGCGGGGTTCGGATCATTCACCTCGATCGGCGTACCAGCGGGTGATCCGGGTGTGGAGAGCGGAGATCCGACGCCGATAGACGATGAAGGGAGCGATGAGAGCTGAGAGCTGGTAGAGCCCGGAGACGGAGGAAAAGGGGAGGGCGGCACGGTTGTTGACTTGCGTCTGCAGTTAGCTGCCGTTCGATTCAAGCGCTCTCACCTCGCCCTCTCTCGGCGTTTGCTGGATCGAGATCTTACGCTGGAACCGGGAAGATGCGCCGGATCCGTGGACTTCTGCTGAAGGTCCTTCTTCCTCTGATCCAACAACCTTTCCGCCTCTGCCCGCTTCCTACGCAGGAACGCGCTGAGCACCTTCGCCCTGAACACCCGATCGACGGGGTGAGGCGCCGGCGACAGGAGGTTCTCCCATTCGCGCTCCAAGGTAGCCTGGATGTACATCAGTATCTGTGCTCAGGTAGCTGTGGCTGAATGATCTGAGGGCAGTGGGAGAAGGCGGGGAAGGAAGACGCGCACCTGGGCCGGGTCACTCGCGACCGCTTCTTGCAGAATCGACCCGGCGACCTGGAGAGCTTCATTGTTCCATGTCCGGTCCGGATGCTGCGCTTGCAGGAGGATGTGCTCAAGCCCAGGTGGTATGTACTTGTCGTCTAAGCACGGGTGCCGTCCCATGGCGTGTCGTGCATGAGTGCGAGCATGCGAGTGCGTGAGTGAGCGGTCGACGATTCAGTCGCTGATCGCATGACGACCAGAGATTAGTGGAACCTTTCAGGCACGTCCGGTACGTCAGTGGCCATTGCCGATATCTCATCTGGATGGCCTTCCCCCGGGACCTTCTTGACGCCCTGCCTTCCTCGATAGTCTGGAGGCCACTTGGTGTCGCCTTCTTTCTTGCTATTGCTAAAGAACGCCATTGCTCTATCATGCCATCAGGAAGACTACAACGGGTACCTTTCTCGACGCCTCAACGCCCAGCCGCCCCGGCTACATATACCTCCACTCCGTGATCCGAACTCTCGCAAGTTGTTTCAGTCCCATCCACACGAAGCCCATGATGAGCCAAGGAAGCAGGTGGAGTACGCGCTTGATCACCCTCCTTCGTATGATGGCGGCGACGCTCCTCCGTCCTCCCGTCGGCCGTCCATCCCCGTTCTGCTGGCCCTGTCCACCCCGGTCCTGCCGTTGTTGGCTGGCGCGCAGCCGCCCTTCTCGCGAACTCTTCACGAGGACCGATATCAGCGCGACGATAATGATGGGGCTGTACACGTCCGATATCCGCCGGGCTGTCTTCTTGACGACGTCCTGGCCCTGCGACCCGTCCACAAAGCATGCCGCGAGAGCCCAGATTGCGACGAGGGCGGCACGGCACCCCTCCGGAACTGACATCAGCACCTCCTTCCCTTGACGCACTCACTCAGCATGAACACGCGCTGAATCCCATGCAGGGCTCGCATCGGGATCGAAAGCATGTACAGTGCCGCACACATCTGCCTCGAGCCCTGCCTGTTCGCCCTCCGCACGTCCAAGCTGTGCTCGACCGCCTCCATCTCGCGTGTGTCTTGAGGGCTTGCGGCTGCGCTGGGGCCCTCGTGCCCCGCATGCTCGGGAAGAGCGACACCGCGCCTGCGCATTGTGTCCGAAAGCGCTGGAGGCGCCGGAAGGTGGCTTGCCATGGCGGATGGCGGGGAAGGGGCTCGAGCTCGTATCGCCTTTCAGTGGGGCCGCCGGGGTCCTGGGCAGTGGGGGAGTCGCTTTGGGAGCAGGGGAGGACGATGGCGTTCTTGGCGTCGATGCACGTCAGCTATGAGCGTTATGAGTGGGTGCAGCGGTGAAGAGAAAGAGATAACGAGAAGTTGGAGTGGGTGAGAGGAAGCAAGCATGTCCGATGCGCCGATGTGGGGAGGTGGTGCATGTCCGCGCATGCTTCGTGCATGGGGATGTCTGTCCGCTGGCTACGTACATGGCTCGCACGGCTCAAAGGTGCTCCCTCTGCCCTCGGTGGCCTCTGGTGTGACGCTGGTGCGAGAGATCTAGCGAGCACGCTAGCGTTCGTTAGCGCCCATGGTGGCCAGGAACTCGCCCATACGCAGGAATGGGCCTGCCAGCCCTGCTGCCCACGGGACGGGTGCCAGACGGCATCCGGCGTTCGCCACTGGTCCTTCGCAACAATCGCCTTGCAGCGCAATCTAGGTAGCCAGCAATCTGCAGGCAAAACTGGTGAGGCAACAAGTGCACTCTGCCTGCGCCATGTGAGATATCGGTGCCGACTGCCTGAACTCATGATGACTCGATGCGAGCTAGACGTGCTGGGCTCCGCGCGATCGAGAGATTACGGTTGCGACGAACAACCGAACGTCCCGTGATTCGCGAAGACGAAAGGAGGACGAGAAGAACGGTGCAGCTCGCCCGCCCGTCGCAATTGCATGCGGTTCCTTGGAAGCACTTCCGATGCAGTGGGATTGTGATGGACCGGATAACGGAGGTGCGCACGCGCGAGTGCGACGGCCAGGATTGCAGGAGAGCAGCCCAGGATAGACGCAGGTACGCAGGACGAGCCGAGCCATACGCCGCCGGCGCCCCGAAGGGTTTCAGAGCTTCCGAGGCCTCGCTCGCTGGCTGGCGAGCCAGGTTTCACCGCACAGCGCAGGAACATCAGCCAGGCACGACGATAACCGATCGAGGCTGCTCCCCGCTGTCCCTCGTCTCGTCCTGACGGACCTGACGTCTGCACTGCGTGCGGCACTGCACTGCCTGCACGTTCCCCTATAACTCGACTTTTGTTCTGTTGTCCATCCTGTCCCCCTTCTCAACTACCACTCTCTCTTGCTGCTCGGCCACACCCACACACTCCTTTGCGACCCCCGAGAAGCGACCCATGATGAGCCACCCGCGGCCGTCCACGTCCTCGCGCCAGAGCTCGCCCGAGGACGCCCCCGTCGTCACGATCGGGACCAAGGGGCGGCGGATGAAGGAGAAGCTGGCGGCGCGGGGCGAGCGGCAGCTGTCGCCGGTGTCGTACACGTTTGCCGAGAGCGTCGACAACCTGCACCTGTGGAGCGATGGGGACATGACGATGCACAGCGCCGACGGCGTCACGTTCCGGGTGCAGTCGTACCACCTGCTGAGTGCGTCGAGCGTGTTCCGCGACCTGTTCGCGATCGGCACGGGGCCGCGCGAGCTGTCGCTGTCCGACGACAGCATCGAGACGGCCGCCGTCCTGCGCATGTTCCTCGACCTCGTCACCCTCGGCCGCCTGCACGTGTACCTCCCGCCGCCCGTCGTCGAGGCCGAGCCGACCGAGCTGCGCGCCATCCGCGCCCTCTACGCCCTCGTCCACTTCCTCCAGAAGTACGAGTGCCGCGTCCAGCTGCGCACCGTGCTCGTCGAGGTCCGGCAGCGCGTCGACGCAGGTGACTGGCCCCCCTTCCTCGGGTTCGTCGTCGGCGCCGTCGCAGACGACGAGCGCACATGGTCTGGCGCGCTCCAGCACCGCACGACCACTTGGGACAGGTACATCCAGGACGTGGCCGTGAGCTGGAGCGCCATGAACGTCCGCCGCCTCCTCGGCCAGAGCACGCTCGACCCACGCTGCCTCCCGTACGACTTCTGGATCATGTGCCCGTCAGAGTTCATGTGGGCCCTCACCGTGTCCTGGGCCGGGCCAGACTGTCCCCCGGAGATCTTCCACCTCCAGGTCCGCACCACGCTCGCAGACCTCAGGAGGGGCAGATGTAAGTCCGTGAGAGTTGGAGAGCTGACCAGAACAGGCGAGCAGAACCGCTTGTCCCAGTTCGGCCTCCTCGGGCAGGGCCTCGGCTCAGACAGCAGCTCGACTAGGCCCAACACGCCAGGCGTCTAAGCCACCCATGCACGCGTGAAGCGACGACGCCGCGCACCGCCTCACGCACGGCCAGCACCGGCCGCCCATCATGTATTCCTGCAGTTGTACATATGTAACAAAAAGGTCTAATCTACTGTGGTATCAAATGGGAGCAGCAGTGCTCAGTCGAAGTCCTCCGGGACAATCTCCTGCGCGAGCTTGCTCTTCCGCGGCTTGGCCTTCTTGCCCCGTCCGCGCATGGACGGCGTCGGCGTCGACCCCGTGCTCGCGATGCTCGCGACGCTCTCGTCCGCGTCTCCGGCCTCGGAGATGACCTCGCTTTCGTCCCCGACCTGGGGCACGCTCTCGCTGCTCTGCGAGTGCCCGAAAAGGGGCCGCTCGGCGTGCGCCGAGCCCTCGCGGTTCTCGGCCTCCTTCGCCTCCTTCTTGCGCTGCTTGGCGAGCAGCTCGGCCTCCTTCATCTGCGCCGCGATGACGCCGAACTCGCTCTGCGGGCCGCGCGACCACGTCTTGAACTTGAGCGTGCCCCCGCCGATGCCCGGTAGCGTGCGCTCGGCGTACGTCCACTCCCGCACCTTCTCCTTCCGGAGGGGCTTGTTGTCGAACTGCGCAAACGAGTTGGTCACCTTCGGGAACGACGACAGCGCAATCTTCGGCTGGTGGATTGGCTTCGAGAACACGGGGAAGCCGAGCTTCGCCGCGTCCGCGAGCACGAATGGGGGCGACGGGCTGCGCGCCCTGTCGTCGACATGGGCCTTTTTCTTCGTGCTCCCCGTCGCGACGGCGAGGATCGTGTCGTCTGAGGTCAGCTTCGCGGTGTAAGCTAGTAAACTCACCGATAGACTCTGGAGACACGTCGCGACTCGCACTGGGTCGGTTCGGCGTCGAAAGCGGGGACGACTTTGGTCGCCCTTCGCCGCCGAGGAACGTCGCGCCGTCCTTCCATGGGATCGGGTCACCCCTGTTGGTCAGCTAATGCTGGGAAATGTAGCTAGCTCACTTTCTCATACCCTTCCTCCAGTTCTTGCCTGGGCCCGGCGGCGCATCCGGGGCGCGTTTCCGCCCGCCCTTCTTCGGCTTGACCTCCTTCTCGGGCGCAGGCGTGTCCGTCCCGGCGTCGCTGATCATGTCGTCGTCCTTGAGGTGGTTGCGGCCCTCGGGTCCATGGTGGCTCGCGCCGGCTGCACTGCTAGGCAGCCAGTCGTAGGCCTTGCGGTGCGGTGCGGGCAGGCTGGGGCCAGCCTCCTTGCCCTCCTTGCCTTCCTTGGGCTCTTTGGAGTCCTTGCTCGGCGATGAGCGCGACTTCTTCGATGTGCGCTGCTTTTTCGCTGGCGGAGACCGCTCCTTGTCGCCGTTGCCTTCGTCCTCGGAGGAAGAGTAGGACGCAATGGAGTGCTTCATCCCGAGCTTCAGCTTGATGGACTGCGGGGCGGGCGAGCCGTCATCAGCGGCAGTGGAGGAAGAGGCCACGCCACCTGGCCGGAGCTGTTATATGTCAGCGAGGGCTGCAGTGCAGAATTGAGGCTGCGCACTGTGCGCGAAGAGCGCGACGTGCATCGCACATGATCAGCAGGGACACGCACCGTGATCTTGAGAGACTGGTTCGAGTCCTTGGACTTGGGCTCCTTGGTGGGAGAGGCTGCACTCGCGGTGGCGGGGGTGGCTGCGCCGGTGCCGGCGTCGTCGATGTCCTGGACGAGCTCGTCGGGGTCGATGTCGGGCTCCGAGTCGGTGTAGTCGCGCCCGGACATGGTGGATGGGTGGTGGGGAGTGTTTGTTGGAGATGCGTTGGTGTTAGCTCCAGGTGCGCATTGCAGGCGCAGGCGTCAGGCTTTCATGGTTGATCGAGGGGCCGTTGGCTGAGGGTTGCCGGCGAGGGGACCAAAATGCATCCATCCAGCCGTGGTGGTGCCGCGCCAGAGGGAGCGCAGCGCACCCAGCCATGACGAGTCAACGCTCGTGGCTCGTCGTTTCGCTCGCCGGGTGGTGGACGCTTTCATTTTCAGGCACGGCGAGCCTGCACTTTCTTTGTTCACCCCGCTCGGCCGTCCTCCATCCACCCTCTCTCACCCCAACCGACCACCACCATGTCCGCCGCCGCCTCGTCGCTCCGAATGAGCGCGAGCAACTCGAACAGCAGCGCCGCTGCTCAGCCTCTCGGCTCCGCCGCGTCCGCGCCCTCATCGTCTTCATCCTTCGACATTGTCGCCGCGTACCAGCGAGCACTCACAGATGAGAAGGTGAGCTAACTTCGGTTCTTTGCACAGCTGACAGCAGTACCCGCACCCGGTAGCTGCGATTCTTGCGCTTGTGGAGCTCATGGAGGCCTCGACTGGTGAGCTTATCCAAGCAGTGAACGAAGCTGACAGGCAGCGTCGACGATGTCTGGACTGGCGATGGAGCTGACGCACGGCCGGCGAGCGCTCATCGACACGCAGGCGTCGCTGGGAGTGCGCGCGGGGTGCCAGCTGTGGGAGCGTTTCGTCGCGCTGTCTGGAGGCGGTAGCGAGGTGAGCTCACCCAATGTTGCTGTAGCTGACGGCAGGACTTCCCGACATACAAGCGGGGCCTGATCGCGCAGGGCCGCTCGTTCTGCAGTGTGACGGCGCCGCACTGCCGCGACAAGATTGCGAAGCAGGCGGTCGACTTTGTGCGCGACGACTGCGTCGTGAGTACACCCTGCTCGAGGAGGAGCTCGAAGCTGACGACAGATCCTGACGCACTCGTACTCTCGAACGGTGATCCAGACGATCCTGCGCGCACACAAGCAGCACAAGCGCGTGAGCGTGTACGTGACGGAGGCGCGACCGGGCTGCCTCGGGATGAAGACGCACGAGCTGCTGACCGAGGCGGGGATCCCGTGCACTGTGATCCTGGACAGCGCGGTGGGGTACGTCATGGAGCGCGTCGACATGGTGCTGCTGGGGTGCGAGGCTGTTGTCGAGTCGGGCGCGCTCGTGTCGTCCGTCGGCACGTACCAGGTCGCGCTCGTCGCCAAGGCGATGCAGAAGCCCGTGTACGCGCTCGCCGAGAGCTACAAGTTCCTCCGCCACTACCCGCTGTCGCAGACCGACCTGCCCATGCCGCGCACCGTCAAGCAGGTCCCGCTCTCGTTCCCCGACGATGAGCTCAACGCGCGCAAGTTCACGACGCCCTCGCGCCGCACGTCCAACGCCGGCGCAGAGCAGACCCCCGCCACAAGCGGCGTCACTACCCCCCTTCTCGCCGGCCGCGAGCAGCCCAAGATGTCCGCCGAGATGCAGAACAACCAGCCAAACTTCGATGTCACGTACCCGGAGCTCGTCGACTTCATCATCACCGACCTCGGCACGCCCCTCTCCCCCACCTCCGTCAGCCAGTACCTCGTCGCCCAGTTCTCCGAGTAGACACCCGATGTATCACGTATCGATCTGCAGGTGGCAGCGCAGGATTATGGGAGATGCATAGTGTACAATAATGTGTCTGTGTCGGCCGCACGAGCAGGAACTGTATATGGAATGAATGCTATTAAAAGTTTGGGGGTGTGTTGGGATTTACTGGCGCCGCTGGGCGAGCGCAACGATTAGGTCTCGGTTCCACCCGATCCTCCACTCGCCGAGGCGCTTGAGCTCGCGCCACATCTCGCCTGCCGGCGGCTCGGTCCCGGGCTTGGAGTAGATGACAAAGTCGCTCTCGGTGATCAGGCTGCGGAGTAACGAGCCGAGTAATAAACAGACAACGCAGAGAATGATGACTGCTGGCAGGGGTACGCTGACGACGTTCTGGCGCGTGAGAGGGATCCTATCTCTCGTTGCGCGCTCGGCCTGCTCTCCGTTGACGGCGGTGGCAGTCGTCGTCGACGCGCTCGACGGGTCCGGCACCGCAGTCGTCACACTCGCCTTCTCGCTTGGCAGCGGCGCAACCGACTTGACTGGGCTCGAGTCGTGCGATACCGGCGCAGAGTAGCTGAAGCGCAGAGCGCCATACCGCCAGAAGTTGTAACGGCTGTACGGCGCCGGTGGTGCCGTCTTGGGCTCCGGCTCCGTGACACCGTTCGACGGGCTCGGCTTCGTATCCACCTCGAGCTGCTTCTCTGGCTCGGCGGGCTCATTTGTCGGCGTCTTAGTCGAGACCGACTCCGCGTCCTCCTCCTCCTCTACCACAGCGGGAGTGACGAGAGGCTTGTCCGGGAGGTACTCCTTGGACGCGGCGAGTGGCTTGTCCAGCTTGGTCGTGCACACGGCAGACGAAGCGGGAACAAGCTGGGGTGCCTTCAGCTTTGACGACTCCTTCAGCTGTTGTGTGGGCAAAAGCTTGCGCTCGTCCTCAATCTGCAGCTCGGCACCTTCAAACATGTACGCAGGCGGCTCGGTCTTGCGGCCCTGAAGGCGCACTTGAACTACTGCGCCGTCATTAATGAGGTCGAGCAGCCATCGGGGGCGAGGGAGGGGAGACGTGGAGCCTGTCAGGGGGTCGTTGACGGGAGCCTCGTACCCAGACGTAGGAAGGGTGATGCGGAGCAGGTGTCGGGTCTGCGTCTTAGGGTCTAGTGAGGCGGCCTGCAGCACGGACGGCTGGAGCGAGATTACAGTGCAACGGAACGGGAGGCTCAGCTTGTCTCCCGGGAATGTAAGAGGGAGCATGTTAGACTCGGTTCCAGTGCCATAGTACGCCTCGGGAAGGGAGACGGCGCGAATCGCGATCTCACAACCTCCTTTGATGAAGTCACTCGCGACATCGATTTCGGCCACGATCAGGTCACGGCGGCCTCGACGAACGTCCTCGGCGAGGTCGACTGCCTGTGATCGCAATGCTGAGCCCATCGAGCCACGGCTCTCCGTATGCCTCAGCGACGGCTGCGGGCGGTCACGACAAGTCGGCGGCTGGACAGTAACAGTGATGACGTAGTCATCGCCATCATTGACCTGATCAACGGGGACCTTGTAGGACTCGGTGCCCTCCAATCCCCATGGGCCGCGAGCGGACATCTCCGGCACTAAAACAGACATTGGTGGCCATCTGGACCGCGACGGAGGGCCATGAGTTTTGAGGAGGTGCTCGATATTGAGGAGCGCTCTTGGCAGGCCAGCATTGAGCATGTTGTTGACGGAGATGGGAATGTTTCCGCTGTAGTCCATAGCTCCGACGTACATGCACCTGGTCGATGGAATCGCGTACTGCTCATGGCTATACGGGTCGATAGTCTCCAAAATCCAGCCCTCGATGATCACGTTCACTGGCGACAGTTGGCCGGGGTTGTACTTCGCAGCATCAAGACCCAACGTGGACGGGTCGAAGGAGGAGGTCGAGGCGTGGAAGATCGTCGACAGCGGAGAATGAGAGGCGACAGATGGCGATGTCGGCGGCGAGTCGCCAACACGAGCCACGACTGTCGCTACCAGGGCGAGGCGGTCACGGAACGGGAACGAGGTGTGTGCAGTGGCCATAGACGTGGTGATACCGTAACCATAAGACTGCAGTCGCACCGGCTTCTCGAAGTAGTCATCCTTGCGGAAGGACGACACAGCAGATGACACTTCCTCGGCAGTGAAGCCTTCGATAATCCGTCCTGCTCGGAACACTGGAATACTGTCCGAGACGTGGGTAACGATGCGCTTCTCAACCTTGAGCCCATCACGGTCTGACACAGGCTGCCAGCCGAACGGATCCGTCGATTCACCGTCGCGGTCTGCGTTGATGCGACAGATCTGACGCAGAGCCGTGAGGGCCGCGTCCACTGGAGATGTTCCTGACTGAGGCACAGGGGACGGCGCAGCCAAAGGCACGATCGACCGCGTCGACTCAGCAGCAGCGTTGTAGAGTCGAGCGAACGGTGCGTAAAACGGTTTGAAGCCATTCGGCGGGCCGTGGGGCTCGCCATTCTGAGCAGCACCACGGAGAGACGTGGTGCTCTGCCGCTTCCGCATCGGACTTAAGGCAGGGGGTTGATCCAGCGCGCTGCGCGAAGGCCGCGAACGCTTCTGCCGCTTCAGCTGTTGAACATCGGCTTGGGTCATGTCCTCGTTGTCGATCTTCAACTTCGATCCGTTCACAGTCAACGACACCTTGCCCGTGGCGGACTGCGTTCCACGGCGAACAGTGATCGTGACTGAGCGATCGCTCAACGAGGCAGCGTCGTGCTCAACAGTGATCCACAATCCGCCACAGTTTGGAGACAAGCGGTGGCGTTTGAGAGCTGAAACATTCTTTGGTGGCGGGTCGACGAGGACTGAGACACTGTTTGACCAAGTGTCCGCGTCAATGCGGAGGCCGCATTCCACACTCCGTCCCGAATCCGACGTGTCGAACGAAAACGTGCTGATGCCATCTCCTCTGAGATCGGGGGTGCCAGGCGGTGAGAAAGCCGTGTTGGTGCTCGAAGAGAACGACCGCCGCGTGGCCGCGGGCTCATACTCGAATCGGTAGGTCTCCTTGTCAAGATCGTAGTTTGACGAGACCGCCTTCGCGCCACCCAGACGCGTGGCGACAGGTGGCGCACCGTGTTTGATCGCGAATTCGCCGAGTCCAGCAAGGGTTGTCATCATTGCCTGGGGAATCGACGATTTGTTTGACCAGCCTCCGGGGTGACTTTGCTCCAGCAGAGTCACTTGCGTAGTGTTTGGAGAAAGAGCCTCGATCGACCATCCCTGCAGGTCAATTTGGGTGCGAATGACATTGGGGTCAATCGATGGCGGCACTGGAAACAAGGACTCGTCCTCCGTGGAGAAGCCGAAGATGTGCACCGATGTAGGTGATTTGTACGTTGAGCGCACCATGATCGAGTCACGAGCGGATACAGGCCACGACGCCTTGGACTTGAAGTGCCAAACATCCGTGACCTCATTGACATCTTCCAGCAGAAGCGCCTCATCATAGGTCTTGTCCCACCAATACCGTGCTCCGGGCGTCGTGATCGTAGCGAACAGATCCCAGAGGCTGACTCCAACGAAGACTGCCTCAGCGCGGAAGACGACCAGAGTTCGGTCGATGGAGTCAAGCTGGTGCACGGAGACACCCTTGGACTCGGCCACCGGGCGCCACTTCGGCTCAGGTTCCTGCAGGAGCGACGTGAAGTAGATGTAGTTCCTCTTGATCAGACTGTTGATTCCTCGCTCGACTGCAGAGCTCCGGCCGTTTTGTGCCTGACGCCTTCGCTCGTTTGAGTCATCGGATGCGGTTCGTAGGCTGCTTGCGGTGTCGACGGTTGGCAACGACATGGCGCTGTCTCCCGGAGAGCCACCGAGAAGCTCCTTAAGCGGTGTAGTGGTCATGGGCAAGACCGGAACCGGTATCCCATTGACCTTGACTTGAGCGGCGGCTTCGGCCGACGCCACTGTCTGCTCTATTGTCACCTTGACACGGACCAACTCCTCCCCGGGCTGTAGCTGAGAATGGAGGAGGCGAAGAACCAATCGCTTTGGCGGAGCCGAGCCAGAGATTGATGGTGGCGATTGTCCGACGAATGAGGTCCACGATAGGGAAGGTGATTCTTCCCCGTTTTGAGACTTGACGAGCACTTGCACATCCCAGCCTTGCGTTGATGACACCCCGAACTCAAGCTGCCGCTTCGTTCCGTCTTTTGCATCGTCGCTGCGAACGACAGCGTAGTTGGCGGATAGCGTGACGCGGCCTGGATCGTAGTGGAGCCCCGTGATGCTAACGTCGTTGCCGTAGCTCAGCAGCACGGGAACCTTCTCGCTGCCATCCCTGATGTAATTGACCAGTCCCACGAGTACTGTCGGTAGGTGCTGTGGCACTGCACCGCCAACAGCCCAGGTGCCCTTGGGGTTCCATGACCAAAAGCAAGTTATCCTTGCTTTGCCTTCAGGTAGCGGGGGATCGGCGGAGCGAGAAGAGTTGGACGGGAGCTGGATGCACCAGGCCATTAGAGAGACATTGGCACGGACATGGGGAGGGGCTGGACGAAGATAAGCCGGTTCGTGACGGGATCGCGGAATTGAGGTTGACACATCGATCAGCGTGTGCTGATCAACCAGCGATTTGGATATGGTTACGGCGTCTCTCGGGCTATGCATGTCAGCAGAAGCAACGCAGCGAGAACACACCTCGATGGCCACCCCAGTCGGTAGTTGGTTCTCGTTACTCGCGTATTCGTGTCCAACAAGTCGAGCAGCTGGGCGTCTTCAACCATACGGTCCCCTAGGTTGTCAGCTGACAGTCCGGAATGTGAAGCGTTAGTCGTTACTCACAAACAGCCCTAGTTTCGGGGGTCGCGAGACACCCTCGAAATGTGTCGACGTTGACGTCGGAGCCACAGTCGACCTCAACGACAGCACGAAAGACCTCGCCGCCCTTGCCGTTTCGTCGGTGGACGACGACATCTTTGGTGGTGATGGACCCTAGCGATGTCGCTTTCCCCTTGGCGCTACCACTGGTCTCACGCACAGGGCTTCCCGGAGCCGTGGAGTTTGAGGAAACCCGTTTCCACGCTGAGCTCCCCGAGGAGCTCAGCAGCGCTCGAAAGTACGAGACCGAATTGTTGAGCGCCTCGATCCACGCGGTCTCCAGCCTGAAGGGCGTCAGCTGCATTTCAGACGAGGCGAGACTGCGAGCCGGTGGAGGAGGGTGACATACCTGATTCCGTCATCGAGACTATCGACGGGCATGGCAGTTGAAGTGCATGTGCGGCTTCGGTGAATACTTCGAAGTTGTCGAGAGGTGTCCTCACGCTGCGAGGGCCGACGAGAGGAATGGGACAGTTGCGATTGTTGTTGTTCGAAGACTGAATCGAACGACCACAAGCTGGGATCCAAGTACGATGGCCCTGGGTTGGCCGCTCGCCATGTGGCCAAGCCGATGGAGCTGACGTAGTGGTCACGTGTCTCAGTTACGATGACGGTTACAGCCGTCGCTGTCGCCAGCCTGGCTGGCGGGCCGCGGGCCGGTCTGCGCTTACTCGCCGCCAACGTCACTCTGGCCGTCGCGATACATCCTCCCCTAGTCAGCACTGCAACAACGACGACCGCCCGAACCGATCGCTCACTCACCCGATGTCTGAGCAGAACGGAGGCTTGCAACCGGCTGAGGCAGGGCCCTCATCCGTGGGCGATGCCAAGGCCGCTTCCACCCCTGGCACAAGGCCAGCGTCACCAGGTCCGGCACAGGCCGCTTCCACCCCCTCTACCGAACCTCAAAACAAGCAGCAACTCCGGCGACCCGCTTCTCATGGTCGACTATCCAAACTCATGCTTCCAGGTCGATCACGAGCTGCTTCCTTGGCCCATGACGCCTCACCGGTTACCGCCTACGCGGGCGACACCGCGTCAGCGAGCGGACGCACGACACCTGAGCAACGCCGGCGCTCAGCCAGAGGTGCGTTATAGATTGCGGCTCTCGCTGACCGACAGCTGCGGCTCAGAGCTTGCTTGCGAATGACGGACGGTATAAGAAGTTCGCCAGCCAGGTCGACCGGTGTCTGCAATCATTTGACAACATCAACGAGTGGGCCGACTTCATCTCCTTCCTCTCAAAGCTGCTCAAGGTATGGAGCGAGTGGCGGGTGTAAGCTAACGACCAGACTCTACAGACACCGAGTCCTCCGTATAATGAGATCCCGAAGAAGCTCATAATCGCCAAGCGACTTGCTCAATGCTTGAACCCAGCATTGCCCTCCGGAGTGCACACGCGAGCGCTCGACGTCTACGGACATGTCTTCAGCATCATTGGAGTAGGTCATTGTCACTCGCTACGTGCTGACTATCCAGCCCGAGGGACTGAAACGAGATCTGCTGGTCTGGTCTTCTGGTCTGTTCCCGTTCTTCCAGTACGCGGCGACGTCGGTTCGACCAGCTCTCCTGAACCTGTACGAGACGTACTATCTCCCTCTCGGAGAGGATCTGCGCCCCGCCACGAAAGCCATGATACTTGCACTGCTGCCAGGTCTTGAAGAGGAGACGGGTGACTTCTTCGACCAGGTCCTCGCCCTGCTGAATACGCTGTCCCAGGCGGTTTCACAGCAGTTCTTCCTCCAGAACATCTTCCTTGTGCTCATTTCCAGCCCGGCTTCCCGACTAGCAGCCCTCAACTACCTCTCTCGCCAACTGACGGAGGTTCCAGAAGAATTAGTGACTTCGTCAGACGTCGGTCTCTTAATACGAGGTGTCGCTGCGGTTCTGGGTGATCAGAATATGCTTGTCTGCCGTGGCGGCCTGGATCTGCTTTTGCGGATATTGCCGCTCGACGGATCAATCTTCCGGTGAGCATATTCGTTCTGCAAGCTACTGACGTATAGAGAAGCAACCCCCGGTGATCGCGACCACTTAGTTCGTGCAGTGTCGGCTGTTGTACTTCAGCGCGATGTTTCACTGAGCAGACGAGTGTACACCTGGTTCCTCAGCGCAGATGAGTCGACCCAGAACCAGGGGGAGTATTTCAAGAAGCATGGATTGGACCCTCTGTCCGCGACTCTTCAGGTACGCTTAAGCGGGCGACGGCCGACTGACATGGGCAGAACGATATGGGTAGACTACTCGAGGCCAACGACGTCGCGGAAGCCCAGCAGCCGTTCAAGACGTTCTTGTCCCTCCTTGACAAATGGGAGATCGGACAAGCCCTGTCTGCCAGGCTCGCTATTCCCGCGCTGCAGATTATCCACCAAGCCGCAACAGCCGCCGAGCCGAAGGATGTCCGCAGCACAGTCACGGCGGTATACGATGATATCGAGCCGTCTGTACTTTGGAGGCAACTGTACGACGCGGTCAATCAGGACTTCGATGAAGACGCCACCGAACACCTGATTCTCATCAACTGGCTTCTCGACGCTGTCACCAAAAGCGATCACGAAGTTCTGACCATTCATGCGCCTCTGCTGTTGTCCACGCTTCTGGATAAGCTTTCCTCGGCTGCGAAGACTGAAACACGCACCGAGGCTCTGCGGTTAGCGAACACTCTCCTCGCGATGCTGCCTAGCGGCGTCTTCGCCAATACGACGGCCACAGATGGGAAAGACTCGCTGGCTGAGACAGTGTACGAGAAGGACACGGCGGAGGACGTCCTGGAGCAGCGAATCAAGACAGAGATTGCGCCACGTATCGTGACGTCCATGTTCAGGATCGCGGAACAGGGACTGAACGAAGGATGGAGCCCCGAGGCCTTAGTTCTGCTCAACACGTTGACCCAGTACTCGGTCGACAAGGAGCTTCCTCCTCTGAGCTCGGTTGACACCCGAGCATGGCTCGCGGCTGTACTCCGACGACTGAAGCAAGTACGCTCCTTTGCGGTTGTTGAGGGTCTCGTGGACCTTGTTCTGAAGGCCAACCGATCCAAGGTCTTTGATCCTCCGGTTGATGTCACGGCCGACGCCGTCATGTCGGTGGTTCTTGATTCGCTGTTCCGATATCTCCGCGCCGATGCGGCTCTTTATCACACCCGGGCAGTTGAGCTCATTTGGGACTTCAACTTACTCGCCGAGGTTCATACGCTAGAAAGTGTCATTGCACGCCGGATGAATTCGCCGACACACCGACAAGAGGCCTTTGAGGCGTTTGGCGTTCTGTGGCGTCACTCAGGTAGGCTTACGACGATCTCCAACAAAGCTAACTGCAGACGATTCCATGCTTCCTGGGGAGATCTTCCATGTACCGATGTTCATGGTCTTGGAGGGTCTGAAGAGCGACGACCCGCAAAAGCTCCGCACCTCCGAAACCTGGATGCGTTGCAACGTCAAGTCCTACTTCCGAATGCTGGATCCGCTGGTCAGACGAATTCTGAACGCTTCCCAGTCCACCAAGGGCAAGTTTGACTCGTCACAAGTCCAGTACTACGTCTCGAGCCTCACCAGCCTATTCCGATTTGGTGGGCAGGGTCTGAGCAAGGCTTGCAAGACGGGCGAAGTCTCCAAATCGGTCAATGCTCAGCTGGTCACAACTGTGGAGGCTCGGTACCCAAACACCAACAACTATCTGGAACTGTTGGTGGAGATGATGACAGGCCTGCTGAAAGAGGACAGCCGGGATCCCTCTCGACAGCGAATGCAATCCGCGGCATTGGAACTGCTTATGTTCCTCGTTTCTCGCGGCGACCTCCCAGCTGCCTCTCTCGATCTCATCAAAACGACTTTGGTGTCGCAACTGCTTCTGGCCACCCAACACCGCCGTCTCACCCTGCAAAACAGCATGCTGCATCTTTTGCATTCAGCCATCACTGCCGGGCACGAGAAGCGGCCTCGCGGGCATCGAGTCACATCATCAACATTCTCGCTGCCCGAGAAGGGTGGAGCGGCTGTTCCAGCGGAGGACCATCTTGCGGACTTTGACCGCTCACTGGTTGGAATGATCAAGACCGGAGTTGCAGCGCCCGGCAACCGGCCGATTCTCCAACACTGGATCGACTTCGTCCTCATGATCATTTCCTACTTCGACTACAAGCCACTGCATTTGCGCACGCTCAGCGATGCCTTTTGCGAGCAGCTGCGGGACATGATGCTTACCCTCCACGCTACCTTCACATCAGCCTCCATCGATGACCAGGCGGCTACCATGACTGAGGCTGAGCCCATCATGCTCATCGGCGTAGTTGAGCGGCTAGCCATGGTATTGGGTGCCAAGGCCGGCTCGCGTAGAAGCGATGATCGTGACAAGCATGACCGTGAAGGAGGTCTGCTGGGGTACCTGCCAACGGTATTCTCAGTCGAGGCTCCGCCAGATCTGCCGGTGAGTCGGTGCACAGTTCATCCAACTGACGTTTAGTCCAAACTCGAAGCAGCTCGCTACCTCGACAATGTGATGAACGCACTTCTCGTTCTCTGGACGGTTACTCACGAGGATCTTGAACCTGATCACTTGCACAAGTCATTCTCTACGGCGTCGCAAACCCAGATTATGACGCGCACCCGCGACAGGGCGCAGAAGGCGCTGGAGAAACTGTTCAAGGGCCATGCCTCGGAGGTTGTGGCCAGCTCGGTTGTCACTTGGGCCAAGAACTCCGACGACATCGCGGACGCCGCGATTTTCGACTGCTTGGACAATCTGGCACCTAGCGCTCAGAAGATTGTGGACCTGGTGTGCGAGCACATGAACGGGAAGGGTCATGGTTCGATCTCCGACAGGTATGCTTCGTGGTTGGTATCCAGCTAACCCCAGTTCCAACCCTGTCCTTCCAGCGTTCTTGGAGGCGTACGTTAGCCAGCTTGAGGGCCCAATTGCTGTTCAAGTCTGGAATGCGTTGTACACCTACGCTCGAGAGGTCTTGAGCCAGTCGGGTAGCGGTGCTTCCAGGGCGCAACTGTTCCCCGTTCTGCGTATCCTCACTGTACTCGGTCAGATCGTCTCCACGACTAGTGCTCTTGAAGACCGTCGGTTACGACGCGACCTTCAGGATACGTACGTCAAGATCCTCGACGCTGTTCTCTCTGGTGTTGCCAAAGGCGGCGAGGCAACAACGTGGGAGCGGGATGGGCAACTATCAGCAGACTCATCGTCGATCCAGGAGAAGCAAGGAAGTGGAACTGGGCCGCCAGTATACTCCTTTGTCGGGGGAAACGTCGTCCGCAACCTGCGTACCTTCCTCACGGATAACGACCGTGTGCTCTCAGCGTGCTCCGCCATCTCGCAAAGTCTTGTCGTGCCCGTCTTCAGGCGCCACAGGTTCAACGACGATGCGACCGTCACTCTGTTGCAGGAGATGGCGAAGATCCCGGCGGCTGCCAAAGCCTGGCGGTTGCCATTGGCAGAGGCTTTCAACGACAACCGTTTCTTCAAGATCACGCCATCGCAGTCGGAGCCCTGGAAGCCTCTGGTCTGCGCTCTGATGGACAGCGACAAGGAGCGCTTCACAGAGCTGATTGGTGAGCCTTAGTTCCGTTCGAGCTGACAGTCAGGGCGAATCGCCGCTGCGCCTTCCGCTAACATCTTCACGAACCGTGAGGCGGAAACCGTTTCGCGTTCTCTCAACCTTCGCCGATTGTCCTTCGTCCTGCTGGCTGCGGAGCGCAACCACTACCTTCCGCAGCTCCCCATGATCCAGGAGAAGCTCGTTGAGATCTTGCGCAACCATGTCGTGTCGCCTCGCGTGCACTCCGAGGTGTACCTGTGCCTTCGCGTGCTCATGTGCCGTATATCGCCGCAGCACCTGACGCAGTTCTGGCCCGTCATCTTGACAGAGCTGCTCCGAGTCTTCGAATCAACCATGGACGAGCTGCCTGAGGACGGCAGCGACGAGGTGACGTTAGTGCTGGCGGCGTGCAAGTTCCTGGACCTGCTGCTCGTGATTCAGTCTGAGGACTTCCAAGTCCATCAGTGGATCTTCGTGACGGACACGACGGACGCCGCGTACCCGCCGGACCAGTACTCGCCCGAGGCGCTGATGGACCGCCTGGCCGAGATCTTGATGGAGCACTCGACTATGACGAAGCCGGTCGAAAACGCAGTCGAGATCGAGCCGTACGATATCAACGCTGGGCACCCGCGGCGCCCGCAGCTGTCCGGCGTCAAGGCGCTCAACAGCATCTACCAGCTTCAGCCCTTCTTCGCTCGCGCTAGCATCGGCACCTTTGACGGCGTGTACGCAGACGCTGGAGTGGACTGGGACGCTATCGAGGAGGGCATCACGGGTGAGATCTTCGAAGGCAAGGCAACGTAGAGATGTATGTGTGAGGTGTTATGTAGTGGCATGTACATTTACAGATGATCTTTTGCATTAAGGGGATAAATGGTTATTGAAGGTACCAAGGGGAACTGTGGTTTAAACAACGAACTTGATTAACTCGAGGAAGCGATTCCCCAGTGTCCCTTGGGTCCTGGGTACATATGCACTGGGCAGATGAAGCTGCACGAGAGTCCAGAGAATGTTATGGGGCATCCTGCAGTAGAGGGTGCGCGGGAAAGCCTTGGGATGGAGGATGTTGACGTGGGGGTCTCCGATCTGGCGCGGCCGCAGGGCCGGGGGGACGCAGCTCCAGCGCTGGGCATGCATGTCGAGGGCGCGGGCGCAGAGGCAGTGTCTGTAGCTGAAAACGCCGATGAGGAAGAGCTTGAGGGCGTGCAGGGAGGGGTCGACGGCGAAGCTCGACACGGTCGTGATGAGGAACTGCAGCGCGACGTCGCACTGGTACTTGTGCATGAACTGGACGAGGTCGACGAAGGCGCCGACCCAGTTCGCGCCGCTAAGCTGGAGGCGCCCGTGGTGCGTCAGGTTAAGGAACAGCCAGATCGTGGTGCCCGTCTCTGGCAGCTGAATCACCCGCTCCCCGCTGCAGCTCGCGACCATGTCGCGGAACGCCTCGCTGCATGTCAGTTCGAAGCGGGAGGAGGTACTCACGACCAGGCCTGCAGCTGGTACGTTTCCACCGTGAAGGTTTGGTTGTCGCACGAGATGACCTTGAAGTCACCCGACTGAAAGATGGGACGCTTGGTGTCTGTCTTGCGGCGACTAGAACCCGCAGAAATCGAAGGAGGGGCCTTCGGCATGATGCAATCGTCCACGAAGTGTAATACGGAAAAGGGGTGCGAAGAGAGCGAGAGAGCGGGCAGAGAGCTTAAAGGTGGCAAAGGAGCGTGAGTGTTGAGAAAATAGATTGATGAAAGAGTGTGAACGTTGAGAGGAAGGTGAGGATGAGGGGGTGAAGACGTAAGAGGTGGCAAAGAAAAACATGTAGGATGGGTACTCGCGAAACAATCTGAGATCAAGCACCATTCACCTCGCGGACGCGAATGACAACTGACGGGCAGGGTGGCGAGGAGTGCAATATATGACTCCAGCACTCGCTCCCCTTGCACCATCAGTGTGCGTCACTCTCGATGGTGCGAGTACTTCTAGAGAATGATGAGCTACGCTCTGCGAAGGCATCGGTGGAACAGGTTTCTTATCTCGGTCAATTCTGCAAAATCCGCTCGAACTACTGACCCTCCCGTCTTCAACGCTTGATTTCTCGACACTGTGTTGCTCTGGGTCTTTCAAATCGAGTGGTACTACGAGGAAGAAATAGATATCTCTTCTGAGCAGCTTAGAAGTGGCTAGATCCTTCAAAGTGGTCGCGTTTGGACGCGTATTCGCGCGCTTCGTCGAATTGGCGACAGAATACGGGCCACCCAAAACCCTGGGATAATATAGGGGTCTGATCGTATAACGGTTAGTACACAAGATTCTGATTCTTGTAATCTGGGTTCGATTCCCAGTCGGACCTTGCTTTTGGCTCTTCCGCGATGCATCCGTGTCGCGAGAAGATGCTTTTTAAAGGTCGTCCAGGATGGATGTCGAAGATGCGGTAGTGGAAGGTGCTGATAACGAGATGGCTGGTCAGATAGAGTCGGATGTAGCCCCTGTTGGGAGTTGAGGTTGCCGAGGCGGTCGATAGCCGGCTCAGAGGGCGCTATGAGAACCTTGCCGCATATCAGCCGGCTGGCGCGTCTGGCCGGCGCCCGAGATTCGTGATGCTTGGCTTGGCTTTACATTGAGTAGGCATGCGAGTCGTGCGCATTATCGTTAGTGCGGGTCTGCGTGTTCTTGTCGTGTGCACACAAAGACGACTCCGATTCTCGCTGGCCCTCCCTTTTGGCCCAGCCAGCAAACGTAGCCATCGATTCATGTTGAAGCGGTCCTAGTGGGCTCCGACATGTTTGCATTCATTGGACACTGTCTCACGGGCCCCGGCTTTTACCATCTGTCCGTCACCGACGTGATGGCCTCGGCGGGCATTTGGACTCCGAGAGTGAATTGCTCTCCCTTCCAGTCTTTCCTCGTCAGACAGTGGACCACTACGATCTCCACAGGCTAGTAGAATACAGAGTTTTCGTGTACGCGTAATGTAGTAACAGTAGTAGGGAAGGGAGAACTTGCTTCGGCAGAAACCCTCTCGACAGCGTCAAGCCACCTCCTCGACTCCTCGCACTCTCCCTTCGCTCGTTCCGTCAGCTAGTATCAAGTATACTCGTCGCCCCGTGGCCTGCGGCGGCGGCGCCGCTCTCGCCGACGCCGCTCCGCCCCCGTCGTCGACAGGTCTGATCGTATAACGGTTAGTACACAAGATTCTGACTCGCTTCATCCTCTCGCCTCCTCACGAGATGTAAAGTCGTTCTTGTAATCTGGGTTCGATTCCCAGTCGGACCTTCTCTTGCTCTCTGACGAGGAGCTGGGTCTTGGAGGCGTCGACAGATGCCGATGGGACCCTTTTTGGAGCTCCCTGGAGGTGGGTGCGAGCGGACCGGGGGGAAGGAGGTGGCTCTCGTGCACAACGGAGCTAGGCTAACCCCAGGGGCCTTGCAATGACTGGACAGCTACGCAGCTCCGAGCTCAGTCAAATGGCGCTGTTTGCACGGCCGCCGGCGAGTCGAAGTGATTGCAGCGAGTTGTAATGAGGTTACCCCGGACTGCGTGGACTGCGGATATGAACGCTGTGAGCTACCTGAGCGCCACAGTGTCGGGCCCGTCGCTCGGCTCCGTTAGCTCGGTGTCGGATCTGGCTGGTCCAACGTGCGCCCACCATGTCTTGCGTCGTTGATCTGTGTGGGATGGTGTTTGAGGTGCGCGGGCTGTTCTAGACCTGCACCGGCCAGCATACCAGCAGCTCTACCTCGTCGAATGTCGATCGAGAGCCACAAGCATGACTGCAGTGTGGAGTACGCATACCCGCACGTGTGCATGAAAGCGAGCGCAAACCTTGTCTGTCTGCACAGGCTATGGAGCTATGGAGACTACGGGCGGTTCACACGACTAGCGCTGATGAGCCCGGGAGGGCACGGGCGCTGGGGCGCTGGTGTGCACGGTGCACGGTGCGCACGGGACCGAGCCAGGGGGCGGACGGCCCGAGGCTGTCGCGATCGAATGCGAGGCGATCACTTGCGCGCCGTAGTTCCGACGTTCCCAGCCTCCCAAGGAGCACAAGGCACACGATGGAAGGGATCCGCAGAATGCACCGAGCGGCCGCACCGCAGGGTCTGCTCTAAGGGGACGGGACTACTGCTCCCTCTTGCGATCCTGCGATCCTGCGCCCGCTCGAGGCACGACTGCCCAAAATATGCCCTCGCCTCCCTCCACTCTGCCTCTGCACCCACTCGGTGCTACTTAAGCATAGCAGCGCGCTACCACTCGCTCGGTTGCGGATGCGGATGCACCACGCATGTCAAGCAGACGCAGGCAGTTAGATCGCGAGCAGGGCCTGGCGCCAGCTAGCACCAACTCCCACTAGAGCACACGGGCAGACGTGAAACTCACCAGGACGCGGCGACGCCGGCTCCTGATTCGACGCGCGACACGGCCCATCAAAGTCCCCTGGCTGAGGGCCTGTCTGGGATCCCGGCGACTTGTGACGGCAGCTCCATGCAGCCACGACCCGCGACCGGGCCACACGGGCCAGACACGTCAAAAGTCATGTACCTGCCCGCTGATGCACCAAACCTTCTGTTTCTTCTTCTCCATCACCGTCCTCATCACCACACTCGTCTCCTATCTCTGGCTCTCTTGCGGCCTGTCGCCCCCGCCCTCCCTCGACCGCTCCCCCCGCCCTCCCCCTCACCCCCACCCCGCCTGCGAGCCGATTTCGCCGCAGCAACCTCGCCGCGTCCCTGCCGATTTACTTTCGCGTGTCAGGCTCCTGGCTCTCCAGGCCGTAGTTGCTGCAACTGTTCCGGCATCCATCAGTCGCCTGTCAATCCTCTGCCAGCTTTGCTGCTAGCTGTGTACTTGTTCATCAACTGTAAACGGGTGCCGACACCGACCTCCCGACTGCATCCCGGCCCTTCAACTGTGTCGCCGCGCCATTGATCAGCTCCGCGACCCGACTCGCCGAACCCCTAGACCCCGCAAGACAACAACAACGGAATGGCCGGCCTGAGCCCCGCGCGCGGGATGCGCCCGACGCGGCGCGACCTGCTCGTCGTGATCCTGACGTTGGGCCTGGCGTACCTCTACTTCTCGACGCCCGAGGTGCGCAAGACGGTCAGCAGCGCCGCGAGCTCGAGTGCGCACCTCAAGGCGCTCGGCCTCTGGAAGGGGCACGCGCCGGAGCGCTCGTTCGACGCCTCCGTCGAGCGCCCGCACCAGACTGCCGAGGGCCTCGTCACGCACCTCCGCGACCACACGCCAGGCTGGACCGTCTTCGAGAAGGTCTACCTGTACGACAACAGGCTGTACGTCGTCACCGAGGACAAGAGCGCGTGGCCGGAACTCCGCATGATGACGTCCACCGGCCTGCCGGCCAACGGCGAGCCGGGCAACATGGAGGCGCGCGAGCCCAAGGGCGACGAGATCGTCTACATCACCCCCGAAAAGGCGCTCGAGCTCTGGGGCGACAACATTATGCGCTACGAGGGCATGAGCTACCTGTGGAACGACGGCCAGTGTGAGTAGCCGCGATACCCGAGCTGGCTTGTTTGTCTCTCAGCTAATCCCAGTCATTGACCACTACTACCACTTCGCGGCCGAGCTGTTCCTCGGCACCTGGCGCGTGCATGCGACGCTCGACCCGCACATCGACGAGAAGGGGCACAGCTCGCTCGAGTACCCGGCGCGCGCGATCTTCTTCCACCAGGACCACCTCCAATGGCGCGACTACAGCAACTTCAACAGCTACATGTGGGACGGGCTGTTCCCGAACAGTGCGCTGCTGTTCCCGCGCGACATGGAGGACCTCGGCAAGATCACCGCCCACGGCTCGATCAAGAAGGCGTACCAGCTCGAGACTGCGATTCTGGCCGACCGCTCGGCGGCGTTCCGCGGCGAGTTCACGGGCCCAACGTCGCGCACGGTTGCGTCGGCGACGGCGCTCGGCAGCGTCTCGCGCTGGTGGTGGGAGCCGGTGCGGCGGCAGATGCTGCGTTTCTCGGGCGTGCCCGAGGCCGTCATCGACCGCTCGCTCGAGGGCTACGGCGCCGTGAACCCCGACTTCACCGAGGGCAAGGTCGACGCCCCCGAGTACTCCGGCCTGAAGCCGCTCGCGCGCCCGGGCGACTACAAGCCCGTCGTGACGTACATCTCGCGCCCGCCGCCGCGCCGCTCGCTCACGGGCTCGTCGCACGCCGCCCTCGTAGCCGCGCTCAAGGAGGCCGCGCCCAAGCTCGGCTTCGAGCTCAACATCGTCAACATGGGCAAGCTCAGCAAGGAGGAGCAGGTGGCGCTCGCCGCGCGCACCACTATCATGCTCGGCGTCCACGGAAACGGCCTCACGCACCTCGTCTGGATGCCCGCCACCCCGCGCAGCGCCGTCATCGAGATGTTCTGCCGCGGAGGCTTCGCGCGGGACTACCAGTGGACGGCCCACGCGCTGGGTATCCGCCACTTCGCCGTTCAGCACGACCTCGTCGCCACCAGCCCGAACGAGTTCAAGGTCGACTACCCCGAGGGCGACGAGGGATTCCAGTCGGACCGCATCACCGTCGACCCCAAGACCGTCATCGACCTCATCGAGGCGCGCCTCACTGGGCGGGCTTAAGTGGGCCTCCCGATGGCACCTTGCTTGCAAGGACCAGCCTCACGTGCAGACAACAGGCAGGCGCACGACCGCAAGATGAAGTAACTTGCTGGACTCACCGGTAGCTTGTCACCCATACACCGAACATTCCCCAATATACCCACCTATAGCCACTCCCTCACCTCATATTTCGTCCCGACCAGAGCAGCCATAGAATTCGGCCGGGGCGAGTAGCGCGCGATGAGCACCTGCTCTCCGCACATGTACTGTCACGAATGCATCGACGTCACCTGACCGTGAGTGGCATAAGACATGGAGGGTCTTTGTCGAGAGGAAAATCTGGGTGGGCCCAACATTCGCCGCCTGGCCTAGCTCGCCTGTGCTTGCCGCCATGTTTGCACAGCTGCAAGACAAGAGGCACAAGCACGGCTGACCATCGATGCACGCCTTCAGCGAGAACTGCCCAGGGCAAGCCTCCACCAGCATCTTGGCCATCACCCATCCAACCAACCACCTCCACCGGCCAACGCCACAATCGGAATACTTACCTTCCATCTTCCTTCTCCATCCATAAAAAGCCTTTGTACTCGCGTAGCGAGCTCAGGCGACGAGGTCCGACTGGGAATCGAACCCAGATTACAAGAACGAAGAGGCTACTTCAGAATCTTGTGTACTAACCGTTATACGATCAGACCGGCTTGTTCTGATGGCGACGGAGGAGCGGCGGCCAGTGCGGCGCCGGCGCCGCGCTCTGGGCCCTCGGAGGCGTCTGTGAGAGGGCAGAGTAGTGACCAAGGCTATGGGGAAGCCTGGTGAGAATAACAATGAGGTGTTTGGAGGGGAGTTTAGGAAGAGGGAAGACGAATAGTTGAGTGAGAGAAGAAGGGTTCTCGATGGAAGGCAATGGGGTGGAGGAACGTCGTCTCTGCTGCGAGGTTGCGCCCCTGTTTCACCGCCACCGATGACTGGACTCGGTGAGGTATGACCGCACTGCAGGGGCTGCATGGCTGCACCCTTGCGTTGCGGTGCGTCTTGCTTTCTGCTCAGCTGGGCGTTCAAGGCTGCAGCGTTTGGTCGCGAACGTAACCAGTCAAGTGTACATTCAGTGCGTGGCACATGTTTGCTATGATCTATGGACGCTACTTTTTGGCGTTCTTGCGCCTCTCCTCGGCCTTGTCGGCGGCCTCCTTGAGCGCCGCAAACTCCGTCTTGCCCGTCGCCTTGCAGAGCTTGTAGAATCTGCCCTTCCTCTTGAGCAGGTCGTACGGGGAGCCCATCTCAGCGATGCTGCCCTTGTCCATGACGATGACGGTGTCGAAGTCGATGATGGTGTGCAGCCTGTGCGCGATGGTGAGGATCGTGCTGTCGGTGAACTCGGTGCGGATCGTCTCCGAGATCATCGTGTCGGTCTCGGCGTCAATGGACGCAGTCGCCTCGTCCATGAGCAGGATCTTGTTGCGGCGCAGGATCGCACGCGCCATGCACAGCAGCTGCTTCTCGCCGGTCGAGAAGTTGTCTCCGCCCTCCGTCACGGGGTAGTTTAGATCGGCGAAGACGTTCACGTTGCGCTCGCCGACGACGGTCGCCTCAGACGACGACGCAGCGCTTGGCGCAGCAGGCGGCTGCACGGCCTCGTCGTTCAGCAGGTGCACGCGGCGCAGCGCCTCGTAGATCTCCGCGTCCATGTACTCGTCGAAGACGTCGAGAGTGTTGCGCAGCGTGCCACTCAGAATCGTCGGATCCTGGGGAATGATCATGATGCGCGAGCGCAGGTCCGTCAGGCCGAGCGTGCTAATGTCCACGTCGTCGATGACGATACGCCCCTTCGCCGCCTCGACGAAGCGGAAGAAGGAGAGCGCGAGCGTGCTCTTACCGCACCCGGTCGAGCCGACAATGCCGACCTTCTCGCCCGGCTGCACGTTGAACGTCAGGCCGTGCAGCACATCGGGCAGGTCAGGCGCGTAGCGGATGACGAGGTCCTGGACCTGGATCGCACCGTTCGCGGGCCAGCCGGCAGGCGGTCCCGGCTCGACGTGCTCCGCCGCCTCAGGCGGAATCTCGGAGTACTCCTTGATGCGCTCGAGGGCGACCATACTCTGCTCGAGCTGGACGAAGCGGCGCACGACGAAGAGCAGGTTGTGCATGACCGTCGAGACGAAGGCGAGCGCGAAACCGGCCGTGGCCGCCGAGACGGGCGCCATCAGCATTGTCGCGGCCGTGATGCCAACCAGCGCAGACGAGAGAATGTTGAAGCGCGAGGAGAGCCAGCGGTTGATGGTCCACGTCCAGAAGAAGCAGAGGATGTTCGTGTCGCTGAGTCGCATCATATGCGAGAGCGCAACCGTGCTTGCGCCGAACGCACGGAGAACGGAAACACCACTCACGGTCTCACCGAACAGGGAGTACAGCGGAGAGCGCGTGACGCTGTCAAGGCGGCGCATGTCGCGCGAAGCCTGGCCGTACACGCTGCCTGCGCGGTAGTACACGACCATCGTGAGCGCAGCGCCGAGCATGAACGGCCATCCGCCTAACCAGGCCACGGTGATCAGAATCACCACGACGTTGCAGCCGTAGCGGACGGTGCGCACAAAGTTGTCCGCCATACTGCTGTCAAGACCCTCAATGTCCTTTGCGAAACGGTTCAGGATGCGGCCACGAGAGGTTGTGTCGTGGAAACGCAGAGGGGCGAAGAGCACGGCCTGCAGCATCTTGCTGTGCAAGAGCCGGCTCGCTCGCAGACTGCCGAGGTAGGTTACGGCGAACTCGACATTGTCCAGGATACAGCCTGATCCGGCAATGATGGCGTAGCCAACGACGTAGAAGGCTGCGGTGTGCGCGGGGCCGTCCCGCTCGTCCGCGCCAGACCAGTACTTGACCCAGCCGCGCTCAGCGACGGGAACGAGCATCGCAATGACGATACTGAGCACGAAACAGATCCACCAGATGGGACCTCCGAGGGAGCGGAAGTACAGCTGCCACACAGACCATGCGATGCGGCCGCGCACGCGCTTCTCGTCCTCGATCAACTTGCGGGGTGTCTTGACGGGGGCGGCAGGGGCCGAGTCCTCAGTGACGTCGGTAATCGAAGAGGTCTCAGAGCCCGGCTCCGAGCCGGGCGCGGCGCCGCTGAGGCTGACGACGCTCTTGTGCTTTAAGGCAGGAAGCTCCTCAATAGTCTTCTCCTCGGCTTTCTCGCCAGCCGTGGGCTGAGCCTCGGGGTCCTCGGCCTCGAGCTCCTTCATGAGGCCGCACTCGACGAACTCGGCCCGGGTGCCGGCAAACTTGACGTCGCCATTCTCGAGGGCGACAATGTATGCAGCGCCAGGGCTAACAAGGGCGGTGTGGTGCGACACAAGCAGGATCGTGCGGTCCGTCATGAGCGGACCTTGCAGGCAGTTCTCCATGATAAAGTGGGCGGTGTGAGCATCGACGGCCGAGAGAACGTCGTCGAGATACAGTACACCGGCACGAGAGTAGACAGCGCGGGCAAGGGATACGCGCGCCTTCTGTCCGCCCGACAAGTTCAGACCCTTCTCGCCGATCTCGGTCTCGTCACCATCCTCGAGAATCTCGAGGTCGGTCGTCAGAGAGCACGCCTCAATGACCTGAGCATAGCGGATAGGGTCCCACGGGCTGGAGAAGATGATGTTGTCCTTGATGGAGGCGTTCTGCAGCCAAGCCTGCTGCGGAACGTAGGCGACGTTGTTCTTGATGATCCACTCAGTGGCCGTGAGCTTGTCGCCGCCTTGGGACATGGCATCGGGTTGGGAACGCGGAGCCTCAACCTGCCCGGCAACCAGGTCGGCCTCACCGAGAAGTCCGGAGAGAAGCAGAGTCTTGCCGGATCCAAGACGACCGCAAATAAGCGACAGCTTGCCGGCCGGGAAGCGGAGAGACACGTCGGCCAAAGAGAAGTCGGGCCTGGGGGTGGGAGCAGCAGACTTTGTGGCATGCTTCGACTCATCCTTAGCCCACGTGTACGTCGCACTGCGGAGAACAATGTCGCCTCCAGCGAAGGGCTCGACGTCGGAAACCTCAGGCAGAGACATGTACTTCTCAATACGGCGGCACGAGACGAATCCTTGAAGCATCTGAATGAGCATCTCTGGGAGGGCATTCAGGGCGAAACGGAGCTCATCGAAGACGGCAATGGATGTGAAGGCGATCGCGGGCGTGAGCTTCTCGCCGCGGATAAGCGTATAGTGCATGAAAGCAACGATGGTAACCAGAACGGGGGTCAAAGCCCAGATGCAGTTGAACAGGACCTCAATCTGGTAGTTCCTCGCCTGCCATGAGAGCTCGCTGCGGCGGATCTGGTTGACGCGACGCTCGAAGGGTCGCTCCCATGCCATGAACTTGACCATCCGAACGGCCTGAAGCAGCTCATTCATGAGGGCTGAGCGCTGGTCGCGAGCCTTCATGAGGTTATCCTGGGCGGTTACTACGACCTTCGACGCAACATGGGTGAGGGGCATCGAGATCAGGGTGGCAAGCAGACCCCAGAGCGCTGAGGTGCCGAGCATCTGGACTAGGAAGCCGGTAGCGACGATGATCTCGATGGGAGCGTCAACAATCGTGAAAAGGTGGAAAATGAACTCGCTGACACGGTCGACGTCGACCGTGAACAGCGTCATGATCTGAGACTTTGAGGACACGCCTTCCTCGTCGTCCTCGTCGTCCTCATCGCCGCTCTCCTTCCTGGCCTTGGCCTTCGCTGCCTCCTCCTTCACGTCGCCGACGATGCCCTTGTCATCGCCTCCAGCCGCGACATCCTTCTTGCGCAGAGTCTTCGCGTACAGCATGGTGTTTAGCTGCAACTTGAAACGACCCTGGAGGTAGGTGGAGCTGACTGACCAGGTGATCCCGGTGAGAACATAGATAACGGCGTTGGAGATGAAAAGGCCAAAGGCAAGGACCCAGCCCCATCCAACGTTGGTGCGTCCAGGATCCACCTCGAGGTACTCGATGAACCACTGCAGAAGCTTGTGCGGCACGTAGTATCCCACCGCAGTGGTGGACGCGAGAATCACCATAGCTACCAGGAGACGTGCGTTGACCTTGGCCAGCTGGAGAAGCAGGTTGTAGCCCTCCCACTTCCCGAGACTCGTACGGCGACGACCGTAGACCTTCTTGATGGCGAGGTAGTTGGGAAAGGCTCGCATGGCAGACAACAGGACCGGCAGGTCCCAGACATCCATGGAGTCACTTATCTTAGCCTTGTCAATGACGACTCCAGCGTAAGAGAACATGAACCACTCGATGACAGTCACTTGCGCTTCGCCCGAAACATTTGCGACGGTCGGATCGAGGCCCTTGGCATCGGCTGGGATTGACTCCACAACCTTTGCGGGGTAGACGTCCTTCATGGGCATGTGCAAGGGCGGTCCCCTGCGCATGCAGGTGATAGCCCAGAGAGGGAACCACTGAAACACGGGTAGAATCGCACTGAGGACTCCCACAGACGTTAAGGGTGGCAGCCTGAAAGTGTCCGTGCGGGAGAAGTACAGGAATGCTTGAGGGATAAAGTTTGTCGGAGCTCGGGGGTAAGGCGTGCTCGGAAGAATGGCAAGGAAGGTCAGGATGATGAACTGTGCTAACAGGCCAGCAAACAGATGCCAGGTCGTGAGCCAATGCGTGCTCGTCTTGTTCTGTCCGAGGTACTTGAAGGCGAGGGCGAGCGTGACGACATGGGCCGGTAAGAGGAGGATGGGAAGCAGAATGGCTCTGATTCTCTCATGCTCGTCAAGTCCTTCTGAGGAAATAAGAGTGAAGATGAGGAGGAAAAAGTTGCAGACAACTGGAGGAACCATAGATATGAGAAGCCATATCTTCATCATACGCTGGTTCCTCCAGAAGGCATCTTCACGGACGGGGATACCATCGGAGAGGGTCACGGGCTCCTCGATCTCGAATGGGTCCGTCTGAGGCTGTAAGGCGCCATCGGTGGTCGGTAGCTGGACGCCTCTCCGATTAAGGAGGAGGTATAGCGGCGAGTCCTCCGCTGTAGTGAGGTATCCGGAGAGACTGACAAGGGAGGTGAATGGGATGAGCGCAGTTAACGCAATGGCAAAGGTCGAAGCCATGAGTAAGAGAAATGGTTAGGGGAAGGCAATCGTCCGGGAGCGGACGGTTTTAACAAACGGGCGACGAAGTCGAGTCGACTCGATCGATAGACGGCCGGAACGTCGAGGTCGAGGGCGAGGCTGAACGAAGGTGATGGGGCTCTCTTGTCCGGCTTGATCGAGAGGAAGCGCCTCCGGGCGATAAAGCGTAAGGCAAGGTCCGAGGCGCGAGAGTGGGGCACGGAGGTCAGGTGCAGACGTGTGACTGTTACAGTGCGGTGGGAGTAGAGTAGTGGGCACAAAGCAATGTCGACTCGAGAGTTGCGTATTGGGGTTACTGAAGGACTGACGGCGGACACGCGCTGCCCCGTGTGCAGATATGCGGGGCTCGGTGGCCCTGTGGTCTATGACGCCGCCGCAAGTCCAGTCAAAAAGGGCTCTCGGATCCGGCCGACTCTAGTCACTCACCGGGATGATCGCCGACGCATATGTGCTAATCTGGGAAACCCGGTCTACATCCGGCCCCCCCATCCTAATCCGCCGCTCAGCTGACAGTAGAGTGCCGATTAGCCCTGGAGCCTAATCGTCCCTATTGCTCGCCACGTGACGACCTAGGACCTAGGTCGCCGGTCGGCTGCCTCGCCTGCGCACGCGCCTTGTTTTGCTTTCCCAGCGCGCGACACCTGCGCCCCCTGCATGCGCGAGGTCAACTTCCGATCGCAAACAACAGCATACCCCACCGGCCGCCATGCCTCCGCCGTCCTACCCTCATCGGCATCTCCTCCTCACCAATCTCCTCGACGAACAGCCAGATCCTCCGCAAGATGCTTTCGCTGTCGGTGCCGACGACAACTTGCTTGGCTGTAAGCTCGACGCTCTGCTCCTCGCTGGCTGGTCTATCAGCGGCCGAAAGGCCAAGCCAGAGCAACGAGACGGTGAGTCAACTGAGAAGCACTAGTCGCTAATGCTGCTCAGCTCTGCAGCATGCAGACAATCTTCGATTGAAAAAGGGTGACTTCGAGGTCATTGGACGCATCGGCGAGGGCCAATTCGGAACTGTGTGTATACTTCTTTGGTGGCACAGAGCTGACAGAACCAGGTAGACGCCGTGCGGTGCAAGCTGGATGGTCAGATTTACGCTATGAAGACTATGGAGAAGAACATGGTCGTGCGAGCGGGTCCTGTAAGCTGACGGAGAGGTTGTGTAGCTGACAATAGCACCTTGCCCTGTCATACGAGCGTCACATTCACCAGCTCGCATCAGCCACCTCCCCAGTGCCTTCTCTGATCGCCAGCTTCCAGGCGCCGACATCGATCACACTTGTTACGGACTTTGCACCATGCGGCTCCCTTTGGGACCGCATGTGCGAGATGCTCCCGGAGTCCGGCCTCGACACAGGCAAGATGCCGGAGAGTGAGGTGCGATGGTGGGCTCGGCAGATGGTCAGCGCGATCGCATGGCTGCACGGAATGGGTTACGCGCACCGTGACATCAAGCCCCACAACTTTCTACTTTTGACGGACGGGCGACTGTGGCTCACCGACTTTGGCTCTGCAGCACCCGCTAGGAACGGCGTTGTCGCCCGCCAGCACTGCGTTTTACCGGCGGGAACACCGGACTATGTGGCACCGGAAGTGCTGAAGTTTGCGGAGGACGCCATGGTGGAAGCGGCACAGAGCGCAGACGAGTCCATGGATCGTACTCTGCGACCAAGTGATCTGGAGGAACTCCCAGGGTACAGCACAGACGTCGACTGGTGGTCGCTCGGAGCGACGTTGTACGAGATGTCGGTGGGTCGGGCGCCTTTCTGGTCACCGTCGATTGGAGGCACCTACGAGCGAATCATACGCTGTGACGTGCGCATGCCAGACCACCTGTCGCCTCACATCAAGAGTCTGCTCTCTGGGTAAGTTGCTCGAAGGTGGTTCGCAGCTGATAGTAGCTTGTTGAGCTCGAGTGACGTTCGCCTCGGGCACTGTGATGTCTCTGAGATCCGCAAGCACCCCTTCTTCTCAGGCGTAGACTGGACTAAGAAGCCAAGTCCTGCGCCGCAGATTGCCCCGCAGCCCATCGACCTCGGCACGCTGGCCGAGTCCTTCATGCACGACTTTGACGACGACTTTTCGGACGTCACGTTCGACCACTTCTTCAACTCGTCGCCTGGGATCACATCGATGTCGATGTCAATGTCGGTTGCGGCACCCCCGACTGTGTGGGAGCGCTGGGTCGGATGGACGTGGTCCCCGCCTGCGGACTTCTTCGGCGAAGGCCCACCCATCCTCATGTCGCCCACAACGCAGTTACCGATCCGGCAGCATTCCGCACCGCCAGCGAGCCTGTTCACGCCACTCAAGGGCGGCATCGGCCTGCACGCGACGCCGGGCACGGCGCCGCGGACGGCGCCACGGTCGTGCCCTCGCACGCGCCCCGTATCGGAGCGGCAGGCGTACGCGCAGCTCGTGCAGTGTGTGCAGGCGAGTGCGCGAAAAAAGATCGCGTCGTCGACGATCAAGGTCGTTCCCAGCTCGGTCGAGACCGTGTCGTCGCAGGCCTCGGCGCCGTGGGGCAAGGAGCAGCCGCCGACGCCGACGCCGATGTCGCGCGACATGTCGCTCGGCAGGCGCAGCCGCACGCCCAGCCTCATGAGCCACTCGAGCCTGACGAGCCGCTCGCGCCACTCGCGCACCACGTCCCGCTCCAGCCGCCGCGACGACGACACGTTCCTGTCCAAACTCACCGAGACAGAGTACGACCAGGAGAACGCCCCGTCCCGCCCCGTCAGCCGCCTCAGTGGCATCAGCGGCGTCAGCGGCATCAGTGGCATCAGCGGCTTGAGCAGCACGAGCACCGAGTCGCTGCGCTCGCTCAAGGACGCCAAGCAGCCGGCAGCATTGGCACCCCCGAAGAAGGGGCCCACACGAGAACCCCTCAGCCCCCTCGCTGGCCGAGCCAAGCAGCCCCCGGCGCCGTTTGTGGCCCCCACCGATCCGGGGGGCAGCGACCGCTTCGCGTCCCTCGAGACGTGGCACCGCTCGCTCGAGCAGAGTTTAGCGAATCTCGAACACCGCCTCGGGTACATGCAGTCGCGGTACGCGGCAGACAAGAAGTAGTTGTATCATACGCCCCAGTTGTACAGTATCAGCACCCAGCATTCCCTGCAAAGGCTCACAACATGCATCAATACACTTTGTCTATGGGGTGTCGACAAGTTTTTCTAAAACGATAGTGAAGAAAAGGAAGGAGACGGGACCATGCGGCGCTCAGTCGTCGCCGAAGCGGTCGGGCATGACGAGCGGCGCGACGAGGCTCCACGAGTAGAGCGCGTAGCAGATCCACGAGCTGACAATGCGCATCCACATGGTCGCC
Organism: Trichosporon sp. PB005A; assembly: GCA_023630055.1. Taxonomy (NCBI): domain Eukaryota; kingdom Fungi; phylum Basidiomycota; class Tremellomycetes; order Trichosporonales; family Trichosporonaceae; genus Trichosporon; species Trichosporon sp. PB005A. The sequence continues at coordinate 443,275 of JAMALZ010000003.1, forward strand.
TCGGAGCGGCCGATGTAGACGTCCTGGTCCTTGTTCTCGAAGAGGCCGAACTGGTCCTTAGGGTCGGACGGGTGCGCGACGGGCTCGGTGCTGACGACCTGCCAGTCGGTGAGCAGGCCGGCCGTGTACATGGCGGCGATGGCGAAGATGACATGGAACCACGAGTAGTTGTACTTCGTGCCTGCGCGCTCGTCGTCGCGGTCCTCGCCGACGATGCCGTCGATCTCGTCCTCATCATCCTCGGGCTCGTCGAGGACCGACGCCGGCAGCGAGCCAGCGTTGACTGCCGCCAGAATAGCCTGGTACCGCATCTCGTCGCGGCGGCCCTTGGGCTGGTTCGTAACCAGGCGGACCTCGGCGTCGTCCTCGTCCGGCAGCGCGATCGCGCCCGCGCGGTGTCCTTTGCCCACGAGCGCCTTGGATTGCGTCGCGGCACGCGTCGTGCTGTACGCGATCGCGAGGAAGGTGAACAGCGCACCGAGGATCACCGTCGTCGTCTTCGTTCCGCTCGTCGCCTTCTGGATCGGGTTGCAGTGGCCGTCGTCCGTGTGGTTCACGACAGCAGACGAGGTCAGGTACGTGCAGTATGCCGCAACCATGGACGCCTGCGTCAGCCCGCTCTTCGGGTTCGCTTCCTGGACCGGCCCGCTAATAGCGAGGATTGTGACAACCACGGTCATGACCAGGTTGGCAGTCACAAAGAACGTGTTCAGGCCGCACCCTCCTCCCGAGAAGAAGACGAAGAGTACGACAGTGACGACAAGCGTCGCAGCGTACAGGCCGAAGGTGGAGCCGACCAGGATGAACTGCCACAGGTTGCTGTCGGTGCGCTCCCAGTTGTCGAGGCACGTTTCGGACCACGTGTGCGCGAAGTCGACCAAGAGGACGAGTCCGATGAGAATGAACACGAACGCGCCCAGCGGCACAATCCACGCCCCGTAGAACATGAAGAACTCGTTCGGGATCAGGAACGAGAGGAAACATAGCACCAGATACGCGATGATCTTCAGGCCCCACCACCCGTTCTGGATCGCGGCACGCTTCGCCTTGGTGCTCCGCACGCCGATCAGGAGTATCGAAAGGATGATGTGGAACAGCGTCAGAGCAAACAGGAAGCGGTGCGCCGCCAGCAGCCCGTAACACTTGCCCCCGCTGCAGTCCATCTTAATCCAGTCCCAAGACAGCCTTTCGAGCTGCCGAATCATGATGTCTGTCCGCATCAAATACGCCATCATCGCACTCAGCGCGAATATGAACTGTGCGGTGTTAGCTCGTGACGGAGATCCGTTAGCTTACGCCATATCCGACACGAGTCGCGATAGAGCTGTTGCAGTTGCAGCTCTTGCAGAAGGCCGACGCGGCCGTTCCGCCTGTTCGTTAGCGCTTTGCCACTACGGCTGCCACGAGGAAGACTCACCCATGCAAACTGCAAAGCAGCTCAAAATCGAGCTACCAATCGCCCCTGCACCCCCGATGATGGGGATCGAGAGAAGGGCTCCCATGGTTATGTATCGCTGTTGGAGCTGGTGAGGAGAACAAGGAGGCGGATGAGGCCGAGGCGGCGGAGCGGACCCAGCGTTAGGGTGAGGGGGTGATAAGGTTGCTTGAAAATGACGTGGGTGACAGCTCTGCGCGAAATGTCTGCTGGCCGTGGCTTGGTCTTGCGAGCTACTTTCGAGCAAGCGTCGAGTTCGAGAAAACAACATCATCGAAACACCCCACTCCGTCCCGTCGACACAGTCGCTTAAACTACCACTCAACCACCCCGACTGCTCACAGTAGAGAGGGGCGCCGCTGCCCTTGCTCTTGCAGAACGAACCAGCCATACCAGCCATGGCCACCCAGTCTCCGCACCTGACCGACATCCCCCAGGCTATTCGTATCGCCGCCAGCACAGATGCCGTCGACCCCGCCCTCAAGCAGCAGGCTCTAGACTACCTGACCAAGGTCAAGGAGCTCTGTGAGGAGACTTGGCAAGTGAGTGGCCAATTGGTCTCAGTGACGGGGTGGAGGCGACTCGTCGACGCGCGCACACTTTTTCGAAGGCGCTCGCTGCGTCACATATCGATCGGCGCGCCTTTGATATGCACAAAGCCGAAGGATTAGGAGCTTGTCAAGCTGACATGACAGGATTGTCTCTCACTTTACCTCCAGGGAGCAGGTGCGCCTGCTGCCGGGCAGCAGGGACAAGATGGCAAGGAGAAGCTCGACGCAAACTTGCGCATGTTTTGCCAGCAGGTTGTCGATACAACCTTGACGAAGCGGTAGGTTCAAACTTGTCCATTATGGGGTATGTACTGACGACAGACCTGATGTCATGTCCTCGGATCAACAGCAGGCCATGTACAAGGCTATCGTCGAGTTTGTGCAGACGGAATACGTGAACGGCACGTCCGAGGCTGGCCAGTCGTGTGAGTATTCTTCGCCATTGCTCGATGCCCTATATGGGAGTGCTGACGCTTTACCCAGTCCTCCGCAACAAGCTTAGCTTTACGATCGCGCATCTGTTCCTAAACGTCTACCCCTCCGTCATTCCTACCTTCCTGCACCCCTTCCTCGCTTTGCTCGCACCCTCAGATAGCGGCAACCCGCAAGTCTCGCTTCTCGTGACCCACCTTCTTCGCGAAATCGCTCAGGAGATCCACGACAACGTCATCAGATCGGCGCGTGCCTTCAGCAAGGAGCGTCAGCATCGTGACGGTGTTATCCGCGATGTGATCAGGTCGAGTGGCGATGAGCGTTTGGCTGTCGAGGGCATGCTGAAGCTCGCTAGCAAGGGCCTCGAGCTTAGCAAGTCGGATCCCAAGTGGCTGGAGGCCACGCAGATGGCGCTGAAGACCTTGGCGTCATGGGCTCGTAAGTTCTAGCACCAACGCCTCCCGTGGAACGCGCCGTTAACACGCAGCTTGGGTGGACATCTCCGTTTCCCTCACCCCGGATACCCTGCAGTTCTACACGAGTCTCATCCAGGCTGGACCAACGTCCCTGCGCACGGGTGCTGCGGCTATTGTCCGTGCACTGGTTGCCAAGGGCATCCGGGATCCTTCCGAGAAGTTGCAAATGTTGAAGGTCTTCGACTTGGTCAACTTCCTGACGCCAGTGGAGGCGGCCACGCGAGAGTCCGCCAAGGAGGGTGCTGAGATGGTTACCTTCCGCGCGACGCTAGCGGGCATTGTTCAGGCGTACGGCACGGAATTGATAAAGATCGCCGAGATGCCTGAAGCGCCGGAAGCGGTCCGAGAAGAGGCTGATAACCAACTGAACAACTCGATCCAGCTCGTCCTCTGCTTCCTCAGCGATAGGAACCCTGAGGTGCCGACGGCCATCTCGGCCTTTGTGTCCGATCTCCTGCGTACTTACAAGCGCTACATCAAGCCAACGCAGCCTCAGCAGACGAACGGCCGCCCAGGTCAGTCTTCCCAGCCCGCTCCGGCTCCAGTCCCGCTACCTCCAGGAAAGCGCCAGTTCCTGCTGTCGGTGCTGGAGGTGGTGGTGAAGCAGCTCGAGTGGCCGGAAGACGTCGAATGGGAGATCGTTCAGGACGAGCAAGATGCAGACGACGCGGTCCTTGCCTTCTATGCCATGCGCCAGAGCTTCCGATCTGTTGTCGATAACATCGCCGCCATCGATAAGACGCTTCACACTGAGGTTGTCGCGAGCATCGTTGTCAACACTCTCGAGCGCCTCAGGTCTCAGGGCCCTTCGGCTGTCCCCTGGCAGCAGATCGAACTGGCGGCTTACCTTGTCTACACGTTCGGCGAGATCTCGAAGAGCAACTCGCGTGCGGCGTTCTTCGAGCTTCCTCCCGAGCTGCTTTCCAAGCAGGCCGTCAAGATGACGCGTACGGCTGGCAAGATTGGCGAGGACTCTGGACGATCGACGCCGAACGGGTCTGAGAACCCGGAAGTTGCGCTGGACACGAGCTCCAAGATCGACTATGAGCAGTACCCTCTGACGCCACTGGGGCAGCTCCTCAGTCTGTGCGTGTCCTGCAACCTGGCCTCGTTCCCTCATCCATCCGTGCCTCTCCAGTACTTCGAGATCGCCGTGCGCTACGTCGACTTCTGGAAGGTCAAGCAGGGTGCGATCCAGCCGATCTTCGAGGCCCTCCTCGACTCTCGTGGTATCCACCACGAGGACGAGGCTGTTCGCCGTCGGGCCTTCTATCTCCTCGGACGTTTCATCAAGGAGTGTCGGTTCGAGATGGCTCCCGGCATGATCCCGATCATTCTCGAGAGCTTGAAGGACATGCTGCAGATCCGCCCGAAGTTCCTCCCCACCGACGCAAGCGAGGACCCGCTCATCAAGGCCACCACCGGCAAGAGCTACTTCGCGGACCAGCTGCACCTCTTTGAGGCTGCGGGCGTGCTTGTGTACCTTACCAAGAACGACCCTTCCTCGCAGATGAACCTCCTTGCGGCGATCGCTGGACCTCTCATGGCCGGCATCGGCGCCGGAGTGGAGCAGTACCGCAGCAACCCCAGCGACCAGATGGCCATCCTCCACGTCCACCACCACCTCCTCGCCCTTGGTCACTTTGCCAAGGGCTTCCCCTCTGTTTCCGACGACCAGGTCGAGGCGCAGCCGTACCAGCAGCCGTTCAAGCAGATGACGGACGCCCTTCTGCAGGCCCTCGACGCCATGAAGACGCAGCGTGTCGTGCGTGACGCCGCCCGCTTCGCCTTCTCCCAGTTCGTCTCTGCGATTGGCTCGACGATTGCAGAGCTTGTCCCGCGCTTCGTGACCAGCGTCGTCACTGAGTTCGAGCCGAGCGAGCTGGCCGACTTCCTCTCCTTCCTCTCGCTGCTCATGCACCGCCTGAAGAAGAACACCTTCGAGACGATGGACATGCTGCTGCTGCCGCTTCTCAGCCGCATCTTCGCCGTGCTCCAGAACCCGGTGACGGGCACGGACGAGGCGGTGATTCACCAGCGGCTGCAGGAGGCGTACCTGAACTTCTTCACTGCGCTGATGAACTCGAACCTCGAGGGCGTGTTCATCACGGATCGCAACAAGCCCGAGTTCGAGAACCTGCTGTCCGCGCTGATGGATCTGGCGACCAACTCGGACGACGCGCTTTCGCAGCGCCTGGCGTTCAGCTTCTTCGCCAAGAGCATTGTCGCGTGGGGCACGTCGGCCAAGGCCGTGCAGGAGCCGAGCGTCTTCGCCGACTCGGCCATGTCGGCGCTTTCGCAGAAGGTCGCGGCCGGTCTCGCGCAGCCGACGAACCAGCACACGATCAGCAAGGAGCAGCGCGCCGAGCGTGCCCTGCCCGGCTATGAGACGTTCGTGTACCAGCGCCTCGTCCCCATCGTGTTCTCGGTCCCTGCCGACCCGAGCTTCAACATCCGTGGCGCCCAGCCCGTGCTCTACGAGATGGCCATGGTGCTCCGCAACACGGTCCAGGCGCGCGGCCAGGAGGGCATCGACTTCCTCCTGAACGACATGCTGCCCAAGATCGGGTGCCCGCCCAACGTCGCCCAGACTCTCGTGGAGCACCTCCGCACCCAGCAGAGCAAGGACTTCCGCAAGACGTTCACCGACTTCATCCGTGCCATGCGCTCCTAAGCCTGTGCCTTACCCCCATACCACCTCCTCACTTTTCTCCCTCCTTGTTTCGGTGTATCCTTACAGCAAGAGCAAGCAACAGAAAACGAAAAGCCCCACCGCAAAAAGAAGACGTGTACGACCCGCGCCCTTCGCATTACATGCGCTGCGCTCATGCCCTGCAGCGGGCGGAAGAGCCAGCTTTACCACTGTCAATTAATCATTCATCATTTGGTCTCTCCCCCTTCTCTCTCCATAGCATCCGCCGTTACGAGACGGCCTCATGATCATCTATTAGCATGGCCATTGTCCATACGCACATAGTTGCTACCTATGCATGTGCCGATAACACAATCACTGAAGGGAAGCGAGTAGTCCGTCGCAGCACCGCTCGTGCGTTTGTTTCATGTCTAAATTTCATACAGCAGCTAGCTCTAACTATGGAAAAGAGAGCCACTTATACACTTCGGTTTGTGTTGTTGGTGTGCGGCACAAAAAGGGGGAGGTCATCGGCTGACTCAAGGGGAGGGGAGAACTATTAGAGCTTCAGAAAAGGAAACACGACTTACCAACCAGACTCCGCGGAGTGGCTTACTCCTGGAGTCGGCGGAAGGTCTCCTGGATCTCCTGGTTGAGCTGGTCGAACTTGCCCGTGATGTCGCCCTCGGTCTGGGTGTTGGGGCTCTCGAACTTCTGCTGGGAGAGCTTGTACATGACGTCCTGAGCGCCGTCGCGGATCTTGGAGAACGTGATCTCTCCGCCCTCGACGGCCTTCTGCGCGAGGTCGTTGAACGTGATGAAGTTCTTGAGCATGCCGACCGTCTTGTAGAACGGACAGAAGCGGTCGTACTCCGAGATACCGTTCTGCTGCAGGAAGTCGTCCTTGAGCATACGGGCGACCTCAAGCGTGACCTTGTCACCCTCACCGAGCGCCGACTTTCCGACGAGCTGGACAATCTCCGCAAGGTCCTTGTCCTTCTGCAGAATCTCCTTGGCGCGCGTACGGATGTCGACGAAGCCAGGGTTGTGCTTCTCGTAGTGCGGGTCGAGAACGTTGAGGTAGTTGGAGTAGGAGACGTTCCAATCGACGGACGGGAAGTGCTTGCGCTGGGCGAGGGCCTTGGAGAGACCCCAGAAGACCTGCACGATACCGAGGGTGGCTGACGTAACGGGGTCAGAGAAGTCTCCACCGGGAGGCGAGACGGCTCCAACGATCGAGACGGTACCCTCACGGTCGGGCGAACCAAGACACTGGGCCTTACCAGCACGCTCGTAGAATCCAGCGAGCTTGGCACCAAGGTACGCGGGGTATCCGGAGTCGGCGGGCATCTCGGCAAGACGACCGGAAATCTCACGAAGAGCCTCGGCCCAACGAGAGGACGAGTCGGCCATCATGGCGACGTTCTGTCCCTGGTCACGGAAGTACTCGGACAGAGTGATACCCGTGTAGATGGAAGCCTCACGAGCAGCGACGGGCATGTTCGAGGTGTTGGCGACCAGAGCAGTACGCTTCATGATAGGCTCCTCGCGACCATCGCGCTCAAGAGTGAGCTCAGGGAAGTCCGCCAGGACCTCAGCCATCTCGTTACCACGCTCTGAACAGGTCAGCTGAGGACGAGCTAATGGTTAGAAACCAGACTCACCGCCACATCCGACGTAGACAATGATGTCGGAGTTGGAGAACTTGGACAGCGCCTGCGAGATAACAGTCTTGCCGCAGCCGAAGGCACCAGGAATACAGGTGGTTCCACCCTGGACGGAGGGGAAGAGGGCGTCGAGGACACGCTGGCCGGTGAAGAGGGGGTACGAGGCCTTCTCCTTCTGGCCGACGGGACGGGGGGCACGAACGGGCCAGAGCTGCATGAGGGTGTGCTCGGTCTTCTTGCCCTGGAACTCAGTCTCAAGGACGACATCCTCGACCGTGTACGAGCCCTTCTCGGCGATGTGCGTGATGGTACCCATGGCGCGAGGGGGAAGCATGATCTTGTGGTTGTCGACGAGCGAGTTCTCGTAGACGGATCCGAAAATGTCGCCACCAGAGATGTGGTCTCCGACCTTGAACGAGGCGGGGTTGAAGTCCCACTTGATGGTGCGGTCCAGAGCCTGGGTGTTGATGCCGCGAGGAATGTAGATCGACTGCGACTTCTCCTGAATCGCCTTGAGGGGACGCTGGATACCACTGCTTTGTCAGAACGTCGCCACCCCGAGCTATGCTCACTCGTAGATGTTGGTCATGAGACCCGGGCCGAGCTCGACACTGAGAGGCTTGCCAGTGCGGAGAATTGGGTCACCGACAGTGACACCCGAAGTCTCCTCGTAAACCTGGATGGTGGCGCGGTCGGCCTCGATACGAATGATCTCGCCGACAAGCTCGTCGTGTCCAACACGGACAAGCTCGTACATCGCACATCCACGCATGTTCTCTCCGATGACGACGGGACCGGAAACACTGAAGACAGAGCCGAACATCGACTCGCGGTCCTCGTCACGGATCTTGGGGAGGTCGCGCTGAGCGCGCTCCATTGCACCGGCCTGCGGAGTTAGCTCTGTTACCCGGGACGTATTCAGCTGCAAAGTGGAAAGGCTGGGCAGCAAGTGGGGCGTCTCATGCAATGCGCATGGACGATCACCGTTGATCGAGGTGACCAACTTCGGCACGAACGTGGACTGGGCGGCGACAGCAGGGCATCGAACAGTCCCCGCACTGTTTGCACAAAGCCCGCCCCTCCGCACTGCCATCTGTGTACTCACCATGATTGCTGTCAGTTAATGCTCAGTACGGGGTACTGTGCTCGATGGAGTAGTAAGCGATGTGACTGCCCGATGACCTGGCTGAGGTTGGAGGGTCACTGCCCCTCCCTGTCGTCACCACGCGCCGTCACTTGAGCACCCTGAAGTCCACGTAATTAGCGGTATCACAGTCAACATGCCGGTGCCGAGATTGCTTCTCTGAGCATTCTTGGCTGCATCGCCCTCGGCGGCGACCGCCCGGCGCAGATCATAATGGATAACTACTTAATGCATGCAGAGCGCACCCAACGAACCTCATCGTGGTCAGCTCTATGTTGCCGACACCCAATATTACATGCTACAATCTATGCTCTCATCCCATGAGGTCGACCAGGTCAGCGAACGCATCGTTCTTCTTCGGCTGCTGCTGCTGCTGCTGCTGAGCCGGCTGCTGCGATGTCGGAGCGGGCTGCTGCTGGCCGGGGAAGCCAGACGGAGACGAGAATCCGTTAGATGACGTCGGAGCCGAGAAGCCAGGGAGGTTGCTTGCCGCAGGGGAAGCCGATGCGGAGGGCTGCGAACCACCGAACAAAGGCGGGGTAGGCTGCGACTGCTGGAAGAACGACTGCTGGACCGGAGGGGTGGAAGTTTGCAGGGATCCCAGACCACCGAAGCCACCGTACTGGGGCTGCGGCTGAACAGGCTGGGAGGGCTGGTTGAAGAAGGCCATCGGGTCCTTGCGGGGCTGCGAGGGACCCGACGACGTTGAGGGGCCAGGTGCGGGGGACCCAGAGGGCGAAGGCGTCGCAAAAAGGTCGAGAGGGAGGCCACCAGCGGTGAATCCAGGATTTGTGGTGGAGGGGGCAGCCTGCGAGCCACTCGGGAGGGCAAGGCCTCCTGACGGCTGCTGCTCGTCCTCGTCCGCAAAGGCGTCGAAGGAAATGAGGTCGTTGCCGCCACGGTTCTGCGAGCTGGCGTTGGCGCCAGTCTGGGGGACGGTGACATTCCGGGCTGCGGACCAGTCGCCGCGCTTAGCCGCCTCGAAGCGCTCGATCGCACTGTTGATCAGGTCGTTGCAGACCAGCAACCGGTCCATCAGACCCTCGTGCTCTCCCGTGTCGGTCTCAATCCACCGCTGAATCTTTGGCCGCGCACCCTTGCACGCCGCCGCAACCTGGTCGTACACGTCACCCTCAACTCCAATCCGCTCGTCCTCCTTAGCGTTGTCGAGCATGTCGTTGAGGAGGATGGCCTTGCTCTGGACCTTCTCGAGCTCCTTAAGCGTCTCCTTCTCGTAATCGACGGTCTTGTCGGGCTCAGCGCCAGCCAGGTACTTCATCAGCTCCTGGGCAGCGGCAAGGTCGCGAGGAGTTCCTCGGCGGATGAGCTCCTGGAGCTTAGCGCTCTTGGCCGCTCGGTCCTCCTCCTCGAGCTCCTCGGGCGACTTGAGATTCTCGTTGGGATTTGAGTTGGCCATAGCGCGGGCAGCGTCGAAGGCCTTGAATCGGTACCCCTTGTAGCTGAGGAGACGGTGCATGTCGCGGATGTGGACGAGATCGTCCTTGTATTTTGACGTGACACAGATCGTGTTCTTCCACTCGTGAATCATCTCCAGGATTCGACCCATCACGCGGCCGACGACCATCGGAGGCCTCTCCGGGAAGCGGCGGACGAGCTCATTCAGGAACTCTTTGGTGCTGATCTGGAGGTGAATAGCGTAGCCGCAGTGCTTCACGAGGTAGTCGAGGACGGCGAGGGCGAGCAGGGACTGGTTCGGGTTACGTGAGTTAATGTACACGAGCAGGGACTGTGTCGCCTCACGGGCACTGAGACGTTAGACCATGAGAAGAGCCTGATCTTACCTGTTGGCCCTCTTCTTGTTGATCACCTCGGCGAGTTCAACGTTGACGACATCGTTGCTCGACAGCAGCGTAGGGTCACACGCCTGGTCTGGGTGCTACGTCAGCATGCGCTCGGGGAGATTGGAGCAGCACTAACCGACGAGAGCCTGCACCTGTGACCGGTTGGTCCAAGGCCTGTTGGGGCCCGACGTGAGCATGGCGTTGGACGCGGGTTGGCGATGGGGAGAGATGAAAGGAGAGTGTCGTACAGAAAGCGACGAAAGTCAACGACAGCGTCAGCAGGACGCAGGGTGCGGTGGACCAGGTACGTTGCCGGTGAGGCCAGCTCTCGGTGGAGACCCTGGACCCCGCCGACGCTGCGTCGGTGCACTGGCGGAAGCAAACGGGGCGGTGCCACGCGACGCACTCGCCAGGTGCCACACAGGAGGGTGCTCCGTTTCTCCGTCCATGCTCACTGTAGCGTGAGCCGCCCTCACTGGAGTCGTCGAGCCAACCACCATCGCGGTAATCCACAGTGACCTACACCTTCTCCCGACTCTCAACGACGACGACAGAGGCAAGCCACGATGGTGTCCGCTCGCTTCGGTGGGTACCCCGCATCGACCAGGCGCATGACAGTGCTAACCGCGCAGCTCCTGTCCTCCGGACGAAGGCCATCCCCAGGCAACAGCCCCGCCTGACCCGGGTGAGTGCCGACTCCGACATTCTCGCGCGCCAACTCCGACACATCAACATGCGGACCGAGACCGGCAAGATGTGGAGCTAACGTCAGTCTATTGCCGACCTCACTGTCCTTAACCAGCCCAACACCTCGCAGCAGGTCCCTATCACCAAGGCTGGTCCCTCGAACGGCGGTCGCTCTGCCGTCTCCGGCCACACGGTCACCGTCTTCGGCTGCACGGGATTCCTCGGTCGCTACATTGTCTCCAAGCTCGCCAAGGAGGGTTCGCAGGTCATCGTTCCCTACCGTGACGAGGACAAGAAGCGCCACCTCAAGGTCACCGGTGACCTCGGTGTCGTCGTTCCCCTCGAGTGGGACGCGCGCAACCCCGACCAGATCCACGAGTGCGTTCGTCACTCGGACACCGTCTACAACCTGACCGGCCTCGACTGGGAGTCGCGCAACTTCTCGTACGAGGACATCAACGTCAAGACTGCCGGCCTCATTGCCGAGGTGTGCGCGCAGTCCAACGTCGACCAGCTCATCCACGTCTCGCACCTGAACGCCAACCCGAACTCGAGCTCGCGCTTCTACCGCACCAAGTACGACGGTGAGCGCGCTGTCCGCTCGGCGTTCCCGGACGCTACCATTGTCCGCCCCGGCCCGATGTTCGGTGCTGAGGACTGGCTCCTGAACGCTGCCGCGCAGTACCCGGCCCTGTTCAAGCTCAACGGCGGCAACACGAAGATGATGCCCGTCCACGTTCTTGACGTCGCCAAGGCGCTCAAGGTCATGCTCGACGCTCCTGTCACCTCGGTCGCTTCGACGTTCCACCTCGCCGGTCCCGCGGTCAAGACGGGCAACGAGATCCTCGACCTCGTCTCGCTCCTGACGATGAAGCCGATGAACAAGGCGCCCGAGGTGCCGAAGGCGGTCGCCATGGCCTTCGCCAAGTTTGTCAACAAGGCGATCTGGTGGCCGACCGTGTCGCCGGATGAGATCGAGAGGAAATTCATCAACGACGCCGGCATTGAGGCGCTTGAGCCCATCGACACGAGCGCGTACCCTGACGGATGGGCGCCGGCGCAGCAGTCGTCGATCATCCCCGGCGTCGACGGCGAGCCCGTGAAGACGTTCGCCGACCTCGCCATCTCCCCCGACCACATCGAGGAGTGGGCCATCCGCTACGTGCGCAGGTACCGCTCCTCGGCCACGTTCGACATGCCTGTCGAGCTGGGCCACTTCAAGAACCCCAAGCCGTACCACACCGTGCCTTAGAGAAAATATGCATAGGATAGTTAGCAGGGATACTGCGGCGCGGCGGCGGAAGGACTGATGGGGGCGACTGCTGAGTGCTGAAGATCCGAAGATCATGTCTAGGCGTCTAGGCCGGGTGCAGATTCCTCGGCAGCGCAAGTGACAATCCTCGGCCGACCGGACTGTCTGACGCCCAGGGATGGGCTGTCTGTTTGTGTGCCTGCGTGGGCCCATGCGGAGCCACGCCGTGGCTGCATGTCGCCCACTTCTGCCCGAACTCGCCCACCCCGGCCCAGGCAGCACTCTCAAGATCCACCAAGCACTACTGACTTCACTCTGCATCTCGAACACGCCTTGCACCGATTTCTGTATTGTTTGAATTATTATTCATGCAGTAGTAACTTTCTATCTGTGTGCGTGTGCCATCTGCTGTAAGATGCCGGACAGGGAGATATGCTGTTTCTATGTAATGTTACAGATTTGGTAGCTTTCGCTCCCTCGCACCCGGCCTGCTCAGCAGGGGGGAAATGCTCGGGAAGGTCCGTTTATACTCGTCGTTGTCCGAGTCTGGCTAGTTGCTTTTGTCGAACGGACGAAGCCTGCAGAGCTGAGGCTTAGGCGGACGCGGCGGTCTTGCCCTGCTCAAGGTCGGCGATGATGTCCTCGGCCTCCTCGATACCGACGGAGAGGCGGATGAGCTCGTTGTCGATGCCGAGCTCCTTGCGGTCGGCCTCGGAGACGGACGCGTGGGTCATGAGGCCGGGCAGCTCGGCGAGGGACTCGACGCCGCCGAGCGACTCGGCGAGGGTGAAGACCTTGAGGGCGGCGAGGAAGTCGGAGCTGGTCTTGCCGGCGTCGGCGCCGGCGCGCAGCGCGCCCGTGTCGAGACGGAACGACACCATGCCGCCGTACGGGAAGCCCGTGTCCTTGGAGAAGCCCTGGGACTCGGCCCAGCGGCGCGCGACGGGCGAGAGCTGCGCCCACGCGAGCTCGCGGACGGGCGCGCGCTCCGCGCCCTCCAGGCCCGGGTAGATGACCTCCTTGACCCACGGCTGCTGCGAGAGGAAGCGCGCGACGGCGAGCGCGTTCAGGCCGTGCTGCTTCATGCGCACGCCGAGCGTCTTGGCGCCGCGCTGCGCGAGCCACGCGTCGTGCGCGCCGGGCACCGCACCGCCCGCGTTCTGGTAGAAGCGCAGCTTGTCCAGCGCCTCCTTGTCCGTGCACACGAGCACGCCCATGATCACGTCAGAGTGTCCGTTCAGGTACTTGGTGACCGAGTGCACGACAATGTCCGCGCCCAGGCGCAGCGGCTGCTGGTAGAACGACGACATGAACGTGTTGTCGACGACGAGCAGCGCGCCGTGCGCGTGCGCAATCTCCGCGACCGCCTTGATGTCGGCGAGGCCGAGCGTCGGGTTCGTCGGCGTCTCGACCCAGACGAGCTTGGTCTCGGGCGTGAACGCAGCCTCGAGCGACGAGTTGGCGCGCTTCGAGGCGGCCTCGGCCGTCTCACCCGCCTTGGCCGAGAGGTGCACGAACGTCGTCTTGATGCCCTGCGCGGCAGCGACCTTGGTGAAGTAGCGGTACGTGCCGCCGTAGACGTCGGCGATCGACACGACGTGGCCGCCGGTGGGCACGAGCGCGGTCACGATCGCCTGGGTCGCGGCAGAGCCGGACGCGAACGCGAGCGCCGGGGGAAGGTTCTCCTCGGCGACACGCTCGGCCTGGGTCATGTGCAGCGCGGGCGGCGTGGGCAGCTCGAGCGACGCGATCTGCGTCTCGAACGCGAGGCGGTTCGGGTTCAGCGAGCGAGTGTACTCGAAGCCCTGCTTGTTAGCCGAGTTCGGAATGAGGGGGATGAATGGCAATCTCGGGGAATGGGCACCAGCCACGGCGGTCGCGCGGGTGGAGGCCGCTCGAAAAATGCATGGCAAGCGAGCGAGCAATGTTCACACACCGGCGCCGGCGCCGGAGCTTGCAGAGGCCCGAGCGCACTAAGCACGACAACGTGCGTCATGCGCCGCCGCCGTGGCGCACATGCGAAGGCGGGGAGGCCGCGCCGAATGCGGTCATGCCGTAGTCATGAGGCCATTGAGACTGAAACGAGGCATCCACAAGCAGTAATTCTGCCTGATCACCGTCTCCCCAAAGGGCGCACACAGTGTGGGTGCGCGCCAACTTTTTTCGAGCGGCGCCGAGCACGCCGAGTGGGATGTGGGATCGTGCAGCACATCGGGCATGCAACTGCGATGCACACGACGCAGCGCGCAGTGCCCGCTGCCAGCATCGACGAGACGATCGGCAGGCGTCGCAATAGCAAGCCGTAGTGTACCCGAAATTTGGGATCCGCTGGCGCGCTAAAGTTTGGAACCACACAATGACCTCACCCGCCGGTGCCACGGAGACGAAAACTGCTCACCTTGTGGACGCCGACGGCGCTCTGCTTGAAGGTCGTCGCGAGGGAGAGGGGCGGGATGACGGCGCCCGTCTCCTCGTTGGCCTCGGAGCCGGCGTGGATGACGCGCGTAGCCCAGGAGTATTCCTCGTGGGCGGCCTTGCCGTTGCCGTTGCCGTGGCCATTGGCGTGGCCGTTGGAGCCGTTGGAGTGTCCGTTCGAAGCGACAACCATGATGAGAGTGGAAGTTGAAGTTGGAGTCAACTGTGCTGTCGGGTTAGGTAAGCTGTTGGAGCTTAGAGAGTGACAGGATGGGGAGAACAACAAAGAGAGAGGGACATCTGCATTATAAAGAGCCGGTCGTGGAGGGAGCCCGCCGGCGGCAGACCAGTAGTCAGCCAGGTAGGCGAGGTTGGCTTGCGCGCCCGCGGCAGGCAGGCGCCGGCGCGCCAGGAAACAAAAATTATGGATGACCCCATGTCGAGCGGTCGCGCTGGTGGTTCGCGCCGGCGTACCCCGATCAGTAATCAGCGCGCTGCAGGTAGGGCGTCCTCGGGCCTGCTGCCTGCCCGCTTGGCAAATATTCGCCGTGCGGTGGCAAATCTGCCGCATTCCTTTATCATATCCCGAGCGGTCACGCCATTCATATGGCCCGTGCAGGCGCACCGCCAGAGCCGACTGCAGCAAAGCGGCCACCCAGCCGCACCAGCCGCACACACCATGACATATCCGTGTCTGCCAGGCCTGCCGACAGCGACGCCACCGTCCCCAGAGCCTGCATCTCGGCGGCTTGGCCCACGCGTCCTGCGCGCGGCTGTGTTTGACGGGCTACACGATACACGACCGCGACGCATCGGCCACCCACACCCCGCCGCCGCCCTCCACCAGGCGACAAACTTGCTTTAGACGCGCACCGCCCGTAGTCGGAACATCTCCAGAAGACCGAGATTGCTAAGCTTCCGAATCGCATCATGCATCCCAGCTTCGCGTCCCGTCCACCATCCATGGCGCCATCGAGTCGCAGCTCATGCTTCCATCGTGCGTGCTGTCCAGTGCTGATTAACAATGCAATAAATGTCCTTGCTACGTAGTATATGATTACAAATCAAGATGAGATCCGTTGACAAGATGCAGGACAACGACCGCGCCCGCCCCTCCCACTCGCCTTCCGACTTGCAGATGGCAGGTGGCCGGCGGACAACAAGATGGATGGATCGATAGCGATCGATGGCATCGTTTTAGTCCCCGATGGGATTGTAGATCGCCCAGATCGCCTCACCCATGCAGGAATGAGGTGACCAGGCATGAGCCGGTCAAGCCGGCTGATCCCCGCAGTCGCACTACTGCCGCGATTGACCCGAACTCGATCATGCGGCCTGCTCCGCCAGCGCTTCGCTAGCGCCCTCCGTCTCGGCGCGCACACGCTCCAGGTAGTCCCGGTGCCGCTTTCTGCCGAGCTGCAGCTTCTCCTCGAGCGACAGGTCCTGCAGTGCACCGAGTGCCGAGAGGTCCAGATCCGGCATGCCATTGTCGTCGGGCTCGGACTCAGAACCTCGTGCCTGTCTTGAAACACCAGCTGCCTGCGGTGGAGCGGACGGAACGGCAACCCTTCCATGCTCGGACCCCTTTCGCGCTCCCGGTGCCACCGGAGACACTGGGGATGTCGGCGGCACGACCTGAGACGGCAGGTAGTCTCCGAACACCTTCCGCAGCTCTGCTTCGCGCTGCTCCGGTTGCCGTGGTACTTCCACCCCAATCAGCTCGTCGCCCTCCCGGTAAACAGAGAACGGATCAAAGTCGGGTTCGTGCTCATACGCGAGGTCCGATGGCGCTGGGATCGCGTCACCCCATAACACCTCCTCGAGGTCGTTCAGGAGTCTCGCAATGTTGCCAGCCGAGACGCCATCTTGAGCGAAAACGTTCGATGCAATGATGTCGCCGTATTGCCCGTCGATAACCGTCTTGCCAAAGGCCCAGCCAAGATCTTTGCGCCGATTCACTGCTTCGTCGATATCGCGCAGGCCGTACCGCACCTCGCGGTTCCAGAAGGTGACGTCTTTCTCGGTCGGTGGGTTGTTCAGAAACCCTTGGCGCTTCCCCTCCTGCACAGCAGCCAGCGTCCAGCTGCACCACATCTTCGATTGCTGAAGAGCTCCAGCGAATGACGGCCGTCGTGACACTTGCGGAACGCCAGCCCATGGGCACGGTTTGCCGGGATGGCAGACGGACCAGACAGCATCGATGAACGCTCCGAGCGCTTGGACGAGCTCCAGGAGAAATGGTCGAATCCCTCGGCGCGAGATCAAGGCGTGGATCGGGTGGAAAGGGTTCTCCCTTTCGGACATCCTTGGGTGAGTCGATAGTCGGCGTCCGTTCACAGTTCCTTGTCCGTAGAAGGCGGGATCGATGGCAAGTTCGACGTCTCGGAGTTGGCGGACCGATTCTGTGGTGTAGATATCCTGGACGCCTGGCAAGTGCTGCTGTTGACTCGGCGTCGACGGAACGTTGCGGGAAGAGCTTGCAGATGCGTAGGAGTTCACTGACGAGACCGTCCCAACTGTGTCGGCCCAATTTTGGCGAGACGGGCCTGGCGGGGAGCTCACAAGGTGCGCTGGAAGGGCGCTGGGCGGAGCGCTAGGGGTCATGGAACGCAATGGCGAGTATTCGGATGAGGGCCCTGCATTGGCTCCCAGCGTCAGTGACATTGACCGTGAAGCTTGCAGCGGGTTGTCGAACTCGGCGCGCGGTTGCTCCTCCACAATCCACTTCTGTTTACAGTCAGCGATCACTCAACAGGAGACTCGAGGTGCTCACTCTCCACTTTGCCATAGCGGCATCAGCTTTGACACGGTTCTGGCGGGCTGCTTCATTTTCGATTACGACCTTCTTTTTGCCTCGCCCACCTAGGGGGACCGCCGTCATCTCGAAGGCTTGGTCAGACCCGGACGTGATGGACCCTTCACGCTGGCCTGAGCGTGTCGAACCTTTGGAACGGGTCGAGCGCAGGCTTTTGGGCGCTACAGACCCTCGACGAGACCACAACCCTCCTCCCTTCTCCTTTGACGTCCCTGACCTGATGGAGGCTTGCCATGAGGCTGCCGCTGATCGGAGAGATGCCGAGTCTGAAGAGTTACTCATGGAGGCCGAGTTGGAGCCGCGACGTTGTCGCTGCTGTACTGAAGAGGCAGCACTCATGTCGGGCGAGCCGTAGTCAGCGGAAGCCAGGGTCTGTGGTTGGACCGGTAAACATTCGACAGCCTGGGTTTGTCAGTTGAAACAGTTTGTTTGTGTGTAGGGACGCCACGGAGGCAGCAGTGGGTTACTTACACCTCCGTTGAGGCGCTCGACAATCCCCCGAGAAGGCCCAGCTACTGCTGTCGAGGGACCCATGGGTTGCCACCCGTAAGCCCAGCACGAAGGTGGTCGAGCAATGCGTGGCGTTTAAAGAGGTGAAAGAGCGATGCGGGTTGGTGACAGTGTGTTTCGAAGTGAGGAGGGAAGGGGGAGGTGACTAGCTGGGGTTGACAGCTGAAGCAGGAGGCAGGGGGTTAGGGCGCCTGGATCTCGGAAAAGTCGGTGCGATCGAGCCCCTTCGTCCAAGACTCTAGTGGAGTCTTCACACGACGACGGAAGAGCACATGAGTTGGGCGGGAAGTCGAACAGTGAGGTCAAGCGGGCGAACGACAAGAAGCAGAAGAAGATAAGTGAGCAATGGGAAGGAAGGAGGAGCAGTTCGAGGTTGCAAGGGAGGGCGGCGGATGGAAACAGCATTACGGTGCCGTAAAGTGATCAGGAAGAGAACGGAAGCGTGCGCCAGGAGAGTGTCGATCGGTTCCAAGCAAATTAACATTAACACGGCGACAAA
The DNA here is from genome assembly GCA_023630055.1 of Trichosporon sp. PB005A. NCBI lineage: Eukaryota > Fungi > Basidiomycota > Tremellomycetes > Trichosporonales > Trichosporonaceae > Trichosporon > Trichosporon sp. PB005A. The sequence continues at coordinate 461,592 of JAMALZ010000003.1, forward strand.
GTGAATAGCAGAGATTAATGAGCTCATTAGTGTTGAGAGCGCAAACTCGACCGGCATCGAGCGTCTGAGCCTATGGAGCCAGGGAGCGACCCTTTTCCCAGGCACGCAGACCTATTCCATCCTCAATCCTCCAACCGAGGTACATGTGCTTCACATCTCTTACGACTCCACCTTTCGTCCCCCTTTGCTTGCGGCTGACTAGTCTCGCCCACGGCGGAACTCGGTCTTGCGAGCGGGCCATGCGCCGTGCGTGACCGACGCCGAGGCCGCTAACCTACCTTGCTTGCTTCGTTGGAATCCTTCCTTTGATCATCACGCTTGCCCTTCGGCTGCCAGCTCTCTTAGTTTCAGGTATGCTTGGGGAGGGCGCGATCGTGCGGACAGCGCTTACCGCGATGCGACGCTTGCTCTGGCGTTCTGGGCGTTCTGGAACGCGTGTCGGCTGGCCACCCGTTCCACAATCAGTCCCAATTCACCACCCGCCGGGACCCTGATGTGTCGTGGCGTCGCTGCCAACTTAATCGCTTCATCGTAACCAGCATTTAAGGGCCTGGCCGACCGCGCCGACCCGGGACCGGGATTCAGAATGCCAGTCCTTACCAGACCGAGCTCTGCATGGACTCCTCCGGATGACAGACGGGTCGCAAAGGCTGCTGGCGATGTTGAGCTGAGCTTATCTCCCATCCTGCACAAAAACTGTGATCGTCAGCTAGCTCTAGAGGGCCGCGCCGTCTTTGCTTTTACGCCTCGATCACCAATCGCGTGCCACAGTTAGTTCTTCAGGGCCGATCCCCCATAACGTATCCTGCAAACCTTATAAGGCTCAAGCTGCTCGCGGGCCTCGAACTCCCATCAAACGCTAGGTCGAAGAGCCTCTAAGCGCCACTGCGCATACCTGTCTGCTCGACGACAAGTTGGGCACGACGAAGACGCAGGCACCTCCCGGGGCAGTAGCACTTCAGCAGCTTTCAGCTTGACTTTCTGTAAGAAATCCCCAGCCAACAAATTGTGGTGTACGCCGTTGCCGAGGGTCGGAGCTTCGTGAGGACACTACGGAGCGATCGAGTACACGTGAACTAAGGAGCCTGCTAATCGCCCGAGGCGCGATGCCCAGCTCCGGGTACCGGATCAAACCGCATACTAACCACGCCTGACAGGAGGCTCACCCTGCCCAACTTTAGGACAAGGGAGGCCGTCCGGACGAGGCGCACGAGCGATGAACCAAGCGCAGAGGGCGTCGTACAACGAGATCTGTGCATGCATGGTGTCTTCCGCTTTGCTGGAGCGCATCTTAGCTCCTTAACGCTCTTAAGCTCTCCGCAGTCTATGGAACCAGTACCTGATGCTCTCTTCGCACGAGCACCGGCTGCTCCCATGTTACAGGTGATCGCAACGACCTCGATCGTTACGACGCAGCTGGAACGAGGCTGTCGTAAGCATTGCGAGGCTGCGTTCCTAATGCGTACATGTCAACGTCAAAGTAAGGTACTGATGAAGGTAGCGAGGAGTCGCAAGGGCACGCCTCATTACCTGCACTAACTTGTGCCTGTCACCTTTGCAGTCACAGCTGCCCACTTTTCTTCCACGGCATAGCTCTCCCAGTGTCCCGATCGCCATCGCTGACACATGGCACAGCATCCAGCGTCGGGTGAAGATCCGCCTCATTCCGGGTGTCTCGAGCATCCCGTTCTTTGCCCGACTGTCCCGGAACTGCTGTTAACCTTGGGTCCGCACCCGCAACCCTCTGCTTCCAACGTTCGGCATAGCAGGGCGGTGGTTCCCGAAGGTAACGCCTCCTGCATTCGCCGACTACCGTTTGGAATCGCCCCTCGACGGTGCCAATGCAAGCACAGCAAACAGGCTGAAACCTGTAGGCTGTCGCTCGGCGACACACATGACAACCCCGTGCAGCATGCATGCATCTCCTGTCTTGAAGCTGGTCACGATCGCGGCCAGCGATCTCCCCTGTCTGCCTGCTGTGCGGTTAATCGAACGCCCTGACCCTTTCACCTGATAGTGATGTCGCGCCCTCTGAGCCTTGCCGAACGTCCTCCATTACAGAGCCTCTCACCGTCGATTCCTCGCATATTGCACGTCCATGGGCACGACATATCGAGCGAGCCATTGACTTCGTTGGCCAAGTTGCAGGCAGTTCCAACATACCTGCTCCGGAATGATTCGGTCCGACATGGCTGAATGCTGGCCGCAGTGGAGTTAGACGCCCCGTAGTAAACATTCAAGGTCTCGCGACGATGAGAATGAGGTCATAGGCGGTCCGTGGGAGAACTTGTCACGTGCCCCGCGGAGGCCACATTGATTGCTACTCAGACGTTAGGACCCAACAATGCTGAGCGCAAGCTGACGCTCACCATGCATGCATCGGGCCCTTACGTGTCAACAGAAGTGCGATTGGGACTGATACAGGCGCCGAATCGACGCACAAAGGAGTGCCGCCACACATGCAGGTCAGCCGGCGTTCGCCAAGCAGGTGGTGGAGCCCCACTTTGGCGGGAGCAAATGGAGCGCAGACTGTCCGCTAAGTTCTTTCTCTAACGTCACGAGAGCTGGTCTGAGTTCTTTGTCCAACGGCCCGTTATACCATACAACAATGTCCGCCCCCGCTATCGACCTTAAGAAGCCCGAGCCCAAGCCCGAGGAGCCCCAGGAGGAGCAGGGTCTCTCCAACGACGTGTGAGCTTTGCGAGCAGCTCGAACGAGCTCTGTGGGCCTGGGCTGGCTTACTGACTTTCCCAGGATCACCAAGTACACGACCGCTGGTCAGGCTCTCAACACCGTCCTTAAGAAGCTCATTCCTGAGATCCAGGCCGGCAAGAAGGTTCTTGACCTCTGTGTCGAGGGTGACAAGCTCGTCGCCGAGACCACCGCCTCGCTCTACAACAAGGCCAAGAACGGTGTCAAGGTCGCCAAGGGTGAGTGAGATGAGCACTCCGGACACAGTTCAATTGAGTATCGCCTCTAACGTCACAGGCTCCGCCTTCCCCACCTGTGTCTCGGTCAACAACATTGTCTCGCACGTCTCTCCCCTCCACTCTGACCCCGAGATCGTCCTCAAGGAGGGTGACGTTGTCAAGGTCCAGGTCGGTGTCCAGATCGACGGCTACGCCGTCACCCACGCCGAGACCATCATCCTCGGCAAGGCCGACCCCGTCGCTGCCGATGTCGTGAAGGCCGCCTACGACGCCGCCCAGGCCGCCATGCGCGCCGTCAAGGCCGGCAACAAGAACTGGGACGTCACCGAGATTGTTGACAAGGTCGCCAAGGAGTACGACTGCGTCCCCGTCCAGGGCATGCTCTCGTGCCAGCACGAGCAGAACGTCACCGACGGCAAGAAGCGCATCCTCCTCAACCCCTCGCCCGAGCTCCGCCGCGACCACGAGACCGTCACCTTCGAGGAGGGTGAGGTCTACGGTGTCGACGTTCTCGTCGTCTCCGGCTCCGACCCCAAGGCCCGCCCCGACGAGTCGCGTACCTCCGTCTACAAGCGTGCCAACGACGTCAACTACCAGCTCAAGATGAAGACTTCGCGTGCCACCTTCTCCGAGATCCAGAAGAAGTCTGGTGCCTTCCCCTTCACCCTCCGTGCTCTCGACGACGAGAAGCGCTCGCGCATGGGTGTCCAGGAGGCTGTTGCCCACAGTGAGTTGCGGCCTTCTGCGGCCACTAACTTCCAGGCCTGCTCAAGCCCTACGACGTCTCGAAGACCGCCGCCGGCTCGATCGTCGCCGAGTTCTTCTTCACCAGTGAGTGCAAGGGCAGGGTTAATCATGCAGCCCGCCAACTAATGATCTTGAGCGAGACTGACAATGCAGTCGCCCTTCTCCCCGCCGGTCCCCTTGTCCTCTCCCCCGCCCCCGTCTGGTACTCGGCGTAAGTTTTCCCCACGCCTGCCGAGCTGACATGGCAGCGACAAGGTCAAGTCTGACAAGTCCATCAAGGACGAGGAGCTCCAGAAGACGATCGCCGCTCCCCTGCGTGCGTCCAAGAAGAAGAACAAGAACAAGACGGCTGCCCCCGCCTCCTAAGTCGTGTGACGGAGAGGCAAGGCGATCTGATCTGATCTTTCACGAGTGCACGCGCCGGCTGGCGTCAGCGTAGGCGAGGCGTTCTTCAGACGAAACATTGAGACCGTACCAACAGGGAACTTTTAGAGAAGCAAGCAAAAGAAAGCATGTTACTACAGTCTTAATACAACGGCGCCATCTGTTAGACATCAGGGATGATGCAAGAAGAAAGCAGAAGCCGGTCGCGTGCAGGGGCCATTGCGAGTTCGGGCCGTAGAAGTGAAGCGCAAGCAACTGGACCGGTACCTGTCAGACGAGGCAACCTAGGTGGATGATTTTGTTTACCAGTTGTCATCAGCCACGAGCGAGCACGTGAGGCAGGCCACTCGTCACTCGGGCAAGGCACCGCGGCCGTTCAACGTCCGTCGGCCAGCGAGCAGTAACCAAGGCTAAGGCTCAGTGCCGAGGATGAGGTTGCGGGGTTCCAGAACGGAGCCGAGGATGTGTTCGCCTTAGCCCGTGGAGCTTGCGATGTCCCGAGGAGCACGTTTCATGCGTGTCTGATGTGCCTTGAAGTGGATCAGACCCGGTGCAGGCTGACTCAGTGCACCGGTGTAGCCGGGCGGCCCAATGGCGTCAGCTGCTGTGCCAAGGCCAGCGGTGCCAACATGCCGACCCAGCGACGAGCGCGACAAGGGGTGTCCCGGAGTGCCAGAGTGTGAGAGTGAGAGCGCCTAGGCGGAATGCCGGATGCGGCGAGTGATTGAAGCGGCACGCGGCACTGCAGCTCCTGCCAGAAGCAGCATTCCGAGCGAGTAACTGGCATGTCTGGCGGGCATGGCGTGCCGCTCATGGCACACATGACGCAGAACGCGCTGCATGACGTGCCTACCGGCTGCCCGTCCGTCAGTCGTCGCCGCCGGAATCTTTCTGACACTGGCTCCAGAGCTTGAGCAAAAGGCACTGCGCTGCAGGCTGCCGCTTGCGGCAAGCCGGCTGAGCTGGCAGGTGTCCCGCCGTACCGCCGTGCTTGGCTCGCTGCGACATGCGACTACACAGCCCGTCGCGTGTTGATCGCGAGACCGGCTAGGCCTGGGAACGATGGCGTTTCGCACTGATCTGGCACGCTGGCGCATGACTAATGGCTTGCGATGTGCGGAAGAAAGATCGCAGACGGCGCAGATCCGGGGCACCCGGGGCTCTGCGAAGCGGTACGCGCGCGGCAGAAATAGCGCTACGGCAGCTGCGGTCGCCACGGCTGCAGCGCCAGGCGCCAGGAGAAGTGGGTGCTGCCGGGTTGTCCAGGGCCCAGGGGCCGGGGCAGCTGAGCAGGCTGAGCCGGTTGAGGCTTTGTCGAGCACGTTTCCTACGCTCAAAGAGGCATGCAAGGCATGCGGCGTGCGGGCGATGCGGGGAAGAGCCAGAGGGCCAGGGTGGGAAGCCTGACCCGGCGGCAATCGCCCGCACTGGCGCTGGCCTGCGGCCAGGCACGGCTGCCAGGGGCAGGCTACGTGAGCTACGTCTGGACATTTTGTTGTGAAGTGCAAAGAACAGGAAAAGCAACGGCGTGTTCCATTCCTGTCAGGCTGGCTGCTGCTTAGCTGGCGGCGCGCCAGACCCAGGACACAACACGACGTGAGACCTTGGGACTTTGCATCTGCTCCGTCTGCACGGCCGCATCTGGACATCTCGCTATCAGCGTACATCACCGCGCCGCCCCCTCGCAACCTCGCGCTCCGAACACACTCCCACACACACACTCGCACCTCGCTGTCTCACCACGCGCGCCGCCAGCGCAGCCAGCAGCGACTATCACCGCCGTGCAGATAAGACCGACCAGCGTCCCTTCCTCGCTATCCTCATCCTATCTTCACTCATCCTTCCTATCGTTCATTCACTCTCTCTCTCATCGAAGCGGCTAAGCGAGCCTCACTAGCAGCAGCAACAACAACTCTGCCAGCTCTTGCCACCGACCCACCCACGACAGCAGCACCAGCAATGGACACTCCCGACGTGCACCTCTTTGTGCTCATCCACGGCTTGTGGGGTGAGCTGGCATTTCTAGACATGGCAGCTGACAACAGGCCGGGCCGAGCACCTCGACGAGGCGAAGCAGGCGCTGCTCAAGGCGTGGGGTGCGTCCCTCGGCTCTCGCGCGGACGAGATCCTCGTGAACGGCGCCGACGGCGACCTGACCTCTGTCGACAGCGGGGACGAGAGCGACAAGCCGGCGGTCAACGGCGCCGCGTCGCCGACCTTCTCGGAGCGCAGCCTGCTCAGCAGCACTGAGACCGCGATCGCGAGCGAGCGCGAGGAGCTCGTCGTCATGGTCGCCGAGGGCATGACCTCGACGCTGACCTACGACGGCGTCGATGTCTGTGCGAGCCGCGTCGCCTGGGAGGTGAGTCTCTGAAAATTCCACGCACAGACGCACAGGCGCGGAGGCGCACAGGTGCACGGAGCGGCGGGCCGCGGACCGGCGCCCGTGTGCTGCAGGCAGTGTGCATGCCTTCTCGCCTTCACAGGTTCGCAGCTTCGCACCAGATCGACGGCCGCGCTTGAGGCCCATGCCGCACACGCACACGGGCACGCACCCTCTCACATGCTCATGCATGCACGTCGTGCCCTTTTGGCGAGCCCAGTTGCCGGCGGCCCAATGTGTTCTCCTCTGTGCCCTGGTCCACCATTCCATCTCAGCTTCTTCGGCTTCGGGAACTACAAGCTAACATACAGGTCGACCAAGCCGTCGAGAAGCTTGAGGCCGAGGGCCGCCGTGTCACCCACTTCAGTGTTGTGAGTTGCTCTGCCTGTCATGAATCGTAGCTCACCGACAGCTTGGCTATTCCCTCGGTGGCGGTATGTCAGTTCTCAAAGACTCATCTCTAACTTGCCTCAGTCGTTGCGCGCTACCTCGTTGGCCTCCTGAATGCGCGCTCTCCCAGCTTCTTCGAGGAGCATGAGCCCGTCAGCTTCACCACGATGGCGACTCCCAATCTTGGCATCCCCCGCTACAGTACGTTTCCAGCTTCCAAGGGCCTCTAAGCTGACACCAGACACGCTCCTGTCCGCCGGTTTGCACTGGCTTGGTTCCCGCCTCATGTCGCGTACCGGCGAGCAGCTGCACGCTGCAGACACGTACAGCGAGCACGACCCGCGCCCCCTGCTCGAGATCATGGCCGATCCCAGTGCGTCTTTGCCCGCTGCCTCCCACTCTGGTCCATCAGCTGACAAACAGAGCACGTGTTCCACCAGGGCTTGTCGCGCTTCCGTGCTATCCACCTGTACGCCAACATCGTGAACGACACGACCGTGCCCTTCCCCTCGGCCAGCGTGACGACCTCGGACCCGTTCGTGCAGTGGAACGAGCGCGGACTCGTTGCCGAGGCCGACGAGGCCGGCATCGTCGCCGACTGGCGCTTCACCCGCCAGCCCAAGCACAAGAAGTGGATGCCGATTCACCGCATCGGCAACCTGCCCCCCTTCCTGCGCTTCCGCTGGCCCATCAACTACGTGAGTAGCTCGCATGCTTAACATGGGCAGCGCAAAACTCCAAGCTACAGGCCGTGCTCCAAAGCTAACACTACAGCTCATCCTGGGTCTGTTCCCCGTGCTGTTCCCGGTCATCTTCCTCCTGATCGTCCTCCGCTTCAGCCTGGACACGCGCCGCTCGCGTCGCCGCCTGCAGAAGCTCGCGCGCGCCGAGGCGCCGCCCGTCGCCTCGCCGACGGGCATCCCCAAGGCCGGGCTCAGCATCACGGCGCTGCGCAACGCGATCCGCGCCGTCGAGCGCGGGCTCGAGCAGGACCTAATCCAGGCGGCGGAGTACGACCTCGAGATGGAGCAGGAGGCGTGCGAGGACCCCGAGTGTGAGTCAAGGTTGCAAGCCAGCGTCATAAGCTGCACGAACCGCCAGATGGAAGCTGACAAGCAGGCAAGGTCGAGGTCGCCGAGTCGTCGGCGATGGGCGCGGCCGCGGCCGCCGCCGAAGTCGCAGCCGCGCCCGTCGCGCCGCAGACGATCCGCTGCTCGCTCTCGCCGCAGCAGGCGCGCATGGCGCACTGGCTCGGCGCACTCGACCCGCAGCGCCACCTGTGCTACTTCCCCGACGTCGCAAACTCGCACGCCGTCATTGTCGTCCGCGACCCCGAGCACTTCCCCGTGCACGCGCGCGGCCGCGGCGTGCTCGCGCACTGGGCCGGCCTCGTCGCCGACGAGGCGCGCAGGGCGTGCAAGCTCTAGCCTCGCATGGTGCCCTTGCCCTAGGGCTCCGTGCTTGGCAAGATACACCCAAAAGAAGGCCTGGTCCGGAACCATGCGCCTTTCCGATTCCCGGCTCCCATCATGGATATTTTTCACCATTTTCGTTGTTTTTAATTCCCCCCGCCTGTTGATACTTTTATGCATTTCCGTCGTGCCACCAAGCGTCACTTAAGCACAGGACTCTGGAACTGGCACGCACGCTGTCTTCGCGCTTGGTCGCCACGCTGAGACTACCGGAATCCACAATGTACAGTGCGAGCTGGTGCATACAACAAGTTACTGCGAGCAGGGGCTACAATCTATAGGTCTGAGTACATTTGGCCAAGCGACAGGCGCCACACGCACGATTGCGGAGCGTGGACAGCGCGAGTTCACGCCAAGACGGAGCGGGATGCCCTGCTCGCGCGGCGGCGTCTTGCGTCCTCCACTGTTGTCATCAGCTTTTCTCCCGAGGGTCTTTAGCTGTACTAACTCATGGATTTGACTTCGCGCGTAAGCTCGACCGAGTTCACCGGGCAGGGGCGGTTCAGTATCGCCTCGAGTGCTGCTGTCAGTTTGCGAGCGCTGGGGACTATTCACCCTTGAGCGGGGTGCTGATGCGCGACGAGCTCTCGGGGGAAGCCTGGCTCAACACAACGCGCTCGATCTGGCGGATCTGGTAGCGGACGCGCGAGGGCGTGCTCGGCTTCTTGGGCGTCTTGCTCTTGCGCGGAGTGACCTGCTCGACACGGCCGCCGAAGAAGTGCTGGTCGTCCGACTTGCGCCGCACCGCCGACTTTGCCTTGTCAATAGGCGTAACGGGACCGTCGGTACTCTGCGTAGAGCCAGTCGCAGAGCGCGCACGCTGCGACAAGGGGGTGCCACGACCGAGCCCACCGTACTTCGAGGACTTGGAGGGAGGTGTCAGCGCAGGCGCCTTCTGGGGCGTTAGGGGGACAGAGGCAGAGCCTCTGCGCGAGGTACCCCCCGTGGTAGGTGAGGAGGGAGCTGTCTCTGCCGCTAAGCTCTGGCATGCGTCGAGAAGCTCTTCAAAGAGCACGTCGAGTTCTCGGCGAAAGGACTTCTCGGGCTCCGGGGAGGGAGGACTCGCATCATCGACCTTGCCGTCGAAGTCTAGGTCGAGTCTCTCCTCGATGGGTGGGTGAGGAACTCCGACGTTCTTGACGAGGGGGCTGTGGATGCTGGATACATCGGTGTCTTCACCGTCAGAGTCCTTCACCCTTGGCTCTTTGGGAGCAACCTGCAGGGAAGGCACGGGCTTGCGACGAATGCGGAAAGGTGTGGATACGGCTGATTCCGGGGAAGAGGGCCGAGACCCCATTGCACTGGCCAGAGAAGGAGAGGGGAGGCGCTGCATATTAGGGTCGAACGACGAAGATCGGCTGCGAGGGGGGTGGTGACTGCCGATTCCACCGTAGCGCTTGGGAGTAAACACGAAGTTCTGGTCGGCCGACAGTCGGGACAGCTCGCTCGCGGCTGGCATAGACCCGTGGCGTTGATGGGAGATACGTGCTGCCCTGCTGGAGGTAGAGCGCTTGTCCCCAGCCTTGGGAGTCTGTTGGCTGGGTGAGGCGAGGGGTACATGCCGAGGAAGCGCATGTTGGATCGTGAGCTGCGGGTGCAACGAGGGCTGAGAGGGTTGGCCATGGACCGCGCGAGCGTAAGAGAAGATTGAGTTGTTGGACTTGCTCGAAGGGATGCGACCGGACATTGATGTCTGGCATCGTCGTGGCGTGGGGTCGTTTTCGTCCTCCTCAAGGAGAGTAGTCGCCACCGGCGATAGTGGCGATGGCGAACGACTGACCATGGCCTTCATGTACTCCTTTGAAATTTTGGGTACAGGGGGGATTATCCCGCTTCTGGAGGAGGCCGAGGTGGAGGGCCGACGATTGCCAGCGAATGCGCGAGACAGCTTCTGTTTGATGCTCCTGTTGGACTTGACGGAGCTTGCGCTTGAGAAACTGCTATCGGGCCCGTTGTGCAAGTTGAGCGTCTTCACGGACTGCAGATATGCCTGTTCGAACAGCTGGGGCGACTCGGCCTCGCTGCAGCTTGATGACGCGCTACTGAACGCATAGTTGCTGCTGGCGTATCTGCGGTTAGAGTGGACGTTGTAGTGCGGAACTGTCGAGGTCGAACCACCGTACGCGGTCGAGCTGGCCTGGGTCGTGGGGCGGCGGAAGAACGGCATTGTCGTTATGGGTATGTGTTAGAGACGCCGTAGCAATCAAGAGGTAAAGAGTGTAGAGGATAAGAGCGTCCAAGCGAGTGAAAGGGGGAAGGTCAGGCAGTGGAAGGGGTAGAGCAGTGGAAGGTCGAGCGACACAGACGGCTGGGGAAAGGAGAGGAGGTGAGAGCGGGGGTCGGTGGCGATGGCCTGGCATTGAGGACAGGTGGGTCAGACTGCTGTCCCTGCAGGCCCGCTGCTGTCCATACCGTCCAGCGCGTTGCAAGTTAGCGCGAGACAGTGTGCCGCGGCGCAGCAGCCAGCAGCGCGCAAGCTGGCACTGTACCCTGCACTTTGCACTTTGCCCGGTTCGCCCCCGCTGCGCCCGTCGACGGCCGGCGTCTCTGGTGAGTTGGGCTAGGCGCCCCAGACGAGTGTGGGGTGAATGGGTGCTCCGCGTGTACCGTCAACCGACGAGCCGCACCGTCCTGCACTCGCGCTATCCTGGTATCAGTGATGAGTTCGCTCGCTCGTCAGTCGTCCCTATAGACTTGTACAAAGTACAAGTTGTGCCCGGTACAAACAGCCAGGTGCGCCAGGTCAGACGTTCCGCGTTGATGCCGTCCCGGCAGTTCTTTCTGGGTATCTGGCTGCATAACAGGGCCCCTAAGATCCCAGATGTTGTTGGGCGTGAATCGATAAGCATAAGCAGCTGCATAATTGTGTCGCTTGGACCTGAGGATCCCAGCTGTAACTCCTCAGACCAACGGTGAGTTATTACATACAAAGCTGTGGATGCTTCGCTTGGTCGGCTTGAGCGAGGGTCAAACCACGGATGGGTAGCTCGAGCCGGGCCCCGGAGCGGCAGTCTGAGCCTGCTGAGGTGCGTCGTGAACAACCGTAGAGGCCGCTAGGGGTCCTACAGCATACCGCAACACGCCATATCCAGATGGCCGGGTGTCACCACCCGGCGCGGGTGGGATCCCTACACCCCCACACGCCAGACCCAGATCGCGGCCGCTCGCCGCAGGCTGATGCCACGCGGGTGCGTGGCCACCTCCTGGATGCCCTTCTGACTCTGCTTAAGAGTCAGAAGAGCGCAGGTGGCCAGCATCAGCTTGGACCTACAAGTCAGCCCCATCACACACTAACGGCGTGAACGCAGATCGAGATCACTTACACCGCCCGTCCCAAACCGTCATGATCCTGGTGCATTCGCCAGGTGCCGATTATGAAGGCGATAACGGAGCATGCTGAAGTCAGCGAGCGAGTGGTTGACTTGCGACATACCCCCTGATGCCCAGGAGAGCACCAGTGTTTCATTGTCACCTCCTGCACCTGGGTCCCACCTAACAGTAGGCGTTCGACGCTGGCTGTCGCCGTCCGGCGTCCCCGTGGCAGGGGCGGCGAGAGGATCCCGCTCCGCGCGCGATCCATGGGCGGTTGAGGCGGCAGAGAACCTGCCCTCTGCCGCCGGCGCTTGGTGCTCTGGCGCCGTCGATCGGCGTCTGGGAACTTGGCGGCAACGATTAAGCCGACTATGTCAGGTGTACTGTAGAGAGCGAGCGCGGGTAGCGCGGTTGATTGCAGTGAGGAAAGGAAAGGAAACAAGAGGGACGAGAACGAGTGAGCGGCTAGGCTCGGCTGATGAGCATGCGGCCGCTGCGCGCTGCGCAAGTCAGGCCATGGCAGGGGAAGAGGGCGCCGAAGCAGCCGCTTGCTGATCTTGCTGAGCGTGCGGCGGCGCGTTCTGGGTGGCGGGAGGGACTACGAGTCGTGGTGGGGCCCCAGACGCCGACCCGCCAGGCCCAGATCGCTGCGGCTCGCACAGGGCTCAGGCCACGGGGTTGACAAGCGATCTCCTGCAAGCCCTTCTGACTGTGGCGAAGCCCAATCACCGCGCAAGCAGTCAACATCGCGCCGGCTCTATAAGTCAGATACTTCACACAACCAATGGCGTGAACGCAGATCAAGATCACTTACATAGCCTTTCCCAGGCCCTGCTGAGCTTGGTACGCCCGCCAGAGGCCGACGGGAGAAGGGAGCAGCCTGTGGTCAGCGAGCGAGGGATTAATATGCGACGTACTTCCAGTACCCCAGATCAGCAGGAGTGCCACGTCGTCGCCTCCAGCAGCCTCATCCCAGTCCCAGCGAGGAGCTGGCGTCGCACGTGCCTCAGCGATGGGAGGCGGACGCTCATCGGGGGAGGCTGCACGGGGTCGAGACGACGCGTGCGGCGCTTCGCCAGAGCCTGCGGCTTGCGAACCGACGGGGACGAGGGCGTGCGACGAGCCAGGCGAGGAAGCGGAAGTCATAGTGCTTGTGTGGAGGGTGGTAGCAGCCGTGATGAGTTTACTTCTGACGATATATACCACACGCGCAGATGTTGACACCTCGATCCCAGATACCAGAGGCTTCTTCCTGCGGCCTGCGGCGCTGCGGCCGCGGTCTGCGGTCTGCGATCTGCGGCAAAGTCGCACCATGCATGGGTGCGCGACTTGGTCAGTTCTACCGTTGTACCGTTCATGCACGCTAACAGCCGATACATGCATGCGAGCTGAGATGGTTGGGCATTCTCGGGCACACATGCTGAACGTCCCTCCGTTCGTGATCAAGTGGCACGCCTCTCGGGCATTTAGAAAATCAGGCGAGAGAGTTCCTGGGCTTATGCAGAATGCACTTGCTCCTTTTCTGCCAGCAGAGAGTTGTACTGTCCAGTATTACTTCACAGTGACCCAGGCTGCATGGTGTGCGACTAGTGTATCACTTCTGGGTACTCGGTGGCTACGGAGCATATTTTGGTGGACCTGGGCTCTCCACCCCAATGGTCTCGGTGGTTAGACCAGCCGCGCCTTTCGTATCCAGGATAGGCAGATATCCGTGTACTCTGCTGGTAGGGTCTGGGTCTCCAATGTACCTCAGGATGTCGAGTGCAGTTGCCTCTAACTCGCACCGCAGAATGCGCACCTCCTCTGGCGCCTCGGAGCTGTTGATAACTCTCGCGGCGCGGAAGGCGAAGTCGTCGACGTCGGCGTTCCCCCGCCATCCCGGTATGCGCTTTACGTGGGGCAGACGAACCTCGCGGGCGGTCACGGCCAGAGGATATCGGAACCACGACTGCGGGTGTCGGTATCGGTCTTCACATGAAGAGAAAACGGCGAGGTACTCCCCGAGAAAAGCGGCGGCCCAAGTGAGGCGCTCTGAGATGTGGCCGATCCTCTGAGACAATACGGCGAGTCGTTTCGGGAAGCGCTCCTTCTCTTCATATGCTATCTCCTGCTCCGCCGTCATCCGGTTCTTAGCATCTGTTGAAAGACGTTTTAGCCCCGAATGGCTGGAGTGTAACTCGCTCCGGTCACTGACCAATGTGGCGAAGGCTGTACAGAGTTCGCTTCTAGTGCACGTTTGCCACTCACCGCCCTCCCGCCAATGAAAGTAAAGGTAGAACATCGAATAGGGCGGCTTGACGAAGCGACGCAGAGGCTTAAACTTGTGCGCGAACGCGGGGGAGGGGCGGGCGGCCTTGTCTCGAACGCAGGACGCAGTTGCGGTGACGTCTGCACCCACAGGCACGATTTTCGCGGAGGGGACGGAGCACGGGGGCAGGGGACCGGACGCTCTTGTGGGGGCCATATGACCCCACACCAGCAAGTGGGAGGGGGCGCTGTCCTCGCGATGACGCTTGTTGTGAACAAACGTTGATGCTCCCGGCCACTCAGCGAATGGGTCTGCGACGGCAGAGTCGACCTGCGTGCCAGAGGCTCCACAGGGCTTCTGGCTTGTGGTGAATCTCATCGAGGAGGTTGAGGAGTAACAGATTGTGGCGAGATAACAGGCGTTTCGTTTTTTCGCGGAAGACGGCTTGGATTGAGGATCGGAGCTCGCAGCCGGACGTTGTAGGACACAAAGTGTCTGCGCGAAGTTGAGGCTAATGGGGTGGGGAGCTCAGAATCTGTGGCCAGCTTTATATACTAGCGAGGAGACCTGTACAGCCTTGTTCACTTTAGCAGCGCAATCTGGGTGGCTATGAATCACTTGCAGCCGCCGGTTCAGTGCCGCGCACCGTAAGCTCGTCATCCGTATCACACGCCCATGATGTCTTCACACGCTATTGCCTGTGAGACCTGCGCCTCAGCTGCTATAGTATCGAAACTGTCCGAGTTGATCTAGTGTAAAGAGCCAGCAGGCAGTCGCACGACCAAGTTGCCGAAGATGCTGAGGCAGATGCCACCAGGTTGATTAGCGCGAGAGATTAGGCCGATTAGAATTTAAGCGACGGTTAGCCTAGCGGCAAGGAGAGGCGACCTAACCGGATCAACAGCCGGTCTGGCCCAGGCGCCCAGGTGCCCAGGGCGGGTGCCTTGCTCGCTCGCGGTCGCGGCTCGGGTCACTGCGCACTGGCATGCTGGCACTGTTCGCACGGTAGCGCAGGTAGCGTCGTCGCCGTAGCAGCAGCGCCGCAGGCTTGCAGGCAGGCACTGGGCTAGTGCTGGCCTGGCGTACGCAGCATATGCGCGTGATGAGCATATGAGCAGCGCCAGCGTCAGCGTCAGCGGCTTTTATGGCGTCGTCTGCGCTCCTGCGCTCTGCATGCCCCGCGGCCGCTGCGCTCTTGGCCGCCGACAGGTCGGGTCGATCGGGTCGACGTGCAGTGTGCAGCCTTTGGGCCAGCCGCGCGCATCGGCACATCGTCACACTGTTGCATCCTCGCGCCTGATTCGTTGGGGACATTTTCTGGTCACTTGAGCCCCGCCGCGCCCTCCGCCAGCGCGCGCAGATGCATTCCACATGAGCACATGAGCCGGGCGAGCCACTACCCCTCTGCCCCCACCCAGCCTGCGTAGGGCGCCCTACGCCCTGCGCCCAGCGCCCAGCGCCCGCTGGCGTCCTCACCATACCGTAAGTACCAGCCTCACGCCTTACGTCTTCCTCGCTCTACTGGTCGGTCCGAGGCCACCGCTGCTTCTCATCGCATCGTCATCATCGCCATCGTCCTTGCCGTCTTGCATCGCTCCCCGCATCGACATCGACATCGCCCGCCCCCATACGCACCACGCGCTTTGGGGACAATTTGCCCGAGCTTGTTCAATCACTTACCGGCAAGGCCTTCCCGACTCTTCCGGCTCCGGCACAGTCTGGGGCACCCACACCCACACCCGCATCCCTGCATCCTCGCATCTCTCTGCACCTCCCACGACTTGCATCCCCTCTCCTCCTCTCACGTCAATCACCCTCTTCCAGCAACCTTCCTGCAAACTTCTCCTGCTTCCCCTTCCCCAAACTTTTCCCCGCATTGACCGCAGTCTGGCTTATCATCTTATCAGCCTGCTAGACTCCCCGGACGCCTTCTTTCCCTTTCCTATATCACATCCAACTCGCGACTCTCATTGATCACTTTCTCCTATCAAGCCTGTAGGCTTCTCGACCAGACATGGCCTCGGGGTTTATCTGTAAGGGTTCTGATCTCCGGATATCGCTGACAGGCAGTCGACCTCATCGTCATCTTCTGGAAGCTAGCTGTCCTTAACATCTTCTTCCGAGAAATCAAGTAAGTTTTGCATTTGCCCTCTGTCCAGCGTCAGCACACTAACACACAGGCCTCGTGGCGCATGGCACATTCCCAAGAAGGGCCCTGTCCTGTTCATTTGTGCTCCTCATGCGAACCAGTTCCTTGATCCCCTCCTCCTCTTCACGGAGGCCTGGAAGGCGGGTCGCCGCACTTCCATCCTGACCGCGGCAAAGGTGAGTAGGACCCGAGCTATCGGAGATCAAATGACGTTTATCCGAGGCTAACGGCGCCCCAGTCTATGGAACGCAAGTTCATCGGCTTCATCGCCCGCCTGTTCAACTCCAGTGAGTGCTCAAGCCATTGTGCACAGTCGGCGCCCATGCTCATCCTCCTCCAGTTCCGGTCTCCCGAGCGGCTGACTACGCGAAGCCGGGTATTGGCCAGGTCACCCTCGACAAAACCGACCCCCTCCTCGTTCACGGTATCGGCACCAAGTTCACGGAGCAGTTTGAGCCCCGCGGCACGATCTCGCTTCCCAAGTCGGTCCGCTTCGCGTCAGCTCCCATCGCCGAGGTTGTCTCAGACACCGAGCTTCGTCTGAAGTCTGAGTTCACTATCCCCTCGAAGGATGGCAACACCAACATCAAGGCCACGAACAGCGTCCGCTCTGATCTTCCTGCCGGCTCGGAGGGTTGGCAGTACCGCGTGTTCCCTCACGTCGACCAGGACCAGACGTACGGTGCTGTTTTCGAAGCGCTCAACAATGGCGGTGCGATCGGCATCTTCCCGGAGGGAGGTTCTCATGACCGTACCGACTTCCTCCCCCTCAAAGCCGGCTTCTCGATTATGGCTCTTGGAGCAATGGCTGCGAACCCCGACCTTGATGTCAAGCTCGTTCCTGTCGGTCTCTCTTACTTCCACGCGCACAAATTCCGCTCGCGCGCCGTGGTCGAGTTCGGAGAGGCGATTTCTGTCGACCCCAAGCTCGTCGAGATGTACAAGGAGGGCGGCGCCAAGAAGCGTGAAGCTTGTGGTAAGCTGCTTGAGCAGGTCCACGACGCTCTGCGCGCTGTCACTCTCCGTGCCCCCGACTGGGAGACTCTCCAGGTAAGCTACTTCCTTCAGTCGAAGCTAACGATCAGGTCGTCCAGGCTGCCCGTCGTCTCTACCGTGTCCCTGGCCAGCAGATGAGCATTGGCCAGGTGGTCCAGCTCAGCAAGTACTTCATGGAGGGCTACCTTCGCTTCCAGGACGAGCCCAAGATCATCGAGCTCCGCAAGCGCATGCGCAAGTACAACCGTCTGCTGCGTGACATGGGCATCGCCGATCACCAGGTCGAGCGCGCGTCGAACCGCAGCGTCCAGTCGCTTATCCTCCTGATCTACCGCCTCGGCTTGCTCATCTGGTGGAGTACTCTTGCTCTCCCCGGTTTCATTCTCCACGTTCCCGTGTTCATCCTCGCCAAGTACATCAGTCACGTCAAGGCCAAGGAGGCGCTCAAGGCGTCGACTGTCAAGGTCCAGGCCCGCGATGTGCTGGCGACCTGGAAGGTTCTCGTCTCGCTTGCCGTCGTGCCGATGGTGTACCTCGTCTGGACGATCGTCGGAACGACCTGGTGCTACCGCCACGACGCCCTGCCGCACCTTCGCCGTTGGATCCCTCTCATCGTCTTCCTCTCCGGTCCCGGTCTTGGCTACGCGTCGCTCAAGTTCGGCGAGGCTGGCATGGATGTGTTCAAGTAAGTTGATTTAAGCTGTTGATAACTGACAAACAGGTCTCTGCGTCCGCTGTTCCTCTCTCTGTGGCCCGGCAACCAGCACGAGGTGAAGAAGCTTCGCAAGATGCGCGAGGAGCTGTCGAACGAGATCTCCGAGCTCGTGGACGAGTTTGGGCCGAAGATGTTCGACAACTTTGACAAGACGCGCATGCTGCCCTCGGCCTCAACGAAGAAGAACCAGCACGTCGAGCCGTCGGTCCTCTCGCACCCGATTAACTGGCTCGATGAGCGCATCTTCGGGTGGCGGCGCAACGGCAGTGCGGCCGAGGCGTGGGCCGACGGGACGTACGACCAGAACCGCTCGCCGCGCAGTGTGCCGAGCACGGCGCCGGGCAGCCCGCACGAGAGCGACCTCGAGGATGCCGAGGACGTCGACTACGACGACATCCTGGCCGTCATCGACCACCGCGGCGGCAAGAGCCCGCGCCGCCGCACGCGCGCCGGCCGCTCGTACAGCGACCTGCGCACGCAGCCGCTCTCGCCGCTCGCGGCCGACGGCAGCCTCGCGTCCCCCGCCTCGCCGTCCAGCCCCCTCCTTACCGTCCCCGGCGAGGAGGACGGCCTGCACCACCGCCGCGCATACCGCGCCAACATTGACGCGCACGGCGAGCCCGCCGCGCCTGACTCGCCGACGAATGCGAACGGCAACGGCCTCGGCATCGCGGCCCAGGGCGCACTCGGCCTCGACAAGGGCGAGTGAACGCCCAGCTCTCCCAGCACCGACTCTAGTCCCAACAGGGGGCTCCCACTGAACCAGAACATACCACGCAAACATGCAAAGCAGAGCAGCAAAGCACCCATAGAGCTCCTCTTCGTTTTATATAGGCATATATCAATTCTTTCTGACTCGAATGATGCACGGCTCGGCCCCCCGGCCGCACGGAACTTAGACTGCGGGTGCCTGTGTGCGTAACTAACATGCATCGGTGATCTATCACTCGTCGTCGTGCTCGTCCTCTGCGCGCTTGAGCACATCGAGCACCATGCGCGCTGCGGGCTCGCTCCCGTCGCTCTGCCCCTCGACGGCCTTGCGGATGAGCTCTCTGCGCTCCGGCTCGGAGTGGCGCGTGAGCCAGAGGACGTACTCGCCCTCGCTCCACCCGTGCACCTCGTGGGGGAGGCTGAGGTCGCTGCGCGCGAGGATGCACGCGCACAGCGTGTCAGCCGGCAGGGCGTGCGTGAGGTGCTCGTCGCGGAGACCGTCGAGGTCGGCGAAGAGCAGCTGGCGGAACGCGCGCAGCGCGGCGTACGCGTCGCCAATGGCCTCGAGGCGCGTCGACGCGCGCTGCCCCGGCACGCGGCCGACGTTCACGAAATTCTGCAGCGCCATCTCGAGCTCGGTCATGTTGCTCGTGAGGCGCAGGCGGCCGCTCTCGCTCGCCTTGAGCAGCGACGCGTGCGCGAGGAACTGGCCCGCGAGCGCCGCCGCCAGCCGCAGCACCCACGCGCGCAGCTCGCCGCCCAGCGCAAGCCGGCCCAGCACCTCCCCTCTAAGGAAGCTGAGCTTCGTGACGAGGTCCGTCATATATGCGGACCCCTGCATCGACTGCGCCGGGTCGAGCGCCTTGCCCCAGTCGATCCGGTGCATGCGGCCCAGGATCGAGGCGAACTCCTTCCGGATCGCGCCGTCCAGCGCGACCGTGATGCGCCGCCACGAGGCCTCGAGCGAGGACACGGCGGGCGCGAGCAGAGCGTCCACGGTCGACGAGATCGACAGCTTGGACAGCTGCAGAGCGCAGTGGTACAGGCACGATGCGAACGAGGCATTGATGATCTGCGCCGGCGTCGCCGTCGGCCCGATGAGCGACGTTGCGGTGAAGTCGCGCACGACCTGCCGTTAGCTTAGCCGGTACTTCGCCTAGCTCTAAGAGTGGACATCCTGAGGACTCACGTTCGCATCCACTTTACTGCGCAGCGAGGAAAGAACCTTGGCAGCGTTGCCAGCAACCGTGCGCACGAGCAGCGGGTCGAAGCGCGCCGCGTCGAGCTCGTTTGCGACTGCACGCGCAACGGCGACACCCTCGGCTGCGCCCGGCGCCGTCTGCCGCGCGGACGAGTACTGCGCCATGGCGCTCTTGACCGCGTCGTCCATCCGCCCGCTGCTGCGCGACAGATACGCCGCCTCGAACGCCGACACGGAGCGCAGCACGAGCACGGCGCTCGGCGACTGCGAGTCCTGCGTGTACGCCGTGTCGGTCGCGACGGCGATCTGCGCGAAAAAGCCGTGGAACAGGCGCAGCAGGCGCGGGTACCCGCTGCTGAGGGCCTGCAGGAGCCATCCGTTCGCTGTGTGTTAGCTAAAATGTCGACAACTTGCTAGCTTGAGTGCAAGGCGGCTCACCCTTCTGCGCGTCCTTGGCCTGCTTTTCGAAGGCGCGGGCCAATGTCGTCCAGAACGTAAAGCTCGGCGTCTCGTCGAGGCGCATGAGCACCTCGTCGAGGAAGCTGCGCTGCGTGACGTTGTCGCGCTTGACCTTGAGCACCTTCTCGAGGGTGTACACCTGGTTTGTTAGCTCACTAACTTCTGCCGAAAAGCTCACCTTGATGCAGCAGTTGGCGACGTCGTCCATAACCTTCTCGAGACGCGTCCAGAGCACGGCCTGCCATTGGGGTGCGGCGGCGGCGCTCGGCTCGGTCTGCGCGCGCTTCGTCGTGAAGCGGATCCCGCCTCCGTCCTTGCCGGACACCTCGCGGCCGATCGCCGCCGAGTCGAACGCGCGGCGGACGCGCTGCCCGACCGCGTCGTTCAGGTCTGCGACAAGGTTGCTGACGAGCTCCGGGAGCAGGCCGAGGTTGTGCGCCGTCTGCAGGCTCGAGCTCAGCAGCGGCTGGTTCAGGCTGCCGAGCCCCGAGACGACCATCGCCTCCATCTCGGTGATGATGGAGTCGCGTGCCTTGTCGACGAGCGGCGCGTATGCGCGCACAAAGTCCAGCGTCTGCAGCGGGATCGGCCCACTGCTGCCCTCCTCGCCGTCTCCGTCGGCTTCTCCGTCCTCGTCCTCGTCTCCAGACGACCCCGGGGCGAGCAGCGCGTCCAGCTCCGCAACGCTGAGCGCAGCCTTGGCCAGCTCACGCTCCTTCTCGCCCTCGCCTTGCGCGTCCTTCGGCGCGGCACGCACTGCCTCCATCTGCGCCTCGAGGCGCCGCGCGAGTAGGACAAAGCGCGACGCTCGCCGTGTCAGGTCGCTAGCGGTGGCCAGAAGACTCAGACGGCGCACTAACAGCGCGAGCTGCTCGTGCGGGACGTGGATTTTGCTGTGCAACCGGTCGATGCTGCCAGACAGAGACGTGAGGGACGTCTTGATTGGTGCCAGCTGCGAGGACAGCGCAAGCGACGTCGTCAAGTGGTTTAAGAGTAACGGATAGGACGTTGTTATCTGATGTCAGCTCTGAGTCACGGTTCTGTGAGCAAGCGAAGACTTGAGCCGCCGAAGCTCCCCGCCTCGATGCAGGACGCTTAGTGTAGCCTCAAAGCCACTCACCTCCTGCCGAAGTTGCCGCGTCACATCGTCAATCGCATAGTTTAGCCTTGCGACCTCAACGCCGAGGTCGCCCTTTTCTGTCTTCGCCGCCGCTGCTTCAGCATCGTCTGGGCGGTACGCTCGGCCCTGGATCACCGCGTTCGCATAGTCGTGCACGTCGAAGCGGTCCGAGAGAAACGGCTGGTGGTCTGGGGTTAGCTCGACGTGAGACATCTAGTAGCTCCAGAAGCTCGAGGACTCCACTGAGGAACCATAGCCCGAAGGCAGCTTCGAGGAAGACGCCCCAGAGATCGCGAGGAAGGCCAGTTCCAGGGTACTGGCAAGGTGAAGCTGTGGACACCCGTCGGGGTAGGGAAGAGCCGAGATACTCACCGATAAACGACTCCG
This sequence comes from Trichosporon sp. PB005A, assembly GCA_023630055.1. Lineage (NCBI taxonomy): Eukaryota > Fungi > Basidiomycota > Tremellomycetes > Trichosporonales > Trichosporonaceae > Trichosporon > Trichosporon sp. PB005A. The sequence goes on from JAMALZ010000003.1 coordinate 483,196, forward strand.
CCGTCACCGTCGAGCGCCGCTGCGGGTGCGCATGGTGCTCCGTCATCTGCTATTGCTGTTGATGGGTGTTGCAACGGAAACACGAGCCGATGACATGACTGCCCTCGTGAGGTGGAGGCCGGGGACGTGTGGAGGCCAACGCGGTTGCGGAGAGGCGACGATGTCCGCGCAGCGCTGACGGTTGCCACAACCGAGACAAATCGTCGGATCGTGTAGGACTGCATGCAATATGAGGTACAGAGCACGTTGGCCATAAGGATGGAGTAGTAGCGGGTATCAAGAAGAATGAGAAAGAAAGGGGTGCGGGTGCGGTGCGCGGTGCGATTGCGGGATTTTGTTGAATATAAGGACTGTCCTCTACTGAGCTGGATACTACTGCCTTGCCTCCCCGTCATCTCTCCGAGATGCTCCTGCTCCAACTCCTCCGCCACCGGATGCTGTCGAAGGCATGTAAGGCGTGCACAACTGTCAAAGCCGCACGCGTGTTTCATTGTTTGTTTGAAGGATAGTTGTGAAGGGGCCGCAGGTGTTCTGCGAGCCTGGTAACGATTGGACGGGTACTGTGACGTTTTCGGTATCGAGATATTATTGATTATTAGCCGTGAAGCGCATCGTATACTGTAAGTGTGTTTGTGTGTGCATGATATAGTGGTGGATTGCTGATGTGAAGATGATTGGGGTCGAGAGACGGGCGGAGCGGATGCTGTGATCGAGTCGAGCCGAGCTGTGATCGGGCTGCGACGTTTGAAAGAGAGACGGGGTAAGACACGGTGCGGTGCGGTGCGGCGTAGACGCGCTCACGCCCGGACGCTCTCCGCCCAGGCCTGCATCTGGTCCGACGTGACAGACGACTTGCGGATCCACTCGGATTCCTGCACTGTGTCAGCTAAACGTTCTTTCCACGTACCCCGCCCGGCCCTCCGCCTAGGACGCCTAGTCGCGGTCGAGCCTTATGTAACTCGCATGCACATTACGTGATGTAGTTACGACACCCGGAATCCAGCAGTCACCGCAGCATCAGAGCCAGGCCCGATACATCGGAGGCTCTTTTCACGCTGTGATGCCCACTGCATCCATTGCTGTGTGGCAGAGCGCGATGGGATAAACTCACCAGAAGCTCCTGCGGGCTTCGACGCAGCATGGGGTCCTTGTCGAGACAGCCGTCGATAAAGTCTTCCGCCGCAGCAGGGAACGTCTTCTTCGCAGTACTGAGACGGGGAGCGGGCTCGTTGACGATGTGCTGCAGCAGATCGAGAATCGACATGGTCATGCCACCGCCGCCGAGCGAGACGCCTCGCTTGCGATGGCGCTTCTCGCTCGGAATATTCGGCCTCTGGGCTGAGACAGGGAGTGTCGGGTCCGGGTCGTACTCCTCCTCGGACTCCTCACCAGACTCGGGAGGGTCGGCGAAGGGGAAGCGTCCCTGCGCGAGCTCGACGAGCGAGATGCCCAGCGACCACACGTCCGACTTGATCGAGTAGGGCGCACCCTGGATTCGCTCCGGCTGCCATAGTTAGCAGCAGCCAGACCACCAACAGCAAAGCACACTCACGCTCATGTACGTGCTCGTTCCCACAAAGGTGTTCGCGATCGAGTTGATGAGTTCACCGGCGACACCGAAGTCGCAAATCTTGATCTGACCAGCAGTGTTGGCCAGGATGTTGGACGGCTTGATGTCTGAGAAGGATTAGCGCCAAAGCACAGGGAGGGTACTCACCGCGATGAATGATGCGGTGCACGTCGTACAGATAGACTAAGCCGCGAAGCACAGCCTCGGCGACCTTACCAACGATGTCAATCGGAATAGCGCCTGTTCGGCGGTAGATGTGGTCCAGGGAGCTGTGCATGTCAGTTGCGATGCGCAACGACCAAGTCAATGCTGGAAACGCACCCCAGGTCCATGAACTCCATGACGATGCCGACGTGGACGTCAGACGGGAAGCACCCGTAGTAGGCCACAATGTGAGGAGAGTTGCACTCGCTGACGATCTGCAGTTCACGAAGAATCTGCTTGCGAACAGAAGGCTTAGCGTCGACAAGGATAAGCTGCATGTGTTAGTAACCGTCTTTCGAAAAACGTCGTCTCCCTTACCTTCTTCGCCATGATGCACTTGCGCTTCTTGTTCCAGACTTTCGTAACCGTGCCTCCGTTACCAGCTCCCAGGTCGGCCAGGACCTCGAGGTCCTCATCCTTCACGAGATCATCATCGTTCTTCTTGCGCTTACCGTTCGTCTTGGAGTGCTTGCGAGACGACGAGGTGGCGTGAGAGCTGTGCGAGCTGTGCGACGACTTGGAGCCGCTCTCCTGAGCAGCAGGTTGCTTGGTGCTCGTGGTAGGGGTCGTCTGCCCACTCTGCACACGTCGAGGAGGGCGGGGCGGCGGTGCTCCCGCGGAAGAAGGGGGCGCAGGTGATTCTGGTGGAGGCGAGTCAGGGCCAGAGGCGTACGAGGAAGAACTCGACTTTGAGCTCAGTTGGAGTCGGGCGATCTCATCACGGAGACGATCGGCTTCCGGGATCCAGTTGCTGTCGCCGCTGTTCTCGACAGCAGGCCCTCCGAACAATGAGGACGCTGAGCGGGTCGGCTTGGGAATAGACTTGGAGATGTCGAGACCGAGCGGCTTCTTGCGGGATATGGACGACTTGACGGAGCCGAAAGTGGATGACGATGCCTTGGAGCCAGAGGACGCGTCCAGCGCCGGTGACGACTGGGAGGACAAGAACGGCGGGCGCGTCGGTGCTGGGCGCATTCGATCTTCCAAGAAGTTACCAGACATGGTCGGAAGAGGTCGATGTGGGTGTGCTCAGTAGACGAAGAAAGGGTAGCGTCGGGGAGCGAGGCTAGGTGTGTGCAGACGAGAGCGAGAGCGGAGAGCGGTCAGAAGTGGATATTGCGGAGTCAAGCGAAACGGGGGTGAATCGATGAGTGTGGTATAGGTGTAGGCGAGGGTGAACAAGGACGAGAGACTGGAGGTGAATGAGTGTAGTGATGGGGAGTGTGATGGATTGTAACGAGGAGAGGAGGAGGAGGGAGCGACTTGGTTGAGTGGTTGAATGGAGGCTACAACGATGCAGTGTAAAGGGCTACGGCTACGGCTAGGGTGGATGGAGGTTAGGCTGGGAGCTGGGTGGCATCTCACCCACCGGGCCAGGAGCCAAGGGCCAGCGCCCAGCGCCCAGCGCCCAGCGCCCAGCGCCCAGCGCCAGGTGACCGTCCGTCCGCAGTTGAGCGACACGCGACACGAGCCCGGTGTGCCCTGGTAATGCGGCAGATCAACGGAAGTAATCCCCCAATTCACCCCGGTAATTGACATTAGGACAGCACCCGCCAGTCATCTAATTCAACCGTATATTCATCCTGCCCAGTCTGCATACTCTGCCAACGCGTCAGGCTGCGTGAGCCCTTCGACTGGCTAACGGCGTCTGCGCGTCTGACCGTCTGGGTGGAGGGTGGAGTGACTGCACCGGTGCGCCATGCACCACGTACCATGCGCCAGAGCATCAGAGCACCAGAGCAGCGGTTAAAGGCGCGTTCAACGCGACGGCGACTGCGACGCCGACTATGTCATCGACCTTGTCGCGGGCCCACTACTCACTAGACCGCGCCTGGCGTTCCCGACGGAGACGCGGTGGTGGCCCGGTGGCCCGGTGACCCGGTGGGTGCGACGCGCTCCGAACTGATGGTGGGTGGCATTTTGAACTGGTGTCGTCCACAGCGGTGTGGGCTGAACGCCATGCATGGGTGGGAGGACACGGGCTCTGAGTGTGCGTGTGCGGGGCGCTGGCTGGTGATGACGGAACGCAGAGGGACACTCGGCACACGGTACACGGCCACACGGCACACGCACACGCACACGCACACGGGGGCGGGGGCGGGGGCGCGGGAGGTCGAGACATGAAATGCAGGGTCAGGCGCCAGTACGCCAGAACGCCGGGACGCCAACGATGCCAACGAGACACTGGGCGCGCGTGTGATAGGCCTGGCGGAACGTACCGCGGCTTGGACCCCTCACATCCCACCAGTGCCAGAGCCAGAGCCAGAGCCAGTCCGCCAGCCGGGCCATGCGGGCCAGCCGGTCGCCGCGTCTGGCACACCTGCACACCATGCGTGCATGCAGCCCCTCTACCCCTCGCCACCTCTTCCGGCGCCAGAACGCCAGCACGCCAGGACCCACAGTCCGAGCCGGTTCTCGCTCACTGGCTCACTGGCTCACTCAGCGGCCAAGCCGTCAGCCAGCTCGCCTGCCTGGCTTCAGGATACGTCAGACCGTGATGCGGTGAATCCACTTATAGGCGATGTACGGAGGTTATAGCTTAGCGCATCCACCAAGGTGGTCTCAATCTCACGCGCACAGCAAGTGTGCGGCTGACTAGTGGCATGACAGGCTAGCAGGCTGCGCCGACGAAATCGTGGGTGAGGCGCGCGCGTCGAGGTTGACGCACCAAAAGACGCGCTTCCGTAAGACAGGTGCCCGCTGAGCGAACTGGGGTGCATGCTGTACGGTGGTGTGGTGGGTGGGTGTATCCAGAGCTCAAAGGCAGCAGCATCCCAGGCCCACAAGGCCCAAGGCCAAGGAAGGCCAGGAAGGAAGGGACAGGAGGGTGGATGCGCAGGAACGCGTACTCCGGCTCACGAGTCCTGCACGCTGCGCGCCTGCGCGCCTGCCCGCCGCACGCCGTACGCCGGACGCCTCTCGCCCTCGCGCTCTCGGCCTCGCCTCTCTACTCACGCTCACCATGCATCCGACCCACTGCCCCCCACCGCACCCACCCGAGCTTCCTCCATCCACCTCCGCACCTCACACATTCTCCTCTTGCATCACCACACACTGCATTGCTCCTCTGCCGACACTATCAACACACCGTCCATCGCCCTCTCATGACCCCATCCCGTCCTCTCACCACAGTCTGGCTGGCCTAGGCGCACCATACGTCACTTGGCCATTCACACCCCCGGACCAACCACCCCCTGCCCTCTGCGGTAATTTAACCTCAGTCCCATCCCACCGTACCTAGGTCCTCAACTCAATCTCGGCTCAGTCAACAAGTTGACTGTCACCCAAACCAATCCATCACACAAGCATCGAACACCCGTTGCACCAAGCCTGCATCGTCCGTCTGGCAGCGAGCGAGCAAGCCAGCATGGCTACAGACTCGCCCTCTCCGCGCGCGACTCTCCCACCCCCGATCCCTCGCAAGCACCCTTCCCGCCAGTCCATCTCTCACTCCAACTCGGTGTCCCCGGCCTCTGAACGCTCACGCAGGCCGTTCCCAGACTTATCATCGTCCGGAGGCTCTGTCGGATCCTCGTCCGAGTACGGTAGCAGCAGCAACACGGGTACGTCTGCGCGCCAGTCGGGTCATTATGAGAGCGACAGCTCGCATCTGCGCGCGTCGCCGTCGGGCCTGACCGCCCCATCCGCGTCGCACAGCGCCACATATTCCTCCTCAAGGGGCCCCCTCAGCACGGGCTCTGTTAGCGGCGGCATGGCCGCGAATGTTGTTGGGCTCGGGTCGACTCGCGTCATGGACTTCAAGGACTGGGTCAAGGCTGGACGCGAGAGCCGAGACGAGACGTCTCCTAAACGAAACGGAGACTCCGCCCACAAGTCTGAGGTAAGTTTACGTTCTAGGTTATCATGACTGTATCAGGATCCGTGGCTGACACTTGAATAGCACCATCGCCATCAACACGACACCGCGTCCGGCACCCCTCCACCTCGCCCTAGGGCGAGCTTAGACGTCAACAGCTCATCATCCATCCCATCCTCTCACTCCATCGCCCACTCCATGTCCTCCATCAGCATCGACTCGTCTCGAAGTCCGGAGATCGAAAACATGCGCTCGCCGCTCGAGCTGTCGTCGGATTACCGACGCGAAACGCCGCCGTTGGACTCGAGCACATCCACTGCGCGTCGATTATCGTACGAACTCGGACGGCACGTCAACGGGTCCTCGTCCAACGGAACAGCGCGTCGACTGAACTCGCTCTCCCCGAACCACGACCCGGATTCGCGTTACTCATCCCCAAGAGACAACCCGAACTCGCCGCTTGAGCGTCGCTTCTCACGTCGCCTAGCTATGCCGATGAGGCGTGAAACCTCAAACGGCACGGTCGAAACTGTCACGGAGGAGGAGGAGCTGTTAGAAGGACACGGCGACCTTCATCGATCTCCCAGGAAGGCGCATAGCCGGGCAGGAGCGGCGACCGAAGATGCAGGACCGTCGCTGGACGAGCGGATTCGCCAAGCGGAAGAGAAGCTCTCGCGTCGGCAGTCTACGAACAGCAATCGACTGTCTGCTGGCACGCTGGTGGCAACACCCCCATCAGGGCGAGTCACTCCTCTCAGAAGATTCGGTCACGGATCTCGCGCTAGTCTGTCGTCACGCGCCCCAATGTCTCCAACACAGATCTCGGGAGGGCGTCCTAACGGATACGGCGCGTACGATACACGCGAAATGGATACGGAGCCCGAGTATGACCGCGACAGAGACAACAGCAGCTCCGGCGGCTCCCGGAACCTTGGCAAGGTGCGGCCATCACTTCCTACCGACTTCCAAAACGGCCGTATGGTAAGATATTCTGATGGCATTGTTTGTTTGCTGACATTATTAGCTCTCGCCGTCACCTAAGCCTGGCGACGGACCGACACTGAGGCGACCGCTCCGCTTCAGCTCGATCGACACGCAGCGACAGCCCGGACGACACCCGTACGATCTCGAGTCGCCCAGCGCACAGTCATTCGCAACTGCACGGCCTGCAAGCGGGCTGGAGCACCGCGACTCACCGTGGCACCGGGATCGCCGGGAAGCGCGCGAGGAGCTGCTCCAGGACTTTGAGTCGCCACGTCGCGAACAAACGCACGGCCGCGCTGGCAGTGTTCTCGAGACTGCGTCCGACCGGTACCGATACGGACTGAGCGGGTCGCAGTCACACCACCGCCTGAGCCACATTGCTAGCAACAACGACATCGGCACCCACGGCTCGCATGTGACGCCCGCGTCTCGAAGGATCAGCGCGCTTCTCGACCGCAACCGTGACTTCAGCAGCCAGCGGGACCTGGCGTCGATCGCAGGCGACACCTCGACGATCTCCCGGCACTCCCGCGACTACGGGCGCGACCTGCGTGATTTGCGCGAATTCGGCAGCTCGCGAGCCCTCGGCCCGAGTGACTCGGTGTCGGCCGTGGGTTCGCGAGAGCCAGAGCCGGGGCGCAAAGACCCACTCGAAGTCCTGCGCCGCCTCGAGGAGACACGCAGCCAGCACAACCGGCGCTGGGAGGAGGACCGCGCGGCGTCTGTCCTTGGCGAGCACCGCGACCGTTCCGCGAGCGCGCTTGGCGACTCGACGGGAAGCAGCGGTGCATACCGCTCGGCGTCTGTCATTGGCGACTCGACTGGGGCTGGGTACCGGTACCGCGCGTCTACGCGCCTCGACGACATCAGCGGGCGTGCGAGCTCGCGCCTGTCTGGCACGTACCGCGTCACACCCCGCTCGGCCACTAGCGCTGGCAGCTACTATGACAGCCCGCGGACCGCCCCGGCAATGCGGCGTTTCCCTGTCGACGACCCGCTCGACAGCCCGCTGCATGGTCGTGGCGGTCCTCCGAGTGTCCTGCACCCTGTTTCTGAACCCCGCCCGCGCAGGAGCCAGACGTCGTTCGGCTCTCGTGTCTCGGGGACGTCGTTCAGCTCGGGCGGCGAGACGGACCATGGCCGCAATCTGATGGACGCGGCGCGAGTCCTCGCGAAGGGCGACAGCAACGTCAGCGCCGCGACCATTGCAAAACTCAGCTCTGTCGCCGACACAATGGAGCGCGCCAACACGGGCGTGAGAGCGGCCGCCGCCATCGCCGGCGAGCTTGCCTTGGATCTCGACACGGACGCCAACGCGACTGTCCGCGACCGCCTCCCACGGCTGCAGATCACGTTGCGCGAAGCGGGGCGAGCGAGCGACCAGGCGGTGCGCGACTTAACAGAAGCGCTCCTCGGCCTCCGCGGCGGTACCAGCGGCGGAGCTGGCGGCGTCGGCACTCCTGCGCAGACGCCCGCGCGGAAGGAGGACGGGCACCGCCGTGTGTTGTCAACTGCGAGCGCGGCGAGCTCGCCGGTGGTGCGCGCGCCGCGCAGCGAAAGCATCTCGTCATTGGCGTCTCTCGCGCGAGAGCGGGGCACGCCGCCACGCGGTGGGCTCGAGGCGATTGAGCAGTCTCCACCGAAGCCGCCGAGCAAGCGCGCGTCGCTGGATCTGCAGGCGGCGCGGAACGTGGAGGGCCCGCCATCCCCGGCGCCAACGGACCCGGACAGCAAGGAGTTCCTGTCGTCCTCTCGCTCCCCGCCCCGCTCCGGCTTCCCGGAGGGCGGCGAGCGCGTCCTGCGAAAGCAAGCGAGCACGCTGAGCACACACACGGTGCGCCAGCGACCGCTGTCGTTCGCGCCGGCGCACGCGCCCGAGCCGACCACGGCGGTGAGCACGGCGATGGCGAGCCCGAACAGCAAGGACCGCGCGGCGCCCGCGCGCCCCGCGCGCCGCGACAGCGTGCTCAGCGTGAGCTCGATCCTGAGCGAGGACGCGCACCGCGGTGCCGACCTGCAGCGCAAGGGCACGTTTGGGGCCACGGACGCCGCGCGCGTCGGCAGCAAGCGCGAGAGCGTCAGCGAGCGCTTCCGCAAGCACCTCAGTGGCGAGTAGCGCTGCGTCATTGAGGAGCCGGAGGTCTCGGAACCGCAGCTCGCGAAGCGAGCGGAGGTGACGGTGGCAGAGACGGCGCCGTGCCGCCGTGGCTAGTGGGCTTGCGCGGCGCGGCGGTGAAAGCAGGCGCGGCACGCTTCTGCAACAGCGTGCGCCTCGCGTGCTGTGTGCGTGCGGGCTGCGTGCCGCGTGCGTGCGAGCTGCGTGCCGCGCTCGTGCGGAGACGGGGCGTGGAGAGAGCGGGGAGCCCGGGGCGCTCCGAGGCCAGTATACCCTGTACCATCAGGCAGCATTCGGATGTACAACATGAACACTGCGAGCTCGGCGAGCGCAGCGAGTCGCGAGCCTGACCTCACGGGGACGTAGAGCGAAGCTCTGCGTGTCTCTACTTCTCTCGGTTTGCAGAATTCAGAAAACTGGCGCAGCTAACTGACGGAGCGCTGGGCCCTGCAAAACTCAGGCCAGCGCTGCTCATCTGACCTCGACTGACGGCAAGAGAGAGGTCAGGCAGATCGCGATGACGAGGTGTTGTAGGGCCAGAACATGAGGGACGATCAGTGTGCCTGTGGCCTGTGCCTTGGAGCTGACCGATTGGCGTCATGCCTCTCACCATCCATCTGGCTTGTCACGAGTGAGATGATGCAGCGGGTCTAGGTGGGTGTTGCCCACTCTCTGTGTCCTGCAGGATCGCGCGGGCGTCATCGGCGTCATCGAGCTCCCTGCTGCCGCCATGGCTGCCGCTATCCTGCAACGCTGCCAACTCTATCGTGCTATCCTGCAGGCGCGCTCGCTGTCGCCGAGACACACGGAGTAGAGTTATCCCCGCCGGTGCCGCCGCCGGTGCCGCATGTCCTGCAGGATCCTCACGGCCGGGCATGACGGTGTGGACTGGCGGGTGGGGGTGCAGCGAGCTCATGACGTCTGACGTCTGACGTCTGACGTCTGACGGTCTGGCCCGTCCCTTGCTCGTCTCAGACGTCGGAGCACCGAGCGAGGCTAGCACTGACGTCTGACGTCGGAGCCACGCCTCGCCGAGCCACGCGGGCCCATTCACACCATCTGGCCCGCCTTCAATGGCGATCTCGCTTCATTCAAGGTACTGTGCAAGCGAGATGCATCCAGCCGCTGGCCGCATACTATTACTTTCAGCTGTTCGTTCTGCAGAACAATGTCAGGCACAGAACACCGTCGAACGGTGGAGCGCGCTCTATCGCCACTACAGTGACCCTGCAGATTCTCACGGGACGCAGCCACTGCGCTCCGGCTCGCCACTCGTGGCTGCGCCCTCGCCACCACTAACTCACTGCCCGCCATTCGCCTATCCATGTAAACTTCGCTATAGCTCGCTATTCGCTCGCTCGTTAGTAAGATGCACTCGCTTCGCTCGTGGGCACTTGGTCGTGATACTATGCAATGACATGCGGCAACTGCGCCTGCGCGTTGCGCGACGAGTCATGAAATATGGGATCTATGCAAATCTAAGGAACTTTTGATGTCGTGGCTGGCTAAGAATACAGTGGTGCGTCCGGGTCGTTTACTCCTCCTGGGCGAGCTCGCGGTTCTGCTTGCCGGCGAGGGCGCGCTTGAAGGCCTCGAGCGTGACGCCGTTGGCGTCGGCGGCGGACCCGCGGCGCTTCTCCTCAAGCGCGTTTGGGGAGCCGGGGCGCGAGTTGATGGGCGAGCCGACGACAGAGTCGTTGCCGGTCAGCTCGCCGGTGGGGAGGAGGTTGCGGGCGATGCGCTGGCGGTCGCCCGAGAACGACTGGGCGCGGCTGCCGGCGGGCGTGACGAGGGGAGTCGAGTCGGGGGTCGCGCGGGGCTCGGCACGGCCAGCGGGCTGGTCGATGATGAGCTTGAACGACTGCGTCTCGGCGTCCCACGAGGCCTGGACATGCGACAGGTCCTCGACGAGGAAGTCGGGGCGCTCCTTCTCGAGCTCCTCGGCAGAGTGCGAAGTGCAGGTGGCCAGGACACGGCAGCCGGCAGCCTTACCGGCGCGGATACCCGTCGGGGCGTCCTCGACGACGAGCGAGTCGAAGGGCGAGGCGTTGCAGCCCTCGGCACCGAGGAGGTACGGGTCCGGGAAGGGCTTGCCGCGCTTGACCGAGTCGGCAGTGACGAAGATGTTGGGGGTGTCGAGGCCGGCGATGGGGATGGCCTTGCCAGCGTAGAAGTAGGTCGACGAGGTGCAGATGGCCCACTTCTCCTCGCCGTCGCGGTGGGTGTGCTTGTCGGCGCTGAGGTCGTTCAACAGCTTGGCGACACCGGGGAGGACCTCGATGCCCGACTTGCCAGTCGCGGCGCCGATGGCCTCAGCGTTCTCGAGGATGGCAGTCTCGAAGCGGACGACCTCGGCCTCGATCTCAGAGTCGGGGACCTTGCACCACTTGCGGAGCACGTCGATCGTGCGCATGCCGTGGGCAGACTGGAGGATGTCCTCGAGGTCGAGGGGGTACTTCTGGGCGAAGAGCTCCCAGGCCTTGACGACAGCGGGGGACGAGTTGATCAGGGTGCCGTCCATGTCGAAGAGGACAGAGTCGACGTTGATCGTGACGACGTTGGGCTTGTCGTTGTCGAGGGCAGGGGTCGAGGAGCGGGTCTGCTGCTCAGAGCCCTGCTCGCCACCGAACGAGCCGCGGCGCGACACAGCGGCAGAGGGGGCGGCGCTCGACGCAGGCGAGGGCATAGCCGACATCTGGAAAGCTTCCTTGGTGAAGACAGACATAGTTGCGGTGTTGTTTTGGTGTGTGGTGTGTGTGTAAAGCAAGTGTGTGTGTGTGTTTAACTGGGTAACGACGAGTTGGATCGAGTTACGCAGACAATGAAAGGAAAGTGGGGGTTATCACAGGTGGGTGTTGCTTGATATGTGTTTTGCTACCAGAGCGAGAGGGGGTGCAGGTAGGTAGAGTGGCGAGGGTGAGGAGGTGAGATGATGAGGACGAGAAGTCGACGAGTGCCCGCCTTTTTGTTCATCTCGAGCCGACTTGCTTTCCAGCGATCCCCACGCTGCCCCGGATAACTTTGCAGCTTTGTTCCGTAAGCATGCCTCGGGCGGTGCGCCTGGGCGGACGGGCGCGGGTTGCGGCAGGCGCTGGCTCGGACAGAAGGTCCGATCGCGACGTGCATACCGCCGCTAAAACTACGCGGTGGTGCGGTGGCCGCGGAGCCCGGCATGCCCGGCGGCAGTGCCCGGAGTCGGAGGGCCGGGGGGAAGTCACCCCACGGAACCCCCATTGCGTCGACGCCCTAGGGCGACGGCGGAGGGCCCGAGGCCAGAGGGGCACGAAAACTTGCACCAGAGCCTAACCGACCGAGCGGCGATCTCTGGAACCATGCAGGATGTTCTGCGGAGGCATGCCAAGCGACGGCCGGTATGTCAGGCTAACGTCGCATGGCGAGCGAGCGTGCATCGCAGGCATCGCCTCTGGGGCAGGGCGCCCGAGGATGGCGGCCAGCTATTCCCAACCGGCGACAGGGCACGGGAATTGACCGATGACGAGTGTGCGGTGTCGGTACGCGGGGTGTGACGGACCTAGGGCCAGCATCCCCAGCTTAGCCCCGTTTCGGGTGTTGGGCCTTAAAATTAATCGCATCACTAGAATCACGCAGATTAAACCCTAGTCCGCCCACGAGGCATCACAAGGGCTGTCCACAAGGGCCACACGGGCCACGAGGCTGAGCTAGTTTCCACTACCGACAGGCCGCCGATGACGACGCGGCGTCCCCGGGCGGCGGCTACGGCGGCGAGGCGTCGCGGCTGGGTACCACCGTCAGGGCTCCCCGGGCACTGGAACGGAAACAAGGCCTTGCATCGACGGCGACCGGCTTATCAGACGGTGGCTGACGAATCACACACTTCCACAGCGCCATAATGCGCGATTTCGTCCTTCTGTAACGTTCGCTAGCCGCCCCTCCCGCTTATCTCGAAGCCTTAGTGTTTGAGCATGCACTGCTCGCCGCTCAGCCTCTGACGTCAGGGGTCCTCCCCCTGCCAGGCCACCACCGCAATCAAAATTTCCAGTGTGTTTGTACACGGAGTTACTGCAGATGAGATAAGCCGCCGTTACCGATTGGCTCGTTCCCGATAGCACAGACACACGGGCGCACGCACAGCTGATTCACAGCTGGGTCTCAGCTGGGGCACACAGGGGTGGGCACGTGTTTCACCTGAAGCACAGCACGGCCCGCTGCGACCGCTGGGGAAGCATGAGAGCGAGCGCTGCACCGTGAGAGCGAGCGTAAGCCACCGCGCGCACATCGCACGATAAACAACACAAACAAGCCACGCACGATCGCGCATGTCGCGAGGGTGACGAGTGACTGACCGACCGTCGACGTGCCCCCCGAGTGCGTTTCTGCTGCGATGCCATCGTACCAGCTAGGACGCTCCAACGTGCATCCGCAGACTCCCTATCACCCCGATCGTGTAGTGCGTGGCTAGTGCAGGTAGCGGGTGGAGTCATGAGGCTGAAGCACGCCGGATATCAGTCACCGCAGGACACATGTTACACGCGGTCGCAGTGGTGGCACGGGTGCCACCGTGGAGCCAGGATCCACCGTGGAGCCAGGATCGATCGGCGCCGAGTGCTGCGCGCACGGTGCGCGGTGCGGCGCGGAGTGCGGCGTGCAGAATGGAAATAGAGTGCCAAAATTTTAGCTGAGCGGGCAGCTGGCAGGCGCTTCAGCCAAGGCGGCAGCGGCGGGGTCACGTTTTTGCGGTGTCAGGGACGGAAGGGTGCTGGGAATCGGGGGTGGAGTGCTGGTGGTCAATCAGGGCACGCACGTGAAGCGCCCTGTGACTGCCAGGCACCGCGTGTCTGTCCAGCGCGCAATGCCTCCGTCGGGTCGCCCTATCTCTCCCCGTCCACAATCAGCCCACTTGTACGGCATCCGTCGACCAAGAACCTCCGTCGCCTTTGTCAGACTCATCGCCCGAACTCTGCCATGCCTCAGATTCCGTGCCTAGCACCCGCTGCAAAAATCTACATCGTTCCAGCGTCCTCTGCTCCTCTGCCGAGCTACCTGCGCTGCTATGCGGTGCCTGCTCCTCGGGCACTCGGGCATCCAGATATGCGTTCGCCGTCCCAGACCCTGACTCAGTGAACCGAATTCCCCTATCTCCTTGCGCTGCCTGTTCTGCCGGACTGGCATTCATGACGAGGTGGCAGAGCCCGAGCGGACGCCGTCATAATTTTCTCGACCAGGCTCTGCAATCATGCCTTGCCGCCGGCGTCCTCGCTGCTCTCGTCCTCGGATCCTCGGAGCATGCCCGCGGAGCACACGGTGCGCTCTCGCCGTCTGCACTGCTTGGACCCCTGCACCCTGCGCGGCCGCGCTGCGACAGCGTGCTCACCATTCTCACGCCACCGACCCATCGGATCTCGAGCTGACACGACGGTGACCGGCGACAACTTGTGCACAAGTTTTTCGAATACCGCGGAATCCAGGAGGAGTCGCCAGGGACGAGAGGAACTGGGAACAGCACGACGCATAGAATAAAAACAGATGGACCTGCGTCTGTCCACCGAACTCATCATCATCCATCCTCCCTATCTCCACATCACCCCTTACACGTACACACCTCTGTACAAGTATCGCATCCCCCTTTGAACTGTCGCCACTTGTTCTAGCAACCAGTACCGCGACAATCTACACTCTTTAGAACACACACATCTCGACAACACAAAACTCGACTGTTCAAGACACTTTGTCCGCGTGCAACAACAACGCAGCCATAACCTATCTGAACAACAACACCAACACCCCTACCAACAACACCAAGATGTCTCGTGCTTCGACTGCCCCCTCTTCGCCTGAAATCCACCCCGTCTTCGAGCGCCTCACCATGGCTCCTGCCCGCTCTGGCGCCACCACCCCCGAGCAGACCGCTGCTCTCCCCCCGTCGCCGCTGCCCTCTGGCAAGCACCGCGTCTGTGTCATCGGCTCTGGCTCGTGGGGTACCGCGCTCGCCAAGATCGCGGCTGAGAATGTCGCTCGCCGCAAGTCCGACTTCGAGCCCCAGGTGAACATGTGGGTCCGTGAGAAGCTTGTCGGCGGCAAGTCTCTCATCGACACCATCAACTCGACCCACCGCAACCAGCGCTACCTCCCGGACGTTGACCTTCCGGAGAACCTGGTCGCGGTCCCGAAGCTGAAGGACGTTGTCGCCGGTTCCGACCTCATTGTCCTCGTTACGCCCCACCAGTTCCTCCACACCGTCCTCGCCGAGCTTAAGCGCTCGAAGGCTGTCGCCCCGGGCACCCGCTGCGTCTCGGCGATCAAGGGTGTCGAGGTTAACGGCACTGAGATCGAGACCTTTGCCTCGCTCATCGAGCGTGAGCTGGGCACTCCTTGCTCGGCCCTCTCTGGCGCCAACATTGCCCTTGAGGTTGCTCTCGGCCAGTTCTGCGAGACCACCATCGGCTGCCCGTCCGCCGTCGACGCCGCCCTCTGGGAGGCTGTCTTCGACAACGCCGACTTCCGCGTCAACTGTGTCGAGGACGTCAACGGCGTCTCGCTCGGCGGTGCGCTCAAGAACGTCGTCGCCCTCGCTGCCGGCATGGTCGATGGTCTCCGCCTCGGTGGCAACACCAAGGCTGCCATCCTTCGCATCGGTCTCGGCGAGATGACCCGCTTCACCCAGGAGTTCTTCCCCGGCGTGCAGCACACGACCTTCTCCAACGAGTCGGCCGGTATCGCCGACCTCATCACGACGTGCTACGGTGGCCGTAACCGCAAGTGCGCCGAGGAGTTTGTCAAGTCCGGCGACAGCTTCGAGAAGATCGAGCGCCGCCTCCTCAACGGCCAGAAGCTCCAGGGCACGGCCACCGCCGAGGAGGTCAACCGCTTCCTCGAGGCGCGCAACCGCACCGAGGCCTACCCCCTCTTCGAGAAGGTGTACCGCATCGCGTTCGAGGGCCTCCCGCCCCAGGAGCTCGTCAAGGGTCTCTAAGCGCCCTTGGCATGCCTCTTAACGAACCGTGTACGACCATTTCTCGCCGGCCCCGCACCCCAGCGCCGCCGCTTTGTAGCATTAGCACTCTTCAACACCCTCCAGCATCGCATGTCCACCCTCGCATTCCACCGCAATTTTAGGCAAAGCAGTCCAACCGCGGGGCGCCTGGCGCGCCTTCAGGGCAGCAAACATCATATTCATAGATAATCTAGATGTTACAGAAAGCACTTGAAACGAACAGCTGTTGCAGCACATTCCGTTCCAGACACTGAGATCGTCACTGACACTGCCGCAGCTGACGAGATTCCCCCAGCTCTTCGCACCCCTCAGTCCGAGGAACGCAATGATCGTGATCATGATCGCGACGAGCCTCGCTGTGACGCACTGCCCACGTCGCTGCTGATACGTGCCGCCGGGCCGTCTATCGCTGGCCGTATCGCTGGGCGGCCATTCGCCACCGCCAGCCTTGGCACATTGCTGGGGCGTTGGGGCGATCGTGCCGCCCACCGTCAGCGGCGTTCACCCACGTCGCCGCTGAATGCTGAATGCCCCCTCGCCTGTCGCCACCGCTCGCCACCCGGCTGCCACACCGGATCTCGTCAGCCAGCACCCCCGCCCTATCTGCCGCCCTGTCGCCCTAGCGCCAGCCGGCACAAGCGAGCGCCGGCGCCAGCGTGCCAGCGATCGCGAGATATCATATCCGGCGCTGCCCCAGTGCCCGCCAGTGCGCCCGTGCGTCGCCCGAGAGCCCAAGAGTAGCCCGCCAGGCCGCGAGTGCGCGCGCGCGCCGTAACGCCACGGTACGTTTCAGTGTTGTTGTTCGGCGCGCTGAATGTGCGCCGCTGCGACAGTCTCTAAGCGCTGATCGAGACTAGGTACTAGGTTTCGCTTGCGCTCGAGTCGCTTCCAGTGAGACCGCTGTCGCACTACGCGCACGATTGATGGCCACTGTTCCTGCGCTAAAACCCACATGCTCGCAGCTGAATGCGCACCTGCTGCTCAGCTGGACGGATGCCCGCCCCATGTGCCCCACATGTCACCCCGTCTGAATTCTGGGGACACGGCCGCATCGATCCGGCGCTGCGTCGCGCTGGAATAGCAGGCGCGTCGCCTGAGCCGAAGCCTGCACAAACACAGCAGCCAGGGCGCGCAGGGCACCCAGGGCGGAAGCGGTATGAGGGGACACAACGGACGGCTGGCTGGTAAAATTTGATTCCGGCGCAACTCGTACGGAATGCTCCCGAGGTTGGGGAGTCGAGGAACGCCCGGCCCGAGGACCCGCGGACTTACGGCCTGAGCTTCCGGTCAGTCACCAAGCTTGACTAACCTGCGCGGACGAGGTGACCGTGGGAGTCTGCCACGTGCTGCTGCTCCTGCTCGGCAGCCGTGGGAGAGTCCGCCTTTCCTCTCTGCGGGCAGCCGTGGGAAAACTCTAACTCTGCAGCCGTGGGAGAGCTGCGGTGTGCACATCTCGCCACGCGGGCACAGCACGTGACCTTCAACCCGCGCGAAGTCTTCTGGGACCCGTACATGAGCTTTACTACTGGGCTGGCGCGGGCAAGCAGGTGTCAACAAATCTCGAGCGTGCAGCGCCGCAGCTCGCCGGCTCAGCCCAGCTCACATCAGGCAACACGCAACTCCTGCACCAGACACAGCAACGCGACTCGACCGACCGACGCCGCGCATCAGCTACTTGTTCTCGCCCTCGTGTCTGTGTGCGCTCGTCAAGCGCCGATCTCGATCAACTCGGCTGCCTGACAGTCCCGACCTGTGCGTCCTTTCCGCCCCAACATCGTCCGGCTAAAGGTCACCTCAGGCTGCGAACTGCTCCCCCAACTGAACAAAGTCACCTAGCGACTGTGACCTGCGCGCCGACGCGCACAAGCTCAGCAACGACACCAGTCGACGCTAGCGCTCGCTCTCGCTCGACTCTGGGATGAGCCGGCCAGGCGGCAGCGGGCCGGCTGGGCCGAGCGCCCCGCGCGTGCCCGAGGACGGGGCCGCGCTGAGTGTCCGCCGCCTGAAGCGGGTGGCGGACGACGGCCCGCCCGTCGTCGGGACGCTGAAGCGGCGCCGCGGCGGGTTCGCCAACGACAGCGGCCTCCCTCCCTCTGTCGGTTTCGCCGGGGCGCGAGGGCGCGGAGGCGGGCGCGGGCGCGGGTCCTTCAACCACGGCGGCGCTAACGGCGCACGCGGCGGGCACTCGCAGCGCGGCGGCGGCGGCGGGCGCGGGCGGGGCGGAGGAGGCAACTTTAGAGGAGGAAGGGGCGGGCCACCCGGCGCGCCTAGAGGGCGCGGCCGGGGGAGAGGACGGGGAAGAGGCGGGTTCCATGGCCCCAGCGGCGCGAACGCACAGCCCCAGACGGACTACTACTCGACGGACGGGAATCTGTACGACGACTACGCCGACGTCGGGGCGGGTGAGGCCGAGGACGAGGCACCGAAGAGCCCGCCGCGCGCCCGCGCCGAGCGGATACAGGGAAGACCAGAACTCACGGACAGCTACAGACCAGAGCGGCATGGGCTGCCGGCTCGCCCGGACGTGCGCTCACCAGGCGGCTCGCCGCAACGCTCCATGCCCCCGCCGTCCTCGCCGCCGCGCATGCTGCCCCCTACGCCTGCGCACCCGACCCCGACCCGCGTCAGTCTGCTGTCGTCCTCGCCCGTCGCACGCTTCCACCTCGACTCGGACATGGTGTTTGAGCCGGCGTCCGAGGCGGACCACGAGGAGGCCCCGCCCCCGAAGGAGAAGGACAGGGCGCGCAAGCAGGGAGAGTACACGTATTCGCCCTCGTCGCCGCTCCCGGATCTCGCAGCCAGCACGCACGACACGGTGTCGCAGGTGCTGAACGACTCGCCGTGGAGTTCTGCGCTGGGATTGACCACTGGCTCCGCTGCACCCAAGCCGGCTGAGGTTGAGAAGGAGAAGGAGAGAGAGAAGGAGAAGCATACCACCCGGCCGCCACTACCGCCGCTCGAGAAAGACGACAAGCTCGCCCCGAAACCCCTCAAGATCAAGCCGATGAACCGTAATGTGCGCAAGAACGATCCGCCGAAACAGCCCAGCTTGGCACCGAAGGAGCAAGCACGCTCGGCGTCCAAGTCGCCAGTACCCGCAAGACCGCCATTAGCGGAAAGCAGCATGTCCAAGTCACCCGCTCTGTCTCGGTCGCCGTTGGCCGCCAGCACGACGCCGGCACCGACAACATCTGTCTCAACGTCTACGTCTACATTAGCGTCAGTGACGACAGCTGCGTCAAGTTCAATGCGGACCGCTCCGCCGGCCGCACGCAAGCAGACGCCGGAACCGATTGAGCTGTCAAGCTCGCCCCTGGTCGCTACGACGACACTTCCCGCTCCCGGGCCCCGCTCACCGGAGGACGTCAAGCCGAACCTGTCGCTGCTGCAGCCCTCTTCTCCGCCTGCGCCGGTCGCTTTCGCGCCGCGTGAAGGTGTTCTTGCGCTCCGCCGTGCGGATCTGCCTGCCGACTGCTTCAGCACAGACCGCATCCGCCGCGTGCCAGCCCGTCACATCGTGGCGCAGGACGCGAAAGCGCGTGTGGTCGCTGAGGGCAAGATCGTGCTGGGCACGCGCTGGCGCGACGACGGGTTCTGCGTCGACTGGCAGCTGCCCGCGCGCCAGGAGGAAGATGACGACGACGACAGTAGCGTCGAGTTCGTGGCCGCGCCGCCGCGTCCACCGCCTCAGGTTGTTGAGCTCATCGACAGCAGCGACGAGGAGGAGCCGCTAGCCAGGAAGCCAAAGACCCGGAGACGCAAGCTTGGGCGGCGGGCTAGAGAACAACGGGAGAAGGATCGCGAGCAATCCCCTGCGACGACGACCGCCACGAGCATATCCCCGGCTCGTTCCCCCGTGCCGCGGACCTTCGCTCGTGTGCCCAGCACGGGCACGCAGCGCGGCGTCGACTCGTCTACTCTCCCGCATGACCCCGATTCTCCTGAATCCGGGCCCGCACCTCTGCCACCTATCGACGGCGTGGAGCGCGACGCGGCGCGGTGGGCAGCGTATGTCGCCGCCAACCCCGTGGGGTCGATCGTGTTCCCCTTCCCGGCCAAGTTCAAGACGGAGGAGTCGCGCCAGTCCCGCTCCTACATCAAGTGGCAGGAGCGCCAGCTCGTGCTCCTGCGCACGTACAGCGCGCACGTGGCGAGTAACGAGGTCACCTGCGCCGAGACGGACGGGAGCGACGCGTGGGCGCCGGGGCTGCGCGTGCGCTGGCGCGCGCTGTCTGACGACGAGATGACCGCGGCGGTCGAGAAGCGCAAGCGCGAGAAGCAGGAGCGGAAGCAGGCGAAGCGCGCCGCCAAAGCTGCGAAGGAGGGCCGGCGCTCCGAGTCGGCCCGGCCCAGCGAGCCGCCCCCCGAGCCGCAGCCCGAGCGGAGAACGAACGCGGGCTGGGTCGCGGCCCAGGACGCGCGGCCGATCGAGGAGCGCGACGAGCTCGACGAGGAGGAGAGCAAGAACGATGTCGCGGAGCGAGCGGAGCGCGCGGCGCGGCAGGAGAAGGAGCGCCTCAAGTCGGCCCGGGCCGAGCGCAGGGCCATGGCCAAGCAGCCGCAGGACTCTGCCCCTCCCCCGAGACCGTCCGCCTCGCCCGCCGTTCCGCCTGCGACTCTCCCCTTGCATCCTCCCCCGGCACCCACGCCCCCCGCCCAGCCCGTGCAGCCGATCAGCAGCGTGCCCTCGCCCCCGCCGTCGCCTCTCCCGCCGACCGAGACGTCGCCGAAGGACGCGGAGCTCGCGCGCCTCCGCGACGAGATCTCGGCCGCGCTTGAGAAACTCGCCCGCTGGCAGCGGCTCAAGGACGAGATCCCCGGCCAGGGCGACGTCGTCAACGCGCAGATTGAGAAGATCACGCTCGAGGTGTTCTCGCTCCAGGAGGAGCTGGAGCGGGTGCGCAAGACGTAACCTGCACTCACACCAGGTGATCGGAGTGGGGCGTAAGGAGGCGGAGAAAGCGGAAGAGGGAGGCGGCGCTGAGAAAAGATAAAGGAGAGCGAGAGGGAGCAAGACGAAGAAGACCACCCAGCAAGACCCAGTCCATGTGCATAAACCACTGTTTTCGCATTCTAGCATAACTTGCACTCCACCATTAGTTTCCATCCATGTACCCCGCATAATCAATGTACACTGTGTACTGTCGCCTGATGCATCGTCTACTGACCAACTACTATCCGCTGAGGGGGAGGCCACAGACGTCGCAGTCCGTGTTGCCGGGCTCGTTGATGAAGGTGCAGTGCGGGCAGGCCTTGGGCTCGTTCGCGTCTGCCGCCGCCGCTGCAGCGGCCGCGGCGCCGCTGCCAGTCGCGGGCGTCGACGCGCCAGTGCCCGAGCGCTGCGGGCTGGCGATGCCCATCTGGGAGAAGCGGTCGTTCGTGTCCATAGCACTGCCGCTGCTCTCGGCGATGGTGAGGAGCGTCTGCCACCCGCCGGAGCGGAAGAGCTCCTCGAGCGCGCCCGCGTGCTCGGGGTGCTTGTGCGCCGTCGCCGCGTGCGCGAGCGTCTCGGCCTCCTGGGCGCTGAATGGGCCGTGCATCGCGAGGAACGCCACGAGGTGCCAGTCGCTCAGCCAGCGCTGCACGTCCTCGCGGATGCGCCCCGGCCACGTCCCGACGTCGCCGATCTCGAGGTCCGCGCCGCGCAGAATGCGCAGCAGCTCGCGCACAACAAGCTCCATGCTTTGGTCGCTGAGCCCGGGACGGTTCTCGACCGGGAACGACTGCGACAGGAACAGCGGGTCCGGCGACACAGGGAAGCCGTGCGTGATCTGAGGTCAGCTAGAGTCAAGAGTACACAGCTTACGTTCACGAAGAGGTACTCGACTGGGAACGTCGGCTTGGCCGGCATCTTGACCTGGATGCCGTACTCGTTCTTAAAGCTGTAGAACACCTCGGGGATGTACTCTCCGTCGCTGGGCTTGCGGACACGGACCGTACCCGGGTCCACAGACGCCTCGACGGCGTTCGCCTTGACCATTGCCTCGCCGTGCTCGCTCGCCTGCCATGCTATGACGTCGATACCTCCGCTCTCAGTGCCCGTCAGGCAGCACGTCACGAAGCGGCTGGAAAACTGGCCCGTCGGCGACGCGCGCGTCGCGAGCGGGTGCAGCACCTGGTACTTGGCGCTGGTGAGCATCTCGAGCGCCGATGCCGTGAAGCTCTGCGCGTGGCGCTTGTACATCGTCTTGGTGATGTCGTCCGGGTCGGGCGTTAAGTCTGTGTAGATCATGCCGACAACACCGAGGCCCTTCTCGCACCAGTCCGCGACCTGCTCCACCTGCTTCTCGTCGGTCCACGGCACCTCGATCGTGAGGCCGTCCACCTCACCCTCCTGCCGCGGCTCCCACACCGCCTCGACGACCGCCTTGACGCCCATCGGCACCTTGTCGTAGCGGTCGTAGTGGCCGATGAGGAATGCGAAACGCTGGTTTCCT
This sequence comes from Trichosporon sp. PB005A, assembly GCA_023630055.1. NCBI lineage: Eukaryota > Fungi > Basidiomycota > Tremellomycetes > Trichosporonales > Trichosporonaceae > Trichosporon > Trichosporon sp. PB005A. The sequence continues at coordinate 505,297 of JAMALZ010000003.1, forward strand.
GTCTTACGCCACGCAGTCAGGATGCTGTCGATCAGGTTTGGGGTCGCGAACTCGACGTGGTCGACCATGCGGAACGCTTGAGACTGCAGTGTAAGAGCGGACGGCTGGCACTTCGAGCAGATACCCTCGGGGAACGGCGGGTGCGAGCCACTCGGACACGGCGTGATCACGCTCAGAGACAGCGGGTCGAGCGGCGGGAGGTCCACAGACGAGCTCGTCGCAGCCGATGGGGGCCGTCCTGCGAGCAGCTTGCGCAGGTAAGCGTTGAACGACAAATGCTTGATCTGATTCTCGGTGTGATACTTCGGGTCGTATGGCTGAGAGTTAGCGAAAGCAACCGGCTCTTTGAACTCACCTCTAGAGGCATGCAGTAATCGCACATGGCCTTGTCGCCGTGTCGGCAGAAAGCAGCGTCGCGCTTCCGCTCGATCTTGCCGTCCTGCGTGCGCCAGTACTGGTCGACCTCGGGCTCGACAACCTTGCCCAGGTCAACACCTGATGCAGCCTGACGAGCTGGCTTGGTGTCGCTGGCACTCGTGCTTGCGGACGCGGCGGGCGCAGCTGTAGTGGAAGCGCCTGCGGTCTGGGCCTGCGCTTGCGCCGGTTCAGGCGCTCTATGCTCAAGGGGCTTGTAGGAAAGGAACAGCAGATCACCATGACTGCCAGTCAGCTCAGAACACTAATTCATTCAGCTCACCTAAAGCCCATGTCGCCGACCTTGCGACCGCGCAGAGCATCAAAACCGACCTTCTCACCGCCGGCGCCCGGCTGATTGCTCAAGCTGAGCGTCGCGGGGTCCGGCTGTGGGTCATCCTTCGGGATCGTGTCGAGGATGAGCTGCGCGAGCTGCTCCCCAGGCGTAGAGTTGTCGACCGTTATCCGCGCCGTTCCCGATGGTGAGCGAATGCGGAGAAGCTGATGTCAGCTGCGATCAAGCCCAGGCAGCTCACCATGACTGAATTGCGTTGGACAGAGGATCACGAGGCAAAGAAGAGTAAGAGAAATGCTCAAGGTCTAAAGGGTATCAGATGCTGGTGAGACGAAGAGAGGTGCGCTTCTAGAAGCGCTGACAATGCGGACGATGCTGAGTAAGTGTTCGACAATGATGTGCACCGTTGCGGTGGGACGAAGTCATGGTGGAGGGACTGGGTCACAGACGTCAGCGGTCAGTCGTGCGGGAGTAATCTGGAACGGACTTGCCACGTGGTGTCCGGTTCGCCACCCGCCTCCTCCTTGACTCTTCGGCATGACAGTCGATCGAGCCGTGCTAACGCGAGCTTTCCTCCTTCCCCAGCTCTGCAGGAGCCCTGCAACCATGCCAAGACTGCAGATTCTCCAGTGAGTTGATTGCTATGGATTTTCTAACTCCCAGCCACAAATCGTACCACCCGTACAACGAGAAGAACAAGGCGCGCGTGCGCGAGGACGAGGCGCAAGCGCGCGCCGAGGAAGAGCGAGCCCAACAGCGGGCCATCGAGGCGGTGGGTTGAGCCGGTACGATGAACATTTGAGCTGACAATTAGGAAGGTGAGGCTCGGCTTGCTGCTCTGCGAAGACGGGCCGGATCACCTTCTGCAGACGTCGACCCTACAGCGGGGCTGAGCACGAAGGAAGTGCTAGCGAAGCACCAGCGGGAACGCGAGCGCGAGCTGAAGGCGGAGAAGCGCGAGCGCAAGAAGAGGGACCGGCTCGACTTTGACTGGCCGTCTGAGAAGGACCGGTACCGGAACCGCGACGATGATCCTCGCGAGGCTCGTGGTCGCGACCGCAGCCGCGACCGTAGCGAGCGAGAGGAGCAAGGGGAGGACGCCTTTCAGTCCGGGGGACACGTCAACTTCTGGGCGGATCTTGAGAGCGTGAGGAGCTTCGTTCAGTGTGTGAAGCTGACGAACAGGGCAAGGCGGCGGATGTGCAGGTCATGCCTCGTGACGCCGCGCAACGGCGGGCGGACCAGGAGGCAGACAAATTGACGATGTATCTCGAGCGGCCGGAGCGCGAGACACGGCCCTGGTATGCCGATGCTCAGCTGCGACGGTACGAGGAGGTGGATGAGAGTGATATTGCGCGAGAGCGGCGCGAGCGTGACCGGTGAGTACCCCAGCGTTCGATCTTAGCTTCGTCGTCCATGCAAGGGAAGCTGACCAGCAGACGACGAGACCGCAAAGCGAAGGATCGTAATGACCCGCTATCGCAGATCAGCTCCCGTCTTGCGGCGAAGAAGGAGAAGCCGCGACCTGCAGCGCGTGGGCAGTCGGAGCGGGAGCGCGCACTTGCGATGCTCGCGAAGAAGCGGGGCGAGGACGTGCCGAGATCCGGCTGGTCAGAACAGTTTGAGCGCCAGCAGGCGAGTGCGGGAGACCGCTACACGCGGCGTTAACCTGGTCATCTTGTTGTATGCATGTATTGCTAATGGCAGCGAGGCGACTTATTCTCACCTACTGACAGGTATTGAATTTCGTAGATGTCATAGTGCACTCGAGGCTGACCTCGACTCTGGCACTAGACTTCTTCACTGACACACCGCATCTCTGCTGTCCCCAACTTGCTTGCGATCTCGTGTCGCCGACCTGGGCCGTGAATGCAGATCTCTGGATCTATTTCTAGCCCCGACAGCCGCTGGCGCGAGGTTGTTTCCCCGATGCCGAGCGAGAAGCCGCCGCGGCACGACTACTCGCCGAGTGCGCCGACGCCAGTGCGTGGCTGCAGTGGGTTGCAGCCGGTGATCGAGCGCCATTGAAAGTCCGTAGTGCAACAACTGCATCGCACGCCCACTCCTCCGATTTCCGAGGACCGAGCGCCGAGGCAAACGCGGCGCCACAGCGTCAGCGGCGGAGGGACTAACTTCGCTGATCGGTCTTCTTTACTCCGCTGCTGACGCCATTGCTGTGGTCTGCGGCAGTCGTACTTCCGAACACTATACATACACTCTCCCTCGATTAACTACGACAATGCTACGGACTTGATGACTTGATTATGCTAGTTTGGTTGCGGACTTGCTGAACTTTGGGCTGAAGAATTCCAATCTCATAGGCCGTTCCAGATGCGGTCCCAATCCCGATGACTTCTTATTACTTCCGAACCTGTACACAGTCCCGGCTCTGAGCCCTAGATGTGCAGGATGATGTCGGCCCCGTCGTCGTCCCAGCTCCAGCGGCGCTGGCGGCGCTCGCGCTCGTCGGGGTTGCGCAGGCGCGCCTCCTCGTGCTGCAGGGGGTGGGGCACGGCGACGTGCGGCATGTGCGGCCAGTGGAAGTGCGCGGCGCGCGCTGCGGTGGGGTCCCGGAGGCCGCCGACGTCCGCGTCTGCGCGGTGTGGAGCGCGGAGCGTGGAGCGTGGAGCGTGAAGCGTGAAGCGTGAGCGCGTGAACGGTCGAGGAGGTGAGCGTCAGCGTGGGGCCAGGTTAGCGCGTTAGTGCCAGATACGGTTTGGGACGGTGGTATGGAGCGGAGTCCGCAGTTAGCGCAGTCGGCGCAGTTGGCCGTGTTGAGTTTAGACCGTGCGAGCAGTCGCCGGGGCGTTGCAAAGGAGAGAAGCGTTCGTAGCCGTCCGGTCGGGAATAGAACACGGCGCAGTCGGAAGGAATGCCAGGCGAGATCAAGTCAGAGTCAGAGTCAGCGTCGTCAGTGAGACGGGTTGGTTCGGGGCGTAGAGCGATCGGGGTGGTCCGGGCGCCAGCCGGGGTCAGCGAGGAACGCCGCCGAGACAGCGACGAGGGCGGTGAGCGGTGGGGTGGGAAGGTGAGAACGGCGAGGGGAACGAGGGCCAATTGTGCGAAACGAAGCAGGCAGGCGATACGAGTCGACGAGTCGGGCCAGGTCAGCACCTCCAGCTCGCGCGCGGCGGGGACGTACACAGCAGGCCGTCGCGGTCGAGCTTGTGCGGCTCGTCGTGCTCGTGCGCGCGCGCGTTCACCTCGGCCTGGTCGTGGAGCTTGGTGCTGTCCATGCTGCTTCTAGCTGATGAGCGGGGTGATTCCAGATGTGAGAACGATTCCAGAAGAGGGTTTAGCGCCGTCACCGATCGTGATCGTGATCGTGGTGGTGAGTGGGTATGGTGAGTGACGGGTGGCGAGTGTCGTAAGGTCACGCCGTGGAGCGGGCTATATGTAGAACGGCACAGAGGTTGCGCGTGACCGTGGCTCCAGCGATGGTCAGCTGGCCTCGCCTGGTCGCGTGCTCGTGCATGTCGATGGTGGTCAGCTGGTGTTGTGCCACATCCAGCGCGTGCATCGAGCGTGAGCAGAGCGTGCGCTGCGCGTGCCACAAGGAGGGCGCGCATAGTGACTCCACTGCGTCGGCCAGCACCGAAATGCGCATTACCGCCACTCACCGCAGGACTCGCCGCAGGGCTGCGTCAGGCAGATCTCGGTCGGCCAGCGTCAGCCAGGATCAGTACGTCTCCGTCATCGGCGTCATCGATGGCATCGGTGTCCTCGGTGGCAGCGGGGTCCTGAGCTCGTCGCTCCGCACAGCGTGGTCGCCGATGGAGCGCGCCCGGCGCTAGAAGCACAGGTGGCAGACGACCAGATTCTGGCCCAGCCTCGACCTCGACCTGCGCTGCATTCAGACAGATAACTCCAGCCCGCATTCCCCTCCATCTGTGGCACGGAGCTCAGCACCAAGGGGATCTGAGTCGCGCGCCTGACCGCCTGCAATTGTTCGAGGCTGGCGAGATCACTCTGCGGCACGCGTCAATTTTTCGCACTTTGGCTTCACGCAAACATTCTCGAAGGACACAATTGCAAGCAACAGAGTTCTGAAAATTATAGAGTTTGGCCGCAATGTAAGGTGCGTGCGCACTCCCGTCCCAAAGGCCAGGACGGCTAGGAATGATCGAGCCGTCTTTGGGCTGGAGCGTGCGTCTGGTGCGCGGTGCCGAGAGCGAGTGAGTCAGGTCCGCGGCCTGGAGTGCGCACTCTTGGCGCTGGGTGGGTCGACGAACCTTCCTTGCGACCCTCTGCGGGCTTGGCCGTTCGAGTGCTGGCGCGCTGGCGGCTGCGCCGCTGTTCGCTTCGGACAAAAGTGCTGCAGTTTGCTCCATCGTAGCTCAAGCGCTGGAGCAGTGCACGCTACGCTACTTCCCCGCGTGCCGCCGGCGACCGGCGTGCCGGCGCGCGGTGGCCGAGCAGCGTCACGCCGGGACTGGCAGTGGGCCGTGCAGTGCACCGGGAGGCCGTTTTGGCACCCGCAGCTCTCTGCGTACATACGCAAACAGCTGGGCCCATGGCGTCGAGCCCGCTTCCGCCGGCGGCACCGCGACGGGCTGCTTGCCGCCCATCTGTTGCTCGTTGCGCGCACTGCTTCGCGCTCACGCTCGCACCGTTCCTTCGCTTCGACGTCGTGATCGCCATTCCAGAAACACCCCGTACCTGGTGACTCGCGATTGCACCTTGTTGACCCGGGAACGCGCCGGCAACGGCGCGGTGGGCGGCGCGGCGGGCTGGGTACTGCAGCAGGCTAAGCAGTGGGCGGTCGCCCGGTGGGAGTGTGGGAAGTGGGTCGGGCGATGCCGAACAGATGCGCAGAGCCTGATGCTCTCTGGGCCAGTCACCAGTTACACGTTATGCAAGATCGCGTTGCGCTAGTGCATTCTGCGCGTTATGCATTTGCGTGATAATGTCTCGCGCGTGCCGCCGAAACTTTTGCGTTAAGCTCCGAGCTGCCCAAAGGTATCCCATGTCCCATTCAGCGCTGGCGGGATGGAACCTCTGCGTGAAAGCTTGACCGGCGTGCATTCATTATGTGCCAGTCACCTGCTGCAGGTTGCTCATTGCGGGAGCGAGCGGACAGCACGCTCGCTCGGAACCGCTGCGCCTGGCGTCCCCGACGCCCGGGGTGACAGAGGCAGAGGTGACGCTGAATTGTATCCAAGCAGGCAGCACGAGACCGCCAAGGGGCCTCTCAGCGGGTGACGGGCATGAAACGGTGCACCGCCCAGGTGGGCTTAGACGTGCCCGTCGTGACTGCTGGGGTGTCTTGTTCTCCTCGCCTGCAGCGGCGGCCAGCTGGCCCATGGCCCATGGCCAACCGCCCGGCGGCACCGACACGGACACGTTACGTTTGGCAGCAAGGGAGGGCTGGAGTGCGCACTCCCGGCGGTGCATCTGTCGTCAAGAGCTGGCCGCAGTGGACGCCGATCGGGTCGGGCGACGCCCCACTCTTCACCCGATGGCCCCCTTCGCTGCTGAATGTGCGTCCGAACTGGCCCGTCGAGTCCGTCGGATCGTAGCCCTCCTTTGGGAGGGCTGAGAGGGTTGAGAGGGCTGGCGGACGCGATCGCGCCGGCCACGGCCCACGGCCCATCGGTCCAATGGTCCGCCGATGGCTATAGCCAGGAAGAGCTTGCGGTCGGAAGCTTTCGTGCAGACAGAGTTCTGGTACGGGTGCATTGAGCCAGGGCCAAGCCCAGCAGCGCAAGCGAACAGAGGGCGGATGATCAGGTCCCTCCTGATGCTCCTGGTGCTCCTGGAGGGGAGCCTGGACCCTGTGTGTATTACACGGTGTTTTGGATGAGGCGGAAGAACATTTCCAGCAGACCAATGCCTCGCTGCTAGCCTGCTTCCAGCAGCGGATGCGGACCCGAGTGCAGGCCGCAAACCCAAGCTCGCGGCTAGCTGAGGGGCCGCGAGAGGGGAGCCGCAGAACCGTATTGCTGTGCAGGTGGCTTGGGAGCCGGAAGCTCTGCGCTCCCAGACAGCGGGAGATCGGCAGAACCAGAACCGAGCTCGCGTCAGCAGATGATGGCTGCGAAACCAGATTGGAACGCGAGGACAGCCTAAACAGCTTATGATGAAGAGGCTTGCCCTTGCATTCAAGTGACAGCCGGAGAGGCCAAGCCGCAGCGTGGCTGCGAGGTGGGTTGCAGGCGTGCAGCACGCGGCGGAGCACGAGGTGCACGCAGCGGCGCCGCTCGAGGCTGAGGCAGAGGGAGAGGGAGATTGCTGGATTTCAAGTGGATTCTTGAGTTCATCTGTTGCAGGGTCGGGGACCCTGAGCACTGAATGCGGTTGTTTTGGTACAGCCCATGGAGATGATGGCACCGTCTGTGCGCTCGAGCATGCACTTGCGACGAGCTTCGGGTGCCAGCCTGCTAGCGTCGGACCCCGCGCCGTTCCTAGCCCTAGCCTCTTCTGCAGCCCTCTCCGACCGACCCGGCAGATGTCCGTAGCATCAAAGGCGCCACGACATGGCGGCGGCCATTTCCCCCTCCGTCGCAAAGCACACTGCAGCACGGCAGCAGGCAGAGCTAGCCGGGGCCAAGCGAAGGGAGCAAAGCATGACTGAATGCGCCGGCCGGGCTTGGCAGATCCGGGACCTGCGCTGCGAGCACCTGACAGTGCACCCCCTGCTGTCTCCGTCCACGGCTGGGGCAGCGCGCAGGGCCGTGCCATGGCCCGTTGCCTGGCGTGGAATGCAGCGGGCAGCGCGTGCAAGCGGTGTCTCGCATCAGCCAGCCTGCGCGCTGCGCGCAGCCATGGCAGCATTGATTGGCCGAGGGACATGATGGCCTCGGCGGCCCTTGGTGGCCCCTCGATGGCCTTGTTTTGGCGCCGGCGGTGGCCCCTCTATTCGATCGACCGTCCATCGCGCCGAGCCACAGGACAGCGCGACAGTGGCGCCTGCGGCTGATCACCGAGCCAGGGGCGGCTCACAAGGCAGCAATCCATGAACCCCCGCCGGAAGGCCCACCAGTCATGGCGCCCGTAAACGTCAGGAATAGCAGCAGCGCCGAATCGCAGCGCGAGATAGGCCGTGCGCACCGTGCGAGCCGCGCCAAAGTGCACAGCAATGTCGGTACGCCGTACGTCGGTTCGAGCCGCCGCCCGACGGGCGAGCTGGTCAGAGCGAGGAGGCCGAGGAGGGCTCTGGAGGCCGGCTGGAGGCAGCCGCTGCCGCTCGAGTACCCGCAACGATGTCAAGTTCCTGGTTTTGCAGCCGACGCCCCTCGCTGCCCTTGGGCGCCTGGGTGACGGCATGCCATCTCGTCTCGCGCAGCGTTGCCTGCGCCTGCTTCTGGCGCGCAGGCTGCAGGCGAGGGACACAGAGGGGCACGAACAGGCAAGGGTCAGTCAGGAGCCGAAGACAGCACACGGCAAGGGCGTGCGACTCGCGCTCGACCGACCGACAGCCGCCTCATATCGTGGTGCTGGTGCGCGGTGCGCGAGGGCCTGTCGCGCACAGCGCCGATCTGATGCACACGGCCCCCTCTGTCTCTGTGTGTGCAACACTCGAGCCAAGCCCGCAACAGCCCAGTTCCCATGCCAATCAGGGACCGCGCCTGAATAGAGTTGGCGAGATTAATCTGCGCTCTGTCGTGCCTCGCTGGTGCCTCGTCGCAATCACGCTGCTTAGCTGCTCCGGGGCTCGGCTGACACCACAGCTCCTTGCCCTCCTTGTCCGAATGGGTCCCTCCCTTACGGCCACTCATCCACTCACAGCGACAGCACACCCAGGATCCAGGATCCAAGGACAGGCGGGGCAATCTGCGCTGCGACGATTCAATCTGTGACCTCGCAAGAAGCCGTCTAAAGTGCGCCTCCGGCCTTGAGCGAACCTTGTCCCAGACGCCTGGCGCCTTCCCTCTGTCTGCCCTCTGGCTCTGCGATTTGCAGTAAGCCTGTACGCGACCTGCAGGTGCAGCACAGCCGGCGCCGCACTGCCCAGCAAGCTGAGCGTGCTCAGTGCGCAGGTCGCTCGGCCCTCGTGCACATCGGAAGGCGTACATCACAGTGCACGGTCGCGCGTCCTCTGCACGGTCACTCTGCCGGCAGAGCGAGATAACACTGGCCGTCACGCCCCACCCCGACGCCCATGACAGCATCGGGCGCCAGCGAGCGAAGCACGGCGCATGACAGTGCATGGCGGCCATGACGCGCGAGCAAGCAAGGTGCCGGAATGCACTGGCCGGCTTGCTTGGTTGACTTTTTTTTTGACTTTTTTTAACGTTGCTAGTCCAAGCGTTAAGCTCGGCCGGTGGCAAGCATGCACGGCGTGGCAAGAGAGCGACGGGCGACCGGCGTCTGAACGGCTGCAGCGCCTGCCCGGGGTCGATTTTTTTGCCCGATGCGATGCTCGCAAGCTCACGAGCTCGCAATCCGCTCGAATCTTGGTTCGCGGGTATGCGAGCTCGCACCGCGGCGCCGCAATATGCGATCGCAGGATCGCTGGCTCGCGCGAGCCGCGATCCACTCTTGCACCCGGCGCCATTAGCCATTAGCCTGACTGCCTAGCGCTGAGCCGGTGATCCATGAGCAGCACAAAGGGCGGACGGCTGGGCAGAGCAGGGCTGGGTGTAGGGGGCGCGGTCGTCGGTTGCAGAGGAGCAGAATCGCAGGAGGAAGACAGGACAGGGCCCAAGGCACATGACACTCTGCATACCGCCCCCTTGCTCTGGTGCATGTCTGCGGCCTGGCTGGCTGGCGACTCGGCTCCTCGGGCCCCTCGGGCGTGGTGCCGTCGACCCTGAGCCCCGATGTTCCTCAGGTGTTCCTCTGTGTTCCTGGCGTCATGTCTCCCAACGCAAAGCTTACGGCCACCTGCGCCTGACAGTCGGCTGCCCGGCCTGACGTGCTGCCTGCCTGACCCGACCTCGACCCACAACCCAGACCTGTGACCTGCGACAGCAGGATCGCGCAGGGCCCGACCAGCAGCTCCTGGGGACCTGATCTCGCCCGCTTGCTGCCTGCTCTGCTGGCTTGCGGCTTGCTTCTGCGGCCTGGCGTCGCTGTCCCCGAAGGCCCTCGACGCCTTCGACCCCGGTCGGAGCCCTCTGTATATAAGACCTGGCCTCGCCCTGTCTCTTGTTTTGCTCTGGCCACTACATTTCTAGCGTCTAGCACCACAGCTCCTGCCCCCTGCCCGTCGCACTCTCTCCTACTGCTCACTTGACGTTGGTACAGCCACAACACAGGCCACAATGTCCGACGCCATGCTCCCCACGCACAACGGCGACGTTTCCGCCAACTCGTCTGGCCACATCAACGAGAAGGGCCGCGAGGCTCCCCAGCAGACTGCTGCCCCCGGCGACCTCGTCGTGAGGAACCGTAAGTACCCCTCGGAGCTGTGAGCTCCACTGTCGCCGTCATTGTTACCCTCACTGTCTTCTTTCCCCCTCCCTGCTTTCCTGCCCCCGCTCGCTCGTTGCCTTCTTCCTCAACTTCCTCGCTGCGAGTTCTGTGCTGGACCGGCGGACACTGTCCCCGCCAGCCAGCGCTGGCCGCAGTCGGACCCACCCGTGCCACCGGCCGAGCCGACCGGCTGGCGGGCCTGGCCGAACTTTTTCTCTCGCATAAGCCGCCGCCGCGCCGCCGCATCCCGCACCGAGCAGCCGCATACTGCCTAGCCGCAGCAGCTGGCGTCCGTGCGCGAGTGGGTGGGGACCGTGCGTCGCTCATGTCGTCCGAACTATTTCGAGACAGGTGGGAACGGGCCCCTCGCGGCCCTGCGGGGCTTGACTTGCGGTCTCCGGACCGCGCGGGCTGGGCGCCGTTGCGCTGCTCGGCACCGGGTGGCCCGGGTGGGTGTCTCAGGCAGTCGCTGCTGCGTGTCTGACTGGGGTTGCGGGCGCATGCGCAAGTGTGTGCAGAAACAGAGGTCTGGAACGCCCGCGACCCGCTCTGCACCACCCTGCCCTGCGCCCCTGCTGCCCCTGCTGCCCTTGGGGATCCCTTGCCAGCGTGCAACGGATGGGGCCAGGTGTGCTCCGTAGCTCCGTCGAGACCGAAGACGGACAAAATTCGAGGGACAGCGAGGGACAGTGACGCTCCATGTGACGGTGACACCGGGCCTGGTGACGACCTTGACGCTGACATGCAGACGCGATCGCCTGCCTGGGCGAGTTCGTCGGCACGACGCTCTTCATCTTCTTCTCGCTCGGCGGCACGAGCGTTGCTCTGCAGGCGCAGAACTCGGTCACTGGCCAGGTTAAGGACGGGGCCTCGACCTTCAACACCTCCAACCTGTGAGTGCTACTAGGGCGTGACAGTTCTGCGAGGGGCAACGGGGACGAGGGCGGGGCCGCTAGCGCGGAGCGCATTAATGATCGTCATGGGCGGTGTCACCCTGGCACACTCATCTGGGCTAGGCCCGTCGAGCGGCTGTGGGGATCCCAAATAGGGGTCAGCCAGAAAAAAAAAAACAGCCGTTACGTGATTCGATCTCGCCGTGCGGGTCTGGTCTCGATCTCCGATCAGCGGCCAAGGCCGGTGACGTCAGCCGCCGACCGCTGTATACCGCCCGCCATCACCCGCCTCGGTCCGCACTTCCGCACACCGCCAGCCGCGGGCAGCATGCTGACGAGCAGGTTCTTCATCGCGGTCATGTTCGGCGCCTCGCTCGGCACCAACGTCTGGTGCTTCTTCCGTATTTCTGGTGGTCTCTTCAACCCTGCTGTTACGACTGCGTTCGTCATTGTCGGTGCCATCACCCCGATCCGCGGTGTCCTGCTCTTCATCACCCAGCTTCTCGGTGGCCTTGCCGGCGCCGCGCTCGCTGATGTCCTCACTCCCGGCCCCCTGCTCGCTGAGACGACCCTTGGCGGCGGTGCCTCGGTCTCGCGCGGCTTCTTCATCGAGTTCTTCATGACCTTCATGCTTGTCACTTCGATCCTGCTGCTCGCCGGCTTCAAGAACCGCGCCACCTTCATCGCGCCCCTCGGCATCGGCCTCTCGTTCTTCATCTGCGAGATGTTCTCCGTCAACTACACCGGCGGCGCGCTTAACCCCGCCCGTGCCCTTGGCCCCGCCGCGACCAACCACAACTTCCCCAGCTACCACTGGATCTACTGGATCGCGCCCCTGTGCGGCGCCGCGCTCGCCGCCGCCTTCTTCCTCATCCTCAAGTTCATCAAGTACGAGACCAACCTCGGCCCCGACTGCGACGACGACGGATTCACCTACGGCTACCAGCTCGACATGCGCGACCGCATGGAGCGCATTGAGAACCAGCTCGCCAACCTCTCGACGCACTACGTCCCCGGCCGCCACGTCGAGGGCAACAAGACCATCGTCTAAGCGCGTCCAGCGAGCGAAGCAGGCTGCGCGCACCTTGTGCCGCGGCCTCGCACCACCTCCTGATCAACCCCAACGGCATTTATACATCTATCTCTCGGCATCGGACCTGCACACATCTGCACGGATCTCTGCGCGGCCGGCTTCCGCCCCCTTGCAGCAATCTGCAGGGGACCGAAACGACCGCAACCTAATCACCACGGACATTAATATCGTTCGCCGCCCCCTATATCTCCACCTACCTACAGAGCTGTCTTCCGTAGGAAGGCAGCGTCTGGCCCGCCCTGCCCGCATAATTCAACCCATTCACGCATTCCATGTCCATACACACGACGCACACCTGGAGTGGCGGGGCGGTTTCTGTAAGCACGTATCTGTTCCATATGCATGTCACGAGGTTCTTCCTGTGCGAGTGAGGCTGTGAGCGCAGCGAGCAGCTCTGCGACACTGATCGGAGATCACAGCTGACACTGATCGGAGACCCGGGGCGCGCTGACTTGCACCTCAGATCCCAGAAGCTTGCTGCCCCGATCCACGACTCACAAGCAGAAGAGACAGAGCAGGCGGCTTCAAGAGACAGAGCAGGCTTCCAATCCTTCTGTGTTCTGCCGCGGCGTATCTCGTCTCCGCGCACTGTGCCGGTCGCGGCACCGGCACGGCACGGCAGATCCTTGCAAGTCCGACGCCCGTCCTCTTCGGATCTTGCACTTGCATCGCTCTCTCGCTCCTGGCGCCGCTGGCCCGCTGGCTCCGCTGCATGAGGCAATATGCGGATCTGCGCCACTCAGCCGCAGCCTGAGACAAATGGCCGCCTCGCCGCGAGGCGCGCCAGGCGCGTCAGACCTTATCTGACCTGGCTGGGCGCCGGGCGCCACTGCGCCACTTCGCCGGGTCCCTGTGCTGCAAACCGACAGACCGGAAGCCGGGTGGGCGCGAGGCTCGAGGGCTCCGCTTCGGACTCGGCCGCTGCGCCATCATCTCCGAAGCGTCCCTGTACGGGGCGAGAGACAGCTGGGCCCATATGGGGAGCAAGGCAGCGCCTAGCGAGCCTGCCGACGCTGCGGCTGCTGACTCCGCAGATGTCAGCGGCGGTCTGCCATTCAGCCTTGTACGCGCCTCGCCGCGCCCGCTCGCTGGGCAGACCTCCACAGTTCCGTATCTCGTACCGAACTAACACTCAGCAGGGAAGCACCGCCAGCGCCAAAGACGCCGCTCGGCGGCGAACGCCACGAGGGCGAGGTCAAGAGCCAAAAACATGACCTCTGGCGGGGTCGAACCGCCGACCTTATGCGTAAATCTGTCAAGATGTTAAGCATACGCTCTAACCAACTGAGCTAAGTGGCCTTAGACGTTAGCTTTGATTCGGAAAGAATATATCCGTTCGAAACGGAGGTCGGCCGATGTCCGCCCGATCTCATTTCCCCGTGGGGTCCGCGTCGTCATGTGTGCGACTTCATCGAGATCCGTTCAAGAGAAGGGTGTTGTTCGCTTTCCCGTCCGTTCGCACATTCTACAGCGCACTATGGCGAACGAGGCCGCAGAGACACGGAAACGGAGCGGTGAGTGCGGCCGATGTCAGGGCTGACGCCTAGAACCGGACGCGGCTGAGCGGACGGCGAAGCGGGCGAGGGTCGCTGACGGCGAAGACGGAGGTACAGAGGCGGACGAGTCCGTCCCTCTGCAGCAGGGAAGGGGAGTGGCGGCGCAGAAGACCGAGAAGCAGGCAGACAAGCAGGCCGGCATCAAGCTGCCGGTCGAGCTGATTGGGCGCGTGTTCGACTTCTACTACGACCTCGTGCACGACGGTGAGCTTTGTCGCTCGTGTCTTCAGCTGACGACAGATTGGTACCGGACGAACCGGCAGAAGGGGCTGCTGACGCCGCTGCTGGTGTGTCATGGCCTGCTTCCGCTGGCACAGCGCGCGTTCTGGGCGCACCCGCACCTGAACTTCGACGCGCTATACTCGCTCCTGGACGGCGGGGACGGACGGCGGCTGCAGCGGCTGGCGGGGCACTTTGCCGACGTGCGGCACCTGACAGTGCGGCCTGGGCGGCAGCTGGACTCATTCGCGCGCGACGAGGAGGCGGCGCTGGACTGCCGGCTGCCGGAACTCGTGGCGCTGTGCCCGCGGCTGTGGGGCCTGTCGCTGCTCGACGTACCGGTGCTGAAGGGCTTCGACGCCGCGGTGCTGCTCGAGACGCTGCGGCGCGCGCCCGGCGTCCGCAAGCTGCGGCTCGAGCTGCAGCTCATGAACCTCGCGCTCGAGGCGCCGGGCCACCTGCTGAATGCGGCCGAGCGCTGCTCGCGCCCCGACCGCACCGTCGTCGGCAGCATAAGGGACCCGGCGGACGTGATCCAGCCGTTCGGGCTCGAGGGCCAGGCGCGCGACTTCCGCGCACGCCCCGGCGAGATGGCCGAGTGGTGGAGCGCCGTGCTGAACGAGCAGACGCGCGACGGGCAGCGCGCCGACATGACGCCGCGCGCGCTGGCGCAGCGCCCGCGCTACGTCGCAAACGGAGCGTACCCTGCGCCGGTGCCGGACGAGCCTGCGTCGGCGGACTGGGAGCCGTACGCGACGCCGGAGTTCGAGGCGCCCGAGTCTCTGCAGCGCGACGGGGAGTGGGACGCCGACGCGCTCACCAAGGCAGAGTACGCGGCGATGATGTGCGTCGTGTACTGCCGCGACACGGCGCGGCGGCAGGCGGCGGCGCGCTGGCTGCGCGACCGGCCCGTGTACGCTGTGACGGGGCGCGTGCTGGGCGCCGGCGCCGAGGCGGGCGACTACGCGGCGCTCCCGCTGAACTTGCACGATGCGCGGGGCGCGCTCGCGCTCAAGCTGCGGTGGCGGCTGCTGGACCACCTGAGGGCGCACGTACCTGACGCGCTCTACCTCGTGCTGCGAGACCCGGCGGCGGCGTGCGTCGCGCACGACGCGGGCTTCTGGCGCGCGCTGCCCGTGCCGCACGTGCGGCTGCGGATGGCGCGCGGGCTCGAGCCCGACGACGCGTTCGCGCCCGAATCGGCCGCGACGTGCGTGCCGGCGCGCGAGCTGCGCCTCGCCGCGCCCAGCGCCGGTGGCACAGGCGGCGGGACAGTCACGCTGTGGAAGACGACGACGGCGCGCCCCGCCCCCGCCTACCCGCTGCACGCGCGCACGCGGCGCTTCGAGCTCGTGTGCGCCTCGGCCAAGGACCTCGAGGGGCTGCGCGTGCCCGCCGGCGTCGCCGTGCTGCTCGGCGAGCGCGACCAGGACTGGCGCGGCGTCGAGCCCGGCGCAGAGCCACGGCCGATGAGCGCGCAGCAGCGCGAGCGCATCGTGCAGGCGTACAGGGACGACTTTAAGCTGCACTTCGGGGCGCAGGACGAGTACGTCTCGTACGGCATGGTGGACGAGTTCGCGGGCCCCGGCGAGTGGGGAAGCGACAGCGACCCCGGGCCGTGGGCCGAGTTCGGGCACGAGGACGACGAGGTGATCGGCACGCCGCCGCCGGATTCCGACGACGAGGGCGGCGCTGGGGCCGGAGCCGAAGGCGAAGGCGACGGGCATCTGCCTGGCCCCGACGGCGCCGCCCCCAACGGTGCCGCCAACGGCACTGCGGGCGCTGTCCCAGGCCCAGCAGCGCCTCCCCCGCCACTCCTGCTCCCGATCCAGGTGCACCTGCAGCAGCAAGTGCAGGCGCTTTTGCACCAGCACCTGGGGCAGCTGGTGCACGAGCAGGCGCAGGTCGAGGCGATGCACCAGGCGCACGAGGCCGCGCGGGCGCAGTTTGTCGCCCGCGCCGCGGCGCTGCAGGCGCAACTGGCGGCCGTCGAGACGATGGAGCTCACGCCCGAGCAGGAGCAGGCGCAGGCGGCGGCGCTCGGCCAGCTCCAGCAGGTGCAGCAGACCATGGCGAATATGGCAGCGCATTCGGCACAGGCTGGGCAGGGAGGGCCGGGGGGCGGGGATGGGGGACAGCTCGCAGAGGCCCAGGCCGCGGCGGCGGAACAGCTGGCACAAGCCCAGGCTGGCCAGGCGGCACAGGCATCGGCGACGGCTCAGCAGCAGGCGGCACTGCAGAGCGCGCTCGCACAGCCGCCGCAGGCGCAGGTGCACCAGGATGATGCCCAACAGTTGTTGGCCCAGGCCTTCCAGACCTCCCCACCCCAGGCCCAGCCTCAACCCGCAGCCCCAGAGGACCCAACCTCGAGCAGCGAAGAACACAACAGCACTATCCATAACCCGTAGCACTCTATGTATGACCTAGAAGATGTCCTCGTCGCTCATGGGCGGTGCGTAGCTTGCGCCGTGCCTGTCGTCGCTCATGAGGCGCGCGAGCTCGAGCACGAGGCGGAACTGGTACGCGACCATGTCCTCGTGCCTCCAGAAGCTGAGGCTCCACTCGCGGCCGGCCTCTCCGATCTGGCGGCCCATGTCGTCGCGCTGTTTCCTGCCTTCTGCGTCCGCGTCGCTGCCGTCGCCGCCGCCGAGGAAGAACTGTGTGACGTCGTACAGGTCGCCCATGTCTGCGCGCAGCGGGATGTAGTGCACCCACTCCTGGACACGGTCTGCGTACCACTCGGGGAAGATTGTGGCTTTGAGCACGGCACTGCGCGACGACATGAGGCGCTTGAAGCGCGCGCTCCACCCGTTGCCGTCGACGTCGAGCAGATACTTGGCGCGGTTGTGCTCGGGCTTGCCGACGCGCGGCTTGAAGGCGTACTCGTCCTCGATGCGCGCGCACAGCGCCGGCGCGCACTGCACGGCCGGAGCCGTGAAGCCGACGTCGATCACCTGGTTCAGCTCGGCGTAGCTCCGCTCCTGCGCGTCTCCGACGGGGGAGCCGGGCGGCGCCGGCGAGAGCACGGCACGCGTCCCCGCCGCCCTCTGCGTCATGGACACGAGTGTCATGCGCTGGCTCTGCGCCCACGCGCCCTCCGCCATCCCGCCGTACCCCTCCTCGGCGAACACGCCCGTCGTGCTCCCCCGCCACAGCACCTTGCCCTCCTTCTCGGCCCAGGCGGGGTCTGGGCCCACGTCCTCCGTCCAGCCCTCGTGCACGACGCCGAGCACGTCCGCGTGCAGCCCCGTCTTGCACAGGCTCAGCGCAGGGTAGATGTCGCTCGACGGGCGCGGGCCCGCCCCGTAGCCCAGCAGGAAGCCTTGCGTCGACACGAGCGACGGGTTCTGGCACGGGTCCATCGAGAGGGCGTGCGACGAGACGAACGAGTGCTCTGGTGTGGAGTAGTTCGAGGGCGTGTACGAGCGCAGCGGGCGCGTCGGCGCGCACGCCGACGCCCAGCCGACATTCTGCGTGTCGATCTCGGAGCCCGCCTCGTAGTCTGCGGTCAGCTACCCGCCACAATCCTGCGCGACTCACACTCTCCCAGCATCGTCGCATCCTCGAGCGACGAGCGCAGGTCGTGCCCGACAAACTGCCACGGCGTGTCGTGCGCGTACACGGGCACGTCGACGTCGGGGATCCAGCGCTCGACGGGCTTGAGGAGGTCGAGCTGGGCCTGCGTGCGCTCGCGCGCGACGCGCAGCGCCTCGCCCTCGAGCCCCGCCTCGTTTAGCTCGGCCGTACACCGCCCGCGCCGGCAAGAGAGGACGAAGAAGCCCTCCATCTCGCCCGCGGTGCGCGCCAGCCGCCGCAGCGCCGACGGCCGCAGCGCCCAGAACGGCTCGAGGTCCTTGGTCTGGCGTCAGTGATGCTTCACATACCGGCGCTGAGATGGCAGGAGGGGGGCAGGAGGGGTACGTACAATCTGGTCGTACTCGTCAGGCAGCAGCACGTTCTTCTGCTTAACATACGCCCACCACGCCTCGAACCCGGCGGGCGGGTCGCGCCCGTAGCGCCGCCTGTATTCGCCGACGGCGTGGGGCAGGCTGCGGCTTGCCTTTGCGAGTTTGTCGTCCCACCTCTTCTTCGCGTCCGCCACGAGCTGGTAGATCGGGTGCCCCGCCGCGGGGTTTGTCTCGAGCATGCCGTCTGCTCCGACGGTGTGCTTCTCCCCGGCGTCGAGCGGAACCTGCTGGGGGCCGCGACCCCACTTGCCCCACCGGCTGCCGCCTGCGACGGCGGCGGCGCCCGCGCGCACCGTGGGCCCGCCGACGCCGAACTCGCCCTGTGCCGCCTGCGCACCCCGCTCTTGCGCGGCGCGCAGGCGCTCCAGGATGCGCCGCACCGCCGACGCACTCCCCTTGGACGCCTTCGGGAAGTGCGCCTGGTGCAGGAGGCGCGCGTACCACAGCGAGACATGCAGGAGGGCCGCGAGCGTGAGGATCAGCAGCGCGAGGCGCGCCAGCTTGAGTGGCGAGGGGACCATGGAGCGCATTGCGCTTATCGCTGGAGGGCGGTGGGGGGTTGGCGGGGGTGGGCGTCGTTCCACTGTCGCTGTCACTGTTCGTGGGTAGGGTCTGCGTGGACTGCTGTTAGACTAAGAGCTGGGGACCGGGGGTTGTTCGGCAGCGGCGGCGCTGCCTCAGTGATGAGGTGAGATGAGATGGAAAGAACAACGCTGATCGCGATCCATCAGTTCGGGCAGGCTCGAGCGTCGATAAGAAGCGGGCCACGGCCGTGCCGCCGTGCCGCTGTGTGCGTGCGAGCGCGCGAGTGTGTGGGAGCGCCATCCGCAACAGGCTCCAAGGCTGTACACTTGGGCGCTGGCTCTGCGCTTGCGCGCGAGGGTCTCTTCCCGGCATGCAAGCCGATCCGGTGCCCTCGGATGGGGGCACGAGGGCGCTGCGGGCGCTGGGTCACGGTGCGCGAATGGCCGCAAGCACCTTAGCGCCAGTCCCGGCGCCAGGATGCCAGTGCCGTGCGCCAGTGCCGGTCGACGAGGGGTCGAGGGGGACGAGGGGCCCGCAGGCACGGCGAAAGCCCGGATCATAGTTATTTCCTGCTCGTTTAGACCGGATCGGCGGCACGCAGGGCTGCGCACGCTATCTCCTCGATCCTCGAGCCTCGAGCCGCCAGGCTCTACAGGCTTCCGGCCTAGGGGCTTGTGGACAGTGCCTACAATATGGTCCAGTGGCCCGGTGACCCCAGACCTCAAACGGCTGGGGCCAGATCTGAGGCCACTGAGCCGCTGTGCCGGGTCGCTCGTCGCGCGGCGAATACCTCGATTCGGGTTCGTCATCTGCGGCCTGCGGCCTGCAGCTTGCCCTGCACCCTGCGGTTGAGTGAGGCTTGCTCAGGATCTGGGCATGAAACGAGGAAGACAGAAGCGCGGGGGCGCGATGGAGAGCAAGAGAGCTAGTGAGGACATGAGGGATAGCACGAGTGGGGCACGGGACGCGCTATCGTAGCGCATGGCGCAGCAGCCAGCTGCCCCCGACCCAGGCGTCGCGAGCACGCCAGTGAGTCGTGCATGAGCCAGCGAGGCAACGCAGCGCGCCAGCGAGCCAGATCCGTGACCGAGCAGATGGGTCCCGTTAGCGGTGCACCACGAGGTTATTTCTAGCCGTGCTAGCGCTGCAGCGCTGCAGAGCATGTAGTGCGTGTGCAATGAGGACCGCGGCCGCTATTCGGTCAGTGCGTCCCGGGCAGCTGGGACGGTGAGCGGAAGCGGGCATGTGCGGGGCAGAAGAGATGGAAAGTTGCGGGACGAGGGTCGTCGAGGGTAGCGAATAGCTCGATGGGCAGCGCAAAGAGGGCGAAGCGAAAGTGCAGAGGCAGAGGGAAGACAAGAGATCCGTCCCGGGGAACGCCTGGACTCAATCGAGCGGCGAGCCGCGCGGGGCACCCACTCGACACGGCTGCGACCCTTTTCTGGAACGCACCCATGCTGGCTGCTTGCTGCTGGCTCTTCTGGGCCTTCTCCTGCCGTGTCATGCTTCCGCTTCCTACGACGCCTTCGGGCCTGCATTCAGAGCCAAACGCACTCACGCATACTCGCCCAGGCTTCCGGGCTCACTCACGGGCAACCCAAACGCAACGACAGCCGCTGCTTGTGCTGGCGCACGCACGTCCGCATCTCTGCCAGATGACGAGAGAAACACTGACGACACCTCGCCCGCAAGGTCCCAACAATTGCTTCACTTTTGGGTTGCAGCCCACCCCGTTAGCAAGAAGCAAGACCCGTCCCAAAATAAGTGTCCTGGTGCGTGCTCCTCGTCGCATCATCCTAGCGCTAGCTGGCCCATCCCGCCAGCCTAGTAAAGCAGCAAAGTGACCCAAATATGGTGCATAATCAGAACAGTATTTTTAGATGCGACATGCGTCTACCTTCCCTTCTTCGTACAAAGCTACACGTGAGATGCCGAAATGGATATATGGTGAGTGAGAGCTGCGAGAGCCATTTACTTCTGCTCCTTCTCCTCGTCGGCGAGGGCCTTGTTGAGGATGTCAACGGCGCGGCCGACATCGGTGAACGTGTTGTAGAGCACGACGGGCGACAGGCGGATGACGTACGGGAAGCGCTCGTCGCCGACGAGGCCCTGCTTGAGCATGCGGTCGAAGACGCGGGGCATCGTGCCCTTGACCTTAGGGAGGATCTCGATCGAGAGCTGGGTGCCGCGCCACGGCGCCTCGGGGGTGAGGATGCGGAAGCCGACCTTCTTGTCGCCCTCCTTGGGCGCGTCCTTGACGTAGTACGGCGACGCCTCGAGCAGCTCCTGCATAGTGCCCGTGAGCTTGTCGGCCTTCTTGCGCATGTTGTCGAAGCCCGCCTTCTTGATGATCTCGAGCGTGCCGAGGAGCGGGATCGTGCCCATGACACTCGTGCACGAGTGCTGGTAGCCCTTGGCACCCGGCGTCGCCTGGAACTCCTCCTTCATCTCGAAGCGCACAGAGGGGTCGTTGCCCCACCAGCCGGCCATGCGGCGGCCGCCGTTGTCGAGGCCGTCGCGCACGAAGAAGCCGCCGATCGCGCCGGGGCCGGCGTTCAGGTACTTGTACGTGCACCAAACGGCAAAGTCGACGCCCCACTTGTCGAGCTCGATCTTGACGTTGCCGACACCGTGCGCCATGTCGAGACCAAAGGTGGCGCCGACCTCGTGCGTCTTCTTGCACAGGGGCGCGACGTCGAAGAACTGGCCGGTGTAGTACTGGACGATCGGGAGCCAGACGAGCGCAATCTCGTCACCGTTCTCCTCAATCACCTTAAGGATGTCCTCGGTGCGGAAAGTGTCCTCGCCCTTGCGGGGCTCGAGGGCGATGATGGCGTTGTCGATCTGCTCCTTGCTCAGGATGTCCGAGTGCAGGTTCGGGTGCGAGTGCGCCGCGTACCAGTCGGTCGGGAACGAGCCGCGCTCAATTACAATCTTCCAGCGCTTCTGCGTCGGGCGGTAGAAGGTCGTGAACAGGTTGTGCAGGTTGCCGGTGAGGGTACCAGAGTGCGAGACCTCGGACTCCTTGGCACCGACGAGCTCGGCCATGATGGGGGTGATGGGGGCATCGAGGTACTTCCAGGGGCGGTTGTACTTGTGCTCGAAGTGGCCAGTGACGGCGCTGAGAGTCAGCCTGGGCTGGGAAAAGGTTTGGAGATCGGCGATGAAAAAGAGACCGACAGTCTCCCCGTTCATCCCCCACTGATAGCCGGGGCAGACTGCTGCGTTGATCAAGCATCGTCACTGATCAACGAGCAGGGCCCATGCCGTCACAGTAGGCAGGGCGGGCAAACGGCGCTGGATACTCACGAGGTCGACCAGGTGTCGAGCTCCTCCATGATGAGCTTGCGTCCGCGCTTGGAGAGGAGACCAAGCGAGTTACCGCAGAAGTACACGGCCTCGCCGTCTGACGTCAGCGGGGCTCTGGCAGCCGAAGAGGAAGTAGCAGTGCCGTGTTCCGGTCCGTGAGAAAGAGCAGCGCTGGATGGACTAAGGACGCCATGCCGCGGACGTGCCTCACGGCGTGCCATGCTCGCTTGGCAGCCAGGCGGAAGGACGGTCAGGCGACGAGGAGCTCCACCTATGACGAGGGGTGGGGCGGACAGTCCAGCCCCGAGTGTGTTCGTCCAAATGTCCGTCCAGTCACGACTCCGCAGACGACAACAGAACAGTGTCCGGCATTATCAGAGTACTCACCGACCTCACCACCGCACGCCTTGGCGTCGGGGATCTCGAACTCATCGCGGGTCCAGCTGAGGGGGTCCTCCTTGTCCCACTGGGCGAGCTGCTCCTTGGTAGGCGGGGCCATTGTGTGTATTGCTTTTAGTGGTGTAGTAGGAGGTAGGAGGGGAGGGTTGTGGTGTCTGGGGAAGAGAGCAAACGCAAGATTGCGGGGCGAGTTTATATAATAACTGGGGTTTGGCTGGAGATATGGGGTCGGATGTGGGGGAAAAGATCAATCTCGAGAGACACTTTGTGACAGACTCAACTCGGCTGAGGCCGGTGCGTGTGCGGTGCGCTCGGAGGGGCCGCGGAGGGCCCGGGTAATCGTCTATCGCCGTCACGTGGCCTGCCCTGCAACGGCGCGGCCGCTGTCGCCTGTGACAGGCCAGTGACTGCCCTCTCTCGATCCTCACGGAATGCGTGCCCTAACGTTGCGGGCATTCCAGGCGGCCAGGTGGTCGACCGCAGACGGCAGTTCCGGCCCACCTTGGGGTCTCCCACGCTCGCCACCGGCTAAGCCGTCGACAGCCGGACATCTGATATCCTGTGGTCTGTGTCGCGAGATATGTGGAGGTTCAGGTCTCCCACGCTTGTCCGGCCAGAGTGAGTCTCCCACGGTCACCATACCCGACGTGATTACTATCACACGGTGCGCGATAGGCCCACGTGACACCGGCATTCTCTCGCCGGCCGAAGTGCTCACGCTCAGTCAAACCGGGGAGAGAGCCTAAAGTTGCGGGACCTTTGTCAGGGGCTGCACCGACGTTCCGGGGTTTCAACACGCTGCGACTTGCTTCGACAGGCAAAAGTTCCAACTTTGTCCACCGACACGCCGACACCTCGTCTACACCCGCTACCGTCGACGCGACACACGCTAGTCACTGCCCGCCTCATATCGCTCCGCGCGGGGTCCAATCGCCTTGAGTGCTTTCCACATCGACTACCGCTCCAGCACTTCTTCAGCCTCGTCCTCCCTCGACCTCTTTACTTTTCTTTAATCTCCGGCCTTTCCCTTTCCGAGCCGACCACCAGCTCGACACCTCACCACCATGGCCGCCCCCAAGACGCCCGACACCTTTGTCGTCGGCACGCGCAAGAGCAACCTTGCGCTGACGCAGACGCAGTTCGTCGCCGACCTGCTCGCGCAGCGCAACAGCGCCCAGTTCCCCGTCCGCCACATGACGACCGTCGGCGACCGCAACCAGACGACGCCCCTGCACCTGCTGCAGCCGTACCAGAGCGGACAGCCGGCGAAGAGCCTGTGGACGGACGAGCTCGAGGCCGCGCTCCTCGACGGCCGCTTTGACGTCCTCGTCCACTCGTGCAAGGACGTCCCGACGCTGCTGCGCGACGGGTGCGAGATCGCCTGCCTCCTCGAGCGCCACGACCCGCGCGACGCCCTCGTCGTCAAGAAGGGCCTCGGCTACAAGAGCCTCAAGGAGCTGCCCAAGGGCGCCGTCATCGGCACTGGCTCGGTGCGCCGCATCGCCCAGCTCTCCAGAGCGTACCCCGACCTCAAGTTTGCCGACATGGTGAGTACAGTGTGCGGCGGGCGGTGGGCGGCGAGCGGCGAGCGAAGCGAGCCCAAGATGTCCTGGAGTAGAGTGAGACGGAACGCAAGGCGGGCAGAGAATGTCTGGCGGCCTCTGGCGGAGAGCCGCAACCGCGAGGCGGAGGTCTCTGGTTGGCGTGCTCGCGTGAGCCAGAGCACACGGCTGCCTGTGTGTGTCGAGCCGCTGGTTGCCGGAGTGTCTCGGAGCCACCCCAGACCAGCCAGGCAGCGAGACCCGGCCCGAGACCATGCACCCCGCCCTGTGGCTGGCTACCGCGGTCTTCGGGCCGTATACATCACCTTCGGCGCGAGAACGAGCGAGAGCTCCGCTAACTCCCAGCGCGGCAATCTGAACACGCGCCTCGCGAAGCTTGATGCCGAGGACTCGCCCTTCGCTGCCCTCATCCTCGCGATCTCGGGCCTCGACCGCCTCGGCGCCGGCGAGCGGATCACGTGCCCGATCGAGTTCCCGGACATGATGCACTCTGTGGGGCAGGGTGCGCTTGCTGTGGAGTCGCGCTCTGGCGACGCGGCGACGCGCGACGTGCTGCGGACGGTGGGGCACTGGCCGACGGAGTGGCGCGTCGGCGCGGAGCGCGGCCTGCTGCGCGTGCTCGAGGGCGGGTGCTCTGTGCCCGTCGGCGTCGAGACGGCGCTGACCGAGCTGACGGGCGCGGACGCCGAGGGCGCCCAGCTGCAGTACGCGCCCGGCACGTTCGCGGCGCCGACGGCGGGCTCGCCGCTGCTCCACTTTTCGGGCGTCCTGCCCCCAGACGCCCCCTTCCCGGCCCAGGGAGAGCAGCCCCAGCTCCTCCGCCGCCGCGCAAAGCTCAACCTCAAGGCCAGCGTTACCAGCACCGACGGCGCACGCCAGGTCGTCTACGAGCCCGGAGACGTCGTCGTCACAAACTACCAGGAGGCGGTCGCGTGGGGCGAGGAATGCGCGCGCCAGATGCGCGTCGTCGGCGCGGGCGAGATCCTCGACGAGATCGAGGCGGAGCGCCAGGCGCGCGAGGAGGAGATGCTCGCTAAGAGCAGGGCCGAGCTCGCCGCCCGCGCCGCTATCGACGACACCGAGGGTCAGGAGTGCACCCGCCCCGGCAAGGAGAACGAGACCGAGCCCCCGGCCGAATGCCCCCACGAACTCGGCCAGCGCGCCGCCGCCTAACCTAATCACACAAGACGCAGAGCACCATTCATTATCCGCACACACAGTATACCCCGCCTTGTAGATATCGCTGTACCTGGTATATCTTATGCTATGACTACTGATCGCACACCACTGAGGTCTGAGCAGCTACTTTTCAAACTCGAGCGACTCGATCTCGCGGTTCCCAGAGGCGTTCGTGACCCCCGCGCTGCCGTCACCCATCTCCAGGTCGCCGTACCCGTGCTCGACGAGAAAGACGCGCCACGCTTCGTCCTCCTTCTCGAGCCGGTCCTTGCCCTTGTCCTCGACGAAGAAGAAGGCGAGCAGCACCCCCGCGAGCCCGCAGCACGCAGCGATAATGAACGTCCACCGGTTCCCGAGCTGCTCCCGGATCGGCGTGAACACTTGCGTACCGACCGCTGCACCGGCCTTGCCGACGGCGGCGCTGAAGCCGTAGCACGTGCCCCTGATCGACGTAGGGTACGACTCGGCGCTGATCGTACCCTCCATGTTGCCCGGGCCAAAGTTGCCGCTGCTCTGCATCATCGCGTACATGACGATGAAGGCCGGGACGACCTTGGTCAGCTTCGGGTACGCAATGCCGACGATCAGGCCGAACACGATGTAGCCCATGAAGCCCATGATAAGGAGGTTGCGGCGTCCAGTGCTGTCGCATCAGCCTCGACGCAGAATAGGGATAAGGTACTTACTACTTGACGACCCAAGCGCCCAGGAACACACCCGGCAGTGCCAGCACGGTGAGTAGCAGGTTCCACTCGAGCGTGCGAACGATGCCCTTGTCCGGCGTTACGCTGGCGATAATCGTGCTCGAGAACACGCCGTTCGGAAACGTCACAAAGTCGTACAGAAACCACGTCCCTGCCGTGCCGATCAACGTCTTCCAGTACTTCTTCAAGATCAGGTGATACGGCGGGTTGCGCCGGATCGCGTTGCGGCGATACAGCTTCGGGTTCATCATCTTCAGGCGGAAGTAGAACACGGATAGCGGGATGATGATACCGATGCCGAAGAGCACGCGCCAGGTGTACTGCAACTTGTACCGGTCGCTGCCGGTCGTGCCGCCATGGTAGTGCGAGCCGTTGATGATGAGCAGGAAGAGCGAAATAACGATGGGGCCACCGATGCTCAGCATCAGGTTCGTGACGAGAATGAAGACCTTGCCGCGGTCGCGTCCAAACTTCTCGTTCGCAGACTCCGACGCACTCGTGCTGCAGGCCGGGTACTCACCGCCAACTCCGACGCCAGCCATGCCGCGGGCCACCGTCAGCATCCAGAACATGCCGGCTGGGGTCGGAGCCGTGGAAGCCGTGCACAGAATGCCACCAACGACAATCAGGAGTGTAGTGCCGACCATCGCGGTCTTGCGGCCTACGCGGTCGCAGATTAGGCCAACAACGACCTGGCCGATAACCTCACCGACGAGGAGCGAGTTGGACACACGTGTCGACACGGCAGACGTGTACGCTGCAGGATAGAGGAGCTTGAAGATGGGGTTGAACACTGTCGACAGGTTGTTCTGGTAGCCATCGGATACGAGGGCAAATCCGGAAGCAAGGAGCGTAAAGTAGTCGGATACACTCGCTTTCTTCGCACCAGTAGGCGTCTCGCCCTCCTCGAGGGCCCTCTCGCGCTCGAGCTCGGAGGGTGTGATATCCTTTGGCAGGTATTGGAGAGTCTTGTCGTCAATTCCTTCGAACCCCTGGGTTGGGAGGGTGGCGACGTTCTTCTCGTCCTCGACATCGAGCGACGCCTTCTCAGCTTTCGCTTCCTTCGCTGACATGTTGGACCGGTTGGAACCGGCTGCCCACAACCCCGACCCTTCGCTCCAACTTATATCTCAGCTGAGCATTGCCAGGAACAAAGCTAGCGTGATTTGCACACCGTGAGGAGAGCGCAAACTCGAGACACGAGCTGCCCATGCCGGACGTCGAACGGAGTTGAGCGAACGTGTGGTCTGATGACCCTGCTAGGCTGTCTCGTGAGCTTGTTTAAGCGCCATCCTGTGCTATATATAGAGACCTGCCCTGTGGCTCACAAGACAAACTGCCAACAATACCTGTCGGACATGAACGTGGGCGGCCTGAGCAAGAAATTGGTCAGACGAGTGGTGACGATTCTTTAGAGTGAGATCCGAGGTAAGTTCATGGTATGGTGGTGAGCGCTGGAGGCGGACAGAGTTCACGAGGCCCGGCGATAAGGCAGCGGTCGGCTAATTCTGGCTCGCGGGAGCGGGGTTGGAAATTGAAGCACGGGCGACTCCGTCACTCCTAGGCACTTCCACACGCACAGTGCCCACCACGCGTACTCACGGGGTCGTCTGCTGCTTCTTGTGAGCCTTGGATGTGTAGGATCTTGCGATTGTTCAGTTTTGCAAAAGGGCTTGATGGTCGTTTGAAAGCCGCTCTCGGCGACTTGCCAAATCTGCAGTTCGTCCGTCGTCGATCTGTGTTCTGGAAGTTCCTAGACAACACGGACGCGGCCTGCGCGGCGCGGGGAGGGCAAAAGGAGCGGTTTATGTGCTCTGCGAGATTCGAACTCGCGAGGGATGATTCCCATCGGATGTTGCTTTACAGCTTAAGGCCGACTGCATGGACCACTAGCAGAAGAGCACCCAGTTCCCCGCCCAGTTGCCCTCCCCAAACACGCGTCCAGGCACATACGGTTCCTGCGTATGCACCCACATTAGCTACGCATGAATGTCTTGAAGAAGTCCATGGGGGACGAAGTGTTGGTGGTGGCGAGGAAACGGAGGCGAGGAAGGCCGGACAGGGAAGAACAAACGAGGAAGGTCGGCATATCGAATGCGGACGCGTAAACACATCTGTTCGATATCGATTGACTCAACCGTTGGGTTGATGCGCATACGGTAACAGAGGTGTGGAAGAGAAGAAGTGAAGGAGGATAGGATGAATGCGCAACCGTCTTGTGGCTGCAAAGCCGGTGGTGAGAAGATGAGCCATCGAGAAGAGAAGGGGAGCCGGTCAACAGTGCGGCTTCTGCTCAGATCCGCCAATAGCAGGTCGGGAAGCAGTGTCAGGACGGATCTCGCCTCTAAACTCTGTACGATGCGAACGAAAGTGGTCTGCCGTAGGTTGAGGGGGAGCAAAACAGAGTGGACAAGAGCGAAGCAACACGAGGAAGGAGATGGACGTCTGCGTGAGCTCTTCGGCAGCTGTCGGTGGGTGAGCGGTATCGGTGGGCGTGAAGCGGATATGAGTCACCGTCATGGGCTAAATGCCGATCGGGAATGAGAGAACCCCATGGGTCAGTCTCCAGCCTCTCATGCCTAGCGCTCACCGTCGCCCCAGCTCGCCAGCTCTCCCTCTGCAGCATGTTCCGCTTCCGCGCCAAACAGCTGCGTCCGCTAGTGAGATGCTGCGACGAACTACGACATGTCACGCCCCACGCAGCTCGTGCGGCCGTCCCCTCTTTGACACCAGCAATCCTGAAAGAGCAATGAAACTGTTGTTCAGCGAGCAGGGGCAAGATGACCAGCGAGAATGCAAGAGTACGTATCATGCACCGCAGAAGACTCGAGCTCGAGCCTCCTGCGCCTCACTCGTCGTCAGCTCGAAATGTCCTCTGTCCTCTCGTGCACTCGCTGAGCGCAGAGAGGATCGAGAGGACCGATTCCCTGGCCTGCCTTGCACCTGCCTGTTTCAGTATGATTCGCCGTGGAAGCGGCCCACGTCCGACGCCATGCGCGTCATGAATCGCTTGCTCGGTCCCGCGCAGCCGCCGTCGCTCGTCGAGCCCGCGGTCGGTCCTGCGCTCGCGCGCCTGGACGCCTTGGAGATGAGCGAACGCGACTGACGCGGTGCACAAAGCCACAAAGCGAGCAGTCGCGAGCGACGATAACGCCGTTGCGTGCACTGGCGAGCCGCCCACCCACGTGGCTGACCCTGAATCTCTGACGTTGCACTTTCTCTTGCTCCCACCTGTATACCCATTGGTCCCCCCAAAACACTTCTTCTTTCCTCATCCTTCATCAACAAGGAAAAAAGCATCAGTCACAGTGAGTGTCTCCCACAGCGTCGCGCACCTTGGTATCCCTTGAGGCTTATAGCTCACCAGCATCGCATTTCTGTACATATCCGCATCCGCATTCTCCCACCCGCAACCCGCGTCTCCCCCATTGCATCATCGCACGTTTCCGCCATGTCCTTCGCCCGTCGCTTTGTTTCGAACGTCGCCCCCAAGATGTCGTGAGTACTCCTCCCCTCCCAGCGGCCTCGGGGTGCCGGAGAGCGCTGGGCAGCGCGGTCTGGTCGTGGGTGCCCATCCGTGGCAGCGTGGCGGCCGCGGCCGGATGCCACCTGCCTCGGATGTGTTTACACCTTCCGACCAGGCACCGCCGTCCACCTCCCGGCACTTCGAGGCCTCCTCTACCCATCATTACCTCTGCATATGCTTACTTATCAGCAACGTGTACTTCGACATCTCTATTAAGTGAGCCGTTTTTGACGTCGAAATCGACGTCCGGAGCGTCGTTGGAAGCATGGAGAACTTTGCTGGAGGCTCGGGAGCCGATGCCGGCCGCTCGGGCCAAAATCGACACTAATTTCGGGCCTCCACTTCTGCTCTCTTCTTTCGCACCCCTCGAAAGTGACCTCTCGGCGAACAAAGAGTTCGCGCACAGGTGTTTGGAGCTCTTGTACTGCCGACCGGGTCTGCTCCTGCTCGAGCTCGAGCTCTGTGCTGTCGGACTTTAGCCGCCAAGGTGTCACTTTTGGGGTCCTCGACCTCTGTCTGTGTGAGCCATTGCTAACAGAGCAGCAACCAGCCCGCGGGCAAGATCGTCTTCAAGCTCTTTGACGACGTCGTCCCCAAGACCGCCGCCAACTTCCGTGCTCTCTGCACTGGCGAGAAGGGCTTCGGCTACGCTGGCTCTGGCTTCCACCGTGTCATCCCTGTGAGTATAGAGGAACGACCAGCTAGCGGGCGCTGGAACTCAGCTGACAGTACCAGGACTTCATGCTCCAGGGTGGTGACTTCACCCGCCACAACGGTACCGGCGGCAAGTCCATCTACGGTGAGAAGTTCGCCGACGAGAACTTCAAGCTCCGCCACGACCGCCCCTTCCTCCTCTCCATGGCCAACGCCGGCCCCAACACCAACGGCTCGCAGTTCTTCATCACCACCGTCGTCACCTCGTGGCTCGACGGCAAGCACGTCGTCTTCGGTGAGGTCACCGAGGGCCAGGACCTCGTCAAGAAGATCGAGTCCCTCGGCTCGCAGTCCGGCAAGCCCAAGGCCGACGTCAAGATCGCCGCCTCCGGCACCTGCTAAACGTGCCCTTCCGAGGTGCAGATAGTTTGAGTAGTTTATAGCTTTCCAGACTGTCTGCGTGATCTTTTGAGAGAAGGCAAAAGTCGAAGTCAATGAATAAAGTAAAGAGGTGCTTCCTGGTTGCATGATGCTTGTTGCGTGCCTATGGAAAGGAGGATGCTGGATAGAGGTTGCGCTAGATAAGCCTATGGTGACGTCGGTGCCTTGCGTACGCTTACACGAATCCGAGCTTGACGGCCTCCACCTCAGGTGTTGTCGTGTCGGCATCATCCACACCACCACTTGGCATTCTCGACCCAACGCACAGCGTCACCTCTCGCCATGGACGTCCTCAAGGCCGTACAGACGTACGTGATCAAGATGATCACCGAGGTCCCCGGCATGAAGGTGCTGCTCCTTGATGCTCACACGGTATGGCTCAACACGAGACTATGATAGCTGACCTGCAGACACCGATTGTTTCGCTAGTGACGACGCAAACGGAGCTGCTAGCTCATGAGGTGTACCTCACGGATAGGATAGACAAGTAAGCTAGCTCCTTACCTGCGAGCTGACGTACAGTGTGTCGCGAGAGTCGTTGAACCATTTGAATTGCGTTGCGTTCCTGTCACCAACAGAAGAGTCGGTGCAGTGGGTGAAGCAGGAGCTGCAGAAGCCGAAATATGGGGGATATTGGCTGTGTAAGCTTTAAGACTGGGTGCGCCAGCTGATCAACACAGTCTTCTCGAACGTGCTCACGAAGGGCCAGATCGAGGAGATGGCGAGCGTCGATGAGTTCGAGGTTGTCAAGGAGGTTCAGGTGAGCTGCGATTCGCTCCTTAGCCAGCTAACGACAGGAATACTTTGCGGACTACCTGGCGCAGTACCCGTCGCTCTTCACGTTGACACCAGCTGCACTAGATGACGGGGGCGCCGGTCCCTCACATGTAAGCCCCTTCGGCGTCCTATCGCTGACGCCAGCCTCCGATCTACCTCCCGTCACCAGACAACATCCCGGATCCGGTGCTCGAGACGCACCAGCGAGCGATTCTTGCGTGCCTGTTGTCGCTGAAGAAGCGCCCCGTGATTCGGTGGGAGCGCATGAGTGCGGCGGGGCGGAAGCTCGCTCAGTCTTTGCACAACGCGATCCAGACGCCGCCGTACCGGGACCTGTTCGAGTTCCGGACGAACGCGGGGCCGGCGCCGCTGCTGCTGATTCTGGACCGGCGGAACGACCCAGTGACGCCCCTGCTGAGCCAGTGGACGTACGAGGCGATGGTGCACGAGCTGCTGGGGATCGTGAACGGGCGCGTGCACGTGCCGGGCGAGGAGAAGCTGGAGCTGCGCGACCTGGTGCTGTCTGCAAGCAGCGACCCGTTCTTCTCTGCGCACCTGTTTGAGAACTTTGGTGATCTTGGCGCGTCTCTCTCACAGTACGTGACGGACTACAGCGCCAAGACGTCGAGCATGGGCGCGGCGGGGCAGGCGGCAAACCGCATCGACACGATCGCAGACATGAAGCGCTTCGTCGAGGAGTACCCCGAGTTCAAGCGGCTGGGCGGCAACGTGAGCAAGCACGTTGCGCTTGTCGGCGAGCTGTCGCGCGTGATCGAGCGAGATGACCTGCTCAACATCAGCGAGGTCGAGCAGTCGCTGGCATCGCAGGAGAGCCACGCCGCGGACCTGCGTAGCGTGCAGCAGCTGATCGGGAGCCCCAAGACGCCGGCGGCGAACAAGCTGCGCCTCGCGATCCTGTACGCGCTGCGATACCAGAAGTTTGCGGGGAATGCGATCGCGTCTGTCGTCGACGCGCTGCTGGCGGCGGGCGTGCCGGCGGAGCGCGCGCGCCTCGTGTACGTCATGCTGAACATCGCGGGCGCCGACGAGCGGCAGGACGACCTGTTCATGAACGAGAACCTGTTCTCGCGGGGCAAGAGCGCGCTCAAGGGCCTCAAGGGCGTTGAGAACGTGTACACGCAGCACACGCCGCACCTCGCCGAGACGCTCGACCTGCTGCTCAAGGGCCGGCTGCGCGAGAGCTCGTACCCGTTCGTCGAGGGCGGCGAGGCGGCGCGCACGCAGCGCCCGCAGGACATCATCCTCTTCATCCTCGGCGGCGCGACCTACGAGGAGAGCCGCACGGTCGCGCTCCTGAACCAGCGGCTGGCCGGCGACGCCGGAGGCCCGGGCGGCACGCGCATCCTCCTCGGCGGCAGCTGCGTGCACAACAGCGAGAGCTTCCTCGAGATGATCGCCAACGCAGCCACGACCTGGCCAGAGACCGTATACCAGCCCCCGCCCAACCTCGGCGTGCCGTCGAGCCACAACAGCCTCGCATCCACGCCCACCCCGACTGCGGGGGGTGCAGGTGTCGGTGCCGGCGGGGCAGCGCCCGGCCAGGGCCCCAGCATCAACCTCCGCGCGGGCGGGTACGAGCTCTCCGTCGGCGGCGCGGGCGGCACCGGCCTCTTCCGGTCCAGAGACAACGACGTGAATCTCCAGCTCCAGGGCATCGCGCAGGTCGGCGAGGGCATCCGAGACGGCGCGGGCAGGCTGTGGGGTAACGTCAGGCAGCGGATGGAGGAGCGTGTTAGCCGCGCGGGCACGCCGCCCGCCCGGTGATTCCGGCGACGCCATCATCGCCTACATAGAAGCAGTAGTTGTCCCTATGATACATACGTGTCCAAATACAACATTCAAAGGAAGCGGTACACCTCGACGCCGTCCTGCTCCTCGACCGTGTACTTTTCCTTCTTCTCCTTCCTGGGCTTGCGCGCAGAGGAAACTCCGACCTTGGCTGTCGTCTTGAAGAACCCCTGCAGCCTCGTCTGCTGCTCGGTTGGCGGAGTCGTGTTCTTGGATGTTTTCGGAGGCGACCTCGGCTTTGCCGGCGACTTCGGAGCTGCAGCGCGGCCCTTGGACTTCGGCGCACCCGTCGACTTCGGCACTGACGTCGAGCGGGAGCTCCTGCTCGGCGCCTCGCGCAGGTGCGGGAAGGCGCCATCGTCATCCGAGTCAGGCAGCAAGAACGGGTTGTCCATCGTACCCGCGCCTTCGGTCGATCCTGCTCTAGTGATGCCAGCAGCACTCCGTTTCGGCACAGGCGTCTCGGACCGCGACGAGCTGTTCTTAGAGCCCGCGCGTCGCCCTCGTTTGCTCGGCGAGACCGGGGCTGTTGGCGCAAGTTCAGTAGGAGCCTCGATGAAGACGACCGAGTCGTCGTGATCAGACTCGGGGCCGGAGCCCTCGCTGTCTGAGAAGAACAGGCGCTGCTGCCCGGGCGCGCGCGAGGGGGGTGGTGGTGAAGGAGTTATCGGAACTGTGACCGGTGGCAGTGATCGGACGACCGGCGGTGGTGATGGTGATGTTGGCACCGGTGACGGCGACGATCGCGCTCGGGGCGGTGGTGGTGACAGAGAGAAGATGGAGGGCACGGGCGACGACGCAGTTGCGACTGCCGACGAGGAAACCTCGGCCGGCGGCGTAGAACCGACCTCGAGCGGCGATGAGGCAATCTCGACCGGAGATGGATCTCGCTCAGCCACCTGCGTTGCACGCTGCGACGTTGCCTGCGATACCGGCAGCTGCGTCATGAAGTCGCGGATGTTCATGCTCCCCGTGTCCTTCGCGGTCTTGGTTTTCGCCTTCGACTTTGGTTTCGGATTGCCCTTCTTCGCCTTTGCAGCGGCCTTCTCCGCCTTCTCCTGCTCGTAGTCGTCCAGTGCCGACTGCCAGGCCCGCTTAACGAGATACTCTGGCAGCTTGATCCGCGACGTCTCGACCGCGGGCTGAGCTGCTGTCTGTCGAGCCACCTCGACGAGCCCCAGCTCCAGCCGCACCTCCGGCGGCAGCGTGCTCGGATCTGGCCGAGAGCCGACCATGACCGAGCGGCAGTAGCTTGCATACGTCGACCAGCGGCAATCGACGACGACGTCGCGCTGCCCTGTGTCGAGCTTCGACGGCTTCACGTCGTGTACTCGCACGACGGCGGACTCAGCGAGAACCTCAGACGTCAGCGCAGAGGTGACGACGTGCGCGGAGAAGACCGAGTGCTTCGCGCTGAACTTCTTCACGACGAGATCAGGCGTACCCCACTCGAAGAACGTCTCGCACGCCTGCGCCGCCCCCGTCAGATTCCCACGTCCGAGGGCGGCGGCGCCGCCCTCTTCCAGCCGCCGCCACTTCTGCTCCTGGTCTTCCGGAGGCGTGACCGTTGGCTGGAGGTACTCCTTCAGTGGCAGCTGCTCCAGAAGTGTCTTCTCGTCGATGGCAGCAAGCTTCTCGGCAAGCACCTTGTTCTTCCGCCCGATATATCCAGACAGGTCGTGCCGGAGCTCCTCGACCAACCGCTCCTGCCACGACGGCAGCTGCCTCGCGAAGCGGTCCGGGTCGTCCACATAGTAGGCCAGGGGCTGGCTGTGGCCAGCCTTTGCAAGGCCCATCGCAATTTTAGGCCCTGAAGTCAGTTAAGGCATAGACTAGCTCCCGCAACTCACCCATATTGGCGATACCTTGGGGCTGGTAGTCACCTCCAGACAGCAGTGCAAGGAGCACCATGGCCAGGTGGCAGTCCTGTTCTGATGCGAGGGTCGACTCTTCGGAAGTCAGATGCTTCACGATATCTTCAATCCGATAGAGAACGTAGTCTCTAGAGTGGACATCCCTAGACGGGCCTTGATGACCCGCGGCCGCTTTCGAGCCGGAGAGCTCTGGCGAGTTACTGCCGTTAGGTTAAGACCAGGATCGTTGAACTTACTTCCGCAATACCACCTTGGCGCCGAAAATGAAGGCGTCAGCATCGTCAGATAGAATTGCGTCGATTCTCCCGGC
The DNA here is from genome assembly GCA_023630055.1 of Trichosporon sp. PB005A. Classification (NCBI taxonomy): domain Eukaryota; kingdom Fungi; phylum Basidiomycota; class Tremellomycetes; order Trichosporonales; family Trichosporonaceae; genus Trichosporon; species Trichosporon sp. PB005A. The sequence goes on from JAMALZ010000003.1 coordinate 540,161, forward strand.
CCGATTAAGCTGAGCGAGTTCAGCCTCCGCCTCTCCGGGGGCCTGTCGTGGTCAGCGCTCTCCGGCTGTAACGACGCACCTGGAGCCAAGGGATGCCCCATATGTCCAGCAGCTTCTTGAACGTCTTTGAGTCCTCGTCGTGGGTGCCAAAGTGACCGCCTACTCTGCTGCCTCGTTTGAAGGAAGGGCGCTTTGGTCCGTCTGAGGTCAGCCGCGGAAGTAGCGACTGTACTGAACGTACCGAAGACGAATATCGGGCTGACAGGATGCTGCAGAAGAGCTACAGTGCGGTGGAAGACGGTCCGAAGAGAAGGATTTGAGCCACCCTTGACATCCTTGGCATGAAAAATCCACAAGCTGGGCAAGTCAGCCAACTATCTTCCAAGATGACCCACCTGGCGTCGATGCCAATCTTGTATGTTTGTCGACCAGACACGACCGCTTCTCGAGCCAGCGCCTGCAGCGTTGTGCGGACACCAGCCGGGCGGATAAGCTGCTGTTAGCAGGAACATAACGCTGCACTCACGTCCCAAAGACCTTTCACTCCCATTGCTTCGTGTCAGAGCGCGGCAGTCGGATGTATCTGGTTGTTGACATGTTCTGTGGATGACCTCCACCGCAAGACGGTTGACTAACCCACCTCCACCGGCAGCTGAGGTCAGAAAGCTTCCGATTCTCGAGCGTCAAGCGATGTCTGCAGACCGCCTATTATTCTGCAATGTCTACCAGTGCATGCTGTACTTCATGCAGAAGGCGATAGAGCTAGCTACCTGTTGTTATGCATATGCATTACTGCCCAATGTTGTATTCCAGTGCAGAAAGGTATATAACATGAGGCGCGCTCAAGCACTCATGTACAGTCACGTGATCAGATTCGCTCATCTCGAGATTTTGAAAGTTCAGCGATCGGTGGCCCACAGGCGCAACAACACTACCCACACTCACCCGCGACAGACCCGGCCCGGCTGCCTTCAAGATGGCTTCGCAGGAGAGCAAGAAGAGCAAGAAGAGGAAGTCCATGGGAGGCTCCTCCTCGGACATCACTGTCTCGATGGAGGACACCAAGGGTGTCGGACCTGCCTTTGGTGAGCATGTCTCGTGTGCGCCGTTGCTAACATCAGTTAACTTCCCGGCTGTGCGCCCGAGCAAGAACACGCCTTTCGACATCTACTCAAGAGAAGATGACCCGTCATCCTCGGCAATCACGAAGCAGCAGACCCTTATCGCGGGCGAGACCGAGGATGTCGAGTACTTCTCGACTAACCGGGATCGTTATCAGGCCGGCGAGGGCCACGACTGCCAGTAAGTATCCGGGCGTAGATGTGATGCGGGTACTGACGCACCGCAGGTATGTTCCGGCTGTCTACGACCCTTCGACGAAGACTCTCCACGTTCACCCCACCACGCCCCTCTACCTCCTCGCTCACCGTGTGAAGCGCATGCGTGAGGCTCCCCTGTCGACGACGCAGGTGTCAGACATGTGGAAGCAGAGGCGAAACAACCTTGGAGAGACGTTTGGTACGCGCAAGGCCAAGTCGCAGATCAAAGCGGAGGAGAGGAACAAGGTCGACGTCAACGCCATGCAGAGCGTCAAGGCGCGGCTTATGGAGAGCATCGGCGGCGTCGAGGCGAAGGATGACGGTGAGTTTGGCGCACACCCTGTTTAACTGACCCCAGGCGCTCCTGCTCCGCCTGAGCTTATCCCCGTTCCCGACCTGGAGACCAAGGATGTCACCAAGGCTTATCCGCGCGAGTCGATCATTCCGGACGACCAGTGGGCCTCGATCGACGTCCGACCGCTCATCACGGCCGAGGACAAGGAACGCGTCAAGCTTCTGCCGTACGCGCGCAGCCGCTGGGTCGAGGACAAGCTGCGGTACGCTGTCCACATGCAGAGCTCGTCGTCGAAGAAGCACAGCCTCAAGATGGTGTACTATCTCGCGTGTTTGCTCTCGTTCTACAAGTTCGCTGGCGGCCTGCACAAGCTCAACGCCACTGAGCTGCCTGCCAAGTTCCCGGGCGTGCCTGCGCAGATCCTGAACGGCATGCTGACGACGTTCGCCGAGCAGGACGGCAAGAAGTTCAAGGTCACGGAGAAGACGGGGACCAAGCTGTTCGCCTGGATCTGTGTGTGCTTCCTGGCGCTGAACGGATGGACCATCGAGATTGAGCGCGTCGCACGGGAGCTGTCCAAGGATGGAGCCAAGTGAGTATATCCGGTATCCGCGAGAGCGGTCAACTGCGGTCGATATGGCTCCTCTCTCTGTCATGTGGACCCGCATGGTGTCGTCGGTATGGGGCGCAGCAGGTGGCCCAGGAGCCGATCGAGGCTCGATCGGTCGGGTTTCCGAATATCTGGGACTGGCGGCTCCGCGCTCTTTGTCCGCAAAGTGCATTGTGCTAACAGCATCAGGGTCGCCGACATGTTCAAGTCGCTCGGATGCACCGTCGACATGCCGACTCCGGCGGAGCGCGAGAAGATGGGTCTCAAGCTCGCCGACGCCAATAAGTTCCGCAAGGCGACGCTCAAGGCGCCTCTCAAATTCCCCAAGACCAAGCGCAGGGGACCTGCCAAGCGATAATCGCCTCCCTGCCCAGCATACATTACCCTGTCGCTCGTCACCCCGCAGGAGGGCCGGCGACTTGTCTGTTCATCTCACGACTCGGCCTCGGCGATCCCGGGCCGCGTCCATTCTGTACTCATCCCATGCAACCGGTTCACTAGAGCTGCGTCACTGGCCAACAAAAAGACAAGATGGACATTCGTAAGCTGACTATAGATTACACGTGAGGGTTTTCGGAATCGGCTTTCTGCGGCGCACGGCAGGCACACGGAGAACAAAGGGGCAATGTTTGATGGGCGGGGCGAATAACAGCCGCGAGGGCCGCCGCACGCGACCGAACGGGCGACGTGTGACGGATGGAGGGCGCGGAGTGCCTCGCGCTCAGCGCGAGGAGGACCTGGCTGGCCCGCGGGGCGTGATGGAGCGCGGCGGGCGGGCGGCGTAGACAATAGGCTGGCGATCGCGGGGCTCGGTCCGGGGGTCCCAGCCGTAGCGGGGGTAGTACGGGTGCGCGGCGAGGTGGCGCTGTCGCTCCTCGTAGACGTGCTCGTACTCGCGCTCGTACTGCAGGATGTGCTGGCGCTCCGCCATCTCCCGCTCGCGCAGCGCCAGCACCCGCTCCCGCTCTCGCAGCGCGCGCTCGCGCTCCGCAGCAGCCGTCGCAGCGGCGACCGCGTCCACCCGCGCCGGGGTCGGGAGGAGTGGCGAGCAGCGCTCTCGTACCTCTCGCATGTCGCGCACATCGCGCACCTCCCGCCCACTCCGGACACTCGAAAGACTCCCGGGGCTTGAGTCGTCCTCGACGTCCATGGCCTCGTCCGCCGCCTGGTACTTGAACTTCTTGCCAGCGGCGCCCTCCCCGAGCTGGCTGAAGTAGGCCGCTCGCTCGGCGAGTCCGGGCTCCTCCGAGTGCCGTGCGTGGTACTCCCTCCCGTCCTCGGACTGGAACTGGATCACTCCACCCCGTCGCATCTTCTCCGCCATGTCTGAAGACACAAGCACGAGGTGCTTCCCCTTCACACTCGTTGTCGGCGAGGTTAGGATGAAGCCTGTCCGCACCGGGGTCGGGGGTGCCGAAGGTGGGGCGGCATACGGGGAGTAGCGACTGCTTGGTCAGCATCTATTCGGAACAGTCATCATGAGTAAGACGATCGTTGTGGGGAGCTCCGTGGGTCCACGGAGACTGAGTTGGTGGGAATGTGGCGCCACCCACGGCTGTTGGCATCCATCCGTGCTTGGTGTGACCGCTGATCTTTTCACACGACCCTGCCCAACAACAATAGCACGAGGCCAGGAGTTCCCGATGAGGCGATGCCTCGGTCACGGAGACGTTACTCACTAGGACGTTCTGACGACAGGGCTCTGGATGTCAGCACAATGCGCGCCACCACTGCTGAGAAAAGAGGTTCCGGGGGTACTCACCACGACGCTCGCGGACATGGGTCCAGGCATTGGAAGACCGTGTGCCCTGGCGAACTCATACGGCGCGGCCGGGCGGGGACAGTACGCGGGCGACAATGGCTGCGGGTGCGAGTGTCTACCCAGGCCAGGATGCGCCGAGTGCGCCTGGGTCGATGTGGCGTAAACCTTATCGTCGAAGGGATGCGAGACATGGCGCCGCGGCGAGGGGAGTGATGTTATGAGGTGCGGCACTCTTTTGGGTTTGCGTGATTGTGAGTTCGAGACATGCGCATGCATGCGGTTCTGATGCTGGGGCTGCAGTCGCAGAACCTGTGCTGGCGACCGCAGCGGCGGAGAAGCACTCTGCGAGATGGGGCGAGCAGCCTTGCCCAGCTCGGGGCTGGGCGCGTTCGCACGAGGAGAGGGAGGCTCTTCCGTGAGCGCCTTCCTCTCCAGCGAGAGCTTCTCCATCTCGACGTCGGGTGTGGGCGAAGATCGGTCCTGGCGTGACATGCGGGAGCTGGCTGTTGTGGGCGTCACAGCGCCCGGGGTCGGTGCTCGCAGCGGTTGCGGCGAAGTTGGAGACGTAGAAGGAGCAGACATGGAACTGGCATCGGCCTTCCAAAACTTTGGCCTGCCTTCCTGTCCCGTTAGCTCTACACACTTTAAGACCACAGCAGATCGATCTCTTTGCCCTGCAATGTCTGGATGTTGAACTTGTGCAAGGGTAGCGAGGCAAGCCACGGGCTCGGGGCCGCGGGAACGGACTTTTTCGGGGCTTCGGACTGTGCGCCACTGCTCACTTCATCACTCACCCTAGCGCTGTTTTCGCTGACGCGTCTGCTGAGAGGAGCGGGCTCGAGCTTAATGGTGATGTGCCCATCCTTGCGCGGCGATGCATACTGTGCTTCGGTTTTGGGTGACGACATGGTGAATGTTCGGCGTAGCGGGCGACGAGATTGGGTGCACGGTGGATAATTCGTCAACGTAACATGGAGGCAGTGTTCGGCGGCCACTCGTCTTAAGGGCTGTGAGGAGTCGGTGCAGTGGTGGCAGTACAATGAGGACGTCGTAAGGGTTTCCGCGTATGGTCGTAAGCTGACAGTGGCGATCTAACGAAAAGAGATGTTTTGTGGGGGCTTTGTGTGCCCGAAACACAAAGGAGCCACGCCTTTATGTGGAAGATCAATGAAAGAAACAAGTCGCCGCCGACCCCGGACAACTCTGCACGGCGAGCTAACTGTGGACTGTGCAGGAACAGCAGGAACAGACCTCGAGAACTATGCGACGACGTGCGTGCGTTTTGCTCAAGCCTTTGCAGCAGTGCACCCGCAGCACGCCGGGAGGACGCCTCGTTCCTTGGTCACTCGGCCCGAGAACTCCACATTCCACACAAGCTCGAAGCCAGCAGGGTGGCAGTAGGGACACACGCGTATCCACATCGAATGGAGGGGACAAGTCGGACCGAGACTGGTGAGCCCCTAGGAACTAGCCGCCAGCATTGTCCGCCCGATCTCGACGGCGACGCGGATCTATTGTCGCGGCGACATCCAATGCATGCAATGGTTTGCCGAGGGTGAGTAGACGTATGCAATGTGCACGGCGTGTGTGCGGCAGGGGTGTGCCACGGGCCTGATAGCCTTTGTGTCCTTGGTCCCGTGTCCGTGGTGCATGTTTACGGGGCCAGACCCTGGGATGGAAGGTATAAGAAAGCGGCGGCGAGGCGTGTGCAGACGTGCAGCGCTGGGTACTGCGCATTGCCACCAGAGAGGTCTCGAGCGCCCCGTCGCCACTGTGGCAACATCAGGCCGGACCATGCTGATGCAGGCAGGCGGCGGCGGTCGGCGATGTTGTGTGTGCTATTGTTTCGCCACAAGATCGCCCTTCGTGAGATCATCGTCGGCATGTAACACCGGTTGCAGCTGTTAGAGGAGTGGTGGTCTCAAGGACAATGGAGGCTCCAAAGGGCTCCAGCATGCAAAGGGTCCCCGGCAAGCTTACGCGACTTGCACGGGTCACACAAAGGGACCGTGACAGGGTTCGAACAATGGGCGAGGAGTCGTGCACGAAGGAATCTGTTGTCTGCACTCACACACTCAGAAGGCATTTCGGGCGTCTTCAAGCGCATTCGGAGCAGTTCTATAGGGGCATCTGAGACCGATGTCGAGTCAAATCTGATGTCGCCATGCATTGGATTCGGAGGTTGCCCGCCGAGCTTCTTCAACCGCATCTCGCAAGCCGGCGTGAGTTTCAAGCAGCGTCAGGCCATGGTTCTGACTGTGTTAGACAGGCTTTCGCACACTCCCGTGCGCAACACAACGCGTCAGCGCAGGTCAAGTGGCACGAGCATCGGGAGGCATCAGCGCAGCCCGTGTCCCCACCCCAAGGAAAGAGCTGACGAAACCACAACATGCGCACCACGGACGCTGCGGACCGTGAGCACTCTATTGTCCTCGGCGTACACGGACACGCAGTCTGCAGATCAGAAGAGGGGCCGGGTGTTCCGCTGTCCGTTTGCTGGGCGCTGCACTGCTTCTCAGAGCGAGTGCCGCCGTCGGCGAAATCGCGGAGAAGCCCCTGTGCACACCGGACGAGGCAGGTCGAGGCGAGGCAGGCTAAGGTACGAGCATGTTCCCCCCGGCACCCCATGCCTCCGTTTCAGCTCGAATGTAGCCTTAGTCGACATGAAGCACTGCCTCAAGACAGCCGGAGTGGACAATACCCGTGGCGATCAGCACACAACATCTGACTTGAACTTTGGCTCCCGTGTGTGCACACTCCAGACTGATTGCCCTCGGAGATTGATTCGGGGGGACAAACAGACCTGACCACTCTTGGCAGCCTGCTATGTACTGGTGAGCCTTTCATGTCTGTGCTGTGTTGCGTTGGTAGCATGCCTGCAAGAGCCGCTCGTCCGTCACGTGGATCGCATTGTGGGCAGGCGGCATCTTGCCTGTCGGAGCTGAGTCATCCCCTAAGCTTTGCTTCCTCTCCTCCGAAGCCACGGCCCGCTCTCCAGTTCACGAAGTGACTGTAGTCTCCGGGATCGCTTATCAGAACTTCCGCAAGAACCTCGCCGGTACCTCCGCGGTTTTCTCCGCATTCACGACTCGGGCTCACCGCCTCTCGCCAACTCTCGAGTTGTCACGAAAGGCAATGAGACAATAGAATGGGTATTCCTAGCTCAGGACCGCTTACGCAGGATCCGCAGAAGCCACAAAGTCGCACACGCTTGGTTTGTCACCCCCGGGCAGCCCCACCCACCTCATGCAGACGCCTCCGCAAGCCCAGCCTGGCCCGAGCATTCGCCTCAGCGCCACAAGCTCGGGCCGCCTCGCTCGCTCGGCACACTAGCGCACACTCAGTGGGTCTGTAATTCAATTACATACCTGCTCTTCGTTCCTAAATCGATTACAAACTGACGAGAGGAGCGTCGCTTGCACGTGACTCCGACCACGCGACAAGGTTACGTAACAGCAAAATGTTAGATTTCCATCCCCCGACCCTCCACTTTCATGACCTCAGCTGCGTGCTGGGCGGCGCAGATCTGCACTTGCTACACCTCGGCATCAACAACAACAGCCACCATGTCCTCAGAAGAGCAGCGCCAGAAGGAGGAGGCCGCGTCCCGCCGGCACGCCAAGCTCGACAACGCCGGCGTGCTGCACATGAGCACGCAGGCCGAAATCCCGGACAAGATCACCATCGTGAGTGCGCGAGCGAGCGGCTGTATGTTGCGTCGGTGTAGAGCGCGGGACATGTTCCTCAGGCATGCACTGGCTGCGACTAGCTTCTTCCAGCCGACTGATAAGCTAACAGCCAGCTGCCCGGACACGAGCCGGACTACTCGGCGTGCACGTTCTGTCTGTGGGAGGAGGACCACACTCTCGGCAACGCGCTGCGGTGGATGATCATGAAGGAGTGAGTCGCTTTGTCTAGTGTCTGGACGGACTGCAGAGTGGCTGTCGAGTGGCAACTCTGCAGTCCCGAATTCCGATTACAAGCCTAGTTGCTTTCCTCTCGTCGGAGCTAACGCCCAGCCCCGACGTCGAGTACTGCGGTTACAGCGCGCCGCACCCGTCCGAGCCCAAGATCCACCTGCGCGTGCAGATGTACGAGGGCCTGTCGGCGGTGGACTGCCTGCGCCGCGCGCTTGCCAACCTGCGCGACCTGTACGAGACGATCGGCGCGCAGTACGACCGCTCGCTCAAGACGGACAAGTACGTCAAGGAGAAGGACGTCGACGTGCACAAGGTCGTCGCCGAGACGCTGCGCGAGCGCCTGGGCGAGGACATGGACGAGAGCGCTTAGGGCAGGGGGGATTCATAGACACTGTATATGTATAACAGTATTCGGCTACGACAGCAGGCTACCAGTCGTCGTCGGGCGGCGGCAGACCCTTCATCTCGGGCTCGCTGTCCGAGTCGCTCTGGTCGGCCTGCGCGCGCGCGAACAGGGCGTCCATCTCCTTCTGCTTCTTCTCCTCCTCGCTCATGACCTGCGCGGCGGGGACGAACTTCTTCTTGACAACGGCGGGCGCCGGTGCCTCGCTCAGCGGCTCCATGCCGTCGGGGCGCAGCGAGATGCGCTTGGGCGGCGTGTCGTCGCCGTTGATCCATTGCTCGGCGAGCGTGACCGGCGTCGGGTCGAGTGTGTCCACGTAGATGTCGTCCTGGAAGAACTGCGGCTTGTTCCGCATGATCGTGAACGTGACGTCTTCGAGCGTCTTTGCGGTCAAGCGGAGCGCCTTCGCCACCTCGACCTTGCGCACGTCGCACGCCGTCTTCGGGAAGAACGCGACGCCGAGCTGCGGCGCAGACCCCGTGAACGCGGGCAGCTTGGCGATCGGCTCCGCAGCTCCGGGCTGGATCTCAAACGCCTGAATCGCGCGCTCGCCTTTGCCCCAAACGTACAGGATGTTCGTGTCGGGGTCATACGCCGGGAAGAGCACCGAAGGGGACACGTCGATCGTGCACGACGCGAGAGTCTTGACCTCGTCGTCCGTCACCTCGTATAGGTTGATCTTGCGCATCGAGCCTCGGTTGAACCCGACACTGACCAGGTGCGTGTCGTCAACCCACGCAAGCTGGAACGAGCGCGGCGAGTCGTGCGCCTTGCCCGTAACTTGCTTATCGGGCTGGCGCGGGTCGAGCACAACTACCTGAGAGTTCTTGCAAGACAGTGCGACCTTGGCTCCATTGTGCGAGATCGCAAACGTGAAGATTTGACCAACATCGAGCGGCACGTGCAGCTGGTGCTGCCCCTCGCTGATGTCAAAGAAGTGAAGCGCGGGGGACTTCAGGTCGTTGCTCGCGACGACAATCAGGTTCCACGCCGTCGGGTGGAACGCGACGTGCGCGATCTTGTCCATGTGCGCCTTGATCGTCTGCTCTGGCTCGGGGCCGGGGCCCTCGATGCCGTCCTTCCCGACCCGCCACACACGGAGTGCTCCATCGTCACCCGCCAGCACAACCGTGTCCTGCTCCTCGCCGGCAAAGGCGGCGAAGTCCGTGAGGCCAGCGCCGCCGGACAGGAAGCCCTTGCCACCGTCAGGTACGCGGCCCTTCTGCGCTAGAGGGTGCACACAGACACGACCGCCCGGTCCCTGGATAGGGAACAGCGCCAGGCGGTTCGTGATGTGCAGCACGCACGAGTCCTGGTGCAGTGTGGCGACGGAGGGAATCTGGTCGTACGTGGGGTTCAGCGGTGAGCGCGCGCCCATGAACTTGCGCGACCAGTTTGGGTTGTACCGTGGCTTGTCTACGGGCGTGGGCTTCTCGTCCGGAATGACGCCGGCCAGAGTGGACTCGCGGCCACCAGGGATGCCCCGCGACGGCGGCTCGCCGTGCGGCATGGTCCGAGAGAGGGGGGCCTCCTCGACGCCGGGCAGCTTCTGGGGGTGGAAAGCGTGAGCCTCGGGGTTCTTCTGCGTTGTCTTGGTTTCAGATCCAGACGCGGCATTCGAGGTCTCGGTCTCGGTCTTCTCCTTCGACCCCGATCCGGTGGTTCCGGCGCCCTCGGACATTCCAAACATGTTTGCTTTGTCACTCTTGGGCGTCTCAAATTTGAGCACCTCACGATCCTTGCCGTAGTCCATGCGGATGACGTGACCTGCCCACGGCGCGTCCTTGGCGAGCACCGTCTCGCCCCACACCTCGTACTCGGGCATGTAGCGCTCGACGAACGCATGCACCTGCTCGTCCGTCATGCCCTTGCCGCCGTTGGCCGACTTCATGTTGTGCTCCTGCTGCAGGCGCCAGTCGAAGACGTAGTCGTAGCTCGTCGGCTCCACCTGCACCAGTACGGAGAAGTGCGGGTACATCTTCTGCGACACCTCGACAAGGCTCTCGTTGAGGTCCGTCAGAGACTCGAGCGAGTGCTTCGGGAAGTACTTCCCATCCTTCTTCTCGTGGCGCTGCTTGAGCGCCGCCGATGTCAGGGGGCCAAAGCCCATCGACCAGCCCTCGAGGACAAACACATCCAGAGGGCCGTCAACGGGCACGGTCTTCTCGCTCCGGTCGCCCTCGCCGTTGCACAGGCTCTTGTCGAAGACGGGTAGTTCAACGTGGCCGCTGCCCTCGTTAATATGTACGATTTTGTCGATGACTGAGGAGGCGAGCTCCATGTCGTGCGTGCCCGGTGGACCGCGTCCGGCAAGGAGAGGGTTGTTCGGGTGATTCTCCGCGACCTTCTTCAGTCCGTCGTGCGTGCGGTAGAGGTCGTCCAGAGACAGCACGGCGACCTTGAGGCCTTTGTCCCGGAGGTGCTGGAGGAGCGCATCGCAGAGCGTCGTCTTGCCACATCCCTGCGGTCCCTGCAGACCGACCATCAGAGGGCCCTTGTGGTCCTTGACATGCTCCTTCCGGAACTGCTCCAGGCGCTCACACACGTTGCGCACCTTGTAGGACGTCGAAGCGTAGTCCTCACCGTCCTCAGGCTTCGGGAGATCCTCCGAGGTAGGGGCCGCGGTTGGTGTTGACTCGGCCGCAGGCTTGGAAGAAGCTGAAGTGGAGGTAGCAGCAACAGCAGACGCAGGCGAGGGCGCTGGTGTAGCTTTCTTCTCCGGCTCAGGCGACGGCTCGGGCGAAACTGCTCTCGCCTCGTCCTTGGGCTCAGGCTTGGCCGTTGTCGAGGGCGGTTCTGATGGCGGCTGGGTCGAAGATTTCGTAGTTGACGAAGGCGACGCAGGAGAGTACGACGCAACGCGTTTCTCCCACTCTCCACGCCTCGTCGGGTCGAGCGAAACGGGTAGCGGCTTGTTGTCACTCCCGTCGAACCACGCCTTTGCTTCCTGCTCCGGTACGCTGCCGACGACGTCCGGGTACAGGTCAGCGTGATAGTCGATGAGCTGTCGGCGGGGAACGTTGATATGAACGGGCATGATCGTCTCGCCGTCCTTGTCCACGACGGGCAGCAGGATGCTTGCAACCCTGGCCTCCATGACGGGGAGGGTAGACCAGTGAGCGGCAGCCAGCGATCCCGACGTGACAGCGTACTGCAGCGGGTGTGTGACCTCCTGGTACCCCTGCGGCCCCGACAGCTCAATCTGGCGGAGTGTCATGTCCCCGCGGCCGATGAGGAAGACGATGCGGCGCTCCTCGTCGACGAGTGGGCTGAGCGGCCCCTGGCTGGTGTCGACGCTGGCGGTGAAGATCGTGCTGAGATCGGGCTTGAAGAGGGAGTACTGCCTGGACCGTGTGCGCGAAAAGGACGTAACGAACACCTCGTCGCCGGCCCACGCAACGCGCACCGGCTTCAGCGCTTGCAGCACAGTTGACAGGTCGCGCTTCTCGATCGGGTCGGCGCCAGAGCGCGGGTCCCAGACGTACATCTGCCCCTTCTTCGAGACACCCGCCACAAGCCGCCCATCAGACTTCCACGCCGCCGACCACAAAGGCTGGTTGTCCGGCACGGTCAGCGAAATCACAGCAGTGCCTGCGTGCAGGTCGTAGATCTCCACGGCGCTCGAGCACGCAAGGGCGATGCCTCGCGTCGTCGGATGCAGTGCAATCGAGGTTACGCGCGCGGGTGCCTTAAAGCTCGACAGCTGCTCCGGAGCCTCGAGTCCGCGTACGTTCAGAAAGGAGACCTGGCTGTTAGTTCGTCGTAGCATTCCTAAACTCACCGCTCCGTCGCTGCCGGCAACAACCATGTCTCCTCCCTCGAGTCGGGACAAGTCCCAGTCCGCGACGGGTCCGACTTTGCCGCTCCAAGCCTCACCCTCCTTATCGCCTACCGACGAGTAGTTGCGGACGCTCACGTCGCCGGACGGCGTGACGGTGACGACATGCTCACGATTCGTCTTCACGACAGAGGAATAGGCGGTCGTGTTCTGGGGCACGTCTCCGGCATGGGGCAGGTGCGAGCGGTACCACTCCTCGCGGGGAGGGACGGCGGGGACGGCGTTGCGGAACTTGGTCGCTCCGAACTGCTGCCTCATCTTGATGGAAGTTGGCGATAGACTATCTGCTTTCGGCAGATCGCGAGATGACGTTTCACGCAGGCGACGAGGCCTCCACCCTCCACCCCTCCACCGCTGACGCTGGCTGGTGGAGGTCCCAGCTTGGCTGGGGCCGGCGATCACCAGAGCCAATCCCAATCCGAGGTCGGGAAATAGCCGGCCTAAGCCGAGGGATGCCCAGATATCAGCTGGGCCTGACGTCGAGACCGAGGCGGCTGAGAACTCTTCTCGAGCTGCTTCTGTTGCTTCAGTCTACTTGTCTTCCTCGCTGAGAACGCCGACTCCAACGATGCTCTCTCTCCGCTCCGCCACGCGCCTGGCGCAGATCCCCTCCGTTGGGCGCATCGCCCGCTGCGCCCCCTCTGCTTCCGTCTTCGTCCTCCAGCAGCGCAACAATAGCACCGCTGGCATCTTCAACACTTCTCGTCTCGAGGGCAAGACTGGTGAGCTTCTTACTCTCTGCAAGAAGCTGACACGCAGTCCTGATTAGTGGTGCCTCAAGCGGCATCGGCGCGGCGACGGCGCAGCTCTTCTCGCGGTGCGGTTCGAACGTTGTGCTGCTCGCGCGAAGGAAGGAGAAGCTCGCTGAGGTCGCGGAGCAGTGTGCGGCGCTGCAGAAGGAAGGTGGATTCAGCGGTGGCAGAGTTGTCACCATCGAGGCGGACATGCAGGACCGGCGCTCGCTCGACAACGTTCTGAAACGTACCGAGGGATTGGACGTTGACATGTGAGTTATCTAGAGCTTCCCTCAGAGCTGATAACAGCCTCGTTAACAACGCCGGTCTCGTTAAGGGACGTGATCACGTCGGGGATGTCTGTGAGATTTGCGAGGCTTCCAACATAACTAACAACAGCGGAGGAAGACATGGACGTCATGTTCCAGACGAACGGTGAGCTCGCCGCTCACCCGACATTAGCTTACCACAGTCCTGGGCCTGTTCCACCTGACGCAGCGCCTCGTAAAGGACATGAAGCAGCGTAACTCTGGCGTAAGCTACCACAGCTTCCACGTTCAGCTAACGCGCAGATGATCATCAACGTCGGCAGTGTGGCGGGCATCGAGCCCTATGTCGGGGGTACGCTGTCCACTTTGACCACTTTGACTGACCAGCTGACACTAGGCTCGATCTATTGCGCGACGAAGAGCGCGGTCAACTCGATTTCGGGAGTGCTCCTGCGCGAGCTTGTGAACACGAACATCCGCGTCGCCGAGATCCAGCCGGGCATGGTCGAGACCGAGTTCTCGGTGGTCCGGTACCGCGGCGACAAGGACCGCGCGGACAACGAGTACAAGGGTCTGACGCCGCGTGAGCTGTTTTGATCATACGAAGCTGACAACAGTCACGGGCGCGGACATCGCGGAGGAGATTGTCTGGGTCGCCTCCAGGCCGGAACACGTCCAAATCGCGCAGATGCGTGAGTTGAACCAGAGCGATTGCGAACTGACAGACAGTCATCTTCCCGACGCAGCAGGCTAGCGCGACCATCAACTGGAGAAGGCCGGAGTAAGCTGTCTGCAAGAGGGTGAGTCGACTTTCGTTACTTCTCAATTAACTCCCAGCTGTCATGGCCCGCAGGCATGTGAGTTCCGTTGATACCGTCCCGTACTAGGACTGACCCGCAGCTCTATTCAACGATTTACCGGGTGAGTTTTACAGTTGAGGGGCTGTCGTAATCTAACGCGCAGTTCGCCGTGTTATACGACAGCGCCATGCAAAGCTTGATGAACTTGCCACAACTTGTGAGCTGTAAACGAACGCAGACATAGCTGACGCCAGCCCTCCAAACAGCCCAGCAAGAAGTAGAACTCCGAAGTCACATGCATTACATTTCCTGGTTCTTGATGATGACCTTGATCTCGTCGCCGCTCTCGACGGCGTCGAACGCCTCCTTGCTCCTGGACAGCGGGACGACCTTGGTGATGAGCTGCTTGAGGTCGACTGCGTTGCGGGCGAGCAGGTCGATCGCGTTCGGGAAGCAGGGCGCGGTGTAGCGCGTGATGCCTGCGTGTCAGCGCCTCGAAGGGAGACCAAGACTCACCCTTGACGTCGAGCTCCTTGTTCGTGACGGCCAGCGTCGGGAAGAGGTTTGTCTGGTGGTGGCCGAGCCCGACGGCGAGGTACGTCGCGCCCATCTGCGCGAGCGCAACGCCGAGCATGCCTCCGTCCTCTGCGCCGCTGGCCTCGACGACGCGCTCGAACCCCTCTTTGTCGACGCCCGCCTGGGCGATGTACTCTGCCGCGTTGCGCTTCGCCGCCTCGTACTTGATGTCGCCGACGGGTGTGTCCTCGTGCTCGTCGTCGTGCGCTCCGCTGCCGTTGCCGTTGCTGTTGCCGTTCTGGGCCAACGTAGTCGGCAGCTCGGGCACGAGGAACACGTGGTCGAACACGGGCCGCCCTGCCGGGTCCTTGTACGCCTGCGCGAACGCGACGCGCTTCGGGTTCACGTCAAACCCGACGACCTTGCTGAGGCCGTACGCGCGGGCCACTGCGCCAGTGATGAGCCCGATCGGGCCCGTGCCCACGACGGCGAGCGTCTGGTGCGCGCGCAGGTCCGCGCGCCGCGCGATGTTCACCCCGATCGCCAAAGGCTGGATTGACCCCGCCTCCTCCCACGACAGGCTGGCGGGGATGTGCGGCGCCATGTCCGCCGGCAGCGCGAAGTAGCGCGACAGAGAGCCGACGGACCCGGGGCTGCCGCAGTAGTGCGCGTCAAGGCAGATGTTCATCCGGCCCTCCTTGCAGTTCCGGCAGCGGCGGCAGGGGAGCCCCGGCTCGACTATCCGTCAGCGTTGTTCCTCACTCCATTTCTCGTTTGAGTTGCTTTGGAGAGCCAGGGGACAGCGGTCAGTGGGAAGGTGGGGAATGCCAATGTGACTGGCGGAGGGATGGGTCGTGCGGTGGACTGGGGGTGCGTCGTTGCCATCTCCGCCTGTGTAGCACTGTACTCACCAGCAACGCGGTCGCCGACCTTGTGCGTCTTCACCATGTCGCCAACGGCGATGACCTCGCCCGCACTCTCGTGCCCCATCACCAGCGGCTCGGTGACGGGACGCCCGCCGACACCGCCGGCCGTGTAGTTGTGCAGGTCCGAGCCGCAGATGCCGCTCGCGATGACGCGCACGAGCACACCGTCGGGCTGCAGGACCGGCATCGGCGTGTTGCGCACGACAATGCTGCGTTTCTTGAGCAGCACGCATGCCGTGTTCTCCCCCAGGTCCAGCGCTTGGACCTGGGGAGGCTGTTCCTTGACGAGGTGGTGGAAGGCGGACATCGGTGTTCGTGTTCGCGCTCGTTGTCGGGAAGGAGTTGAAGCAGGATTCAGAGGAGAGAGGGATGCCGGAGGATGCGCAGAAGGTTAAGAAGGAAGAGCCGAGTGCCCAGAAAGAGTAAAGCGGCTGCTAGACGGTGGAGACGCCCACACAAACGGTGGTAGCCCAGCCTAGGACCGGTCCGGACGCCGGCCCACACCGGCACATCGGCATCTAACGGCAACCGGCGCATTCCTCGGCCACGGCCGAGCTCAAGTCACCGCTGCCCTGCTTGTCCGCTGGCACGTCAGCCAGACCCGGCCCTACACACAACTACCAGCACAACACCCCGCACCCACCCGACCTTCTCGACAACATGCATTCTAATCCTGGAGGCCAGACGGCTGGCCAGGTTTAATCGTTTTACACTAGAAAACTAAAAAGTAGCCACTCTACTCAAACTGGACCTTGGGCAGCTCAAAGAGCACAAAGTCGTAGTACTCCTGCTCCATGACGTTGGCCCACTCGCCGATCAGGTCCTCGGCGCCGACGGCCTCCTTCTTCTTCGCCGCCGCCTTCTCCTTCGACTTGCCCGACGCCAGATCGTTGTACTGCGCCGACAGCTGCTTCAGCGTCTTGACCGCCGTCTTGGGCTCCGGCTGTAACGTCAGCTATACACCTTCAAAGATAGCTTACCTTGACGATGACGCCCGCGTAGTCAGCCGGCAGACCGTACCGCAGCACGCTCTCGACAAACATGCGCACCGTCTTCAGGTGCGAGAGCAGCTGGTACGCTTCTGAGAAGTTTATCCGGGACAGGCGAAGGAGCTCCGTCTGGTCGTCAGCTAAAACAGGGTGGAGAGAGCTTACCCAGAGTTCCTTCTCCTCCTTCTCGAGTCGCGCGAGCTCCTCCTTCTGGTTCTCCGACGCATCGTCGTCCCACTTGAACTCGCGCACCTGGTACTTGTTCTCGCGCGCTTTGTGAACAAACTCGTCGTGGAACTTCTTGAACAGCGTGACGGTGACGAGCTTGTACTCGCCGTCCTCGGCGACCTCCTTGGAGCTGCGGGGCACAACCATGCTCGACAGGCGCTCGTAGCCGTCGTACCAGTTCTTGATGTTGTTCCTGTGTGTCAGTTGCTGTTTCAAGCCAATGCTCCAGCACGCACTTTGGCACCGCGACGAGCAGCGTCTCGAGGTATTCTGAGCCCTCAACGAGGTCGCCCTTCTTCACGACGTCGATCAGCGACTTCTGCGCGAGGTTGCCCCTGTTATGCGTCAGCGTCGTCTCGCCTTCCCTGCTTCCGCTGCAACGCACTGCTGCTTGCGCTGGAGCGTGTTCAGTGCGCCCTTGGCGAGCTGGTACTGCTGCGTCTTCTGCTTCTGGGACGACTCGATCGTGTTCATTTCCTGGGTGTCAGCTCTGAGGAACGCACTTCAGTAGCTTGGCACCCCCTGATGGTTGGTTGCCGATCAGCGGCTGCGCGCCAGGGGAAGACAACTCACGCTCTGTAGCGCGGCGATGACATCGACGACCTTGCCGCCCTCGCCCCAACGGCCCTTGTCCCAGCGCCATGAGCCCGATCCTTGCGGGTCCGGGATGAGGTACTCCTCGACGGGTCGGTCGTTGACGCGCGCGTGCTGCTGGAGGCGCTCCTTGTCGTCGTTGACAAGAGAGCGCAGCGTGTCGAGCAGCTTGGAGACGGTCTGCGTGAAGGCCGCGTCCGTCTTGGGCAGCGCGTCCGAGAGCGAGATGAGCGACGAGAGGGTCCCAGCCTGGTGTGGTTAGCTACTGAAGAACCGAACACAGCTGGAGCTGGCGGAGAAGCACGATGGCAGCGCAATGGCAGCGTGCGCCCGGCAGCGCGCGAACGTACCTTGAGATCGGGGATCTCCCAGCCGCCGCAGGTGACCTGGCCGCCGGTGGCGTGGCGGACGTCCTGGAGGACGGAGGCCGGGTCACCGTCGTGGAGCGGGACGGAGATAAGCCAGTACGACAGATCGGACGGCATGGTGTCCGTTCGGTGCGTGGGGTGCTGTGGTGTTGGTGGATCGATGTGCACCGCTCGTCGATGACCTCGCGGCGGCGGTCGTGACGCATGATACGGCGCGGGGCGCCTACACGGGGGTAGGTAGGCTTGGACTAGTGTATTTCCTGTTATTAGTGATCGGTATTGCACGCCTAACCCTCGCTTGGACACCTCGGTCAGTGGCACATGGCGGGGACCTTGTTCCTGAGTCCAGCGCCCAGCGACCCGAGGAGCCGAGCTCACTGCGAGTGCGTCATGCGGCGACCAGGCGACCAGCGCTCAGTGCCTCGGCCAGTAGAGACGAGCGAGATCCTTGTCGATCCCCAGATTGTTCTTTTCATTTCCCCGTCGCCCCCGCGTCTCCATCTCCTCCTCGTCCATCCGGCTCAGGTCGACCACCAGCATGCGCGGAATCCTCACCCAGCCGGTCCGGCTTGCGCGGGTCGTGCGCCCGCCTCCCCTCTCGGCGCCTGTCCGCCTCGCGCCGCGCCCAAGCCCCACTGGCAGTGGGCCCAGCGTCCTGCAGCACATCCCGAAACGCGGGTTCTCGAGCGGCGGCCCGAAGCGCAGCAGATACGACCGCTGGGACCCGTACGGCGGCCAGGGGCAGCCCGGGTCCGGCCGCCAAAACGTCGAGAACTACGTCAAGCGGCGCCTCGGCGGCGACCGTGGCGTCAAGATCTACGCGATCGGTATCGGCGCCGCGCTCATTTACTACGTGTGCCAGTGAGTCACCAGCCGTTTTTTCCGAGACGAGGCGAGACAGCAATTGACCGCGCGAACAGCCTCGAGCGCGTGCCCGAGACGGGACGGCTGCGCTTCATGGACTGCTCCGTCGACCAGGAGACCGAGGTGCGTGCATGCATTCGGCACCCGCGCTGGGCGCGGTGCGGGGTGCACAGGGTGTACGGGGGTGCGAGGGCTGACGGCAGATCGGCCTGGCCACATACCAGGAGACGATGCAGCAGTTCGGGGGGCAGATCCTGTCTCCGAACCACCCGATCTCGAAGCGGGTGCGGCACATTGCGACGCGCATCGTCGAGGGCAACGACCTGGGCAAGATGAAGCAGGGGCACTCGCTGGGCGCCGTCGAGGGCCCGGGCTGGGGCAGCGACCTCGAGTACATCTTCGGCGAGGGCGTGCGCAAGAACCGCGACCCGAACCTGCCGGCGGACCTGAATGAGTGGGAGGTGTACGTCGTCGACGACCCCAAGACGCAGAACGCGTTTGTGATTCCCGGAGGCAAGATCTTCGTCTTCACCGGCATCCTGCCTGTCAGCGGCAACGACGACGGCCTCGCCACCGTCATGGGCCACGAGATCGCGCACGTCGTCGCTCGCCACGGCGCAGAGCGCATGAGCCAGATGAAGGTCCTCTTCGGCGTCAGCTTCCTGCTCGAGTCGCTCGGTCTCGATGTCGGCTTCACGCGACTCCTCGTCACCTTCCTCCTCCAGTGAGTCTGAGTCCCCTCTTTCTCTGCGTCTTCGCCCCTTCTCCCGCCCTTAGCGGCAGCCACAGACACGGCCACGAACTCAGCGCTGACACCCTCAGACTCCCAAACTCGCGCACGAACGAGACCGAGGCCGACAACATCGGCCTCAAGCTCATGGCCCGCGCGTGCTACAACCCGGCCGAGGGCCCGCGCGTGTGGGAGCGCATGACCGAGGTCGAGGGCATGCGCGGCGGCGGCAACCTCGACTTCATGTCGACGCACCCCGCGAGCAAGAAGCGCATCAAGGCGCTGCGCAAGGAGCAGCCCGAGGCGATGGAGGAGCGCGACAAGCACTGCGGCGCCGCCCAGGCCGCCATGGACGGCGGCTTCGGCGATGCCGTCAACTGGGCGCGCAACGGCACGGCGCGCACGCCGTGGGGATGAGCTAGCTTCTATGGGTTACAGACAGGCAGGGTACGCTATGTTATTAGATCGGGCCATCCGGACAGCAACGGAGTCAGTTGAGACGACGGCTCGACGCAAGCACGGCTGGGCATTATATCGTACATCGCAACTCTACAGTGAACATACCTTCCTAGAGATGAGATTCCGGACGGCGCTGTGATCTATGTCTCTCAGCTTGGAACGAGCGGGGACGCCTGGCCATAGAGGCTCGTGGGGAGAGTCCCGGCGTGAGGAAGGGGAGGGAGGAGGGCTTGCCTGGTGCGAACTGGTGTTTCGGATTTGAGCAGTCGGTGCGAGAAGATAAAGAGGGGCGCCAAGGAAGCGAGAGGCGCAAGCGGGACGTCTAGTTGTCCCCCTCCGTGTCGAACTTGTGCTTGCCCATGCGCTCGTACCCGGTGACGCCGCGCCCAGACCCAGTGACACCCACACGGCCTGCCGTGGTCAGCTTCAACCTCGGAGTTCCTGAAGCTGGCACTCACCGTAGGGGTTGTCGGGCGTCTGGAAGACGCTCTTGCCCTCGAGTCCGGCGATGTGGATGCCCTTCTTGGCGGCCTTCTTGCCGAACTTCTGCCACGAGTTCTGCTTGCCGCGCATCTCGTCGGCGCGCGCCTTCTGCTTCTCCATCCACTTCTCTCCCTTGGCTTTCTTCTTCTCTTTCTCGCGCTCGGACAGCTGGTCGTGCGCCGGCCGCTTCGGCTGCGGCTTCGGCACCGGCGCGCTCGGGTCGTGCGGCCGCAGCGACGCGAGCGGGACATTCGTCGACGACGTGTACCCCTTGAACGTGATCGTGTACAGCGGCGAGTCCTGCGAGCCCACCACGGCGTTAATGCGCGCCGGGTACCTGTGTGTTAGCTCAGTCCCGGGGCGATCAAGCTGGCGGAAGCGTTGGACTCACCACTTGCCATCCTTGTACTTGGCCATACAGTCCATGCCCGCCCTGTACTCTCCTTGGTCTTGCCAATTGGTGTTAGCTTTGTTCTCCTCTTTCGGGACATGGGTAGCATCACGTTGTTTCTTTTCCTTGCCCTTGGATGCCTTGGCCTTGGCCGCCTCGGCCGCCTGAGCCGCCTCGGTCAGCTCGATGAGCTCATTGAACTCGGCCTTGAGCTGGAGGAGATCTGCGTTCTCAGGATCCGATTCGAGCTGGAGATTTACGAGTGCGAGCTGGTCCTTGAACGTCTGCAGCTCATCGGAGGACATCGTAGGCGGGGTCGTGGGGGGGGGGGAAAGAGGAAACCGTGGAAAACCGTGCGTGAACGTTGTCGAGGCGAAGTGATTAGTTCATGGTTAGACCTGTCGCGCACAGATCCATATCCTTCTCCACACTTGAAAACAACCTTATCCGGCCATCCCGTTAGAATTCATGTCGCCACCCACCGATCCACCGAGAGCTCACGGCCTAGCCGCGAGCCGAAGCAGGCACGCGACCCCTGTTAGCGCGATTCCAGTGCATTGCTTCTGGTGCAGCTCATCGTTCAAGCATTGATACATGCGGTTACTTCTACACATGCATTAAGGTTGCTGACAGGTTAGCTAGCTACACGTCTTCGGATCTCAGGCCGAAGCCTCGTTCGCCTGGACCTCCAGGAGGCGGTATGCGTCCGCAACGAGGTACAGGCTGCCGCACAGGACGATGAAGCCCGTCTCCTTCTGCTGCTCATCCGCCCAACGCAGGGCGTCAGCCACGCCCTCGGCGCCCATACCCTTGGCCTCATAGAACTCTCCTTCCTCGCCGATAAACGGCTTCACCGTCTCGGCCGCCTTGTCCGTGTCGATCTGCGTGATCCACGGCATGCCGACGACCGGCGCCGTGAAGCGGGGGACGGCAACGCGGTCGCCCTTCTTCAGCAGCGGCTGCACGACACCGACGGGACTCTTGCCGATGGACGCAGACATGGCCAGAACGAACGTTCGCGGCGCTCCCTCGGGAAGGTTCAGCGAGTCGATGTACCGCTGCAGGGTCGTCGAAGAATCGAAGTTGTGTGCGCCGTCGACGAGAACGGGAATCGGCCGCTTGGGCCCCCGGAATGTAAGCCACGAGCAGCGGCCGCGCCACTGCGTGCTGGCGACACCCTTCTGAATCGCCTCATCCGTCAGGCCGTCGAGCTTCGGCTGGATCTTGCGGGCTCGGGGCTCGGTGCGGATGTAGTCGAGGATCGTGAGGGCGAGCGAGAGGTTGTCGAGCTGGTGGGCGCCGGGGAGCGGGAGTCGGGTCTCGATGGCTCCGCCGGGACTGCCCTTGAGGGGCGTGCGGATGAGAGGCGGCTTCGGTGGTGTGAACGGCGAGAGACCGATCGGCCCAGGTGCCTCGACCTCTATGCTGGGTTCGGCCTGCACAAAGAGCGCGCCCTTCTCCGCACAAACCTCTCTAGCCCTTGCATCTGCTTCAGGGTTCTGGTGCGGCGTGCTCACAAGCACGCCACCCTCCACGGCGATTTGGGCCTTATCAGATGTGATTTCAGTGATGGTGTCACCCAGGATGGCGGTGTGGTCGAGCGAGACGGACGAGAGTCCCGACGCTAGCACGATCTCTTTGGGGAGAATATTCGTCGCGTCTCGGCCACCTCCGATGCCGCATTCCACAATCATCACGTCAACCCCGCGGTTGATGCACATGCGGTAGAACGCCCACGTCGAAATTTCAAAGGTCGTGGACTCGAGCTGCTCCTTGTTCGCAATCGCCTGCACGAACGCAACGTTCTCCGCGTACTCCTCGCTGGAGACGATCTGGCCGTCGAACAGGCAGGTGTCGCGGGGCTCAACTAAGTGAGGTGAATTGTACCTGCCCGTTTTCAACCCGGCGGCCATGAGGCACGACTCGAGCAGCGCCGACGTCGAGCCCTTGCCGTTCGTTCCAGCGAGGTGAATCGCGGGGATGGTGATGGGCGGGAGCGACTTGCCGAGGATGCGTTGCCGGTCGGTACCAAGCATGATCTTTCCGACTCCTGTCGGAGCGGCGACCCCAGACTGCTGGGCCGCTTTCGCCTGGGCGAGCGCGGCGGCTCTGGAGGCGACGGTGTCGGGGATCCATTCCCCGCCGTGGGTCTTAGAATTGGCCGCACCGGCCGGGAGAGCTGCGGGTCCGGTGGTCATGTCGCGTGGGACGAGGTTGAGGCCGTCTGTACGGTGTTGAACGTACGTCGGAGGTCTCGGCGGTGGAGGTAAAGATACACGCGTGGTGGGGTAGCCAATCGGAGGGTGGGCGAGGGCGGGGAGCTGCGGGGGAGGGAGACGCGGAGGCACTGTGGAGTCGGACCTAGACCATCCACCGCCCGGAGGGTGAGGGTGGGCAAACGGATGGTGCGGGTAGTGGTGAGGGTGAGGAGGAGGGGGAGGATGGTGGTGGTGAGCAGGAGGGTGGTAGAAGTTATGTGGGACGGGGTGGTGGTTATGGTAGGCTGGGTGCGGGTGCGGATGCGGGTGCAGGTGCGGGTGAGGGTGAGGGTGCGCTGGGTGAGAGTGAGGCTGAGGCTGGGGCTGGTGAGGGGGCGGAGGCCCAGGAGGCCCAGGTGCAGGAGCAGGGTAGCCGTGCCCAGGGAATCCTGAATCGAGTCTGCTGTCGACAATATTCACTCGATTAGCGCATGGAAAACTTGGTCCCGTCGGATAGTAATGGCCCGGATAACGAGGCGCAAACGACGGCAATTGAGGCGCACGCGGCGCTGCTCCTGGCGCTGGGGCGACTCGTCCTTCTGCTCCGGGTTCTGCTCCTGGGGCACAAGGAACAGCTCTGGCGGCTGCAAGTGGCCGTGGGGGATGCGCATCATGCGGGCCAGCAGGGCCACCTGGCGGACACTCGCTATCTAATGGCCGCCCCCGAGGGGCATGAGGGGCATGCGGGTCTGCAGAGCGTGCATGAGGTGACGGCGGGTTTGTAACCACTTTGTCCCCGGGCTCCGTCGCCTGGCTCTCATCCGGCTGCGCAGGTGTTGCGGGCGTTGTCAACCCCGAATGCCTGGTGGTGGCTGGCTCGGTCGTCTCACCTGGTGCGGACGGCGCGGCTGAGGCCCTCGGAAGAGACACAGGGGATGCTGGAAGCGTCGTCGTCGCCTGTGTGTCCTTACGGCTGCGTTTCGGCGGTCCCGCGTATTCGTTCTCTTGCATTTTGATCTCGTGTGATCGGAAATCAAGCGCATTCCAGGCGACCTCGGTCACCGACAGGTCCGGGAGTCGCACGACCGCGCGACGCGTCTGGTCCTTGATCTCCAGCAGCTCTGCAGCATACGAGACTCCAGCTTTCTTGAACTTGATGAAGCCGCCGGTTTCTACTGCATGCACCTTGCGATACAGCTCCTCCTCTGCCTTGCGCTTGCGCGCCTCGACCATTGCAGGGTTATGCGTAGGGCACAGGAGCTCGACCGCAAACTCCCCACCTCCTGGCAGTTCCGATCTTTCCGCGGCTGTGCCTCCCCCGGCCGCCGGTGCAGGCTTCACCCCAGCAAAGTAGTGAACCTGTGGGTTTTCGCGCGCGCAGGGAACGTGATACGCACGGAGGCATTTGCCCTTCGTGCATTGGATCTTTGTGCCGCGGCGTGCAGTTCGCTTATCGATGCAAGCCGAGCACTTGAGCTTCCATCGGTCTTTTCCGATATCGTTCAGCCCCTTGACATAGGTGATCATAATGCCATCCACCTCCACGTCTTCGGTGTACGCCTCAGGGATAGCCACCGCGCACGAAGAGTGCGCCAGGACCTCTGGCGTTATTGTCATTGATTTCAGGTGCTCGGAAGGCTCGAACACGCGGGCGAGATCATCCGCAACCAGGGAAGGACACAGGATGCACGGATAATTGGGGATCTCGCGGGTGACAGACGGCTTCTTCGCTGGTTCGGGCGTTAAGGGTACGATCTGTTGCGGGCGTTTAATGCGGATGATTGGAAGCTTGACAGGTGCGGGCTCCTCGACTGGCGGTGGCTGCGGCTCCTCTTTCTTCCGACGCTTGGCAGCTCTCTCTGTCTCTTCTTCGTCATCACTGCTTTCGGGTGTGAACGGCCGGTCGCCGGTGAGATAATCGACATCGATGGTGACGCTGAAGTTGACGCACGTGCACGCCTTCGCCTTGCGTCCGAGCTCCAGCCAGTTCGGCAGCGCAAAGTTTACACTCTCAGCACAGTTGAAACCCATATTGAAACCGGCGTGATAGCCTCGAGGGAAGGTGATCACGAACTCGTGCTGGTTGTGAACGAGCTTGTTCACGGGAATGCCGTGGTCGCGGAGCATTGTCGGCGAAAGCGTGCAGGACTTGTGTCGCATAAACTGGTCGCAGTGGTTGGCGTCGGTAGGGAAGAAAGTCTTGGCGATGGACTCGAACCGCTCCGCCTTGGCCTGGGGAACAGCGTACCAGAACTTTGGAGCCCCGAAGTGGATGTAATTGATGGAGTAGAGGTCCATGTCCTCGACATGCCATGAGAAGGCCGCTCGCCACATTCCGAAATAGAGGTACGGCGAGTTGACACCAGGTAGCTTCCTAGGCAGTTTGTTCAGCATGTTCGGCAGATTCGCGACGTTCCACGGGTACGACGGATCGGCAAACAGCGATCCAGGCAGATCCGCGCCGTACCAGCTGGGGGTCGACATGCCGATCTGCTTCCAGAACTTGCGCTCGATTCCAGCGCATCCGGTCACGGTGAAGTCGGTCGGTTCGACGCCCTCGGGCAACCATGCTCGGCTGAGGTCGGTCTCTTCGTAAAATGGATCCAGAGGCGTCTCCTGGTTGGCGTGCTCTGGCGTTTCCGGCGGCGTCGTGGCCATTGGCTCTTGCTCCGACTTGGACGTACTCGAGTCGTTGTCCAGAGCCGGCACGTCATCAACGTCCATCTTCTCTGAGGGCTCCGTCGTCAGCGCCGATTCCGTTGGTTGGTCAAAGTTCGACGAGTCCTTGGCAGCGGCCGCAGCGGCAGCGGCGACCTCTCGTTGCCGCTTTCGCTCCGCAGCGGCCTCCAGTTTCTGCTTGCGGACCTTGGCTTTTTCCTGACGCTCGGCCTTCTTCTTCGCCAACCATTCCTTGACCTCCTTGGAGTCGCGGTTCGTCGTCCGATCGACTTCCTTCGGACTAGCCGTAAAGAAGTCCTTCTGCGAGCACTTGTCGAACCACTCGTGTATTGACAGAGGCCGGCTGCGGTTGCGTTCGATGTTGCGCTGAACGAAAACACCATTTCGGCCGAGCATGCGCTGCTCAATCGGACTTCGGATCTCGAGATCTTGCATGGCTCGCTTGTCGATGAGTTGCACGCCCTCGACCCATTCTTGCGGTGGCACGATCTTCACAATGCTGGACCGTTCGCCCCACGGTCTCACCTTCTCCATGTACTGGGCGAAGTCCTGCCATGTCAGATGCCTTCTCCAGGGTTAACATACCTTGAACTCCTCCATCGACGGCTTGAATATTGGAATGCCGCGAGTCGCCTCCGGGTCTTCCTCCGGCCAGACGTACACGCCTTCGGGTATTGGCTCAGGTTCGGACTCATCGGTCTTGTGGGGGTTGTTGCTGAGAGGGTAGCTAATCGTGTCAGTGATGAAGCTGCGGCGAGGTTGTTACGTACAAGCAATATGGTTGAGCGATTTCGGGAGCCACCGGAGTGGAGGTCGCACCGACAGCAGGCGCCGGCGCAGGCGCAGGTTGTGACTGACTAGCGTGTGCAGCCTTCCGTGGTGACGTTCTCGTGGGAGTCGCCGATGCAGCACTTCCCCTGGACTTCTTCGCAGACTTCGGCGTCGTGTGGGATGACTTCGAGCTGCTGGGTTGCGGCTGCTCTGCTGTGCTCGAAATGTTGGAAGAGGCGTTGTTGTTTTCTGGAGTGGTCGGGCGAGGCTCGGTAGCCACTCCAGACGCGTCTGGGTGGGAGTCGACCGACATCGTTCGACCGCTACGTTACTCTAGGTGAGTCGAGGCGCTGGCGAATCCGCGATCGAGAGGGTATGCTGGGCGTGGAGGGTGAATGATGAGATGCTGTCGAGACGTGAGTGCGAGATACCTGGTGCTGAGTGGCGACTTAGCCGGCTGGGACCCCGAAACGGACCACGTGGCAAGCCTGTTTCAGCGAGACTGAGCTGCTAGCTGCTGCGATTCTTGCTTGATCTCCAAGCGGCGTTAATTAGTCCCCATCCCGCATAGCTACTCCACGCCCCTGGAGAAGGCCTGAGCTTAGAGCATGCAGCAAGGAACAGGACAAGGTTCATCTTCGGCGGGGACAGTTGAGTGGAGCAGGAACCAGGAGATCACCGCCGGCTTGGCCACAGGAGAGGTCGGATAGGCCCCATGCACTCAGTCACGAGTACGGCTGTGGACGCGCCTACGGTCATCAGTAAACTACACTAGCGGCAGTGGTCTGACACACGCCTGCATATCCTGCAAGAAGCACATCGCACAGCCAGCAGCAAACCCCACTGCGAGACATCTTCAGGCGGAGAACATACCGTGGAGAGCTCGGCACGACCCTCACCCTGGAGCCCTGCCCTCCTGCCACATAACGTCCCGTCATAATCTCCGGTTCCGCGGGTCTCAACCAGCCAGTACTGCGCGGCCCTCTCTTGGCATCCTCTCTGGCCTCTTTTGGCTAAGATCATGTGTAGTATCTGTTCTTAACATAGTGAGATATGTTATAGCCCCACGGGGCTTCAATCTCCCTTTATCTTTCCTCGCCCGAGGTGCCTCTGCGGCTTGCTGCACGCATCCTCACGATGTCGCTGGCCTTACACTACCGCCTTCTGATGTCAGGGTACACAAACCTCCTTTTTGCTTTGCTCCTTTGCACCATCCTCATTCACCTTGGTCGTTACGATGCAGGTCGAGTAGCCTGTCTGCAGCTGACATGCAGATGGCCTTGCAGTGCCAGGGGTAGACTCACTAGCAGGCCTGAACTAACGCAGAACGAGGCACACGGAATGCGGAACGAGCGAGGTCGCATGACCTAACCCTCAGCATCCCAGCAGATAACGCAGCGCAGCATGACGCAGCCGATCGATGTATTAGAGGCCGCTAGCTGGGTCTCTAGCTTTCCCATCCGCCTCACTACCATCACTCCTGCCTGAACGACCAGCATCATGTCCCGCCCCGGGCACGCCGAACCAGCCCTCTCGCCGCTGCCCCTCGAGCTCCTCGAGGAGATCGCCTCGCAGCTCCCGCGGCCCGATGCCGCCCGCTTCCTCCGCGTTAACACGCTCTTTCACCACGCCTGCGTCGGAGTACTGTATGCCGAGGTGCCGGACGTGCTTGCTTTCCACTCGCGCTCGTCGCACTCGAGGTACGCGCACCGCCGCCCGCCGCTCTACGTTCCGGAGTATGCGCGGCACGTCCGCTGCCTCGAGGTGCGCGGCAAGGTGTTCAACTGCTGCAAGGGCCCCACGCCCCCACTCCCCTCCCTCAAGGTTATCCGGCTAGAGTTCGCCGGGATCGACACCAGCGTCAGCAACAAGGTGCACTTCACCTCGGCGTGGGCGTACCGCGTGCCGACGCTCGTCGTGGGCTCTCCGAGCCCCATTAGGAAAGACGTGCGGCGGGCGCTCAGTTTCGCCGCGAAGGGCAAGCCGGAGGAACTCGTTCTGCTCATCAGAGAGCTGAAATCGGAACGGCTCGTGGCGCCGATCCTAGGGGCTTACACGCCGCGCGGCAGGAGGACAGTCACGGTCATTCTGAATTTGGACGGCGGCGAGCCACAAGTGGTTATCGGCTCGCTCCTCACTCTGTGCAGGTGTCTCGCAAACATGGATAAGCGCCCGCTCCTGAATCACCGGTTGGAGCGGGTCTGCTTCGCAGTTGGGGGAGTGGAGTTTTCTGCCCCCGGACATCGGGAGCTCTTGAAGGCTCTGGAAAGGCACATGATCAAGCACAGGGCCGTCGCGCGGCAGCCAGACGCCGTCAGCGTCCCCGACACGGATGCCTCTTTCCACACACCGCCTCCGGAAGACGACGGTTCTGAGCACGGTATCCGCGTGGAAGAGGTCCTGCCGCCGCCGGCTATCGAGCTCCTACACATGGACGATTACCTGCGCTCTGAGCGGTCGCGGCACGTCCTGAATCAGGACGACCTGCTCAAGCACTTCGCCGCGCTCGAGTGCGGGAGGATCATCGGGGAGGGCGACGTTGCTCGCCTGGTGGCGGCGCACAGCGACAGAGTGCCGCTGACCGAGCTTCCGGATAGCTTAGCAGCGTACGAACCAGGCTACACCGAGCCGTACCACCTCTACGAGGCGGGAATGTACTACAGTTCTGTGGGCGATGACTGGGACTCTCCGGGGGACTCGGACTCGGACGACTTCGTGCACGAGGGCTTCTGGGGTGAGTCCGAGTCCCCGCCTCCCGTCACCGAGAACATAGGGCCGCACACCCCCATCGACTACAGCGATTATCCACCCTTCGATCCCAACGTGGTGTACGACCTCTTCGGTGACCCAGTCTCGTCGCCTGAGTCTGATGGCGAATACATGACCGAGGCTCAGGCATGGGAGCATTACGTTGACCAAGCGACGGCCATGCCTCGCTACCGCTTACGAACCGCCCCGGACCAGGTTGAGGGCGAACATGTCGTGTACAAAGCCCAGGGTTACGGCAGTGGAGGAGACTTCACCGATCAGGAGGACCGCTCTGTCAAGCAAGAGGACGGTCCCGCCGACCAAGAGGGCGACTCTGTCGAGGAAGGGGATCATTCTGTCGAGCATGGCGACGACTACTTCGACCAAGACGACGACTATGTTGAGCAAGACGACGACTTCGTTGAGCAGGCCGATGACTACGGGGGACAGGAAGCCGGCCATGTCAAACAGGAGGGTTTCAACTCTGAGCCAGAAGATGACTACATCGACCAGGAGGACGAATACATCGAAGGGGAGGACAGCTACGTCGATCAGAGTGATGACTTCGTCGAACAGGAGGATGGCTATCTCGATCAGGAGGAGGACAACTACCTCAATCAGGAGGAGCATGACCACTTCGGTCAGAAGGACGACCTTGACTACGATGATGGCTACGCGGACCAAGAGGATGCCGCCGTAGAAGACGAGGAGGATGATGACTACATCGAGCAAGGCGACAGCTATGCCGAGCAGGAAGAAGACTACGATGACGGTGGGGACAGCCAGGAGGAGCAGGAGGACGATTACCTCGAACAACAAGAAGACTACGAAGAGCGAGACGAAGACCTCCCGGAGCAGGAGAACCAGTACGACAACGTGGGCGACGAGGAGCGGGGAACTGAGCGGGAGGAAGACTATATTGACCACGAAGACGACTATGCGGAGCGAGAGGACGACTATGTGGAGCAAGAGAACGACGACATGTGGACGACTATGTCGACGGTGCGGACGTCGACGCGGAGCAGGATGACGAACCCGACGACGATGGAGTGAGCGCCGGTGCGGACGACTATGACGACGATGTCCTCGATGACGGCTATGACTACGACGGTGGTGACTACGACGATGACGGTGACTTTGATGACGGCGACGACGATTACGGTGACTACGATGACGACGACGACGACGATTAGGCTAGGATTTCTCCTCTGTTAAAGCGATGCCATCGACCGTACCGGCGTACCCCGTGGTTAACCGCCCGCTCAGCGCACTTGGTCTTCCCTCCTCCACAGCCGCAGCTGACTCAACCGCGATCGACCATGGTTCCTGATCCTCACGCAACGCATTCGTCTGGCCCGCTCCGTCCTCTCACTTCATCATCCTTACCTTTGCCTTCTACCTGCCGTTTCTGAAGGCCGCTCCATCTTCAAGGCAAGCATCATGACGCAGGGTCTGCGTGCCAGCTCCCCCTTTGCGGCTTTGCCCGCCGCACTTATTGCAACCATTGCGTCCCACGCCACTTCCTCCGACATCGCTCGGCTCTTGCGTGTGAACTCGCTCTTCCACAAAGCCTGCGTCAAGGTCCTCTACACCCAGGTAGCGGATATCGTTTTCGCCGACACTCCCCCCGACGGCGACCCTCGCCGCCGCCGTCCCTGCTACGTCCATCTCCGCCCCCCTCTGGACAACGTTACGTACGCGCAGCACGTGCGCTGCCTGGACGTTCGAGCTCACCCGGAGGCTTGTTGTGACCATCCTCCTTTCACCCTGCCCAATCTTGAAGTGCTCCGTCTCAGGTTCGACGGCAACTGCAACAATGGCGACACTGTGCCTCTACTCGTCCTTGCCGACAACTACAAGCCCAAGACCCTTGTGATCTCCTTGGCCACATTCCGCAAAGACTCCCTTCCTATGGCCTATCTGGCTACAAAGATCCAGTTGGCGCACCTTGTGCTCGTCGTGAAACATCCCTTCCTCTGTGACATGGCCGTTAGCAAGTGCACACCCCGCAATGCGCACTCCGTCACCATCATCATCCAGGTTGACACAGTGGATGGCACTCTTTATGCCCTCCTGATGCTGTGCCTGCGCTTTGCCAACTTGGACTGTTGTCCCTTCGAATATCACCGCCTGCAGCACGTGCGCTTCGTCCTTGGGGGCGTAGACTTCTCTCCCTCTTGCTACAACCAGCTCCTGCTCAGCCTGCAGGACCACATTAAGAAGTACACGTTTTACAAGGGGCGTAAGATGCCGTTCGGCAAGGGCATCAAGCCCGTCTTCCCTCCCGGGCCCTCCTGTGGCGACAATGCCGATAATGTCAACGTCCAACGCCGCGTCAAACTTCCGCCACCCGCCATCGAGCTCTGTTCGCTGGACGAGTACCTCTCGCAGCCGCAGTCACAGCTCGTTCTGAGCGAGAAAGACATCATGCAGCACCTTCATCTGTATAACCAAAACAAGTTCAACAACCCCAAGCTTATCAAGAACTACTTCGAGGCTTACCGCCACGTTGGAATGATCATGAGGACCGACATGACCCCCTTTGGCGATCCTGACGACGATGCTGGCTCTGGCTCTGAAGATGACCCACAGGATGACGCGGGCCTGTCTGTCCCTATGGCGAACATGGCGGTGGGGCACTACTTCGATGGCACTAGAGAGGGGGCTTTCACGTAGATTGACACTGGATCACGACTGCGCAAGTGACGAAACCCACAACAGCCAGTTCATATGTATACAATTCCATCATGTGCGTTAAGAGACATTCAATATACAACAAGTTGATTCGTCGTGCCGGGCACAATCCCAAAGAAGCTGAAGCTGTCGTCCATGGGGTCGTCGTCGCTGTCGTCCTCGTACACGTCGTAGTCGTCGATGAAGGTGTTCCACACGGCACCCGCGAGCTCCATCAGCCTTCTGGCATTCTGCGCAAGCTCTCCGACTTCCTCTGCCGAGTGTGCGTAACCGCGGAGGCTCGGGCGACAACGGCGCCAGTACTCCACTGCCTCGCGCCGCGTCATAACGAGCTCGTTCTCCCTCCGCTGCAGGAACTCAGACGCCAGCACCACCCCGATCTGAGTCTGCGCTTTCTGAGAGAAGGCTCCTCGGTTCCGCTCCGATCTGTACCGTGCGATTTCTTCCACCACCAAGTCCCTGCATGGTGCGCTGAGGACGTAGTCGGGCACGACGACGGCGACGCTGGCAAGGCGGGGGTAGTTGGCGCGGAACGCGGGCCCCTCGACGACCTCGCAGAGCTGGAACAGCGCGTGGAGCACGTCGACGGCAAGGTCGGGCTGGCGGGGACACTCGAGCACGACTGTGAGCGCGGGCGTCGCGGCGGGCACCTCCTTTGCGAACGTGAGCGGCAAGGGCTCCATGTCGAACACGCTGGCGGGCATGCGGAGGAACATGATGACGCGCTCTGCGCACGCAAGCGCCGCCTCGTCGACGCGCAGCCCGAGCCCGTGCCCGAGCGTTCGGAGCACGAGCGTGCGCGCGCGCACCCCCAGCGGCAGCCGGCATGCGTACTGCGCATCGGCAAGCTTGGGGGGCGCCTCGGAGATGAGTGCGCGGCGCGCGCCGGGCGTCAGCCGCCGCGGAGCAGTGTGCGCGTGCGCGTGAGGGGGATGCGGAGCGTGCGGCGCAACGTCGAGCCGCAGCACCTCCAGCGCTGGCAGGATGAGCCGCCCCCACGGCCGGCAGCAGCGCCGCGCCACCAACCCCGCGTCCAGGCAACGGACGTGCGAGGCGTAGTGCGCGTTCTTCAGCGGTGGGCGCGTGTGCACGCCTTTCCCTACGGCGAGACCGCCCACGCGCCGCTTCCGCCCACGCCGGAGCACCACCGCCGGTACGCGCACGTACACGAGCTTGACCACCGCCGCGTGGAAGAACGAGTTGACGCGCAGGAGCCGCGCCAGGTCCTCCTGCGGCAGAGTGGCGGCGATGGCCTGGAGAAGCTCGACGGGGAGGGGAGAGAGGCGAGAGGTGTCGTCCGGCTTAAAGGCAATGTCGACATCTAAGTCCAGCGATGCCGAGACTGAGGAGAGGTCGCTGAGCTCTGAGAGGTCGGGCGAGAGCGGGGGCAAGTTGTGCACTTGGGGGAACAGGGGGGTATAGGCAGCTAGCTCCTGATGACGGTCTCGGTAATAATAAGGGTCGTGTGATGGGTCGTGAGATGAGTCGTACAAATCGTGAAGAGGCGGGGCGGAGCGAGAGGAGAGGTCGTGAGGCAGATCGTGAGTCATTGGGGCGCTTGATGGAGAGCAAGAGTGCGTTGTCAACAGCCCCCATGATGCTGATGCGACAAGGAGTGGTCGATGCTGAGAAGCCAGCGAGCGAACCGTCCGTGCGGCGCCGTGCGGCATGCGGCGTCGCGGCGTGTGCGGCCCTCATTGTGCACAAATGCTGGGCAGGAGTAGTGGGACTCGTCAAGTCGCGGCAGCGGCGATCTGTGCCACCCCCGCGGCCCCCGCTGCGCCCCGCAGGGCGCGCGGGGCGTGCGCAGCGTGCCTGGCGCTGCTGCGGCCATCTCCGCGACGCGGGGCAGGCCGGTGTTTGCCACTCAGCTGATGCATAGACCTACAGTAATGAACGGCTGCGAGTTTTACGGCGGTAGCAACGATCACGTTTTTCGCCTCACCTCGTCTCGAATGCTTTACACTTGACACCCTCACGCAGACAGTAACACCTGGTTCGGCGGACGGAAGACAGCGCTCACCATCACCAGTCCCATGGCGGGCTCTCTTCGTACCAAAATGGATTGTCAATGTCATAGTAGCTAAGGACGTGGTCGTCTTCCTCGAAGAACCCGTCGTCGTTGTAGTCGTCGTCGTAGTCGTCGTAGGAGTTGTAATCGGAGCTGTAATCATCGCCAGACTCATCGTTCGACAGCGCCGTCAACGTGCCCCGGCGACGCTCTCGCATTTGGCGGACATGATCCTCCGACGCCTGCTTGGCTCTGGCGATGACGCTCTGAACATCACTGCCGGAGTCTTCATGCTGATGCCGGCTGGAGATGCGCAAGTACTCGGCCACTTCGTCCGTAGACATGACGGGGCCGTAGCGCTTGGACGCGAGAAACTCGGGCAACAACAAGATGCTGATGTCGAAGGCGCAGGGGTTGGTGTCAGCACCCGAGTCCGATAAGGCTTCCTTCGCGTCAAAGTCACGCATCGCGATGCGAATGGTCTCTTGAATGGCGTCACGGGTAGCGCTTGAGAAAGCCTCGTCTCCAAACACAAACGTCAGGGAGTGCAGGCTGTCGAATGTGTGCAGCGCCGCCTCCATCAAATGGTCACAAAGCCGGATGAGCGTCGCGGCGGTGCAAAACTTCCAGTCGCGCTGCATTGAGGGCTCGAGCACGATTGTCAAGTTGGACGCGTTCTCCGGAATCTCGAAGTCCACGATGTCTAGCAGTGTTCCGAACGGGATTGCATCGAAATCACCCCTGACACCGCCCGAGACATCGAGGAACACGACGAGCTCAGTCGATTTGTCCAATAAGCCAGCGGAAAAGTCGACCCCGCCGTCATAAAGGAAGGGATACTTGATGACCACAGATTGGGGCCTCAGTGACGGCGGCATGGGGCACAGCTCCTTGTCTTCAGTCCGCAAGGCAACCTCCCCGTGAACCAGGGCAGGTTCTAGCCTGATGACCTCCAGTGAGGGAAGTGTCGGAAGCTTCGCGGAAACTCGGCAACATGAGGATGGCCAGATTGGAACGCCGAGGCATCGAACGTGCCAAGCGTACTCGGGCAGATGGAGAGGTGGGCGACGATGGGCGAAACCCTTGCTCAGCTTCTGGATGACGACGCTGGGTACATGCTTGTAGAGGGGCTTGACGAACGCCTGATGAAAGAAGGAGTTGACGCGGAGAAGGCGGGCGAGATCTGGCCGGTCGAGAACCGCGGCGATATGCAGCAGCACCTCTGTCGGAAACGGAGTCAGGATGGGGTCACCAATGGACATGATGGTACTGAGCGATGTTGTGAACGAACGAAGGAGGGGGCTTTCTTCATCAGGCGGTCGTTACCTGTGATTGCCCGGTGAGTCCTTTGGTGTGATACACGCGACCGTGGCCCCCGCGTCAGCGTTCACGCACCAGGGGGGTTCACATTCTGCATCGCACTGCGCGCCCCCATGTCCCTACCATAGCGAGCAGTTTCAACCGCGCATTGGAAGAAAACGCCATTACACTTGTGAGCTCGCGGAATCTCGAATCTCCCCGAGCAAGCAAGACGGCGAAGGATGCACTTGAGGATTGAGGATATGGGTGGTTGCAACATGCATCACCGTCCTCACCGGCCCTCCTGACCATATGGTACAGCCGTGCCTGGCCGTTGGACCTCCACCTCCACCCTCACACGTAACCCCCAGAGACGCGTCTGGCGGCGAACAAACGCGCGGAGATACATCCCTCCTCCAACCTCCATCTGTCGAAGTCCATTCACTCCAGTTGAAAACCACAATGTCTGGGCGGGGAGGTTACTGCGTTGTGGCCTACTGTGTCGATGTCTCGCCGTCCATGGGTGAGCCCATGGCCGACCCCGACGGCACCGGCATAAAGCGACCCAAACTTGCCTGGGTCAAGGAATATGTTGCCCGCGAGTTTGAGCCCAAGGTGAGCTTGGCCGGAAGAACAGTCAAATACTGACTCTTCTTAGATTCAAAGCGGAAGGAAGACGGACTGCATTGGTCTTGTCACATTCGGCGGCAGTAAGTGCGCTTGCGTTCGACTAGAACTAACAGCCAGAAACTAACAACTCTGCCAACACCGATTACTGCAGGAAGAACCCGAATGATGACGACGCTCCATACCGCAACGTCAGCGTGGACGTTGCGATTCAGACTGCGAAGCCAGCTGCGCTGGAGACGCTCATGAACACTGAGCAGGGTGATGCAGAAGGGAACCGTGAGTTGGTATTGAGCTACCATGCTAATGACCAGCTGTTTCCGCGATCCTGTGCGCCCTGGACGCCATTCAAATGCACAAGCACGGAAAGACCTGGACACTAGAGATCGTTCTAATCACCGACGGAGAGTCAAGCTTCGACCAGGGCGAGTACGAGGAAGCCATGGAGACACTCGACAACCTCGGCGTCAAGCTCACTGTCTTAGGCGTGGGCTTCGACGATCCGGAGAGCAGCGTGGACAAGTCCAAGCCAAAGCCGAAACGTCTTAGCGAGAAGTTTTGGCGAGTGTTCATTCGGAACTTGGAGGAGCAGATTGCCAAGTCCAGTACGGAGGAGCAGTTCCGCCCCGTCCTCAAGGTGTTCGAGCCCGAGCTTACTCAGATTCGGATGCCGCGGCCGGATGTCGTCAACGGAACTCAGGTGGGAACCTGTCTCTACATCGGTGCGGAGCCGATCGACGCTGAGCAAGCCATCTGTATCCCGCTCAAGTACTCGAAGGCGACAGCCAAGGCCCGACCCCCTTCGCTGAGCAAGGCTTGGAAGACAGCCGTCGACTTGCAGCAGCCTGCTGGCTCCATTCCCACACACAGCGAAGCCAGCCAGCTGCTAAACACCCTGCAGTCCCAGAGCCAGTCTCAAGGGGGACAGGGCAACAACATCGCCGCTCTGGTATCAGCAGAGGTCAAGCAGCATAGCACGTACTTCCTCAAGAAGGCTGAACCAATCAAGGAAGAGGGGGCGGAAGACCTTCCGACCATTGAGGAAGACGAAGGAGAGCGAGAGTACATCCCGAAGGAGGAACTCGTCAGGGCTTGGAGGTACGGCTCGTCGTGGATTCCAGTCGAGGATGATACGTTTGAGCCGCTGCAGACGCAGAAGGGCGTCGAGGTCTTGGGCTTCATCCCACAGAAGAACGTGAGCTTCGGAGCGCGTAGGATTTTGCTGACATCAGATCCGAAAGTATATGCTGATTGGCGAGGTCCGCTACTTGTGGCCAGACCTCAAGTCTGCCAAAGCCCAGATCCAGTTCTCGTCTTTCGTGTCCGCGCTCGTCACCACTGGGATGGTTGCTATCACCCGATGGGTTAACAAGGATGGTTCTCCGCCAGAGATCGGTGTGTGCATTCCCCGGCAGGAGTTCGGCGACGAAAGCCGCCTCGATCTGATGTACTGGATCCGCCTACCCTTCGCCGACGACGACCACAGGTTCTTCTTCCAGAGCTTGACGAACTACAAGAGTGTTTCCGGGAACGAAATCACGGAGCATCCCTACATCCCGACTCAGGAGCAGAGCGACCTGATGGACGAGCTGGTGAAGGGACTCGATCTTGACAGCGTAGCACCGGACAACGCGTCACAGGAGGAAGAGGAGGACGATGAGGAAGCACTGCATCCCCCGTGGTTCGACCCATCGCTCTCCTATAACCCATCGATTCACCGGACCAAGCAGGCCATTCTGCACGCTTCGCTGACGGCGGACCCGAAGACTGATCCGTTGGGACCGCCTCACCCTGAACTTGTCAAGTACTTCTACACGCCGGAGAGGCTGGTGAGGCAGACTGAGAAGGTTACCGAGCGTCTGAAGGATGCTTTGGACATCAAGAAGGTCACGCGTGCTCAGCGCAAGAAGCGCCAGTCCGAAACTGGAGGTCTAGCCGAGGGCGAGGGAATGTGAGTGCGTGAGGTCGGGGCGAACTGACCGTCAGGATTGACATCGATGAGCTCTTCGACAACCCAGGACCTGCGAAGACAGAGACGGTGTCGCCAGCGAAGCCCAAGATCGCTACTGACGCGGATAAGAAGCCGGACTTCGCCAATGACCCGGACTTCATCTTACCACCCTCAGCAGATGCAAAGCCGAAACCTGGTCGCCTCATCAGCAACTTGAAGCCGCTGGAGGATTTCAAGCGTGTTACAGCGTCGGGTGATGTCTTCAAGAAGGCCATCCAGGACATAGGGGCCGTCGTGAAGGAGAACGTGGCCGCCTCATTTTCTAAGCAGGCTTTCCCTGGTGCCATCGCTTGTCTCGAAGAAGCGCGGTCAACGGCGCTCATGTTCGAGGAGACTGATACATACAATGGGTGAGTTGCCTCCATCTGTATCAATCTAACATCAGAATCGTTGAGGATCTAGAGAGGGCCGTGACCGACCCCGGCTTCAAGCATAAGGATTTCTGGGACGCGTTCAAGGCTGCGGGCCAGAAGGTCGCCGCCATCAGCGAGGAAGAGTCCAAGGCGGCGCTGGAGGAGGAGTATGAGTAAGGCGTGGGCGAATGACATGTGTTGTACTTCTCTAGACTGCGGTTTTGTGTATGACTATGCATCGATCACTAACTTGCCGTGCACGGCTCTGGGCCTCTGGACCATGGATGCAGAGGCGTCCTCGCACCCGGGCCTCGACTTCCGTGGTCGGAGTAGGTCTTCGCTAGAGGCTTGCCTTACGTAAGACTCCTCGCACATGTGTTGTTTTCGTTGCGAACGCCAAGAACACCTGCCTCTGTGATCGTCGGTAGCCCTGCGTCAGAAGGCGATTCCCGATAGCACACAGATGACACTACTGCTTCCTGCTCTTTGACTACACGCTGCACGTTCAAGTCATCTGCGCGCTTGGCCCCACGACAACGGTCGCATCAACTTTCTCGCCGCGCGTCCCGAAGTCGCGCGACTCATGCACTCATGGCCTCGGCTAGCTCGGCTGACATCCCAGGCCCTAGATCATGACATCCTTCCTGTCGGCTTCGGCCGATGCTCCAATCACTCCTCGAAAGGACTCCGCTCGGCCATGCGATATTTCACTCTGCGCTGCTTCCCACTCCTCGACCTCTCGCCCATCATTCTTTGCTCTGGTACGGCCCGAAAACGCTCCAGATGACAGGAGGAGCGACGGACGAGAAGCTCGAGCTGAAGGCGCTCGGCACCGCGCCTAGCCCGACGGCCGAAACTCACACGACCCGCGCGAAGCGCTCCAGCTCCCGGGAATCTAAGCCGAAGAGCGACGCCTCGGACTCGGACACGGCACAAGAGGACGAGGTCGCGTTCCGGTTGCGCGAGCTCGCTAACGATGAGGAGGAACGCTTCCAGGGTCTGAAACGGGAGCACTGGTGGTGCGTCAGTTCTGCCGTGATCAGCGATCGCTGACAAGCAGGCAAATATGGCGGAGCAAGACGGGCCCGCCGCCGCCGCGCAAGTCGCTCGACGAGGCGCCAGATCTGCCGCTCGCGACAGCGAACATCTTCTCCGTCCTCACTTTCCATGTAAGTCCGTGAACCGGGGAATGCTGACACGCAGTGGGTGTCCCCGATCATGCGCCTCGGCTACCGGCGCCCCCTGCAGGCGACGGACCTGTGGAAGATGGACGCGTCCAGGGAATGTAAGTGGCTCCGCATTCCGGACTGACCACGCAGCCGACCACTTATCTAATCGCTTCCTGGGCTATCTGCACACGTCACAGACAAAGGCCGACGAGTGGAATCGGAAGAACCCCGATCCGCGCCCGAAGCGCCGCACGCGGCTGGGCTGGAAGATCAAGGCGGCGACGAGACGGCGCCTACCGCCGCCGTATGCGAAGTACGGCCCCGACAAGAGCTACCGCGAGCGCGTGCGCACGCAGGCGAAGGCGTGGAAGGCCAACTCACGGAAACACGGCAACCTCGCCCTCGCGCTTTTCAAGACGTTCCCTAGCTACTGGTACGCGGGCATGTTCAAAGTGCTCGCAGACATGACGCAGCTCATGAATCCCCTCGTCATCAAGGCGCTGATCCGGTTCAGCCAGCAGGGTGAGTCTTTTGTTACTTTGGGCCGGAAATCCCGCTGACGCGCAGTGTACGCGGCGAACCACGGCGACGGCGACAAGCCAAACATCGGGCGCGGCGTCGGCATGGCCATCGGCCTCTTCTGTCTGCAGCTGATGCAGAGCGTGTTCCAGCACCAGTTCTTCTTCCGGTCGATGGAGACGGGCGCCCTCGCGCGCGCCGCCCTCATCAGCGCGACGTACAAGCAGGGCCTGCGCCTGAGCGTCGGCGCGCGCTCGCAGCACCCGAATGGCAAGCTCATGGCGTACCTGTCCAGCGACGTGAGCTAGCTGGGCCCTGATATAGCTGACAATCCAGATTTCGAGAGTTGACTACTGCGGCCAGTGGCTGCACTGCCTGTGGACGACGCCGATCCAGCTCGTCGTGTGTCTGGTCCTGCTCATCATTCAGATCGGTCCGTCGGCGCTCGTCGGCTTCGCCGTGTTCGTTTTGCTCGCGCCAGTGCAGACCAACTTCATGAAGACGTCGTTCCGCGTCCGCAAGCGCTCCATGAAGTGGACGGACGGGCGCTCATCTCTGCTGCAGGAGCTGCTGTCGTCGATGCAGATCATCAAGGTGTTCACGTACGAGCTCCCCTTCTTGAAGCGTAAGCTAGGAGCAATGGTCACAGCTGACAGAAAGGCCTCCGCTTCATCCGCAAACAGGAGATGAAGGGCATCCGCACCATCCACCTCGTGCGCGTGGCAAATCAGGCCGTCGCAACGTCCGTCCCGGCCATCGCCGCCGTGCTCGCTTTCGTGACGTACACGTCGTACCACGATCGGCTCGACCCCGTGAGCTTCGAATGCATGCTTCGTTAGAGCTAACCCCAGGCTCTCATCTTCACTTCGCTCGCATACTTCAACTACCTCCGACAGCCGCTCATGATGTTCCCGCGAGCGCTGTCGTCGCTGACCGACGCGCAGACGGCGATCGAGCGCCTGACTGAGTTCTTCGAGGCAGAGACGATGGACGTTAGCAACCCGATCAACCCCGGACTCAACGTCGCCGTGCGCGCAAAGGACGCGACGTTCCAGTGGGCGTCGGTGCGTGCCCCGGACGAGCTGTCCGAGAAGGCGGCCGAAAAGGGGAAGGGCAGGAAGGGCCGGCGGGGCGAGAAGGCAGAGAAGGCCGACGCCTCTCCGTCGCCAACGGACAAGAAGCCCGAAGAGGAGCCGTTCAAGATTGAGCACTTGAACATTGAGATTCCACGAGGCCGCCTCATTGCCATCGTGGGCCCCGTCGGTAGTGGCAAGAG
Organism: Trichosporon sp. PB005A; assembly: GCA_023630055.1. Classification (NCBI taxonomy): domain Eukaryota; kingdom Fungi; phylum Basidiomycota; class Tremellomycetes; order Trichosporonales; family Trichosporonaceae; genus Trichosporon; species Trichosporon sp. PB005A. The sequence continues at coordinate 581,014 of JAMALZ010000003.1, forward strand.
CAGTATTCTTCAGGGCGTGAGTTGCGGAATCTGGTTTGAACTGACCTCAGCTTCTCGGTGAGATGCGCAAGCTCGGCGGCAGCGTTGAGTTCGGCGGTGTGCTCGGATACTGCCAGCAGTCTGCGTGGATCCAGAACGCGACGCTGAGGGACAACATCGTGTTCGGCCAGAAGTGGGACGAGGCGCGGTACTGGCAGTGCATCCGTGCTGCGTCGCTGATCACCGACCTCGAGATCCTGCCAGACGGTGACCTGACCGAGATCGGGGAGAAGGGCGTGAACCTCTCGGGCGGGCAGAAGCAGCGCGTGAACATCGCGCGCGCGCTGTACTTCGACGCCGACGTCGTGCTGTTCGACGACCCGCTGAGCGCCGTCGACGCGCATGTCGGCAAGGCGCTGTTCAACGACGCGATCCTCGGCCTAAAGCGTGCGGGCAAGACTGTCTTGCTTGTCACGCACGCGCTGCACTTCCTCCCGCAGGTCGACTACGTGTACACTGTCGAAGCTGGGCGCATCGTCGAGGAGGGCACGTACGAGGCGCTCGTCGCCCGCGGCGGCGCCTTCTCAGCGCTCATGGCTGACTTTGGCGGCTCGTCGGCCGTCAAGGAGGAGAAGCGGGACGCGGCGGAGGAAGAGGCGATCGAGGAGGCGGACGCGAAGGAGACAGATGACGAGAAGCTCGCGCGTCTCGCCGCCGAGGACGTGAAGAAGGCTGCTGGCACAGGCAAGCTCGAGGGCCGCCTGATGGTGTCCGAGGTGCGCAAGACGGGTTCCGTGGAGCGCAAGGTGTACGCCGCGTACATGAAGGCGGGCAAGGCCTGGATCACGCTGCCGCTGCTGCTCGTGTCCGCGACGTTGATGCAGGCGTCGCAGGTGCTCTCGACGGTATGGATCACATACTGGGAGGTGGATCGGTTCGGGCGCCCCATGGGCTTCTACCAGGGCATCTACGCCATGTTCGGGTGCGCGCAGGCGATCTTCACCTTTGCCATGGGTAGCGCGCTTGGCATGCTGTGCTACTACGCGTCGAACAGTCTGTTCCGGAGCGCACTCCGGCGTGTCTTCTTCGCGCCCATGGCCTTCTTCGACACACAGCCGCTCGGACGCATCATGGGCGTGTTCGGCAAGGACATCGACACGGTCGACACGACGCTGGCCGAGGCGCTGCGCATGCAGACGATGACGCTCGCGATGCTGCTCGGGTCCGTCATTATTATTACGGTGTACTTCCACTACTTCATCGCGATCATCTTCGGCGTCGGATGCGGGTACTGGTACTTTGCGCAGTTCTACCGCACGTCGGCGCGCGAGGTCAAGCGGCTCGACTCGATGCTGCGCTCCCTGCTGTACGCGCACTTCTCCGAGAGTCTGTCGGGCCTCGCGACCATCCGCGCCTACGGCGAGACGAAGCGCTTCATCAGCGACAACGCGTACTACATGGACCTCGAGGACCGCGCGTACGTCCTGACGTACTCAAACCAGCGCTGGCTCGCCATCCGCCTCGACCTGCTCGGCGCGCTGCTCGTCTTCGCCGTCGCGATCATGTGCGCGGCGGGCGGCGGCGGGCTCCAGCCCTCCGAGATCGCCCTCTGTCTCACATACATGACCCAGATCACGCAGATGTTCGGCATGGTTACGCGCCAGAGCGCCGAGGTCGAGAACGCCAGTGAGTAGCTGAGAGATCGTGAGAGCCAACAGCTGACGTACAGTGAATGCCGTCGAAAGACTGGCGTACTACTCCGACGGTTCGCTGCCGCAGGAGGCGGCATACGAGGTGAAAGAAACGGAGCCGCCGGCTGAGTGGTCGCAGGAGGGTTCCATCACTCTCGACAAGATCGTCATGTCCTACCGCCCTGGCTTGCCTCCGGTGCTCAAAGGACTGTAAGTTTCTATCGCCCCTTAGAAACTGACGCCCAGGTCTGCTGAGTTCAAGCACGGCGAGAAGGTCGGCATCATCGGGCGCACGGGCGCGGGCAAGACGTCGATCACGGTTGCATTATTCCGCCTGGCCGAGCTCACATCCGGCAAGATCCTGGTCGACGGCGTCGACATCAGCACGCTGGGCCTAAAAACGCTGCGCAGCCATGTTGCGATTATCCCGCAGGACCCCGTCCTGTTTAGCGGCACGCTGCGGTCGAACCTGGACCCGTTCGACGAGCACAGCGACGCGGTGCTGTACGACGCGCTGCAGCGCGCCTCGCTCATCGACGGCGCCGAGGGCCGCGGGCGGTGGACCCTCGACATGGCCGTGGACGAGGAGGGCGCGAACCTGTCGGTCGGGGAGCGGTCGCTCGTGTCGCTCGCGCGCGCGCTCGTCAAGGACGCGCGCATCGTCGTGCTTGACGAGGCGACCGCGGCCGTCGACCTGGGAACCGACGCGAAGATTCAGCGCACGATCCGCCGCGAGTTCGGCGGAAAGACGCTCCTCTGCATCGCGCACCGGCTCCGCACGATCATCTCATGGGACAGGATCCTCGTCATGAACGCGGGCGAGATCGAGGACTTCGACACCCCCCTCAACCTCTTCGACCGCGAGGGGCTGTTCCGCTCCATGTGCGACCGGTCGAACATCACGAGAGAGGAGATCATGCACGCTAGACAGGAGGAGAGGTTCGATGGCGAGGAGTAGATGGGGCCTGTTGTATCTGTTATTCGTTTTCTTCTGTTAGCATCATGCACGTTTGCGTCTTGGCAGGCTCCGCGGGCCGAGCTCCCAAGTCCTGGTCGCAAGTGATACATCATACGTGGTACAGAGATCTAGGATGCGTTCAGTCGAGGCGCTCGTGGTTCGAGCCGCGCCTGTAGCCCTTCTCGTTGAGATAACCGCCGAGCCCGCCGCGGTCGCGCTGGAAGCAGCGGCCGGCGAGCGACATACTGCCCATGAGTACGAAGAGGGAGAGGAAGAAAGCCTTGATGGGGTTCTCGGCCATCCACATGACGACCTCGAGGAACGTCGCGCGCATGCCCTCGGTGCCCCACGCGAAGCGGCTCTCGGGTTTCTTCGGCACGAGGAACTTCTGGTACACGCCCTCGAGCACGCTGAAGATTGACGCGCCGTCCAGCTTGACGCGCTCGCCCTCCAGTGTCGTGTCGTAGTACTCGTCCTTCTTCGAGTCGAGGATGACCACGGCAGGCATGTTCTCCGGCGTCATACCGTAGTTCCGCTTCAGCCACTTGGCCCACTTGTCGCCGTTCACGGACGCGAACCACACCGGCTGGTCGAACGTGCGCGGCATCTTGCGCCACGCGCGCGCGATCTTGAGCAGCTCTGCCTCGGACTCAGACTTGGTCGCGTCCTGTTTCACAGCGACCATGACGACGATCGGCCGGAACTCCTTGTTCTTCAGCACATCCAGGTACATCGACTCAGAGACGTCATACGTCAGCGGGAACTGGTTGTCGAACACGAAGCGGTCCAGCTTATCCTGGTTTGTCGGCAGCGGCATCGACGCGACCGGCTTGCGGCTGTGACCCGCGAAAGCCAGGAGCGCCGAATCGGGGTACGGGTGCCCAACAGACAACTGGCGGTACAGGGCAGGATCGTTCGAAGTGAACACGCGCACGTTGGCGGGGAGCGAGGCGACGGCGTCCTTGACCGAGCGAACCTGCTCCCTCGTGGTAACGAAGGACTGCAAGAACACGAAAAGCACATCGTTCTCAGCGACAGTGGTGTTGAACCTCTCGGCGTCAATTCTCGTCATCGTGTTCGAGTTCACGTTCTCGTCGAGGAACTTCCTGATCTTGGCGATCGATCGGGATCCGTCAAACTGGAGAGACGTTCCGCGCTTGCCACCCTGAAGGAGCTTGACGGTGGGGTAGCCCTGGATGTCGTGTTGCTTGCAAACAGCGCGGTGGTCGTCGCAATTCACTGAAGCAACGTTGATCTGGCCCTGAACCTCGGCGGCGAGAGACTTGTACATGGGAGCGAAAGACTTGCAGCTGAACGTTAGCTGCGATATCACCCGAGGGACTTACTGGGGACACCACGGCGCGAAGAACTTGACAAGAACGGGTCCCTCCTCACGCAGCTTCTCGAGACCTTCGTCGTCGACCTCCTTGACCATGCCATCAGAGTTGGGGGTGTTGGCGCCGCCATCGTCGCCCATGTCCAGCCTCATGCCCTTCGCATACTTGTCCGCCTCCTCGGTGATGTAGGTCGTGAGAGTGTCGTAGTAGCGCTTTTCAGGAGGGAACTCGCCCATGTCCTGTCCATCGACGTATCTAGTTTGTATAAGCGATGACCTCGTGCGACTGGCAAAGACTTACAGATGGATCTGGGGGTCTAACACGAGTTAGTCACTAACACAGATCAGTCAACGGAAACTACTCACATCCCTTGACGTTGTTCTTAGTACACAGGTCTGGATGTCAGCTTGATGCGAACGCTGGGAAGCTCACCTCCTTGAGCCAGACAGTTGACCTGGGCCATGTGGAACCCGAGGTTCTCGAGGTGCGAGTTCTCCTCGACCAGTCGCTCCCATGTCGGCGCGAACGCTCGGCAATGTCCGCCTGCCCGTCAGTCACCTGTCCTGAGATCGATCGACATACACTTCGGTGAGAAATGTTCTACAAGCCTGACGTTAGCACACTGCACAGTGGTTTCTGAGCTCACCAGGCGCCCTTGGCAATGCTGGAATCGAAGTTGTCATCGTTCAGCTGGCGGAGGTGGACTTCCTTGATATCGTTGGCCTTCTCGGCGAGGGCGAGCGGTGCCAGCGCCGCAGCGGCGAGAGCGAAGAATGGCCGCAGAATCATGCCTGCCTGCCGTTTTGGTAAGTAAACACAGGAATGGAAGGCGAAGCGGAGCAAAGAATTCGAGGAGAGAGCGGATGCGTGCGTGTCGCGTCGACTCCTGTGCTGGTGGCAATGAACCTTGATGCGGGGGCAAACCGGCGCCGACGAACACTGCCACTGAGATCTCACCCGGGGCACGTGCCTGGCCACTGAGCTACCCCGCACGCACGCAACCTCACACCAACGTCACTGCGACCACTTCTCCTACCCTTCCATCCATCCTCGACCACACCACGGCCCCTTCCGTCCCCTGCCCACCATGAGCATTATTATGGTGAGAACGATCCACGCATTTTCGGCGGTGCTCGCGTTGTGCAGATGCTGATGCCATTTCCTCCTCACCATCGGCCGCTCCACCCGAATCCCCTCGCCCGATGTAACAGGACACCCTCTTCGGGCGGCGTATGACCCCCGCCGAACGTCTCCGGCAACACCAGCGGTCACTTCAAAAGGCTCAGCGTGAGCTGGAGCGGGAGCGCGCCAAGCTCGAGCAGCAGGAGAAGAAGACGATGGCGGACATTAAGAAGAACGCCAAGGCTGGCAACATGGTGCGTGCCCCACTTTTGAACCCCGCTGACGCCAGAATGCCTGCAAGATTCTCGCGAAGGACCTCGTGCGGACCCGGCGATACATGCAGAAGTTTACGCAGATGCGCGTGCAGCTTCAGGCGGTGTCGCTGCGCATGCAGACTCTGCGGTCAAACGAGAGCATGGCGCAGGCGATGCGCGGCGCGACCCGTGCGATGGGTCAGATGAACCGGAGCCTGAACCTGCCGCAGATCCAGCGCATCATGAACGAGTTCGAAAAGGAGTCGGCGACGATGGACATGAAGGAGGAGATGATGAGCGACGCCGTCGACGACGCCATGGAGGACGAAGACGAGGGCGAGGGCGAGGACGTCGAGAGCGATAAGATCCTTCGCGAGGTCTTCGACGAAATTGGAATGGGCATGAACGAGGCTGTGAGTTGCGCTTGTAAGACAAACCTAACACACACAGCTCGCTTCCGCGCCCACCGCTAACCCGATGGCAAACGAGCCCCTCCAGTCATCTCGAGTCGCCGTCGCAGAAGGCGGCCCGGGACCGTCGTCGGGTCCTCCCTCCGCCGGTGGCGGCGGCGGAAGCAAGGAGGAGGACGACCTCCAGCGGAGACTCGACATGTTGCGCCGGGACTAGAGATACTTATGCAGGATATAATGCGCGCGCTGGACGCCTTTGCCGCTGCCAGTGCGAGGGGAGAGGACTCATCACAGCTCTGACTACAGGTACGCTTGCGGAGGGGCTTCTCGGGGCGCTACACTCGATACACGCCGCCCGGGCGCCCCTACTGCCCCCAGGGGCGCAAAGCGCGCCGCCGCTATCACCGCATGCGCGCTCGACGTTCAACAAGGCCTCTTCGCTAGTATATCGGTTAGTATAATCGCCTCTCAAGTCCGAGAGATTGCTTCGGCAGTGCGCGATAGAGCAGGGTTCGACTCCCTGGCGGAGAACGCAGGCGCTGTGCACGCAGCGCTGAAGCTTTTGCTTTTGTTTGCGAGGAGAACGGACGACTCGGAGGCTCTCGAGGGCTGGTGGAGGTAGAGTGGCGATACCCGCCAGGGACTCGGTCCCTTCCTAAACGCCACCCCCTGCCTCGCTTGCATGCAGGGTATGCACAGGTCCACGTGCAAAGAGGGAACGACACGGGGACGCTGCGCAAGTTTGGGAAGGAATAGTTGGGAAACGGCGGTCGGAGGGCCACTTTAGTGGCAAAACGGTCGCCGGTGGCGAGCGCAGGCAAAAGGCCAGCGAGCGCGACCATTACGATCGCGAGCAGGCGCATTAGGATAGGTCCGACTGGGAATCGAACCCAGATTACAAGAATCAGAATCTTGTGTACTAACCGTTATACGATCAGACCGGCTCATGTTGGGAGGCAAGCTGGGAGGAGTTTGGGTTGTGCGCGGGACGGCTGGCCAGGGACGCCGGGACAGCGGGGCGAATGGACGCGAAGGAGTGTGCATGCATCAGGTCAGACACGCGGGGGCGACACGTGAGACCCTCGTACTTCTGCATGCTCGACGTGGTTGCTCTGCGACGTGTTGTGCGGGAATGCGGGCTGCAGAAGCGCGTCGAGAGCGGTCGAGGAGATCCGTCGGGAAGGCCACAGACGAGCTAGACGAGGTGCAAGTCGCCGGCGGTAAAGTCGCCGGTTTTAATTGGATTAATCCTAATGCCGCCATTAGCGGAGACGTTCCCGAAATGAGCCTGTCTGTTATCTGTTAAGCGCGAAATCGACAGGCAAGTGGAATATTGGAGGTGCCGAGGCTGCACTCTGGAGAGTTTATACGTTCGACGTGGCTTGCACAGAAGCATTTGCTTAGGGGAGCCCAATAGGCAATGATGATCAGGCAAAATGGCCCACTGGTGAAAGGCTTGAGATACGAGACCGAAGGAGGCATTCCAGCCAGTTTGCCCCAATGATTGCGACATGACCACGCTTCGATCGACAACTATCTAGCCCTCTACGTTGCCTGTTAAGTCTCTCTCGCACTGTAAGTCATCCTTGGCTGTGTCCTCGGAATTGGTGATAGATCTGTAAGGCTGGGTCCTTAGCAATGTGACAGTGACTCGTCAGTGGACCACCGCCCCACAATCGCACCGACGGGTACACACGATGGGATCAACAACATCATCGTTGCCCGTTGTTTCAGCGACCGTATTACGAACAAACTTCTCAATGCATGTCTACAAATATGCCTATGTGTAACCCTATGCTATGCAAAATAATCAATATACACTAAAAACCCTTTAAACTCAAGCCTTCTCGACGTAGTCGGCGTCGGCCTTCTCCTCGACGACGATGGGGGTAGCGGTGCCGCTCTCAAAGGCCTTGTTCTCCTTGTAGTTGCGGAGGCGCTTGGCCTCGCGGACGGCCGTGGTAGGGCCACCGGGAACGGCCCAGATGTCCTCGAGCTCCTCCATCGAGAGGCCGGTCGTCTCGGGGTACCAGAAGTACACAGCGGGGACGATGGTGGCGGAGACGCAGCCCCAGATGAGGTAGTACTTCCAGGAGAGAACCTGGAGGCCGAGCGGGGTGGTGAGGGCGAGGACGAACTGGGTGAGCCAGAGGACGGCGGTCGAGATACCACCGGCAGGCGCGCGGTAGCGGGTGCTAATGACCTCCTGGCAGTAGAGGAAGTTGACACCGAGGAACGCGAGAGGCAGGAAGATGAGGAAGAGGAAGACGAACACAATGGCGACGTAGGCAGGCGCGAGCTTGGTGGGCGTAGTCTGCGAACCGCAGATGGCGAGGACGAACATGCAAACGGCCATGCCGGCGCCGGAAACCATGAAGAGCATGCGGCGGCCGAAGCGCTCGATGACAAAGTAGGGAATGCAGCACATAATGAGCTTGAAGGTGAGCGAGACACCGGCGATGATGTGGGCAAGGTCCGCGTCGAGGCCGATGGTGGTGAAGAGCTGCGACGAGTAGGCGGTGATGATACCGGCTCCGTTCATCTGCGTGTAGAACTGGACGGTGACGGTAAGGAAGAGACGCCAAACCATCTTGTTCTCGCCGTAGGAGAAAAGACCGGTCCACTTGGTGTGCTTCGAAGCCTCGTTCGCGCGGATGACAGCGGCAAGGTCGTTCTGAACGACCTCGCTGTCGACGGTGGTCTTGTGGATGTCCGCGAAGATGGCACGGGCCTCCTCCTCACGGCCCTTCATGACAAGCCAGCGGGGCGACTCGGGGAAGAGGTAGACACCGCTGAGAACCATGAGGGCGAAGACACCGATGAAAATTCCGGGGATCCGCCACGACCAGCTCGCCTCGCTGTGCGTTGTCCAGAAGCCGTACGTGATCCATCCCGCGAGCATGAAGCCGCCCGAGACCATGATACCGTCGACGATCACGTGCGAGGAACGGTTCTTCGTGTTGCTGCACTCGCTCTGCCACACGGGAACAGTCTGGGTGGAGCGTCAGCGCCGAAGGCACAACGGCGGGAGGAGGAGGCACGAGGAGGCAAAAATTCCAAACCCCGCGCCACAAAAGAAACTTACGGAAATCATCATGCCGATGCCCCAGCCCTGAATCACGCGGGAAACAATCATCTGCGCCATGCTGTACGACGTGCAGAAGATGATGGTGCCGACAAGCGTGATGAAGGCGCCGACGAACGTCGTCAACCGCCTTCCGAAGCGGTTGCCCGCCCACATGCAGAACAGAGAGCCACAGATACCTCCAAGGTTAGAGGCGCCATTGACGGTTCCCTGGATCAGAGAGTTGTGGTCCTTCAGGTCTCCGGTCGTCGTTGTGGTGTCAAGCTGGGGGAAGTGAAGGTAGATCGACGGCAGAGACAGAATGCCACCTATAAGCGTTAGTCAGACATTCCAAGACCTGGTGGCAGAAGAGGAGACTCACCGAAGAATGTGAGGCAGTAACCGAACGCGAGGAACGTCGGGAAACCGACCAGGATGTTCATCAACCAGGTCTTCATGGTTGCTGTGTTCCTTCCTGTGTTGGTCGCGGAGGAAGTAGAGGAGTGCGGGGAAGGGGAAGGGGTGATGTGATGGGAGAGTTAGCGTGGAATGTCGTTCGCCGATACCTTTTGTACGTCGCTGGCCCCGATGCAGCCGCGTTCGTCTAAAGCGTCAAAAAAAACACGGTGACTCGCTTCCCCAGCTCGCCCGATCTGTGCCCCGCCAAGAGGAGACCGGCTTATTTTCAGATCGCCGCCGCCCCCACACAGTCCCCGGGAGAGTGTTAATTTGGCCCACCTGGGCCCTATCGGGCCCTATCATGGCCCCGGACGGGCCCAGGTGGGCCCAGCTGATTCCTGCTTAGCAACAGGCCTAGGAACGGGTGGGAGCCTCCGGCGGCTGTTGCAGCGCTCGTGGCGGGTAAACCACTGATAAGCAGTGATTCGCTGAAGTGCGGATAAACCATCCGCCTTGCACCCTGCAGACCCTCTGGGCGTCAGCCACGCCACCCGCGGAGCGCCTGGCTCGGTGCCCGGGTCTCCTACCGACCGTCGCGAGCGTGCAAGCAAGCCACCGACTCGAGCACTGCAGCGAGCAAAGCCAAGCGCCGAGGCTGATCCCTGATTAGCACCACCCTTTTCCACCGTTGCCCGCGTATCAGCGTGCACAGCAGCCTCGTTCCTGTGCGGGTTGGTCCCCGCAGCATCTGGCGGGGCCCTCCACACCGCATCTCGGAGTCGGGGTGCCCGTTCCCAGGATGCGTAACAGGCTCCGACGTCCGCGGCTATTGGCTCGCGAGGCATGCAGGTGGACACCCCCGCCTCTCGTTAAGAGCCTTGGAAGAAGCTTGGACTTCTTGGCCCCGTCGGCCGGTCGGACGTCAAGGTGCGCTGCGTGCCTGCCAGTCGCTGGCGCCTGTCTTCCGATAACGCATGACCAAATGCGCAAACAGTCAGCACACCCATGAATGCTGAGGCTGGCAAGTGGCAGTGTGTGGGGCTGCGAGAGTGACTCCCCGATACTGCGGGGGGGGTGAGTTGCTCGGTAAATGCAAGATTCGAGTGCGAGACGAGGTCGGCGTACGTGGTCAACTGGTAGGCAGCAGTGGACGTGGCAAAATTTGCAAGACCCCCCAGGCCTCTCGACCACAACATGCATAGTAAGTGAAAATGCAGCTAAGTGTGCGTAGCTAACAGAGCAGTATCTCGAGAGAAAGAGCACAAGGTTGGGCGCGGTTGAAGCGGCAGAAATGCAGAATGAGAGCTGCCGGGTCGGAAGTCGTGGGAGGCGCGAACGCAAGCTCGATAAGACGCTCCTCCAGCACGTAACGCCCACGAAGCCCTCGGTCAAACGTACTCTGGGTCTATACAGACTTTTTCTGTTTGCTTTGGGAGTCTTCAGGCATGCTGCACTACCCCCTGCTTGATTCCAGGGCTCCCTAGTCGCCTTTGACCTCGATCGCCGCGGCAATGGTTGACGACCATCGGTCATCGCGCGTAAGGCAAAGGTTTCGAGGCTATGCGTCTTTAAATCCCCTCAAGATTCGGCCGAAATCACTCGGTGCCAGGCGAATGACAGCTGCCGTGGGGTAGCAAGGCGAGCATATATGTGCTGTCCGGCCGGCGTGCAGAAGGCGTCATTCGTCGTCCCCGCGCTGCGGCCGACATCACCTCCTACTCCAACTTGCTGCCACACCCCGCATCACCTCAAGAAGAAGACGACGGGTCATGAGCCTCGCCTGATGCCGCGGGCTTAGAGAAGCGCACTTTGCACAGTCCGCTTCTACTCGCCGGGAGCTCAAAGTGGCATGTCGCCTGCCGTGATCAGCGCCGCGAGATCTGCGAACATCTCGATTCGCGTGAGGATGTTGGGCAGCTCAGTCTCGCAGGTTCCTCTCCAACTGGTGGAACAGGCCAGGTTATCGCCACGCAGTTGACGGCGGAGGAGCACAATGGATCGGTGCACGGGAGATTGAGAAGCACGAAGACCGCCCCATCACCGCTAGACATAATCGTCAATCGTCGGCGCTTCCCGGTTGGACAAAGTGTCCTTTCGCTCTCATAGCTAACGCATCTGCTACTGACCCAACACTGACTTTCTTCCCGAGCCTGCGGGGGGCCGATGGCCACAGGAAGGCCGCGGGCTTGGGTCACTCATGTGCCAAGTCCCCGCTATCTCGGCTATCTCGCCTGGCTTGTCGATCGCTGACATCGTCTACGCGGTAGTCTCCTTTGACCGGTCGCAACATGAAGCTCCTCCTGGCTTTAATAGTATCTACTGTCCCCGAAGCAAGCGCGATTCACGGCGAGAAGTCAGGGTGCTCGGTTCCAGACGGGAGTCTGTCCCAACTGAAGTGCCCGTCTTGAGAGTATGGCTCCCCGCACCTACTTGTCCCATGTCGTACCGCGCAGATGGCAGCGTAACATGGCCCCTCCAGCTGAGTTGGAGCACGCTTTGAACAGTGATCTGCTTTGCACTCAGCAGCGGGTGCTGCTCCATTGAGAACGCTGTTGGTCGTAGGGCGAAGCGTCGAGGACATGAAAAAGATGCGTGGCCACTTGACAGCGCGCGTTCTGCCATCACCGCTCAGCGCGCGTCTGCGATCGCGTGATAACGTAGTGGACCATGCAGCACGCGCCCCACACGGCCGCAGAGAATACCCCCATCACTGCCACCGACTTCTTTTGACTGACTAGGACACCGCATCCCGGCTAACAAGGCCCTCAGCCAGGAACGCGCGATCGGCGCTGATAACGCGCATCGCCCTGGCGCATCCGGCGGTCCGATCTGCGGTGTCCAGCCTGGTCAGCCGGCGGCGCGGCGTGCGGCGTCCAGCACTGATACCGGATGCCGGGCAACGAGCGGGCGTCACCGGGGGTGGGCGGCGCCTTGGCCGGTTATCTCTGCCCACCGGTGCGGTAGCGCTTTTCGGCAGCCCCTGAGGCCGAGCAACCTGTCCACGAGATGTGCTGGGCCGAGATATCGCTTCATGTGATCGTGCGCTGCCTTCGCGTATCTGCTATCGTGCGTACGTGCATGCGCACTCTCTCCGGATCACGGCCCGGCTGCCGGAGCTCCACACTGCTGCTTATAGAACGCCGCGTGCGCCGAGCACACGCTGCCCATGGTCCGCGCCGAGCCCGCCGAGGATATAGACCCGCTAACCGAGGTATCACTGCGGGATGAAGGTGACGATCGCAGACATTCCAGCGCGCACACCAAAGGGTAGCTAGGGCGGCGGGCCACTCGGGTCCGCAGGCACAGGCGTGCAGCGCGAGCGCATGCAGGAGGGAAGCGGAACAAGAAGGATCAAGGGGATTAGGGATTAGGATATAGCTATCTCCTTAGGCTGTAGCGCGCAGGGCGGGTCACATGGTGGGCTGTGGGCGACGCTGGCGCTGCCCGCTGCGGTGGTGCCCGCTGTCTCGCGTCATCCGTGAATGTGATCCGCGTGGGTGGCCTGGGTGAGGCGTCGCTATCAGCCGCTGGAATCGCGCCTGCCGCGCGGCCGGGTTTAGCCCTTTAAGCTTGGGTTTGGGCTCAGCGTTGTCAATATGCGCATCGCGCCGTTCTTCCCGGCGTCCCCCCGCCCAACGCGGTGCGGATTGCGGGGCTCGCCATGATCGTCCTTGCCCCACACCGTCTAGCGTCCATATAATACGCGTCCGAGGTGCATCTTGGCCCCACATCCCCCACCTCACGCGACCCGAGAAGACGACAGAGACTCGAGACATGAACGACATTGGCCTGACGCCCGAGCAGCTGGCGGCGACGGGCGCCGCGGACCCGGACCTGCTCGCGCGCGGCCTCCGCCTCATCGACAGCGAGAAGAGGGCGTCGCTGCGCACCGCGTTCAAGAACCACTGGCGCGCGTGCATGTGGAGTATCGTGCTGAGTCTGGCCCTGGTCATGGATGGTAGGTGTCGAGGCACGGAGCCCGGAGACCGATGCCCGCGATCAAGGCTGTTGGCGTCCGACTTACACAACAGGCTACGACGGCTACCTGCTGCCGTCGTTCTACGCGCACCCGGACTTTGTGTCGCGGTTCGGGCGCGAGTTCACGGACGCGTCGGGCGTGACCAAGAAGATCATCCCGGCCGAGTGGCAGACGGCGCTCTCGCTCGTGACGCTGCCGGGGCAGGTGGCGGCGCTGCTCTTCGTCGGCTGGGCGGCGGAGCGCTTCGGCAACCGGCGGACGTACGCGTTCGGGATGGTGCTGATCACGGGGATCAGTGAGTCGAAACTGTGGAAGCAGAGTGGCTGACGCCAGTCTTCATGTTCGTGTTCCTGCAGAGCTACCCGATGCTGCTGGCTGCCGAGGCGCTGGTCGCGTTCTGCTGGGGCATCTTCCAGACGCTGACCGCGTCGTACGCGGCGGACTTGTGCCCGATCGGGCTGCGCGGGTTCGCGACGTCGTTCATCTCGATGGCGTGGGGCACGGGCTCGTTCCTCGGCTCGGGCGTGACGCGCGGCTCGCTGCAGCTGCACGGCGCGGCGGGGTGGAAGCTGCCGTTCGCGCTGCAGTGGGTGTTCCCGGTGCCGCTGCTACTCGCCGTCATCCTCGCGCCCGAGTCGCCGTACTGGCTGATCCGCAAGGGTAAGGACGAGCAGGCCAAGAAGGCGATCCGCGCAACGGCGCGCCGCGGGTACTACGCCGACGCCGACCTTGACGGCTACATCGCGTACATCCGGCATACGGACGCGCTCGAGGCGCTCGAGGCGCAGGGCACGAGATTCCGCGACATGTTCCGCGGCACGAACAAGCGGCGCACCGAGATCATGCTGTGTCTGTGGGGCAACCAGCAGTGGAGCGGGTACAACCTGTCGGGGTACGCGACGCTGTTCCTGAAGAACGCCGGGATGGGGACGGACGCGGCGTTCGACTTTGGCATGGTTATCGCTTCCATGAACCTGGTCGGGTGCGCGATGGAGCTCGCCGTCATCAACCGCGTCAGCCGCCGCCACCTCCTGCTCGGCGGGCAGGCCAGCCTCATCACGTGCCTGCTGCTGATCGGCATCCTGGGCTGCCTGCCGTCGTCGGCGGGCGTGAACCGCGGCCTCGGCGCGCTCCTCGCCGTCATCAACCTCGTGTACCACATCACGCTCGGCCCGATCGTGTACAGCATCAGTGCCGAGCTGCCCGCGACGCGCCTGCGCGCCCGCTCCATCGCCGTCGGCCGCATCTTCTACATCTGCAACGGCACCATCCAGAACCAGCTCGTTCCGCGCATGATCGCCCCCGACTCGTGGGGCTGGGGCCCCAAGTGCGCCTTCTTCTTCGCCGGCTTCAACTCGCTCTGGGTCCTCTGGGCCTTCTTCCGCGTCCCCGAGACCGGCGGCCGCAGCTACGCCGAGCTCGAGATCCTCTTCGCGAACAAGGTTCCCGCGCGCAAGTTTGCAAAGACCAAGGTCTGGGACGAGACCGCCGAGGCGGCCTCCTCCAAGGCAGACGACGAGGATCTCAAGGACGACAAGGAGGCCACAGTCGTCTCCGTCGAGGAGGTTGAGCAGGAGGTGCCGACTGTGGCGAAGTAAAGAGGCCGTCGAAGTGAGCTGAGGGAAGTATCAGAAGTTTGTACCACTATGCAGTCAAGTTGTCTCCTATGCGCCTATCGCGATTGCATCCTTGCCTGATGCATGCAGGCCGCTTGTTGCGATAGCTTTACGTAATTTTCCTATGGGCTGAGTACAGCCCATTTCGGACCCCAGATCTCATCGCCAGCGACGTAGCTCAGATGGAAGAGCGTTGGGCTCATACGCAAGTGTGTGCCACCCAAAGGGCAGAAGATCGAAACTTCTCGTCGCTAAGACTTTTTTGCTTACCCTCTGTGCCTGCTTGCCCCCAGTTTTTCCAGATTGCGTTTTGGCTTTGGCTCGCGGGCTCTGCGAAGGGTCATCCGCCCGGTGACTAGCGGTGACTTGCCCCGGTGCCTACCCGGGTGACAGGCCTCCGGGAGCCGACGGTGACTTGCCGCCTGGGGCAGCGCCAGGGTCTGCAGCCAGTTCCGCCGGCATCGCTGGCACATGGCGGGGCAGTCCTTCCGCTCGTTATCTTAATAGGGCCGCGAAGACGAGGGGTAGCTGCAGTCGAGGACGGAGCTCCCGACCGCTCGCCTGCTGCCCTGACGCCTGACACGCTGTCAGAATGGACACATGCATGGCTAGATCTACACAGATACGTACAGAGCGGTGATGACTCGGATCCTACAACTCTCTCAGACTCTACAACCTCACGAGCATACAGTGCGTGCCCGTCTCAGCGGTACGGCCCCTAGCCGCCGTCCTCGTCAAGCGCGGCGCGCGCGCGCACGGGCATGCCGCCGCTCTGGCCGTATGTGCCGAGGCTGACTCGGCGGCCCTTTGCGCCCTTGCCGCGCCCGCGTCCGACCTGGACCGCGACGGGGGCGTAGGCGTCGGAGCCTCGGCGCGCCGGCCCCGCCGCAGAGGCGGCGCTCGCGCTCGGGCGGCGCAGCTCGGCGCGCCCCCGCTCGTACGCGGGGATACCAGCGCCGTCCTGGTCCAGTAGCTCGATGCCGCGGTGCGCGAGCCACGCCGCCCAGCGGCGCATCATCGCGCAGTCGCCGCTGTCGGCCGCCCAGCGCCCGAGCGACGGCGGCACCCACGTAAATCCGTCGACGACGACGCGGTCGACGCGCTTCGGGTGGCTCTCGGCGAGCGCGAGCAGGAACGCGTTGCCCTGCGGCCGCCCGTCCTGCGGCTCGGCGTGGTGCGGCGACGTGCTCGCGTCCGTCTGCGTCACACGCGGCCAACGCGGCACGCTCAGCACGCTGAGCCGCCGCGAGAAGAGCGCAGGCGCAAGCGAGGCACTGTCGTGCAGAAGCCGGTGCGGCATCGCCAGGTGCATGTGCTCCAGGTTGGGATGCAGCGCGAGCGTGTCCGGCGCGGGCAGCAGGTCGCGCCGCGGAAAGTCGGGAACCGCGACGTATGTCAAAGAGCGGATCGTGTCCCCGTGCCACGCCTGAAAGGCGCGCACCCCACCCCGCCGCGCGTCGTCGCCGTGCACAAGAAGCGAGGGTGGGTACGGCGACGTCACGAGGCGTGTCAGACGCGGCAGCGCCGCGCGTGTCAGCCCGCACAGCAGCGGGCCCGGCGTCCCATTCTTGAACGTCAGGGTGTGCAGGTTCGGCAGCGAGAGCTGCGACCCTGCCGAGTCCTCGTCCTCGCCGAGGTCGAGGCCGTCTTCGTCGTCCTCGGCGCGGTTCCCGACCCACACGAGCCCGAGCACTTCGAGCGACTTGGTCGCGCGCAGCAGCCGGATCGCCGCCTCCTCATCCGCGGCATTGCGCAGGTGCACGCCCTCGAGCGCGCGCACGGAGCGCATGCACGGGCTGTGCCGGAGGTCGGTGAGCGAGACGCCGCTCGGCGGCAGTCGGAGGTGCACGACGCTCGGCGTCAGCTCGAGCAGCGCCTCAAGCGCCTGCGTGACAACCGCAGCGTCTGCGCCGAGGTAGAGTGCACCGGGGTCGAGGCGGCTCAGGTCCAGGGTCGTGATCCACCGCCCCGGCACAGAGTGCGGGTGCAGGTTGATGTCGCTCCACTTGCGGTCGCCGGTGACTACGGCGTGCGCGAGCAGCGCTACGTTCTCGCCAGTGAGCTGCGGCTCGGCGTACAGGTACCGCGTCACGAGGAGCTGCACGTGTGTAGTTGGGTGGGTGTGCCGTGGGATCAGCCGTTCCAGCATTCCGAGGTTCGCGGATTCGGGTCAGTGCGCATAACCGTGAGTGAGGTAAGCCGGGGAGGAAGGGCGCGTCAGCAGCGGTTCCAGCGTGCACATGGGCACACTCACCTTCCACGTTCGGCACACACGCATCATTGAGCGCGCCGTCTTCGCGACATGCACTCGGGCGTCGTCGCGGTCCTTGGCGAGCTTGCGTGCGGTGCGGCCGCCGAACTCGTCCCAGGACGGGTCCCAGTGGCCTTCCGCGAATGTGGGTCCCTCAGTGTCCGCGAACGGGTCCTCGTCGAGGCTGGCGAGTCCGCCGTAGCTGGAGGGAGGATGGAAGGGGTCAGCGGGGAAGGAGCCGTGTATGCTGGGGGAAGGCGCCGGTGTTGGCAGCTCGTCCACGCGGGGGATGCGGTCAGGGTACCCCTTCGGCAGGACGAGCGCGGCCTGGATGATCTTGCGTATGATCTCGACAGGCAGCACGGCCTGCGGCGGCGAGTTCATGCGCTCGAGGCGTGCGGTGAGGGCATAGCTCCGGTCGATGCCGCCGGGCGGTGGCGAGCGGGTGCTGCTGCGGGTGAGGGGCTGGCCGAGGGTGGCGGAGCGCGGGGGGTACGACGACGCCAGGTCCGATGTCGGCCAGGCGTCCCAGGCCGTTCTCATGGTGGTGCGAGGCGGATAGGGAGTGGCGAGAGTCGGTGGTGGAGTGTGCAGTGATAAGGCGTGGTGATGGCGATGGTGAGAACAACAATGCCTGGCGGACTGACGTCGCTGAGTCGGGTTCTCGGGATTGTCAGGGTTTCAGACTCGGATCATCGTGCTCATGGATGCCGAGCGGGTGATACCGACGCAGGCGACGGGCGCTTCCCAGCCGCTTCACTAAGCCTCTGGTATGCATCGTTACACCTGACCTGTCTATTTCTAGCCTACATGCATGCACGTTTGTCGTCTCAGAAGCTAGCGGTTCAGTGTGGGAAGATGACGCTTCCAGTGCTCTGCATGGACCGCTATCCCTTATCGGACGGGTTACGGCAGCGGTGGTATTGCAGCACGGCCAAGCCCAGAATCCTGGCGCCAGCAACGAGCATCTGACAGCGGACAGCTGACCACATCCTAGTACATCCCCACCCCACACACAGGGCGAGCTCGTGCATCGGCGCGTAGGTTGAGTCTAACCAGCGCAACCCAAAGCTCAGCCGCCGCCACCCCCGCAACCCAAAGCCGTCGTCGGCTGTCGGCCGATGCGGGCCAGCCGGCAGCCGGGCGCAGTGCTGAGCCCCGCACGCACGGGCCGTCGACGGCTAGTGTCACGAGTCACTCATGTGGCGCCCGCAGCCGCACTACTGCGAGACACTCCGGGAAACATCGGATCGCCCTCTCACCTCCATCATTTCGGACAACTCTTTCGCTCTTCTCGCTGCTGACGGCTTCTCAAGTCGCTTCCAGGCTAGAAACAAGTGCAAAAGATGCAGCGGAGCTCGGCACAAACTATAGGAATGCTCAATTCATCATGATAGTACAGGTGGGCTACTGACACACTGGAACGGCGGCGGGCTGGCTTACGCGGCGAGAGCGTCGTTGGCAATGGCCTCGACCTCACGCTTGTGCGCGACCTTGGAGCCCGTAGCGACAGAGGCAGAGGGACCACGGCCAGAGTAGCCGACGCGCTTGCCCTGGTGGCTCTTGGTGTGGTTCAGGGCCAGCTCAAGACGGGGCTGGACGTACGTCCAAGCACCGTTGTTCAGCGGCTCCTCCTGGCACCACATAATGTCCGCGTTGGGGTAGTTGTCGAGGTCTTTCGTAACGTCTGCAAAGGGGAAAGGGGAAATTTGCTCACAACGAACGATGGCGACGTCCTTGATACCACGCTTCTCGCGTTCAGTAACAAGCTGCGTCCAAACCTGACCGGAACAGAGGATCACACGGCGGATCTTCTCAGGGGCCTCAAGCGCCTCGGGGGTGTGCTCGGGGAGGTAGCGCTGGAAGACAGAGTCGCCAGTGAACTCGGAGAGGTCCGACTTGGCCAGGGGGTGACGGAGAAGGTTCT